>CM067844.1:603183944-604398078 GCA_034509565.1 Triticum monococcum
AATCTTTTGGATCTAAACATTCATGCCGCAATAAAGAGAATTACATTGAAAATTATGTTAGGTAGCATTCCACATCAGTAGTCGACGTTCACATGACACTACTAAGGGAATCACAACATACATATTATCGAAATATCGAACACATATCAAATTCACATGATTACTTGCAACATGATTTCTCCCGTGACCTCAAGAACAAAGGTAACTACTCACAAATGATAACGTGCTCATGATCATAGGGGTATTAAATAGCATATTGGATATGAACATATAATCTTCCACCAAATGAAGCATATATTAATCAACTACAAGATGTAATCAACACTACCAGTCACCCACAAGTACCAATCTATAGTTCCGGTAACAAGATTGAACACCAAGCGATGAACTAGGGTTTGAGAGGAGATGGTGTTGTTGAAGATGTTGATGGAGATTGCCCTCCCCAAGATGGGAGATTTGTTGGTGATGATGATGACGATGATTTCCCCCTCCGGGAGGGAAGTTCCCCTGACGAAATCGCTCCACCGGAGGGCAAAAGTGCTCCTACCCAAGTTCCGCCTTGAGGCGGCGGCGCTTTGTCCCGAAAGACTCCCTCCTTATTTTTTCTAGGTCAAAATGACTTATATACCAAAAGATGGGCACCAGAGGTGGGCCGAGGAGGGCACAACCCACCAGGGCGCGCCCAGGTGGGTTGTGGCCACCTAGTGGGCCCCCTTTGGTAGTTATTTCTCCAATAATTCTTAAATAATCCATAAAATATTTCTATGAAGTTTAAGCTTGTTTGGAGTTGTGCAGAATAGGTGGCCTGGTGTAGCTTTTCCACGTCTAGATTTCCAGCTGCCAGAATTCTCCTCCTTGGTGTGTACCTTGAAAATTATGAGAGAAAAGGCATTAGAATTACTCCAAAAAGCATTATTATGGATGAAAACATTGTAAGTAACAGTAAGAAAACATGATGCAAAATGGACGTATCAACTCCCCAAGCTTGGACCTCGCTTGTCCTCAAGCGAAAACCAAAATCGAAAAACATGTCCATATGCTTTGAGAGAGAGGTGTCGATAAAAACAAAATACGGACATAGAAGCATCATGTTGATTATTATAACATCAACAAAATTAGACATAGGACTTTTATCATATACTTCTCATGAATAAGTAATAGTTCATTACACAATCGAAGTATAAAGCAAAAACTCTATTAGAAACCAACAAACTATGTTCTTAGTCAACTTTGCAACTACAATTCATCATCTTTTCAGGAAGGGTCACTGCAACCTCTTGAGCACTGTGTTGGTTTTCCCTTGAAGAGGAAAGGGTGATGCAGCAAAGTAGCGTAAGTATTTCCCTCAGTTTTGAGAACCAAGGTATCAATCCAGTAGGAGGCCACACGCAAGTCCCTCGTACCTACACAAACAAATAAGAACCTCGCAACCAACGCGATAAAGGGGTTGTCAATCCCTTCACGGTCACTTACGAGAGTGCGATCTAATAGATATGATAATAATAAGATAAATATTTTTGGTATTTTTATGATATAGGGTGACGCCCCCGATTTGACCGTACACTAATCATACATGCAAACGTGTACGATCAAGATAAGGGACTCATGGGAAGATATCACAACACAACTCTACAAATAAAATAAGTCATACCAGCATCATATTACAAGCCAGGGGCCTCGAGGGCTCGAATACAAGAGCTCGATCATAGACGAGTCAGCGGAAGCAACATTATCCGAGTACAGACATGAGTTAAACAAGTTTGCCTTAAGAAGGCTAGCACAAAAATAACATCGATCGAAAAGGCAAGGCCTCCTGCCTAGGAGCCTCCTAACTACTCCAAGTCATCAGCGGTCTCCATGTGGTAGTAGGCACCCTCGAGATAGCAGTAGTCATCAGTGGTGTTGTCTGGCTTCTGGGATCCGTCATCTGGTCGCAACAATCGGGTATGGGGGAAAAGAGGTAGCAAAGCAGTCGTGAGTACTCATCCAAAGTACTCGCAAGACTTACATCAGATCTAAACTAAGTATGCATCTGTATCAAAGGAAAATGGTTGTATCTATGGACTAAACTGCAGAATGCCAGAAAGAAGGGGAAAACCTAGCCTATCGAAGACTAGCATCTTCTGGAAACCACCATCTTGCAACAACAGGAGGGAGTAGAGTAGCATAAAGTAAAGTAGTAGAAGTGTTATCAACCTCGGCCAGAGATCCTTTCTCGACTCCCTGCGAGAAAGCAATCCCAGAGCCATACTATCCATTTCTCATCACAATCCATTTCTCATCACAATTATCCAGTTCTAGTTGTATCGATCGGGATACAACTCCAAGTGTCCGTTACCGTAGGACAGGCTATCGATAGATGTTTTCTTCCCTGCAGGGGTGCACTAACTTACCCAGCACACTTGATTAACTCTGGTCAAACACACTTTCCTCGGTCATGCCTGGCCTCGGCCAAACAATACACCACAACCCGACCTAGGCTTAATAGAGAGGTCAGCACGCCAGACTAAGCCTATGCCCCAGGGGTCATGGGCCATCTCCCTGGAAAATCCTGCACGTTGCGTACGCGGCCGGTGAGTAGACCTAGATACCTCCTTCAAAAAGGCAGGTGCTTACCAGTCCAACCCGGCGCGCGCCGCTGAGTCGCTGACGTCTATCAAGCTTCGGCTGATGCATACGATGCAGAACGCCCATACTATGCCCACGTGATGGTTAGTGCTATCAGGCCAGAGGCCCCTCGAATCAAATATCCAAATCGTAGTGGATTAGGAGCATGCGGTAACGAGCAGAGACTCACGAAAGATGTGACCCCGTCGCCCCGTCTCGAGTACTTGCGGCAAGGGCTAAGAATGCCCGGCCACGCCTCGTAAGTATCTCGCGGGAACCTTCCAGGTCAACCCGAATCCACATCACTCACTATTAAGCTCGCGCGGGTACCCCTCAGGGCCAACCCATCTTTAGTAACATGGTTCAGTTTAAAGTCATAGTAACCATAGTAACTGTGTGTCTAACACCAAGGGAAAAACCCGAGGAATCACCCCGGTGAATCCCACTCGATGTTATAATCAAGGTGAACATAAGAGGATCCACCCTCGAGGTTCACATTTGATGGGTTGCACGACAGAGCCGTAACGGAAGTGGTTAAGGAGGAAATCACCCTCGATGACCTCGACCGTATAGCTACACTCACTACAAAAAAAATACACTTCCGTGATGATACGTGTTTGTCATAGTAGGTCGCGTTTTTCGTCATGCATGTACACCCATGACAAATTTATGATAGAATCAAGATAGTCATACTTGTGCTGTTGTAGAAGTGTTCCATGACATTACCAAAATTATCATCACGGAAGTGTCCACTTCCATGACGATAAATCGCGCGTCACAGAAGTGCTTTCGTCAAGGGTGACTGACACGTGGCATCCACCGTAACGGAACGCCGTTAAGCTATCGGGTCGGGATTTGGATCCGATAACCCGTTAACAGCCCCGACCAATGGGGATTTTCCACGTGTAAAATCATCATTGGCTAGAGGAAACACGTGTCGGCTCATCGTTGGGACAGATGTCATCCACTCACTGGACAGAAGGCGCCTATGATACGTCGACACGTGGCACGACCCAACAGTGGCCCATTCCTGTGAAAAGGCCGGCTCGTTTGACTTGGTCAAAAGCTGGCGACCCGGCCCATGGAAAGCCTGTTAACGGCCTATTCACATATAGCCCATTTACAGCCCGCTAACCCAAGGCCCGTTACGCCCTATCTGAATTAGGCCCAGTTGCGTCATCTGGGCCATCCAATATGATTCCAGCCCGTCTTCACTTCTGGCCCAATGTATAGCCCATGACGTCTTTCGGCCCATATGAGGCCCTTTGTAACTCTTGGCCCATTAGCGGCCCGTGCTGAAACTGGCCCGTAATGAACAGTGTATTACTTTACACCCATTAACGGCCCGTGGTGAAACTGGCTCGTAATGAATAGTGTATCACTTTATACCCATTAACGGCACATTATTCCATTGGGCCGTTTCCAGCCCAAGTTAACTTTCGGCCTTCTGAGGGCCCATTTATTCTTGGGCTCATTTGCAGCATTCGGTTACTTACGGCCCGTTAATGTCATTTTCTGCTTGTGGGCCAAATTCAGCCCGTCGTTACAGTCGGCCCGTTTGTGGACCGTTAGTCTGTTGGGCCATTTTCATAACATCACCAAATACGGCCTATTAACGGCCTGTTATGGTCAGCCCATAAAATGTATGATTTCCATTAAAGGCCCGTCTACGGCCCATTAAAGGCCCGTACAAGACCCATAAATGAGTCGGCGGCCCATGGATCCTACGAGACATAGAAGGCCTATGGATCCTATGAGACATAGAAGGCCCATGGATCCTATGAGACGTACAATGCCCATGGATCCTACGAGATGTAGAAGGCCCATGGATCCTACAAGACGTAGAAGGCCCATGGATCCGATGACCCGTGAAGGGCCATGGTCGGGCAAGTTGGCCCCCATTTGAACGATATATCATATCCAAAGAATTATCCTACTCAACACTATCACCTCTAAAAAGCATACACTATAGAACACAGAGATCAAGGCATAGAAAGATAGAATAATCCTACACTATACAATAAAGAAATTACAGCCGATTATACCCACTGGGCATTATGGTTCGGCACAGGTGATAATAAAGCATACACAAACAGCAAATTACATACACTGGGCAAATACAACTCATACATCATGGACGCGCATCAACTTAACTCCATTTGAACTATAATCTCTTCAGAAAATAGGATTGGCTGGATTCAGATAGCACAAATTTTAGTCTGCAAAATCTCCAATTCCTTCATGGTTACCTCAGTGTCTTGTTTCATTTTTTTGACTTTTGCATCTAATACCTGCATGTCCAGTCTCAACTTGTTGATTATACGTTGACAATCATGTACACGTTGTCTTGCCACCTCTAGTTGATGCTCGAGAACATCAACACATTCCAATTCCAATCCATAATCATTCGGTAACGGCCATGCCGCACTGCTCGCAGATCTTTATGTTGATGTCACTTCATCCTGAAATGTTTCTGTAAGTACACATGACTAGGGCAAAAATGTAGTTACAACAGTGAAGCGAACAAGACACTATTTTGTACTACATGGCAAAACATGACTAACAATAATGTTACACATCACTTTCAAAAAAAATGTTACACGTCATGAAGCATAAGCAGGTGATATTTTAAAAATTATAAAAAAGATAGTATGTGCATCCTGCATACAGAAATCCCTCTTAGCTCACCAGAGGAGCATGATGTTGGGGCCCAATCGAAAACACAGACAAGTTACAAATTTAGACATCACATTGCGTATAAGTAAGCAAGCAGTTGGCCATTCTGTGCCTCAATTAAAGTCTTAGGGAGCATAATGAACAGCAGAGGGTTTCATACAAACATACTATAGCAGGCAAAACTATGCAATCAGTAGCGTAGTATAAACTAGATTGTGAGCCTCATGCAATAATAGTTGGTAAATAGACTTCAAAGCTTCAGGCACACTTCAGCAGAGTAATTAAATGGTAAGGCCTTTAATTATGTCAACTAATAGTGATACAAGTACCGATCATCAGGCATGATTAGTTGGGCATCTCATTAACTGAGGACAAATAAAGCAATTGAAAAGAGAAAATTAACTATGCCTGAAATAAACAAGGAATTGAACTGTTGAGTTGCATACAGTGACTTACCTTAGCAGGTTGAAGAGGCTCAGCGCAGCTCCTACTTCTCTTGCAAGGCTCCTTCCTAACATCTTGTACTTGGAAAATCCTCAATCTTATCTTCATTGCACCCCCTCTGCAAGGTGACACAAACTAGTTACTCGTCTCCTTGGAAGATAAATATGCATACTTTCCAATCTGTGAACACAGAAGGATGATATTATAACAAAACAACACCACATAATGAAACATGCCGCATCTCTTGCACTTGCACACAATGAAATGAGCATTTACTATGTCTGCACTATGTAAAAACTAGGCATACGTTCAAACTGGATCTCTAGGTACTCTTGGAGAGCCTACTGTAGTGTACACCAAAACCTTTATGTCACATATGAGTTAGACAAGGCCCTACTACAACAATGCTTAGTGTTTAAATCATTGACAAGCTCTGTTAGAGTGTTAGGTCAAGAACATCAAGTAATCAAAGCAAACAGTCCTAGTATGGCTGGCTGATGCAAACAAGCAATTGAACAGATGTGTGAGCAAATCTTACATATCAAGAAAAGAAGCAAAGAAGGAGGCTTAAAGACCATCACTTGACTGACCAGATTTAAGGGGCATTTAAACATCATGTGCAACGTATGAACTAACATAAACATTGCATATTCCAGATTCTACAATGGAATGCACATGTATTAGGTTATGCCATGTATGATGATGCCTAAATATATAGATAGCAGGCAGGAGTGATTCATCATTACACACACAATTGAATTGCAGGTTAAGGGCCAGTTCGATTCCGCCTTTTGAGGGCATATTGTCAAAATAAGCCATAAAAGATGTAAAGAAGTCATTTTTGAGTTATGGGCTTGGGCTTAACTAATTTCGCTTTGGAGGGGGTTGTTTCGGGTAGAACCTCACTAAAAATTGAAGGGAAGGGGAATAGTAAAATGACTCTGTTGTCTGCCTATATTACACTCAAAATGCAATTGCTGACGCCCGTGTCACACCTGACCCTCAAGTAAAAACAAATACGCAAGCATTCATTGCCCTGCCCGCTTGCATCTCCTCTCCCCTTTCCCTCTACCTCGATCCCCTGCCTGCAGCACTAGGGTTCCTCCAGCGAGCCGTCGCCACTGGTCCCATCTGGCCTGGTCCTCGACGATGCTATGTCCATCTAGGCTACATGGCCGGCGGGTAAGGGCAAATCTCCCTGGCTGCTCCTCCCTCTGGCGCTGCCCCTCATTCTCATGGTCTCCAGCAGCTGCTCCACTGTGGTTCGTCCAACGCACTACTCTGGCGGGCGCTGCACAACTACGGCTGATGCCACACTATGACAGAAGGCACCTTATTCCCCCTCCCCTCCTCCCAGGCCATGGTCTTGAGGTGCTGTTGAAGGATGAGCTCATCCAACAAGGTGAGGATCTCCTCTGATTTTTTGCCAAATTTTCATTCTGATCCACTATACGATGAATTGCTATGAGCTGCTTCTGCTGCTGCTATATGATGCATTGCTATGAGCTACTCCTGCTGCTGCTATATGATGAATTGCTATGAGCTGTTGCTGCTGCTGTATGATGAGTTGCTATGAGCTACTGCTGCTGCTATATGATGAATTGCTATGAGCTGCTGCTGCTATATGATAAGTTGCTACAAGCTGCTCCTGCTACTGCTAGATGATGAATTGCTATGAGCTGCTCCTGCTGCTGCTATATGATGAATTGCTATGAGCTGCTCTTGCTGCTGCTAAATGATGAATTGCTATGAGCTGTTGCTGGTATATGATGAATTGCAGACTGCTGCTGCTGTATGATGAGTTGCTATGAGCTGCTGTTGCTGCTATATGATGCTTTCAGGTGGTGCTGCTATACGATAATAACCAGCCACTTGGACCATTGAATTTCAATAAATAATTGTTCTTCCTTTAAATGTGGGTCATGCGTTCTTCGTTTAAATTAGGCAATGAGATCTCTATGGAAAACATTGACCAAAGTAGATTGTGCCAAGTAGATGGTATCTTTGTATTTGCATTTTGAGCAAATAGTGATGGTCTGTTTTCCTATCATATTAATTACTACACTGGGTTCAATTTGTGATGTTTGCAAGTCAAATTAATTTCCATATGGGCAGAAAAATGAAAAAAATATAATGCAATCCAGACTTTCCACTGATCATACCAAAGATAAGCTGAAAACGCAATGAAAAGAACTGGTTGGCTTATTACATGGAGCTTATATTCATAGATGCTTATTTTCTTAAGATAACTCGTAATAACTGTCCCTAAGAAACTTGGCTAATAGAACTGGCATACAAATAACATGTCACGATGATTGCAATGGAGGAGTGACGTACCATAGCACACTGTATAGGCTCACCACTGCCTCTCCTTTTTTTGCGATGTTCCATGAAATTGCCACATACATCTTGTAATTTTTCATTGTGTAACCCTATCTGCAAGTTGACACGGCTAATTTCAGACATCTCTACATGATACTACATTGCATATCCCTTGCGCATATTTAAACCACCAATTAACGATTGTGTGTGTACCATAAACTAGCCATGACTCTGTATGCTGGACTAGCAGGCACTCTAAGGGAGCCTAATGTAGTGCACTGGAATTCCTACATGCCACCTACGATTTTGTGTAATGTACTGCCCCTGTTCCTAAATATATGTCTTTGTAGAGATTCCAGTATGGACCACATACAGATGTATATAGATGCATTTTCGAGTGTAGATTCACTCATTTTGCTCCGTATGTAGCCTTTAGTGGAATCTCTAGAAAGACTTATATTTAGGAACGGAGGTACGGGGAAGTATCATGTATGACATATACATATCTAATTTAGCAGCCAGTAGTAGAAATCATTGTCTACACAAATGGATTACTGGTCGAATATCCTAGCAAAGCATGCTGGCAGGCACAAAACAATACAAGAGAGAGAGACGCGCTTACAAGATCATAGCAATGCCTCTTTCCAGGATCTTGGTTGGCCAAGCTATTAGATCCAAAAGAAACATCATCCTTGTAGTTTTTGCCAGCTGCATAACAGGTAACAGCGACCGGTTAGTATATTTGAAGTACATCGGGCAAGTGATGCTGGACGGGTTTAAAGGTGACAAGTACCTAGGCCGTGGCGGGTGCTTGGCATCTCTCCAGACGGTGGGAATCAGGTTAGAAAGGTCGAGGGTGATGACGTTGCGCTGGCTATCAGGGTCCGGTAAGGAGATCTAGAACCGTCGAGTAGGGTGTTTGTGGAGCGGCTCCGGTAGGGCGGACTACGGTGCGGGCGAAGCGGATCTGTGGCCGTGGACGAGGGCGTAGGTGAAGCTGCTTCGGTGGTTGGGTTAAGGATGGTGTCGACGACGCAGATCTGCGGTCGTGGACGGGGCGTCAGAAGATGCTCCGGTGGTTGGGTTAAGGATGGTGTCGACGATGCGGATCTGCGGCCGTGGACGGGGCGTCAGAAGCTGCTCCGGTGGTTGGGTTAAGGGTGGTGTCAACGATGCAGATCTGCGGCCGTGGACGGGGCGTTAGAAGCTGCTCCGGTGGTTGGGTTAAGGGTGGTGTCGATGATGCGGATCTGCGGCCGTGGACAGGGGAGTCAGAAGCTGCTCCGGTAGGTTGGATGAGTGTGCGAGGAAGCGGATCTAAGGCCGTGGACTTGTGAGTTGGCAAAGCGGCCCCGGTAGGGTTGAGAATGGTATAGGCGAAGCTACTCCGGTAGGGTTAACGATGGTATCGGTGAAGCGGCTCCGGTAGGGTTGAGGAAGGTGTCAGGGAAGCGGCTCCGGAAGGGTTGAGGAAGGTGTCGGCCAAGAGGATCAGAGGCCGTCGACGGGGGCGTTGCTACCTCTTTTAGCACTACGTTGGTTTTCCCCGAAGAGGAAGGGATGATGCAGCAAAGTAGCGTAAGTATTTCCCTCAGTTTTTGAGAACCAAGGTATCAATCCAGTAGGAGGCTACACGCAAGTCCCTTGTACCTGCACAAAACAAATAATTCTCGCAACCAACGCAAATAGGGGTTGTCAATCCCTATAGGGCCACTTACGAGAGTGAGATCTGATAGATATGATAAGATAATATTTTTGGTATTTTTATGATAAAGAAGCAAAGTAAAATAAAGGAAAAATAAATAGCAAAGTAAATAACTAAGTAGTAGGAGATTGATATGATAAAGATAGACCCGGGGGCCATAGATTTCACTAGTGGCTTCTCCCGAGAGCATAAGTATTCTACGGTGGGTGAACAAATTACTGTTGAGCAATTGACAAAATTGAGCATAGTTATGAGAATATCTAGGTATGATCATGTATATAGGCATCACGTCCGAGACAAGCAGACCGACTCCTGCCTGCATCTACTACTATTACTCCACTCATCGACCGCTATCCAGCATGCATCTAGAGTATTAAGTGAAAACAGAGTAACGCCTTAAGCAAGATGACATGATGTAGAGGGATAGACTCATGCAATATGAAGAAAACCCCATCTTGTTATCCTCGATGGCAACAATACAATACGTGCCTTGCTGCCCTTACTGTCACCGGGAAAGGACACGGCAAGATTGAACCCAAAGCTAAGCACTTCTCCCATTGCAAGAAAGATCAATCTAGTAGGCCAAACCAAACTGATAATTCGAAGAGAATTGCAAAGATAACTAATCATACATAAAAGAATTCAGAGAAGATTCAAATATTATTCATAGATAGACTTGATCATAAACCCACAATTCATCGGTCTCAACAAACACACTGCAAAAAGAAGATTACATCGAATAGATCTCCACAAGAGAGGGGGAGAACATTGTATTGAGATCCAAAAAGAGAGAAGAAGCCATCTAGCTACTAACTATGGACCCGTAGGTCTGAAGTAAACTACTCACACTTCATCGGAGAGGCTATGGTGTTGATGTAGAAGCCCTCCGTGATTGATGCCCCCTCCGGCGAAGTTCCGGAACAGGGCCCAAGATGGGATCTCGTGGATACAGAAAGTTACGGCGGTGGAATTAGGGTTTTGGCTCCGTATCTGATCGTTTGGGGGTACGTGGGTATATATAGGAGGAAGAAGTACGTCGGTGGAGCAACAGGGGGCCCACGAGGGTGGAGGGCGCTCCTGGGGGGGAGGCGTGCCCCCTACCTCATGGCCTCCTGTTGATTGGCTTGACGTAGGGTCCAAGTCTCCTGAGTTGTATTCGGTGAGAAAATCACGTTCCCGAAGGTTTCATTCCGTTTGGAGTCCGTTTGATATTCCTTTTCTTCGAAACCCTAAAACAGGCAAAAAACAACAATTCTGGGTCGGGCCTATGGTTAATAGGCTAGTCCCAAAAATAATATAAAAGTGGATAATAAAGCCCGATAATGTCCAAAACAGTAGATAATATAGCATGGAGCAATCAAAAATTATAGATACGTTGGAGACGTATCAAGCATCCCCAAGCTTAATTCCTGCTCGTCCTCGAGTAGGTAAATGATAAAAACAGAATTTTTGATGCGGAGTACTACTTGGCATAATTTTAATGTAATTCTTCTTAATTTTGGTATGATATTCAGATCTGAAAGATTCAAGACAAAAGTTCATATTGACATAGAAAATAATAATACTTCAAGCATAGTAACAAAGCAATTATGTCTTCTCAAAATAACATGGCTAAAGAAAGTTATCCCTACAAAATCATATAGTCTGGCTATGCTCTATCTTCACCACACAAAATATTTAAATCATGCATAACCCCGATGACAAGCCAAGCAATTGTTTCATACTTTTGGTGTTCTCAAACTTTTTCAATCTTCACGCAATACATGAGCGTGAGCCATGGATATGGCACTATAGGTGGAATAGAGTGGTGGTTGTGGAGAAGACAAAAAGGGGAAGATAGTCTCACATCAACTAGGCGTATCAACGGGCTATGGAGATGCCCATCAATAGATATCAATGTGAGTGAGTAGGGATTGCCATGCAACGGATGCACTAGAGCTATATGTATATGAAAGCTCAAAAAAACTAAGTGGGTGTGCATCCAACTTGGTTGCTCATGAAGACCTATGGCAATTTTGAGGAAGCCCATCATTGGAATATACAAGCCAAGTTCTATAATGAAAAAATCCCACTAGTATATGAAAGTGATAACATGAGAGACTCTCTACTATGAAGATCATGGTGCTACTTTGAAGCACAAGTGTGGTAAAAGGATAATAACATTGTCCCTTCTCTCTTTTTCTCTCATTTTTTTATTTGGGACTTTTCTCTTTTCTTTTTTTATGGCCTCTTTTTTTTTCTTTTTTAAGTCCGGAGTCTCATCCCGACTTGTGGGGGAATCATAGTCTCCATCATCCTTTCCTCACTTGGGACAATGCTCTAATAATGATGATCATCACACTTTTATTTTTCTTACAACTCAATAATTACAACTCGATACTTAGAACAAGATATGACTCTATATGAATGCCTCCGGCGGTGTACCGGAATATGCAATGATGCATGAGTGACAAATATGAAAGAATTATGAACGGCGGCTTTGCCCCAAATACTATGTCAACTACATGATCATGCTAAGCAATATGACAATGATGGAGTGTGTCATACACGGAACGGTGGAAAGTTGCATGGCAATATATCTCAGAATGGCTATGGAAATGCCATAATAGGCAGGTATGGTGGCTGTTTTGAGGAAGGTATATGGTGGGTGTATGATACCGGCGAAAGGTGCGTGGTATTAGAGAGGCTAGCAAAGGTGGAAGGGTGAGAGTGCGTATAATCCATGGACTCAACATTAGTCATAAAGAACTCATATACTTATTGCAAAAATCTACAAGTTATCGAAGCAAAGTATTACGCGCATGCTCCTAGGGGGATAGATTGGTAGGAAAAGGCCATCGCTCATCCCCGACCGCCCCTCATAAGGAAGACAATCAATAAATAAATCATGCTCCGACTTCATCATATAACGGTTCACCATACGTGCATGCTACAGGAATCACAAGATTTAACACAAGTATTTCTCAAATCCACAACTACTCAACTAGCATGACTTTAATATCACCATCTCCATGTCTCAAAACAATTACCAAGTCTCAAACTTATCATAGTATTCAACACACTCATAAGAGAATTTTTATTATTAATCTTGCATACCAAGCATATTAGGATTTTAAGAAAATTACCATGCTATTTAAGACTCTCAAAATAATCTAAGTGAAGCATGAGACATCAATAGTTTCTATAAAACAAATCCACCACCGTGCTCTAAAAGATATAAGTGAAGCACTAGAGCAAAATTATATAACTCAAAAGATATAAGCGAAGCACATAGAGTATTCTAACAAATTCCAAATCATGTATGGCTCTCTCAAAAGGTGTGTACAGCAAGGATGATTGTGGTAAATTAATAAGAAAAGACTCAAATAATACAAGACGCTCCAAGCAAAACACATATCATGTGGTAAATAAAAATATAGCTCCAAGTAAAGTTACCGATAGAAGTAGACAAAAGAGGGGATGCCTTCCGGGGCATCCCCAAGCTTTGGCTTTTAGGTGTCCTTAGATTATCTTGGGGGTGCCATAGGCATCACCAAGCTTAGGCTCTTGCCACTCCTTTTTCCATAATCCATCAAATCTTTACCCAAAACTTGAAAACTTCACAACACAAAACTTATAGTAGAAAATCTCGTGAGCTCCGTTAGCGAAAGAAAACAAAAGACCACTTCAAGGTACTGTAATGAACTCATTATTTATTTATATGGGTGTTATAACTACTGTATTCCAACTTCTCTATGGTTTATAAACTATTTTACTAGCCATAGATTCATCAAAATAAGCAAACAACACACGAAAAACAGAATCTGTCAAAAACAGAACAGTCTGTAGTAATATGTATCTAGCGCAAGATATGGATCCCCAAAAATTCTAAAATAAACTGCTGGACGTGAGGAATTTATCTATTAATCATATGCAAAAATAATTAACTAAATATCACTTTCCAAATAAAAATGACAGCAGTTCTCGTGAGCGCTAAAGTTTCTGTTTTTTACAGCAAGTTCAACAAGACTTTCCCCAAGTCTTCCCAACGGTTCTACTTGGCACAAACACTAATTAAACACAAAAAACACAACCAAAACAGAGGCTAGATAAATTATTTATTTATTACTAAGCAGGATCAAAAAGCAAGGAATAAAAATAAAATTGGGTTGCCTCCCAACAAGCGCTATCGTTTAACGCCCCTAGCTAGGCATAACAAGCAAGAATAGATCTACGTATTGCCATCTTTGGTATTAGGAAAGAAAAGAGAAAACTTGCTATTTGTAGAATTAATCCTTCTATTTTGATAAAGCACATGGCTGTTGATGGTAGAAGAAAGATTAAGTATGTTACGGAAGTTTGTATCTAGGCTAGCCTTTATCTCTTTAATAGATTCATTTTGGTAAGAGAGCAAAAGAGATGTAGATTCAACTTTCTCATTCATGGGGTGCCCAAATATAGTTTTCATTTTTTCATAAGTGTCTACGACATCCCCTTCAAGGAAACCTTCTTCAAATATAGAATCTAGGACATGCTTAAAAGAAGAAGGAAGGGCAATATAAAAGCTTTTTAGGTAAACTTCAATTTGATATTGAGGAACATAGCTGGCCCTGATCCTTAATAGCCTATACCAAGCATCTTTCAAAGATTCATCAAGTAAATAACGAAAAATTCCAGAATCATCTTCATCAAAATTATTAAGACTCTCATTGATAACTCCGGTAGGTTTTTCCATAGTATCCTTATTTATAAGTTTAGCGAGGATAGAGGGGTTGTCCAAAGTACTAAAGCTCTGGAGAGAACCCCCAACCCTTTTTGATTCAGACATAGCGGAAGGAAGGCAAGCGGAAAGAGAGGAAGGATAGAGAGAGAGGGCCAATAAAATGGCAAGGGTGAATTGGGGGGGGGGGACAGGAAAACGAGAGGCAAATGGCAAATAATGTAATGCAGGAGATAAGGGTATGTGATGGGTACTTGGTATGTTGACTTTTGCGTAGACCTCCCCGGCAACGGCACCAGAAATCCTTCTTGCTACCTCTTTTAGCACTGTGTTGGTTTTCCCCAAAGAGGAAGGGATGATGCAACAAAGTAGCGTAAGTATTTCCCTCAGTTTTTGAGAACCAAGGTATCAATCCAGTAGGAGGCTACACGCAAGTCCCTTGTACCTGCACAAAACAAATAAATCCTCGCAACCAACGCAAATAGGGGTTGTCAATCCCTATAGGGCCACTTACGAGAGTGAGATTTGATAGATATGATAAGATAATATTTTTGGTATTTTTATGATAAAGATGCAAAGTAAAATAAAGGCAAAATAAATAGCAAAGTAAATAACTAAGTAGTAGGAGATTGATATGATAAAGAGACCCGGGGGCCATAGGTTTCACTAGTGGCTTCTCTCGAGAGCATAAGTATTCTACGGTGGGCGAACAAATTACTGTTGAGCAATTGACAGAATTGAGCATAGTTATGAGAATATCTAGGTATGAGCATGTATATAGGCATCACGTCCGAGACAAGTAGACCGACTCCTGCCTGCATCTACTACTATTACTCCACTCATCGACTGCTATCCAGCATGCATCTAGAGTATTAAGTAAAAACAGAGTAACGCCTTAAGAAAGATGACATGATGTAGAGGGATAGACTCATGCAATATGAAGGAAACCCCATCTTGTTATCCTCGATGGCAACAATACAATACGTGCCTTGCTGCCCTTACTATCACCGGGAAAGGACACCGCAAGATTGAACCCAAAGCTAAGCACTTCTCCCATTGCAAGAAAGATCAATCTAGTAGGCCAAACCAAACTGATAATTCGAAGAGACTTGCAAAGATAACTAATCATACATAAAAGAATTTAGAGAAGATTCAAATATTATTCATAGATAGACTTGATCATAAACCCACAATTCATCGGTCTCAACAAACACACCGCAAAAAGAAGATTACGTCGAATAGATCTCCACAAGAGAGGGGGAGAACATTGTATTGATATCCAAAAAGAGAGAAGAAGCCATGTAGCTACTAACTATGGACCCGTAGGTCTGAAGTAAACTACTCACACTTCATCGGAGAGGCTAGGGTGTTGATGTAGAAGCCCTCCGTGATCGATGCCCCCTCCGGCGGAGCTCCGGAACAGGCCCCAAGATGGGATCTCATGGATACAGAAAGTTACGGCGGTGGAATTAGGGTTTTGGCTCTGTATCTGATCGTTTGGGGGTACGTGGGTATATATAGGAGGAAGAAGTACGTCGGTGGAGTAACAGGGGGCCCACGAGGGTGGAGGGCACGCCTGGGGGGGGGGGGGGGGGCAGGCGCGCCACCTACCTCATGGCCTCCTGTTGATTGGCTTGACGTAGGGTCCAAGTCTCCTGAGTTGTATTCGGTGATAAAATCACATTCCCGAAGGTTTCATTCCGTTTGGAGTCCGTTTGATATTCCTTTTCTTCGAAACCCTAAAATAGGCAAAAACAGCAATTCTGGGCTGGGCTTCCGGTTAATAGGTTAGTCCCAAAAATAATATAAAAGTGGATAATAAAGCCCGATAATGTCCAAAACAGTAGATAATATAGCATGGAGCAATCAAAAATTATAGATATGTTGGAGATGTATCAGGCATCGGTGGGGCGGCTCCGGGGTGTGTGGACGAAGCTTCTCCGGTGGGGAGTACGAATGAGCCGCTGCAGATGCTTGACGGTTGACGAGAGTACCAGCGAAGCAGATCCGGCGCCGTGGACAAGGCCGTCATTGAATGGGCTGTGGTACAATGGTGGATGAGCAGTCTACTTGTTTCAAGGGGAGGTGGGAGGGGTAGATGCGGCCGCAGAAGCAGATCCAATGAGGTGGACGCCGCTGGCAGTGAATGGGCTATGGTACGCCGGTGGATGAGCAGTCTAGGGTTTCGAGAGGGAAGGGGAGAAAGGGCGATGAAGTACGGACGGCGTGATGTAAGATGCTCTGGTGCTGTGGGGTTAGTCATTTTTGTGGGAGGGGGAGAGGAAATGGGGGTGCCGTGTAGTGGGGGAACCGGAAGTTACCAAAGCAGCACCGACCTATCATGTAGATGAGGGCGGTATTGTAACTGTTGGTCTCCGTGCACCAAGGACAAAAGGGGGATTTCACATGCTAAAGACTAAGGTGGCGGAAATTGTAGAGGTAGGCGGGAGATTTTGCCGCCCGCGGGATCGTTCGTATCCAGTTTCAACTAATTTTGGACCGTGCTAGCGGGAAGGTCATGCTAGACTATGTACACAGGGCACGCGTCAGCAGTTAATAACTGGTGTGAAGTCCACCCCAGAAAAAAAAGACAATAACTCGGGATGATGCGCCGATAACTTGGATGTTCACACGGGTGCGACCAATCGTACGGGTGTAGTGGCGCGTTCACAAAAAAAGGGATCAAACGCTCAACCTATGTATTTCTCGTGTAAATAGATAATTTAGTGCCATTGGTTATTTACTTTAAACATAATGCATTGACGTGTTAGTGTAGAGGCGCACAAAAAGAAATGGATATCGTAGTCAGTTACTTAAAAGTGTTACGTCATATGATTACATAGCCTCCATTTCATAAATTGCGTACCCGTTGAATTCATATATGAATATTACATATATTACTTCAAAATAGAAACTTAAATCATCCAAGACTAATGAATTTGAATGCAAGAGTAACAATGGTGCATGTACATGATAGCTACATTGGTTGTTTGAAGAAACATCACTGTAACTTTGGCATGCACAACTGAAAAGGATTATTTAAATAGAAAAAATGTGATATGTGAGTGTCCAATCTTTATAGTGTTGAATCAATATTGTACCTTTGGCCACGATGCGAAGTAGATATTGACTTATGTTCAAGCGATGCACGTCCACGATCGCTAGATAGTGATACGTGAATGAATTTTTCAATCTCTCTCACACGCATACATATCTCATTTCACTGTGGGCATCGGAATCACACACGCGCACTTCGTGTATTTCTCTCCCTCCGTCAGGGTTAAATTCATCTTTCTACCCCATCCTACAAGTCTCTCACACAGAAACACACACACTCTCTATGTCTAACACGCCCACCCCTTTAATTACGCCCACCCACAGCCACTAATGTATCAAAGTATAATAATGTCTCTCACACATATGCTATCTACCTATCCCTTAATATAGCTAGATATGTGTCACACAAACTCCTTCTACCTACTTGCAAGATGCCCATACGTTGCACGGAACATCAAGATGCATTTGTATGGGAAGTTTATCTTGTGGGAGAAAAGGATGAACGAGGGAATGCCTTATTTGAAAATGCGGAGAGGGGTGTGTGTGTATCTTTTTGCAAAATTGCCATAGTTTCATTCCTATCCGTCAGATATAAATCGGTTGGCCTATATTGCAGGATGGCAGGAACACCATCATCACCAACTCTATTTTTTATAAGAGTAGAGATATGTGAGTGTCACTGCCCCCCCACACACACCCACACTTCCCAACACCGAAGGAGTAGGGTGACACCTCGATCTTGATACTAATCTATCGAGTGGCTTCTCTCTCAAACATACACACACACACACACACTACCCGGCACCGAAGGAGTAGGGTGGCACATCGATCTTGATAATAATCTATCTACTCCTCTTTCAAACACACACACACACACACACACACACGCTAGTTGTGCCTCTGTGCCTACCGCGCACACTCTCGATACGTCTTTCTCTCCCTCCCCCCCAACAATGACAGCAGAAGGGTGACAACTCGATCTGATCATAATCTGTTAATTGTTTTCTCTCTCAAACATTGTGTCTCGGTGCCTCGCTCGGTAGCCCCCTCGATATGTAGACTTCTCGCGCGCGCACAGCTGTAGTGACGATGACGCTGAACCCAATGTGCCTTGTTTTTACCGGCCTCATATGATAGTTTTCACCCTGTTTTCTTTTAATTAACAAGGAAACCTTTTCTTTGTTACTACTAGTGAATCTGAAATCATTCGGGGCAGACATAAAATATATCACTTCAACCCAATTATCGCAGCAACTATTTTAAAAGAAATTAGCTAGCTGCCCGTGCGTTGCATGTAACATCAAGATGCATTTGTATGAGTAGTTTATCTTGTGAGAGAAAAGGTTGAATGAGGGAAGGCCTTATTTGCGAACGTGGAGAGACGTGTGGGTATATTTTTGCAAAATTGCCATAGTTTCTTTCCTATCCGTTAGATATAAATCAGACGGCCTATATTGCAGGATGGCATGCACACCATCATCACCAACTCTGTTTTCTACTCCCTCCGTCCGAAAATACTTGTCATCAAAATGGATAAAAAGAGATGTATCTAAAACTAAAATACGTCTAGATACATTTCCTTTTATCCATTTTGATGACAAGTATTTCCGGACGGAGGGAGTATTTGTCTTTTTAGAGATTTCAACAAGTGACTATGACCGGACCTTACCAACATACTCAAAAGAGTAGTCCATAATTTTGATGTTACCCTCTTTTCTTGGCGGCGCAGTGCCATCTGGTACCTCATAAATAAATCAAGGACAAATATGACCCCTTCCTGAAAAGACATACAGAGCAAAATGAGTGAATCTACACTCTAAAATATGTCTACATACACATCCGTATGTGGTAGTCCATTTGAAATCTGAAAAAGACAAATATTTAGGAACGAATGGAGTATATATAAGAGTAGACATGGAGATATATCTCCAACATGGTCCACAACAAAAATGTGTTGGGCTGGTTAGCGCCGGATGCTCGCAATGCGATGACATGAGTTCGAATTCTATCTTTTAACTTTATATTTTTATATTATATATATTACTCTACTTATTTAATATATACTTCTTTCGCTACTGTACTGACAGTGGAACCCACAGAGTACTTAGAATACAAGATTAAGGATGGACTTGTTTCTTTTTAACTTTCTATACGAAGCTGTAGCCACCCTGCAAGTCACATGTACACTGTACATGCAATTGATTTTTTATAGAGGGACAATCATACATGCAATTAACTCAAATTGATTGGATGTCACTCTATTATTTCTAGCATAAAGAGCATCTCCAACGGCAGCCGACAAATTTCCTCTTGCTTCCTTAAGCGGAGGACGACATCAAACGCCAGCGGCATACATTTTTACAACTCTAACCAACCAGATGAAATTCGTGCAAACACGGACTGGTTTCATATAAGAATGAAGGATTTTGTATAAAAAGTCGGATCTTCATATAAACATGATGGATTTTATTACATTTACATGAACTAAGAGGTGCCAATCCGGATCTCTTGTATAATTAATACTCCCTCCGTCCGGAAATACTTGTCCTAGAAATGGATGTATCTAGACTTATTTTAGTTCTAAATGGCCGCCTGCGGATCCCTTTGTCTTCCTCATGTCCGTCAGACACTTGCGGGGTTGACGAAGGTCCTCGGAAGAGATGAAGCAGCAAAGAAACCACCTGAATCCGCGGTCGTCGCCTCGGCGGTGGCCTCCATGGGTCCCAAGTGGCGACGGCCTCCCGTGTTCTACTTCTCCTCGATGATGGCGGCGAACACGGAGAAGCTGGCCACCGTCTCGTCGCTCTCCATGCACCCGGCTTCTGTCTCTACCTGCATGGCGCTGCCGCAGGCACGGGAGGCGCGCCCACAGACACGGGAGGTCCGGCCACCGCAGACACTGGTGGCGCGGTACAAAGCCGCAACGACGGCGCCCGTACCGGCGTGCTCGCCGCCGTGCCGGCGTGGAGCAACTCGCCACTCCTCATCGAGCTGAACTAGAGTGGCGGGTTGCTGAACCACGCGCCTCTTTGGGGCGGCAACTGGCTCCATCAGGCCAAGCAACGTTGGTAAAGCACCGAGCGGCCTCGCCCGTATCCAGAGGGCTTGGCGGGCCACCCAGCCGGGTAATATGCCGGAGAACGGCTCATCGGAAGCCATCAGAAGAGTGGAGAAAATGGTGAAGGAGGAGATGGGGGAGCGGCGGAGGGGTGCGATTCTTGCCCGTTGTCTGTCTGGCCTCGTGTAAATAGAGGGCGGACGGTAGGAGCTTGGCTAGCGTCTGGCCTCGTTTAAACTGAGGGCGGACGGGAGGAGCTCGGCCGGTGTTGCGTTTAATTCCGGCCCGCTCATGAACGGACGTGTGGCCAGAGTAGGATTCTCGATTTGCATGCGGGTTTGACGGAGGGGTTTAATGGAGGCACCGGGCGTGCAGCGGGCGGCGCAGTACTATTCAATTTGACACCAGTAATGAGCCGTCAAATCACAAAGGCCCTCGCCTCTTGTGAAACCGACCGAGCTAGACTCCCCGCCCTCTAGCCTTTTAAAAAATGTATATACTCCACTTTTGTACAGTAGTAGTATCGATGGATTGCGCCATGGAGCAAAAATTGAAATTAAAAAAAAGTGGTACATATAGAGAGGGCTCGTCGCCAAATTATGCGTATAGTACTATTAAAAAGGCTTGTCACAATAATGATGTCCAACACAAGTGCACAGCCCACCCTTCAAATAAAAGTAAGCACCCTGGAATTCTTTGACAAAACTAAGCACCCTGAAATTCTTTGACAACTAAACTGCTAGCTATATGATGTTGGCCATATATATTGTACGTATATAATGTGAAGAAACGAGTGGTAGTACTATACCAACTAAAAGATGAAATGTAAGAAATACTAGTATGTATGTACTGAAGAGTTAAAGTAACAAGAAGAAACATAACATAGTTCTACCGGGGGCTCAGCACAACACACCCCTCAAATTAAATTAAGCACACCTGAAATTAAACTTTGCAACTATTCCGGTAGACACTGCATTAGAACCACCATGAGCAACGACACTGTCACCTTACTCGGAGTCCTCGTCCACGTCCTCGACTTTATCCTTGTCCCTCTTCCGCTTGGCCGATACTTCTTTGCTTGAACCGCACACTTGGCTGTTGCTCTTCATCCAACCCTTGTAGATATTGAAGCAAAGGTAGCCATCCATTGCAGCGTAGTGGATGTGGTCTATATCTAGTACATTCTGCTGCCATGCATGACAATGAAACATGTATGGAGGTTTCTCTAGTTTACCGTACAAAGGATGAACCATGGCTCCTACCAGGGTCAGCATTGAAGGCTGACGAAAGGACACCAGCCGATTCTTCTGGAGGTCGAAGGTGTTGCCTACAACGAGGCATATCTAACGCATGACTTCTTTGTCGTTACCAAAGTCTACAGTAATGAATTTGACTAGGTTTCTCTCGAGGAAGTCCTTAAAATCCTGGCACTCAACATCTGCATGGCATATGTGGTAGACCAAGCATAAGTCATGCACGCAAACCTGGATCACAGCAGGCTTCTTCCTCTCTTCGTCCTTTAGATCCTTCTCTCGTCCCAGGACTGTGGTGTACTCAACATGTAGCCCAGCGACCCACTCATCATCTGAGTCTTCGAACATGCGTCTGAAGCGAGAAAGGCATCCTTTCACTGTCGCGGAAGAACGGGTGTAGATGACGTCGAACTCATCGCCGGTGATGGTTCTAACCTTGTACTCACCGCCGATCAGGGAGATTTGGGACTCCATGGATTTGGGAGGAGGGTTAGGATTAGTGGAACTGCCGTAATGTGAATGGACGGGACGACTAGGAGCGAACCGCCGTAGTTTTGAAGGACGCGCGGGGACGCGTAGGAGCGAACTGCCAGCATGCGAACGGCAGGGTAGTGGCTTTCCATTCTCTCATGATACGGGCTTCCGAGAGCCCTTGGATCTGAGATAGAACGGTTGCATGGCGTGATTCTAGACCTATGGGTGAATATCCTATCCTGGAGGGTTATTCTGCAAATTTTCAGCAACTTAGCATGCGACCGTTTGATCTCAGATCCAAGGGCTGCCAGCAGCCCGTATCGTGGTTGCGCCTACCACGACCATCGCGTCGCTCGTGTGGTCGCGCCCTTGGAGATTTAACACGGTGCATTAGGCTATCTGATGTTGGCATGTCATACATAGTCATCACTTAGTCACTCATACTACAACAAGGTTTTGGCTATAAGGTTGGCTATAAGTGTATTTTTTGTACTTCTCTCTATCTCTTTCTTCATACTCCCTCCGTTCCATAATATAAGAATGTTTTTGACACAAGTGTAGTGCCAAAAACGTTCTTATATTATGGGACATAGGGAGTACTAGTATTTATTGCATTTGCCAAGGAGTGACCTCTTCCAATGAAATGGTGTTGCTAAGTTTGCTTCATTTAATTAGCTATAGACTCAAAATTATCTTTTCACCTAGGTACACGCGCTTAGCACCGTTTCTTCCTTGGGTCACCAAACTAGTCTCTCTCTTCTTGATTTACTTGCCACATCAGACTTTATGCCTATGTGGCAAGCTTAAGCACCTGTAGGAGCAAGTAAGTACAATAGTGCGCTTTACATGGCATTTTTGCATATGTGGAGGAAAGAGAGGCAAGGAAAAAGTGGAGAAGTGGGCTCTCATGCAAGAGCCAGCCTCTACTACATGGTGGAGCATTGGGAGAGGCACCTGTATGGAGGTGGTCAGGAATCAGGAGACTCACGCCGGTCGTAGCGCCGCAGTTAAAATGATAATGGCAAGTCAAATCATGGGGCCCCACCTGTCCAGCAGTAACTCGCTGTCAAATCACATAGCCCTACATTTGCAGCAGCCTACTCCCCTCGTCTTCTCGCGTCTCTGTCGAACCGACTAGGCGGAACTGCCCCGCCTACCGCGCAGGAAAAGCCCGCGCAGTATACTCCCTCCGTCTAGGTGACCAAGGTGGAGAGGAAAACGAGAGAACTTAGTGTTTAGTACTTCGTATTTGCTAAGGCTGGTTGTAATGGTACCAGCCTTAGCAATTTTGATGAGGTGTCATAGAATTAAATAAAGAAAGAGAGAGAGTTGAGTACTATGTGTCATACATGACAATAAATAAAGTACTACATGATACTAATATATGATACATGGCGCATGAGTACTAAGTATTATTAATACAGTTTTGCTAGAACTCATGTAGATGAGATATAATTTGGTCTCATTCATATTTTATAGCCATTGGATGGGATGCTATATAAGATGATGTGTGCTGACGTGGGTTGTATTTGTTCTTGTGCAACGAACTGACCACTGCATGTCATGTTTGATAGTCTCAAGTCATTAAAAGCATACAAGCCCCACATCTCTTCTTGGTTGATTCCTCTATTTATGTCAAAAAATAAGAAACAACGTGAGAGTTAATGCACCATGCCTATGTGTTTACTATTTGGTTTTCGTAAGATGACCTAATACTCACCTAGACGGAGGGAGTATTCGATTTGACAGTGGGCGGCACAGTTCCTGATGCGGCTTTAATGCAGACGAGGGAGGGAGTAGCGGTTCATGATATGTTGAACGGCCAATGCATCCTCCTTCAATTAATGCATGGGGGAAGTAATGGGAGGAGGTCTGGGAAAAGAGGCTGCACGATGTGAATGCAACGCAGTTTGCCCTCATTGCCCTCATATAAAGGAGCCCCTCCATTCCAATGCATCTACCACATCGTATGCACCTAAGAATTTGCCTAAGCACCTACACTAAGCGCAAAAGAGCTCACTCCAGACCCATGGCGGCGATCCGCGTGAGCGGCCAGCGGCTGCGCCAGATGGTCTACGACGCCGGCCTATGGCATGGCGCTGAGGATCGTCTCCAGACAGTGTTGGAGACCGGCTGGTGGATGTCCACCGTCAACGCCAACTACGACTCTCAGTTGGACCAGATGATCATTGCCACCAGCAACAAGTTCACCGTCCTCAAGAAGCTCGCGGACGACATCGCCGTACTCCTCCAGCCCGCGCACCTGGGCCCCTCATTGCCTGCCACCCTAATCGGCCTCCATGGTCGGAACCTCTTTCAAGCACTGGTGGCCCTACAACTACCTGCCGACGCCACTAAGAATGTCCACCTGGAGGTCGCGCTCACCGCGAGGCGCCTCGCCCTGCAAGAATTCGTCGACCTACACATCCACGTGTATGAGCAAATCGTGCACATAGGTATCTACAAGGCCAGTGAGGACGCTACGATGTTGGCCTTCCTCAACCGGCTGGAAGCCTTGGATGCCTTTGCTGAGAAGCACCTCGACCTCGCCACAAAAGCCGCCGCTCCTTAGCCGCCGGTCGATGGCCCGGCGCACTAAGTTGAGGAGGAGGAGGTCGTACTTTCGTGGATCCATCTTTCTTCTTGCCTTCTGTAACCACCATTGCGATCGCATCATCGTGGCCTTAATTCTTATTGTGCTGTTGCATTCTCGTTCCAGTCAATACCGACATGTGCGATCCCTTTGCTTAATTATACGCATCACTGTAACTAGTACTTCATTCGTCAATTTATAAGTTGTGCTTACCTTTTCTGTCAACTTCGTGCAACGCGCGGGCATCTTGCTAGAAACACTAGAATATGTCTATATAATCCGTATGTGATAGTCCATTTGAAATCTCAAAAAGACAAATATTTAGGTACGGAGGGAGTAATATATTAGGAGTATATCAAAACAATAGTGATTTCTTTCAAGTTTGTGAACAAATACTACTATTCTACTACTTTGGATCCGTCGCAACGCACAGGCACATTGCTCGTAAAAGGAAAAGGCCTGCCGCATTCGCGTCGCACCCCCACACGCCGAGGAATCGGGAGTACAACACGGCCCGTCCGGCACGACACATAGCTTAGGGAAGGCATGTTGCCTAGCATTTTCACTTTCATGTGGGACCGCCGTTGAGCAAACCGACACCCCGCCTGCCGTCGGGTTGGAAAACAGAAATGAGGGGAAGATCTAGCTGTAGCATGAAAGCCAAGAAATTTGGTGTCAGACGGGGCTCGTTGATAGAGTAGGAGCATTCCTTACTAGTACTACTCCTACTAGTACCAAGTTTGTACTCCTAATACTATATTACTAGTACTACCACTATACAACTAGTAGGTACGTGCACGACACAACATCGTAGGAACAAAAAAGGGAAGATCTTATTTTGGGTGATTTATCTTTTTTTTCAATCAACGTAGTATGAATAATATGATGTGGGGGGCACCCATGAAGCTTATGTGGCTTGGTTGCATGGCTACGAAAGGTTAGAGAAAAATAAATAGATAATGTGTTTAGAGTGCACTCCACTAAATAGATATGCTTTGGATCCATTGCAACGGACCGGCACATCTATATCTATACCCCCTATATGGTGTGTACCCCTATATGGTGTGTGAAAAACTTTGAAAGTTGGTCGTTGGATGAAGCCAATCCGATGGTACAAAGATGGCAAATCCAAGCACTACTGGCCGTTGGATATCATCCACCAGATTCTGCCACATGTATAATCTAGAAGACTCCATGGTTGAACTTAATTCATGACTAACTTTGCCACAACTAAGCTTAGGCAAGGTAGATGGGCCAAGCCCAACAATTAAGCCTTCTCATTTTGGGACCGTGGCCTTTTCTGCTAGAAAGTTTTAGTTTTTTTGTAATATAAAAAAGGTCCACTAGTCAAATGGGTCCCAGATGTCAGGTTCAGGTACGTGGGTCCCAGCTAGCAAGTTCATATTCTTCATATTTCAATTTAACAGTAAATAAATAACTAGTATTTAAATTGGCACAAACAAAACACACACATAATACTCCAAACATTATCAGCCAGATTCAGTACAGAGCTCCTATTGTACAAATAACATATACTTTACAAGCTCTACACATAATAAGCTCTAACATATACAAGCTCTACAAGCTCTACACGTGATACGGTGCCCTGGTGTTAACCCTGTAGCTCTACAAGTGTCTTCAATCTTCTTCAACGTGGAGCTCCTTCGATAGCGAGCACAAACTGGGCACCTGCATCATCACAGGAAGGCAATTTTAGATCATAAAAACGAATGTTCCAAGCACAGTTTAGAGAAAAGAACCAAGTAAATTTGCCCTCAATCATACAAACAAAGTTTAGAGAAAACCAAACATGAACAAGCACTTATTATGCAGTTTTTAAAGTTTTTAATACATTTATTTTCTATTAGCAAAACTGAATATGCTACTTCCTGATTCATGGCTGCATAGTCCAGCTAGCTACACCAGTTTGCTCTCATGCAAAAATTAGAAAGAAAAAAAAGAACAAATAAATCAACACTGATTTCTCTAACACATACAGTAACTTGCTGATATACTTGTATAACTTGTATATTTGTCGACGGAAAACGGGATGCAAAATCATGTTTCAGTCTAGATCAATCTATCATGAGAAAACATGTATAACTCCCACTAGAATTTTTTAATGCAGTTGCGAATTATCCTGTAAACTTGTGGACTTAATGATGGTTAGATCCATCTTACAGAATAGTCAGATTCCAATATAAGTTAGGTACAGAACAGAATGTATAAGCACGAAGTAAGATAGGCCATGCATCAAACACAGAAATACTTTTGAGCCATTCACTGTCATGTACTACTACCTAACAGGCTAACTCAGCAGCTGTGACTGATGGTACACTGCACCAAATTCCATAATGAATTTCATAACGAGTAGCATCAGCAGCAGCAGTGCAAGAGTAGCAGCAGCAGTGAGTAGCTGCGGCATCTGGCGAGCAGCAACAGTATGCGGCAGCAGATAGTAGAAAATAGCAGGAGCAGTGGCAACAGTACGCGGGCGAGGGGGCTACATGCATAGACACTTACTAGAATCTGCATATGCTTAAACTAGAAATAGAACAAAAGAAAATTGAACCTATCTAACTCCAGGTTGTTCCACTGCAACTCGGAATTTGCTCAACCGTATGTGTACATGCATCAGGGCATACATAAAATATTCAAGTCAATATTCTCAGCTAACTGTGATGTAATGAAAATAATTACTTAATGACTTGAGGTAAAAATTGATTTTAGACATCAAAATTTGCAGCGCGCATTTCAACCATGTTCAGATAAACTTGAGGTAAATTAGCAGTAAGGATATTAGTTACAAGCTAGGTGTGTAACTGCTGTCAACACCACCACCACCAGAGACACGCAAGATAAGCATCAACACCACCATGATCACAGGAGCACATATATAAAGCAAGTACACATGGGCAGCTACTGACAGACCCTACAACCGCACAAATTTATCACCAGAGAGCTCCAGTAGAAGTTGATGCTTGGTTGCAGCAACTAGTAGAGCTCCACATTTTTTGAGAACAAGAGGAGAAGAGAAGAGAATAGAGAAGAGAAGAACACTAAATTCCTACACTACTAAACAAGAGCAGTACACTACTAATGCACTTGCTACTCCAGTAATCGGAAGAAATACTCCAATAGTGTTGTATTGGAAACAATACTGCAGTAGTTCAAGCAGTACTTCAGTACTGTAGTTCAGTGGAGTAGCTGCAAAGAATTAACACTAAGCATAAGATACACTAATGAACTTTCAGTGGAGCAGATCCACATAATTAAGAAAGCATCAACAAGTTAACAAGCTACTGAAAAACTACTGCAACCAAAACAGTACTGCAAAATACAAAATTTGCAAAAATTTGTAAACTGAATTTTTTGCCAAGGAAACAAAAATTTGTAGCTTCAGGCCTACAGAATAGCTTCAGGCTGGAGCACTACAGTTGTTGGTTAGACTTCATATAGCTTCAGGCTAGTTGGAGTACTACAGCAACAACCATTGCATGGTTAGACTACTCCATTTGCAGTAGCCAAATATTCATATATCTACAATAGCTTCAGGTTCGTTGCCTGACTAAATAGTCATCCTCTCATGAGGATTCTGCAGCAAAAGGGTTGCTGCTTAGGTAGTGGCAATAGTTGACCCTGCGCTAAATTGCTCTTTGCAATTTTGGACTGAATGTATTGAGATGTTTAGCTACTGTCAGCAGAGTTGCAGAGTAGTGATTTACGGATGGGGTGTGATGGGCTCACCAAAGTAGAAGGTGGCGTACTAGGCGCATACCTCGCCGCAGCAGTCGTAGGCATCGCCCAGGAGGCCCCAACCGAGTGCTTGTTTCAGCACCAAGTTAAATTCAGTCAAGCATGTAAGTAGATTAAAACCAGCAACATACCAAGCAAAAATTGAAGTATGGCTCTGAAGGGAATTCTGGTGATCGTCGGAGCATCCTGTAATGTTTAGAACCCCAAGATAGTGATATCATTGCAGGACTGGAACAAAGAATGATGGCATACTAGACGAACAGTGAGTGGCAGAACAGAGCAAACATATATCAAGGTAAAGGTGAATCTATCTATGCACCATGATTCTTTTGTCCAGGAAAAGATATCATCTGAACTGTAGTCGACCTAGAGTGTACGAGGGCATAGTATTTGTGTATCCAAAATAGACTACCGAGTTTTGTATTCTTTTTCCAGAAGAAAACATTAAGATATCTATCTAGTACAGTAGCTGCTAGCCATGAGAGCGGTGAAGATTGAGGTGACCTGAGCAAGCGCCAAGGGCTGATGGTCAGTCGGTGATGCTGAACCCAGTGGCCCCATTTGTTCGCTGGTCATGGTCGCCATGGTTCCAAGGTCCTGCAGAAATTGGCAGCCACTCTGTTTCAAAGCTCCCCCGTGACGCCTAATCAAAATAGAGCAAGAATGGGGGATCTAGCACACGGTGTATGCGAGCTAGGACAAAGTGGGGGAGGCGATTTACCTCATGTGCTCGATGGACGAAGGCGGTGGATCTCAGACGAAAAGGTCGCAGTCGTAGCTCTCCACGCCCCCGCCGTCAGCGACGATGGGCGTCTCCCCGTCCTTGAGCATCTTCCGTGCCATGGCTTGGACTCTGGTCAGCCGCAGAACAAAAACCTAGGACGACGCTTGGGGGCGCAGGCGTGGGGGTGAGACATGGATCAGATGCCCACGGGCATCGCGTGGCGGCGGCAACGACGAACGATGGAGGGATGCATGGCCGCCGCGAGGGTTTTGGGGGCCGGGCCGACGCCGTAAGTGCTCGGAACGACGGCGCCGTCGCGCTCCGGGCGCGGTCATCGGAGGCGCTGTGGAGCAGGCTTGGACGGTACGAGGTCGTGGAGACGAGGCTGCGGTGCTGGCGCGAGGGGAGGATACGAGGCTATGGTGCCAATGGTGGGTGGGTGTGGGTGGCGGCGGGGTTGCCTCGATGGGATCTGGGGGATCGAGGGGAGGGTGAGTGGGTAGGTTAGGGTTTCTGTTTCTCGGGAGAAGCTCCACCATTGGATGGACGTGCGATGTATGGCTCATATTGCTTCAATTTGGTGATCCGCGTGAAGGCGGTTCCTTGCATCTCATTGGCCGGCTGCTCACGCTTGTATCTCAAAACATTAAACTCAAATCTTTGAATATTTTTCAAAAAAACATAACAATGGCATAGTTTATAAAAATGATCTCCTATTTCTCATAAGTATGCATCTTGGAATAGCAAACATTGTTGCCAAATAGAGCTTTCATTTTATTTCCACAAAAAAATCATTTTCCATTTTTTGAGTGCCCAAAATGAGTTTTTTTGTGAAGAACCTACCATATATTTGTTGTAAAATTGGAGCAAATCAACTTTCTAAAATATTAGGCCATATTTAATGCACAATTGATCAAATGGGTTGGTGTCAAAAACTTTGATCCACCTCTCATGAAAAGAAACAAATTTTTCGCCGGTTTAGTTGGAAGTGGGTCAAGTTTGAACTGCAGCTACCTCGTTGTTTACTCTTTATTTTATCAAAAATAATTTCTAGATACACAAGTATCTATTTAATCATAGAAACATAAAAAGTTTTCCAAGATTCAACCACTAGCTAGGAACGGTCATTCCCGCTGTTTTGACCGCATTTTGGAACGGGCATAAAAAATTCAAAAAAAATCAAAAAATTTGGAAAACCTTCGCATTGTGTCATCATATGTGACCAAGTTTGCAGGAAAAATAATAAACTTGTAATACGACAATTATTTTAAAAAAGTGTTCTCAGAAATGAGCTATCACGCGTGAAGATTCAGGGTTTTCAAGCCAAATGATCAATCTTATGGCCACGTTCATGGCATAGTTTGTTCAAATGATCTCATATTGTGCACAAGGGTGCATCTTGGAATTCCAAACAATATTGCTTAAGGGAGTTTTTATTTTCTTTGCACGGAAAATTCATTTTCCATTTTCCGAGTGCCCGAAATGAGTTTTTTGTGTGAAGGATCTACCATATATTTGTTGCAAAATTGGACCAAATCATTTTTATAAAATACTAGGCCATATTTGATTCACAATTGACCAAATGGTTGGGTGTCAAAAGTTTTGATCCACCTCTGGTGAAAAAGACAAATTCCCGCCAATTCAGTGGGAAGCGGGTCAAATTTGAACTGCAGCTGCCTCATAGATTGCTCTTTATTTTTTCCAAAAATCATTTCTAGGTACATAAATATCTATTTAATCAGAGAAACACCAAAAAAGATTCCAAGATTGAACCACTAGCTAGGAACGGTCAAGCCCGCCGTTTTGACCGCATTTTGAAACGGGCATAAAAAATTCAAAAAAAATCAAAGAATTGGAAAACCTTCGCATTGTGTCATTATATGTGACCAAGTTTCCAGGAAAAATAATAAACTTGTAATACGGTGATTATTTTAAAAAAGTGTTCTCAGAAATGAGCTATCAAGTGTGAAGATTCATGACTTTCAAGCCAAATGATCAATCTTATGGTCACATTCATGGCATAGTTTGTTCAAATGATCTCATATTGTGTACAAGGGTGCATCTTGGAATTCCAAACAATGTTGCCTAAGGGAGTTTTCATTTTCTTTGCACGGAAAATTCATTTTCCATTTTCCGAGTGCCCGAAATGAGTTTTTTTTGTGAAGGACCTACCATATATTTGTTGCAAAATTGGACCAAATCATTTTTATAAAATACTAGGCCATATTTGATTCACAATTGACCAAATGGTTGGGTGTCAAAAGTTTTGATCCACCTCTGGTGAAAAAGAGAAATTCCTGCCGATTCAATAGGAAGCGGGTCAAATTTGAACTGCAGCTGCCTCATAGCTTGCTCTTTACTTTTTCCAAAAATCATTTCTAGGTACATAAGTATCTATTTAATCAGAGAAACACCAAAAAAATTCCAAGATTGAACCACTAGCTAGGAACGGTCAAGCCCGCCGTTTTGACCGCATTTTGAAACGGGCATAAAAATTCAAAAAAATTCCAAAAATTGGAAGACCTTCGCATTGTGTCATTATATGTGACCAAGTTTACAGGAAAAATAATAAACTTGTAATAAGGTAATTATTTTTAAAAAAGTGTTCTCAGAAATGAGCTATCAAGTGTGAAGATTCATGGCTTTTAAGCCAAATGATCAATCTTATGGCCACATTCATGGCATAGTTTGTTCAAATGATCTCATATTGTGCACAAGGGTGCATCTTGGAATTCCAAACAATGTTGCCTAAGGGAGTTTTCATTTTCTTTGCACGGAAAATTCATTTTCCATTTTCCGAGTGCCCGAAATGAGTTTTTTTGTGAAGGACCTACCATATATTTGTTGCAAAATTGGACCTAATCAATTTTATAAAATACTAGGCCATATTTAATGCACAATTGACAAAATGGTTGGGTGTCAAAAATTTTGATCCACCTCTGGTGAAAAAGACAAATTCCCGTCGATTTAGTTGGAAGCGGGTCAAATTTGAAATACAGCTGCCTCATAGTTTGCTCTTTATTTTTTCCAAAAATCATTTCTAGGTAAATAAGTATCTATTTAATTAGAAATACATGGTTTGATGGCGAGACATCGAGGTTTGGACGGTGGCCGAGGGCCCCAACTCTAGAGCACGTAAGCTCGCATGCCCGCCGCGTGGTCACCGCGTGACCGTGGCATTGCCATGTGTTCTGGGCAGCCTAGGCATGTCTAGTGGGTTGGGCAGTCCCCAGGTAGGTGCTAGGAAGAAAATCACAACATAAGATTCTCACGAGGAGACCGATCGATGCTCAAACATGAATAAGCAGCCAACTGTTTGATTTGCGATACGGGAAATGCACATGGCTAATGGGCGTGAGTTTTGGCTGAGGATGATCAGTTACTAAGAAGACCGTCCTCACAAATTTTCACCTCAAAAGGAGGAGCCTAGGTGGTACTTGCTTTGCAAAGTACCACACTGGACATAAATACGAATGTTGAAGATGGGCTCAAAATAATGAATGGATTGAGCTGGCATTTGGTGGAGGATGGTTATTTGGGCATAGGAAAGCACTATAGAGAATGGATACCATTTGGACATGCCAAAGTGGTACTTCCTTCACAAAGTGCTGCTTTGAACAGGATAGGAAAATGAATATTGTTGAGTTATTTTTGAACTAGGCAAGGAAGGTTTTTGACATATTTGATGAAGATATGATCCAAACAATTTATGAGAATTTTTTGGGAATTTTTGGAATAACAGAAATATAGGTTGCTTCACAACCTAGGGTAAAAATTGACACATGGACATGACACATAGGCAAAACTGATGAGATGGCGCCTAGTCATCACAACCCACCACAATCTACAAGGCTATGACCATCTATATTGGTCATTAACAACTAGAAATAAGGCAGCGGACCTGCACTGTTTGCTTTGTGACCATTTCGTGTAAGGAAATTACGACCTTTCTGACCAAAATGGTCGCAATGGTTTAGGGTTTGGAGCCCCCCGAACAGCTTTTGACCAATTAGTCTCAAATGGTCATAGAACTATGACCAATTCTTCCAGGGTCACTGACAGAAGGTCACTAGTTGACATATTTCTTGTAGTGCGTGGAGCTCACCTGTTATGGAGGGCGAGTGTATGATGTGGTACACCAAAACATCATCTTCGAGGCACAGCTGAAGGACGGCGGCGCGTTGGATCTTCCCAGGGGCACGCTCCGTGTACTCTACGTCGAGACCGATGACCCTCGTCTCTACCTTTTCGAGGGAGTTGGATACATTATTGATCCATTGCCGAACAACCCTTGGGTGGACGGTTGAAAGAATATGCGGTGCCCCCATGTTTGGTTTTGGTAATTGATGACAATCTCTATGGACTAATGGTTGCCTTGAGTTATATTTGAAGGTTTTGTCCATAGGCTCTTCTTGGAGTACATGTGTTGGTTTCAAGGAGAGTTTGTGTCGACCAAGGTGCTATTCAAGGAATTACCTAAAGATTGGTCTTGTGAGAGGTTGATCAAGACTAAGTTAAAGAGTGAATCACGTTGATCAATCCACAAAGCATAGAAGATGTACCGAGAGGGATCAAGTGATCCCATGGTATGGTAAGCATTGTCAATTACGCTTTGTGTACTAACCCATGCTCTTCGTGAGGGTTCTTTGTGGGGTTAGGTTGCGGTGTGTAAGTTCAAGTGGAGCATCACGAAGAGATCAAATGCTTGAAGCTTGCCGTCCTTTGTGGTGACAATGGACTTGTGAAGATGTGCGGAATAGTGGCTCACCCATAGTGGAGTATGGGGGAGCAATCAACTAGTCTTCATCGAGCCAGCGCAATCAAGAAAGGTGGTCCAACTTGAGGGAGTCAAGATCGTCATCATCTAGCTCAAGTGGACCATGTGCAAGGCAAAGGTTTGCTCTTGAGGGAGTCAAGATCGTCATCATCTAGACCAAGTGGATCATCTAGCTTTGTGCACCTCACAATCCTATAAATGTGTGTACATGAGGAATACCATTTAGTATTGATATTACAAGATTATCTAGTTGCTATGTGGTATGTCTCCTCATGAGAAATTCAAATTCTAAATAGTCCATTAATTATCTCTTGTTGGTTCCTCTTATTGTCTCTTGTTAAAGTCTTTAATTGGTATCACATTATGGGGGAGTAATATGCTACGTGTATATTACTAGCCTATAAAATGTGTACTTTTGAGATATTGTCATCTAGAGTTGATATTGTAAATTATCTTGTTCCTAGGTGGCATGCTAGCTCTACAAGTTGCAATTTGCTTTTTGTTGGTGTGAAGATGATGTCGGATATCCTTGCTATCTACCACCGGGAATTATTTCCGTTTACTTCTTGTCTTTTGACAATTGGTACTCACTTTTGTGGTAGATTTTATTGATCGTCTTTACATTGGCTTTTGCTTTTTTTTCCTTTCTCTTGCCAAGGTTTGTATCAACTCCCTTTGTCTTCCATACCACTTGTGGATCTTGTGTATTTCTTGATCTTGTCTAGTGTTTTCTAGATATAGTGAAAGTGGTGATCCCACCTTGTGCATTTTGTATTCAATGCAAATTCTCTCTAATGCACTAGTCTTGGGGGAGCTATCCTATTTTCTATAAAACACTCATCTTGTGATCCTTATCAAGTGTGTGTTGGTGGAAGGCAAGCCATTTTCGTTTTGGTACTTTGTGCCATCATGAAACTTTTTAGAGAGCTTGGTTTGTTTGGAACCATCCTCTCTTTTGGGAGTTTGATGTCTCTTCTTTGTGTATATCAATGGATATCTCATTCCTTGTTCCAAGTGATGATTTATTCATTTGGTATCTTTTCTTTCCTTGGTATTTCTTTGTCTTTCGGTATCGGTTCTTGAAAGTCTTGAGCATGCATATTAACTTCGTGTAGTATCTTTGGCATGCTTTGTTTCTTTGACCCAATATATAGGGGGAACTCCACCAAGTCTCAAATTTTATGAGATGTGCATGAAATTCATTTTCATATCTATATGCACATATTTATGTGGAGTTTGTCCTATGTGTTGTTGATTCTCTAACTCTTTGGTCCCAATGAGTTTGGGTACCATTTTGTTTGTGTTGTTGATCTAGGAATAAGTGGAGATGCATTGGATGCTCGGCTCACTCACAAGGAAGGTGTTGTCACCATGTGCTTATTGGAGTCAAGCTGGGATGATCAACGAACTACTTTGTACCTTCAATTGGTATCTACTACATCCTTCCAATGTTATCTCGGTAACAAGTATCTTCATATACTTCATGCACACATTTCTTGCATCAACCTTGTGTAGGTTGTATCATGGCATGTTATCCATTCTTTCTTGTGATACTTGTTTCCTTTCTCAAAGCATCTCAACGATGATCTCATGTTGCTAGTTGTGATGTCTTTGATAGTTGTGTAGTAGGAATTCATTTGTATACAATAAGACTATATCTAGCCATGTGCTATGCTTTCAAGCAAATATCTTATTGGTATATTTATGATTTCCTTGTGGATATCTTATTCCTCGTGTTGCAACTATTTCGGGTGTACATCCTTCTTTGTAGATATATATCATCATGATTTCGTCTACCTAGAATCTTATACACTTGAGAAAAGTTGCATATCTAGTTGATATCCTTTCTTTCACGACCACCTTGTCTTTCTTATGTTATTTCTTTGGTGGCTCCGTGAAAGCTTTTGCCTTGAGTGCGTGTCTTATCTCGTTGCATCTTGATGCACTCTTGTGTGGTGAAGATTATTTTTCGTCATGCTTATCTTTATGAGGCTTTTGCCATCTTAATTGGTATCCCTCGTCTTGATGAGGCTTTCATCTTCTATCTTCACCACGGGTTGTCACAAGCATAGGTTCTTTATATGCTTATTAGTAAGCTTGTGAACCCATTTACTTGTTGTGTGTGGGAATGGTAGGCCTTGCACCATGTTGCCCCATTCTTTCAAGACTTTATTGATGCTCAATGCTCATCCGTACATTAGTCTTCTCAGGTGCATTGCCTTGACTCACACACATCATTTTGGTTGAGCCCATTCTTAAGTTGCCTCTTTCTCTCGTTGCTCAACCATGTGTTACTTGCAAGTACTAGGCTTAGTTTCCTATATGCTCACTTGCACTTGTTGTTAGTTTCTATTGATTTTGGGGGAGCTATGATCCTATTTTGTGCACTTTGTATCCAAATACAAAAAATTCTTGATGTGCACAAATCATGGGGAGCTTCTCTAGGTTCTTTAGAACACTCCTCTTCTCTTTTCATAACATCTTCTTGTGGCTCGTAGGATCATTGGCCTAGTTGGTTCAATTGGTATCTTTTGATAGCTTGCTTCAATTGGTATCTTTTGATCGCTTGATTGCTTGCGTCTCTGTCGATTATGTCTTTGTGGCATATCTTCCTTTAGCAATCTTTGGGCCTCAGTATAGTTTGTTTTCCTCCAAGTATTTACCATTGGTTATGTGTATTGCATTCCTCTCTCTTGTTGAGAAATACACAACTTCTGGAGGAACTCAATCTATATTGGCCTTCTAAGCTTTTCGCCCATTTTGGCAATCGATGCCAATGGGGGAGAAGTTTCAGAGAGTTTTGTGGAGGTTTCGAGGAGTTTTGTGGAGAAGTCTTTAGAGTTTTCTCCTTGCTTTGGTTTTGTTCCTAAGCATTTGCATCTCATACGCATGCATTATTGGTTGTTGCATTGCATGGTGATGCATAATTCCTTGTATTAAACTCTCTTGAAAGTGATTGTCATCAATTACCGAAATGGGGGAGATTGAAAGAACATGCGGTGCCCCCATGTTTGGTTTTGGTAATTGATGACAATCTCTATGGACTAATGGTTGCCTTGAGTTATATTTGAAGGTTTTGTCCATAGGCTCTTCTTGGAGTACATGTGTTAGTTTCAAGGAGAGTTTGTGTCGACCAAGGTGCTATTCAAGGAATTACCTAAAGATTGGTCTTGTGAGAGGTTGATCAAGACTAAGTTAAAGAGTGAATCATGTTGATCAACCCACAAAGCGTAGAAGATGTACCGAGAGGGATCAAGTGATCCCATGGTATGGTAAGCATTGTCAATTACGCTTTGTGTACTAACCCATGGTCTTCGTGAGGGTTCTTTGTGGGGTTAGGTTGCGGTGTGCAAGTTCAAGTGGAGCATCACGAAGAGATCAAATGCTTGAAGCTTGCCGTCCTTTGTGGTGACAATGGACTTGTGAAGATGTGCGGAAGAGTGGCTCACCCATAGTGGAGTATGGGGGAGCAATCAACTAGTCTTCATCGAGCCAACGCAATCAAGAAAGGTGGTCCAACTTGAGGGAGTCAAGATCATCATCATCTAGCTCAAGTGGACCATGTGCAAGGCAAAGGTTTGCTCTTGATAGGTTTTCTATTTTACCGGTCTCATGGTGGTAGTTGGGAGACCGGGTTATAGGATCGGTTGCCGTACTATCAAGGGGGGCTCTCGATGAGTAGCTTGACCATATCATTCGTAGAGAGCTCAAACCATTGCATCCTTGCATCATCTTTCTTGGTTCTTGTTTGGTTCTCTTTGTGAGTCTTAGAGCTTGTGGTCATCTTGATGACAAGCTTGAGTTCATCGAAAACGGAGTTCGCATGCTTCTTCTATGATGTTTTCGATGTTGGAGGTTTTGCCGGTTCTTCTCGGTTGGAGGTTTCACTCCACTATTTGTTGGCATACCTCCCCTGTTTTGATGCTACTCGTCGTCTTGTTTCCAACAAGCTTGAGTTTTCTCAATTCGGAGCTGATATGCAGAAGTTATGGCAGTTCTGGTTTTCTTGAGTGTGGTTTTTGTCAGGGTCCAAGCGGTAGTACCGCTGAGGAGTCACAAGCGGCAGTACCGCTCCGCAGCGGTAGTACCGGCGGTGACTCCGCAGCAGTACTACCATTGGCTTACCAGGTCCCTACCGTGTCGATTCGAGGGGTCTTTTTCTGTGTCGGATTGTGCGGTACCTCACTGCGGCAGTAGTGCGGCAGTACCGCTCCTTAGCGGCAGTACCGCCCTTCCTCCGCGGTAGTACTGCCTAGTTCCCTCTTTCCCGTCCCCCTTCATTCTGCGCGGTAGTACCGCCGAAGGGAGCGGTAGTACCGCTTAACCCAGTGGTAGTACCGCCCCAAGGTTCATGTTTTGTTGCTCCTTTTCCCTGTTTCTTCCACCTGAGCGGTAGTACCTCTCGTGGAGCGGTAGTACCGCTCGTGTGCGGGCTGAGCACATAACGGTTGGATTTTCCCCCTCCTATAAAAGGGGGTCTTCTTCCCCATTGAACCTTATCCTTGGAGCTCGTGTTCTTCCCCCATTGTTGACCTTCTTCGAGCTTGCTAACTCTCAATCCCTCCATGGATTCTTGCTAGTTTTTGAGGGAAAAGAGAGAGGAGATCTAGATCCACATTTCCACCAATCACTTTCTCCTCTATGTGAGGGGAACCCCTTGGATCTAGATCTTGGAGTTCTTGGTGTTCTCTTTCTTGTTCTTCCTCTCATTTTCCTCCCTAGCATTAGTTGCTTCGGTGGGATTTGAGAGAGAAGGACTTGGGCACTCCGTGTGCCCTTGCCATTGCATTTGGTGCATCGATTTGTGTTCTCCACATGATACGTGGAAGTTACAAGTTGAGAAGCTTATTACTCTTGGGTGCTTGGTACCCTTGAGCTTGTTCCTCTTGGGTGCTTGGGCGCCCTAGATGGTTGTTGGTGTTCGGAGCTCAATCATTGTGGTGCAAAGCTCCGGGCAAGCGTCGGGGTCTCCAATTAGGTTGTGGAGTTCATCCCGAGCAATTTGACGGGTTTCGGTGACCGCCCCCAAGGGTTGCCAAAGTGTACGGCTTCGGTGACCGCCCCAAGGGTTTCCATTTGTACGGGTTCGATGACCGCCCTCAAGGGTCCCTTAGTGGAATCACGACATCTTGCATTGTGCGAGAGCGTGAGGAGATTACGGTGGCCCTAGTGGCTTCTTGGGGAGCATTGTGCCTCCACATCGCTCCAAACAGAGATTAGCATCCGCAAGGGTGTGAACTTCGGGATACATCGTCGTCTCCTCGTGCCTCGGTTATCTCTTACCCGAGCCCTTTACTTATGCACTTTACTTTGTGATAGCAATATTGTTTCTTGTCATATATCTTGCTATCATATAGTTGCTTATCTTTCTTAGCATAAGTTGTTGGTGCACATAGGTGAGCCTAGTTGTTTTAGGCTTTGTGCTTGGCAAATTAACCGCTAGGTTTATTCCGCATTTGTTCAAGCCTAAACCGTTATTATTTTAAAACGCCTATTCACCCCCCCTCTAGGCGACATCCACGATCTTTCAACGGTGACGGTGGAAACTATGCACATCGAGCCTTTGACGAGGACATGTTGGACGCTAAAAACCCGCATCTCGATCTCTTTCGCCATTTGGAACCGCTGGAATGGAGGGCTATGGTTTGGAGAATTAGGATTAGATGGCTAGTCTAACTGAAGTAGTAGATGATTATTTAAAGAGGTTAAAACAATGTGAACGCAGTGGGGTTTGGATGCAAATGAAGACGAAGGGGAGGTGAAGAAGCCGAGGAGAATCGGTTCCCGATGGAGAAGTAAATGGGAGAAGTGGCATGCAGGCAGTTGATTAGACGGCTAGGTAGACTAAACGAAAAGGCTATGCGGGTAGACTGATGAGTCATACCTATTCGTGTACATGCCCATCCTTCTTGATAGGTGGGACCTATGCAAACAGATAAAAAAATGTGTCGTAGTTTTTTTTGAGCGCGTGAGTGGGAGACACAATATTCTCTGGTTAAGGAATACTCCCTTCGTTTAGGTGAGTATAAGTCACCTTATGAAAATTAGGTTTTCCCAAAAACCTTTAGGCGTGGAGCATTAACTTCCTGCTCAATGAAGGAAATATGCCCTAGAGGCAATAATAAAGTTATTATTTATTTCCTTATATCATGATAAATGTTTATTATTCATGCTAGAATTGTATTAACCGGAAACATAATACATGTGTGAATACATAGACAAACTTAGTGTCACTAGTATGCCTCTACTTGACTAGCTCGTTAATCAAAGATGGTTATGTTTCCTAACCATGAACAAAGTGTTGTTATTTGATTAACGAGGTCACATCATTAGTAGAATGATCTGATTGACATGACCCATTCCATTAGCTTAGCACCCGATCGTTTAGTATGTTGCTATTACTTTCTTCATGACTTATACATGTTCCTATGACTATGAGATTATGCAACTCCCATTTACCGGAGGAACACTTTATGTGCTACCAAACGTCACAACGTAACTGGGTGATTATAAAGGAGCTCTACAGGTGTCTCCAAAGGTAGATGTTGGGTTGGCGTATTTCGAGATTAGGATTTGTCACTCCGATTATCGGAGAGGTATCTCTGGGCCCTCTCGGTAATGCACATCACATAAGCCTTGCAAGCATTGCAACTAATGAGTTAGTTGCGGAATGATGTATTACAGAACGAGTAAAGAGACTTGCCGGTAACGAGATTGAACAGGGTATTGGATACCGACGATCGAATCTCAGGCAAGTAACATACCGATGACAAAGGGAACAACGTATGTTGTTATGCGGTCTGACCGATAAAGATCTTCGTAGAATATGTAGGAGCCAATATGGGCATCCAGGTCCCGCTATTGGTTATTGGCCGGAGATTTGTCTCAGTCATGTCTACATTGTTCTTGAACCGTAGGGTCCACACGCTTAACGTTACGATGACCGTTATTATGAGTTTATGCATTTTGATGTACCGAAGTTAGTTCAGAATCCCGGATGTGATCACGGACATAACGAGGAGTCTCGAAATGGTCGAGACATAAAGATTGATATATTGGACGGCTATATTCGGATACCGGAAGTGTTTCAGGTGATTTCCGAGAAAACCGGAGAGTCGGAGGGTTACTGGAACCCTATCGGGAGAAGTATTGGGCCATATGGGCCTTAGTGGAGAGAGAGGGGCTGCAAGAGGTGGGCCGCGCGCCACCTCCTCCCTGGTTCGAATTGGACTAGGAGAGGGGGGCGGCGCCCCCCCTTTCCTTCTCCCACTCCACCTCTTTCCCCCTCTTAGTAGGAGTCCTACTCCTACTAGGAGGAGGACTCCTCCTTGGCGCGCCACACCTGGCCGGCCGGCCTCCTCCCCTTGCTCCTTTATATACGGGGGCAGGGGGGCACCTCTAGACACACAAGTTGATCCACGTGATCGTTCCTTAGCCGTGTGCGGTGCCCCCTGCCACCATATTCCACCTCGATCATATCGTTGTAGTGCTTAGGCGAAGCCCTGCGTCGGTAGAACATCATCATCGTCACCACGCCGTTGTGCTGACGGAACTCATCCCCGAAGCTTTGCTGGATCGGAGCTCGGGGAGCATCATCGGGCTGTACGTGTGCTAAGAACTCGGAGGTACCGGAGTAACGGTGCTTGGATCGGTCGGATCGAGAAGATGTACGACTACTTCCTCTATGTTGTGTCAACGCTTCCATAGTCTGTCGGGGGTGACTGATCCCCACGGACACCTATGGGACCGCGGCGGACCGGGGCCCCTTTCGGTTCGGCAGGGGGGCGGAGAGCGCACGAAGATCAGATCGAGGCGAACGCATGAGCGACGCGATCAGTTTACCCAGGTTCGGGCCGCACGGATGCGTAAAACCCTACTCCTGCGTTGATTCGTATTGTGTTCTTGCTCGGGAGCGATGAACGCTACAGTACACTTGGATGGCTAGTGAGACCGAGCATGAGAATGATCCTCCCCCTTTTCCCTATTGCGCATGGGCCTCCTTTTATATGTCAAAGGGGTCACCGACAGGTGACAACAGAGATGAGGGTAAAAAGGTAAAAGAGGTGGTGGTTGGCGCCACCGCTTACTACAGTTGTATCATACCTAACCCTGACGGCAGGGGACAAAGGCATTAAATGGCTATCTGCGTCGCCTAGACGGTGCGGAAAGGGGCCGTCAGGGGCGCCATCGTTTGCCACGATGGCTATCTTGTCAGCGCCTGCTTGCCACCGCATGCCCCTGGCTGCACATCCTCCCGCCACGTACACCAGGAACGGTCCCAGAGCGACACGTTGGTGGATGAGCTGGAGCGCGGGCTGCGGAGTAGTAGCTTGCCGCGGCAAGCGCCTTGCCGTGGATGTTGTCTTGTCGCGTCCGGGAGCTTGTTGCTCACCGGGTCTTGTCGCGTCCGGGAGCTTGTCGCTCACTGGGTCTTGTCGGGACACGCAGCGCGTCGCAGCAAGCTTCTCGAGATGCCTTGGTTGGTCTTCCCGGCAAGCTCCTCTTGCCGGGGTCTTTGTGCCTCGAGTGGCCTTCCCGGCAAGCTCCTCTTGCCGGGGCCTTGCGCCTTGGCTTGAATACTTTGTCCTTGAATGGCTCCAAAGGAACCACGGAGGACCTTGGCGGTCACCCGGCAAGCCTTGCCGCGGGGTGCTGCGACTGCCCGTGCACAAGTTCGGGATACTAAGGTACCCCTACTTTAGTACACCGACAGGAGCCCCCGGGCCTGGGCCATACACGGTGCCGAGCGCTGTTGGGCCAGGCCCAAAACAATGCACGTGCACGCGTGGCCTAGGTTACGCCATAACTCACTCCGCATCCACCGCGCCCTCCCCGCACGGCACGCGTCAAACGCGGCGTCGTGCGTGACATGGGCGGCGTGCGCGGGGCTAAGCCCCGCGTGCATGCGTCACGTCATGGTAGAGGGAACGGTTCGCGCCCCCCCCATAAACGGAGGGAGGCGTGGAGGCGTGGTTCATTTACTGGACGGGGCCGATGCGTGGTTTTTCGAGGTGTCCACTCCCCACGATCACGAGGTGGGGAGAGGTCGCCGCATCCGTCGCCTCGGTTCTGCACGCCTGCCACGCGGCTCCCATGCGCTTGGGGTCGCGGACGGTGGAGGCAGGAAACTGGGCCGTCGCGGGTCGAGGCAGCGGGTCGGCCCCAGCTCCCTGCTCTTCCCGTGTCTTGATTCGCTGAGCGGGGCGGCCGAGCCCCCACCTCGCTCCTTTATAAAGAGCGGGAGGGAAGGACGGAAGCCCGCATTCTCTCATCTCCTCCTTCCTTCAGCTTCTGCTCCCCTTTCTCTCATTCGCCATGGAGAAAGGGAACCCTGGTCCTTCATCGGTGGCGGCGAGGGTCGCCGCCAGACAGCGCATCCCTCCCTCTCCCGCACCCATGGTGGCAGAGCCAGCCGTAAGGGGAAGAGGGAGGAGGCGAGGTCATGGACGAGGTCGAGGACGAGGTCGAGGCGCTCGGGGAAGAGGTGGACGGGGCGGCGTGCCGGCTTCGCCTCCGCCGGCGGTTCCTCTTCCCACGGCGGTCCATATTGGGGACGACCCTTGCGAGTTCTTCGTCAGGCTGCGCCGGGCGCCTCGTCGTCGCCTCCGGCTCCCAGCTCCGTTTGCGAGCGCGTTGGAGTTGGACCCGCCCGAGACACTGAGACTGCACATGAGGGGCTGTGGGATCAACGGCACGCGAGTCCGCGTTGAATTCCCAGCCCCTAATGTGATGTATCTTGGTCGAGGGTGGAAGACGTTCACCCGTATCCACAGCCTGATGGAGGGGTTCACCCTCCATTTTAAGTTGATGGAGGGCGATCTCCTCTCCGTCAATGTCTTCGGGTGCTTCGGCACTCGGGCAAAGTGCTGTGTGGACAGCTCCTCCGATAGCGAAGGCTCCTCCTCGAGCGAGAGTGACGAGGAGGAGAGCGACAGCGACGACGAGGGTAGCGGGCGGCAGGACGACGGGTCCGACTAGGTGTCGGGCGCCGCTCCGTGCGGCACCGACGACCCCATCATCCGTGTCGCCGGCTCCTTGAACTCCCCGGGGTTGTCTCCTTGGGCGACTGGCGTATGGAGGCTGCGGAAGAGGAAGAGGGCTGGCGGCAAGGCCGTCAAGTCGGAGTACGAGGGCATGGTGCCCTCGACAGCGTGCTGACGTCCTGCCACCTCGTCTTCGTGCCCCGCTTTCGGCGCCGCCATCACCGTCCAGCCTTCGGACGGCCCCCGGGATGTTCTCTTGGTGTCTTCTGGCACCCGTAGCTTGCCTAGGCGCCCCTTTTGCCCTTTTCGCCTCCTTGACCTACCTCCTAAAGAGAGGGACAAGAAAGGGATTACGGGCATCTTATCTTTTTAATTTGTAAGCCTTCGGGCCTTAGTTGCATTTAAAACTTGTAATCCTCTCTTTCATGTTTTTTATCCTCTATGGACTGTACCTGAGTGGAATGCTTTTTAATGAAAAGGGGATGCTTGCCGGGTCATTTGTCTCGCGGGTAGAACCCACGTCAAGGAGCAAATCCTTGGTATCTTTCAGATAGACACTTCTTCTCCCGGCAACAGGCCCTACCGTCTTCCCACGTCGCCCGACCTTTCTCACACTTTTGACGGAGGCAGGGACGAGGCGGGTGCGGCCCCCTCGTTTCATCCCTTTGCTGCCGCGACTACGACCAAACTTGGCCCCAGGAACGAGCCCCAGGGCCTAGAGTTAAGGGAGCATGGTAGTTTTCAGGACGAAACGAGGTTTCGTATTCCCCAGTCCATAAGAGAATGCATGATGAGGGATGAAAGACTTATCTGAGATTGCAGCCCCCGGCGACTCTGGCTTGCCGTGGGTGAATCTTGGTACTTGCAGCCCCCGGCAACACTGGCTTGCCAGGGTCCAGATGCCGGTACGTCCTTCTTCTCCTTTTCGTCCTCAAGCGGTCCGGCTAGGATATGCGAGCCCTGCGAACCAAGGGAAACGAAAGAAAGGCAAAGGGACGCACACTCGACCTCTAAGCTAGGGGTTAGCCGCTATTAAGCACTATCAACCCTAACCAAGGACGAGACTTGATCTAGCATGCATGCTATAACTCAGGGCGCCAGCGCTTCATTTACTTGTGCTCAGGGTCTGCGCCTGGCTTTGTACCAAGGATTACATGCAACAGCGGCAAGACTTGTACAAAAGGGTGGTTGCCGGACAGGGTCCGACAACCGCGCCTTACGGGTAAAACTTACGAAGATGCTCAATATTCCAGGAGTTGCTCACTGGGATGCCATCTTCGGTCTCTAGGCGGACAACGCCAGTCCTAGTGACTCGTTTCACCCGATAAGGGCCTTCCCACTTTGGTGTCAACTTGTTGGAATTCTTGGCGGACTGAACGCGCCGAAGAACAAGGTCGCCTTCCTCGAAGCTTCTGGCTTTAACTTTGCGGCTATGATAGCGGCGCAAAGCTTGCTGGTAGCGAGCGGCTCACACAACAGCCTGAAGACGGTCTTCCTGAAGGAGCAGCGCGTCGTCTTGTCGCAGCTGCTCTTGCTCAAGATCGTCGTAAGCGAGCACTCGAGGCGACCCGTATACGAGTTCCGTGGGAAGAACTGCCTCCGCTCCATAGACTAGAGCGAAGGGTGTCTGGCCAGTGGCTCGATTTGGCGTCGTCCTGATCGACCAAAGAACCACCGGCAGCTCCTCGATCCAGTTTCTTCCGCACTTGTGCAGCCTGTCGAAAGTTCTGGTCTTGAGCCCGCGCAGCACTTCAGCATTTGCCCTCTCCACTTGACCGTTGCTTCTCGGGTGAGCAACAGAAGCGAAGCAGACCTTGGCGCCAAGATCTTGGACGTACTGCATGAAGGTGCGGCTCGTAAATTGTGTACCATTGTCGATGATTATCCTGTTAGGGATTCCGAAACGGCAAACAATCGACCTGAAGAACTTGACTGCTGACTGTGCTGTCACCTTCCTCACTGGTTCCACTTCCGGCCACTTTGTGAACTTGTCGATTGCAACGTACAAGTACTCAAAGCCCCCGACAGCTCGGGGAAAGGGGCCGAGGATATCGAGCCCCCAGACCGGAAATGGCCAGGATAAAGGGATCGTCTGGAGAGCTTGAGCTGGCTGGTGTATCTGCTTGGAATGGAACTGGCACGCTTCACACTTGGTTACTTGTGCAGTTGCATCCTGGAGGGCTGTCGACCAGAAGAAGCCTTGCCGGAAAGCTTTTCCGACAAGAGCTCTTGCGCCAATGTGGTGACCACATATGCCTCCATGTATCTCTGCCAACAGCTTCTGTCCATCTTCCCGGGGAATACACTTCAATTTCACACCGTTGAGTCTTCTTCTACACAGTGTGTTATCGACAAACTGGTACATACTAGACTGCCGGGCTACTCTTTCCGTTTCTTCTTGTTCTTCGGGAAGTTCTCCTGTCTGAAGGAAACGGAAAATCTGCTGCGCCCATGCTGGAGCTTGTGGCTCGACAACAAGGACTAAAGGCACATCTACTGCTGCGGGAACGTCTGCTTCTACGGCAAGAGCCTGCGGCTCTGCCGGAGCTTGACGTTCCCCGGCAAGTTTGCTGGAGCAAAACTTGTCGGGAGCGTATGCTTCAACGGAACAAACCCTGGGGCTTGCAGGAGCAGACTGCTCCTCAGCATTCTTGGTGTTGATCTTGGGGACTTTCTTGGTGGCGGCTTCGGGAAGCTCTGCCGGAAAATAGTCGCCAGAAACCAACTTCCTCTTCTTGCTCTGTCCAGTTGGTGGCGTTACGGACGTCTGAGTCAGCTTGAGCACAAAAATCCCTGGTTCCACAGGTAATTTAAGTGCCGCGCACTTTGACAGGCCATCGGCAATGTCATTTTGAGCTCTTGGGATATGCTCCATTTGCAGGCCATCAAAGTGCTCTTCTAGCTTTCTCACTTTGTCAACGTAAGCTTCCATTAAAGGACTCTGGTAATTCTTGTTCACTTGGCGGATGACAAGCTGCGAGTCACCCCTGACTATGAGCTTCTTAATCCCAAGTTCTGCCGCGATCCTGAGACCAGCAAGCAAGCCTTCATACTCTGCAGTATTGTTTGTCGCTTGCTCCTTGGGAAAATGCATCTGGACTATGTACTTGAGGTGCTCTCCGGTGGGTGCGACAAGCAGCACGCCAGCACCGGCGCCTTGCAGCGAGAAGGCACCGTCAAAATACATGAGCCACTCCTTGCCTGTTTCCTTGGCGGGGATGCTCGTCTCCGGAATTTCTTCATCTAGAGTTGGCGTCCATTCTGCTATGAACTCTGCCAATTCTCTGCTTTGGATCGTTGATGTACTCTCAAATTTGAGGCCAAAGCTTGACAGTTCCAGTGCCCACTCGACAATCCTGCCTGTTGCTTCTGGATTCTGCAATATCCTCTTCAGCGGAAAGCGAGTGACAACTGTGATCTCATGTGCTTGGAAATAGTGGCGCAGCTTTCTCGAGGCCATGAGGAGGCCGAAAAGCAGCTTCTGCACACCAGAGTACCTTGACCTAGCCCCCTGTAAAAGGGAGCTGACAAAGTAAACTGGGCGCTGCACCATCTTCTTCTGTATCTCCTCTTGCATCTGCGCAGATCCATGCTTGTCGGGACCAGAGCTTGTCGGGGAAGCCCCCTGCTTGCCGCTGGATGTGCTTGCCGCGGTTGCTGGCTCGTCATCTGCCTCCCTCTCCACTACTAACGCAACACTAACCACTTGATTGGTTGCCGCTATATACAACAGCAACTTCTCTTGTGGCTTAGGTGTGACAAGTGTTGGAGTGGAGGACAGGTATCTCTTCAAGTCTTGCAGCGCAGCCTCCGCTTCCGGAGTCCATTTCATTGGACCTGCCTTTTTCAAAATTTTGAAAAATGGCAGGGCGCGCCCAGCAGACCGAGAAATAAACCTGCTGAGAGCAGCCACGCAACCGGCAAGCTTCCGTACATCCTTGACGCGTTTTGGTGCTTCGATCTGCTCAATGGCCTTAATCTTGTCGGGATTGGCTTCAGTTCCCCGCCGAGACACGAAGAACCCGAGAAGCTTGCCGGAGGGGACTCCAAACACACACTTCTCGGGGTTGAGCTTGAGGTTGATCTTGTGCAGATTTGCAAAGGTCTCATCTAAGTCTTGTATCAGAGTTGCCCTGTCCTTGCTCTTGACCACTATGCCATCCATGTAGGCTTCTACATTTCTGTGTATTTGCGGCTTCAGAGCGACATGGACTACTCTTGCAAATGTTGAACCAGCATTCTTTAAACCAAAAGGCATACATATGAAACAGTACGTGCCACATGGAGTAATGAATGCGGTTTTCTCCTCATCTTCTTCTGCCATGAAGATCTGATGGTATCCCGAGTATGCGTCAAGAAATGAAAGCAAATCACATCCGGCTGTGGAGTCAACAATCTGGTCAATGCGCGGCAAGGGAAATGGATCTTTGGGACAAGCTTTATTAACATCCGTAAAGTCAATACAAAGCCTCCACTTCCCGTTTGCCTTGCGCACTACAACAGGATTGGCCAACCACGTGGGATGGAGTACTCCTCTGACAAGGCCTGCTGCTTCCAACTTCTTGATTTCCTTTGCTATGAACTCTTGGCGCTCCACTGCTTGCTTCCTGACCTTCTGCTTGACGGGCCGCGCATGAGGACAAACGGCAAGATGGTGCTCAATTACTTTCCTGGGAACACCGGGGATGTCAGACGGTTGCCACGCAAACACGTCGACGTACGCCCGCAGGAAAGCAACGAGCACGCTTTCCTATTTAGGGTCAAGCGTGGCACTGATGGTGAAGGTACCACCAGTGTCGTCCTCCTTGGCGGACACCTTTTTGGTATGTGGTGGAGCTGCCATTGCCTTCTTACACTTGCCGGTGGAGCTCGATGGTGCGTCCTCGACGGCAGCGCAGCACTCCAAAGAGGTGCGCTTGCCGGAGTGGGCATCAGAGCTCTTGCTGGACTTGGTCTTCTTCTTCCTCCCGGTAGCTTCAGCGGCAAGTGTCTTGCGATCTATTGCAGCTGCTGCTTCTCGGTAAATCTTGTCAGCGCGGATAAGGGCATCCTTCTTGTCGCCAGGGACAGAGATGACGCTTATCGGGCCTGGCATCTTGAGCATGTTGTATGCATAGTGAGAGGCCGCCATGAACTTGGCGAGTGCTGGACGGCCAAGTATCCCATTGTAAGGCAATGGGAAATCGGCAACGTCAAAAGTGACCCTCTCAGTCCTGAAGTTCATTTCGCTGCTGAATGTCACCGGCAATGTGACCTTCCCTTTCGGCTTGCTCCTTCCCGGGTTAATTCCTTGGAATGTACCGGTCTCTTCGAGCTCGCTGTCCGGGATCTGGAGTTTCTGGAGCACAGCGGAGGAGATCAGATTTAAGCCGGCCCCGCCGTCAACTAGCATCTTAGTGACTTTAAGGTTGCGAATTGTTGGCGAAACCAACAACGGCAAGCACCCGACCGCAGTTGTGCGATCAGGGTGGTCCTCAGTGTCAAAGATGATAGGCGTGCTGGACCATTTTAGAAGCTTGCGTGATTCGACAGGTGGCTCTGCCGCATTAACTTCCCGCAGCCACTGTTTGAGTTGGCGGTGGGAAGTATGCAGAGAAGCACCGCCGTCAACACACAAAACTTCTGTAGCTTTCTGAAACTCCTGCTCACTGTTCTCAACATCATCCATGTCTTCATCTTCGTCTTCGTCTTCATCCTTGTCGCGGCCACGGGGAGGTCTGTCTCCTTGCCGCTGCTTGGCCTTGCCACGACGTCCTCCCCGGCCAGCGCGCTTCTTGCCGGCCTCTCCACCGCCTCCTTGGGCTCTCTCCTTGTCGCGCCGCTCGTACTCAGCTTTTTGTTGCTGGACAAGCTGCTCGACCTTCTTGCAGCTCTGGAGATCATGGCCCTTGGTGCGGTGGATCTTGCAGTACTGCTTGTCGGAGCCATCCTGCTTGTCGGTGGCCGCCACAGCTTGGCAGTTGGTGCATGCGGCAACCTCCTTGCCGGAGCTGCCAATGTTGGCTTGCTTGGCGCCACTGTCATTGCCGGACTGCTCAACGACTAGTACCTCCTTGCCTTTCTTCTTCCTGTTGCGCCTCCGGTTTTTCTTTGCCGGGGCGGCATCCTCACTGTCAGACCCCCCTGTTCCAGTAGTCTCTCCGGGGAGTTTCCTCCCTTCCTCAGCGCGTGCGCACTTGTCGGCCAGGGCGTATAGCTCACTGACGTCTCTGATCCTGCTCATCGCCATTTCCTCCCGCATTCTGCGATTACGCATGTTCTGATGGAACGCGCTGATAACCTTGGCAGGGTGGATGTCTGGGATGTTGCGCTGCACACGGCTGAATCTCTGGATATACTTGCGCAGGGGCTCTCCTTCCTTCTGGGCAAGCAGGTGGAGGTCACTCACTTGGCCATGTGGTTTGTGGCCGCCCGTAAAGGCGCCGACAAACTGATGGCACAAGTCCGCCCAAGAGGATATGGAGTTGTCCGGCAAGTGCATGAGCCAGGACCTGACTTCGGGCTTGAGCACCATCGGGAAGTAGTTGGCGAGGACCTTGTCATCTCACCCCCCCAGCAGCTTGCACCGCAATGGTGTAGATGCTGAGGAACTCTGACGGGTGTGACTTGCCGTCGTACTTCTCCGGTACGTCTGGCTTGAAATGCTTCTGGCTAGGCCACTGGACTTGCCGCAGCTCACGGGTAAATGCAGGGCAACCTACCGCGTATGGCAAGTCGCCTGGTTCTCCGGGCGCATGTGTGTCAACAGGAGGCCCAGTGCGCAGGTCTGATTGACGCCGCGCTTCTCTTTGGCGCTCGATGCGTGTTCGAGCGTCTTCTTGCTGTCTCTCATGAAGAACTTGGTGCTGATCACGACGAGCTCGTGGATCTCATGACACGGTGGAGTCGCTGTCGAGGTGGATCCGGCGAGTCGGCGATCTTGGCCTTCTAGGCGGAGAGTGCACAGTGGTTGCACCCTCCCCGGTCTTGTCGCCACCGGCTCGCGCCTGATTGACTTGTCGCGGCTGCGATGCGCTCGGCTGCCGCGGGTCGTCGCCGTTGGCGATGCCGATGAGGCTCTGGATAGTGGCCCTCCAGTCATCGATCTTCTCTGGCGCTGGAGGGTAATCTAAGAGCAGTTGGGCCCGTGCCAACGCTTCTGCCGGAGTGGCGGGCGGCGGCGGCGAACGGTGCGAGGAGCGAGATATGCTCGGACTTCTAACTGTGTTAGAAGGAGCAGTACCTCGTCCAGGTGACCGTGCCACGCTCGTGCCAGCATGTTGGCGCGCATGCTGGTCTTGAGCGCTTCGGGATCCGCCAGCTTGATCTTGGCCCAGCAAACGTATGGTACCATGAGTACCATGACGCTGCTGGTCCCGCGCCTCCTGAGACGGGCGCGGTGCGTGTACGGACGCCGAGGTCTTGGAGTGCGCTCGGTCATTGTGGGAGCCGACCGCGCCGCCGACGTGCAGCGCAGTCTTGTCCTTGGACCTGGCAGCACCATGAGTCCCCTCGTCGGCGCCCGCTCTTCCGTCGGCGCCTACTCCACCAGCCGTTCGCTCCGGCGATGGTGGGCTCGGCGCAGACGGAGCAGCTACCTCTGAAGCCTTCTTCTTCGGTGGCATGTCGATGAAGAGGATGAAGATTTGGCTCGTGCGAACGCCGGATCAGGTTCACACAACCTCGATGCACCCCTACCTGGCGTGCCAAAGATGTCGGGGGTGACTGATCCCCACGGACACCTACGGGACCGCGGCGGACCGGGGCCCCTTTCGGTTCGGCAGGGGGCGGAGAGCGCACGAAGAGCATATCGAGGCGAACGCACGAGCGACGCGATCAGTTTACCCAGCTTCGGGCCGCACGGATGCGTAAAACCTTACTCCTGCGTTGATTCGTATTGTGTTCTTGCTCGGGAGCGATGAACGCTACAATACACTTGGATGGCTAGTGAGACCGAGCGTGAGAATGATCCTCCCCCCTTTTCCCTGTTGCGCATGGGCCTCCTTTTATATGTCAAAGGGGTCACCGACAGGTGACAACAGAGATGAGGGTAAAAAGGTAAAAGAGGTGGTGGTTGGCGCCACCGCTTACTACGGTTGTATCATACCTAACCCTGACGGCAGGGGACAAAGGCATTAAATGCCTGTCTGCGTCGCCTAGACGGTGCGGAAAGGGGCCGTCAAGGGCGCCACCATTTGCCACGATGGCTATCTTGTCAGCGCCTGCTTGCCACCGCATGCCCCTGGCTGCACAGCCTCCCGCCACGTACACCAGGAACGGTCCCAGAGCGACACGTTGGTGGGTGAGCTGGAGCGCAGGCTGCGGAGTAGTAGCTTGCCGCGGATGTTTTCTTGTCGCGTCCGGGAGCTTGTCGCTCACCGGGTCTTGCCGGGACGCGCAGCGCGTCGCAGCAAGCTTCTCGAGATGCCTTGGTTGGTCTTCCCGGCAAGCTCCTCTTGCCGGGGTCTTTGTGCCTCGAGTGGCCTTCCTGGCAAGCTCCTCTTGCCGGGGCCTTGCGCCTTGGCTTGAATACTTTGTCCTTGAATGGCTCCAAAGGAACCACGGAGGACCTTGGCGGTCACCTGGCAAGCCTTGCCGCGGGGTGCTGCGACTGCCCGTGCACAAGTTCGGGATACTAAGGTACCCCTACTTTAGTACACCGACACAGTCGATTTGCGTGGGTACGTAGAAAACACTCTCCCATCTCGTTGCTGTGCATCACCATGATCTTGCGTGTGCGTAGGAATTTTTTTGAAATTACTACGTTACCCAACAGTGGCATCTGAGCCTAGGTTTTATGGTTTGATGTTATATGCACGAGTAGAACACAAGTGAGTTGTGGGCGATATAAGTCATACTGCCTACCAGCATGTCATACTTTGGTTCGGCGGTATTGTTGGACGAGACGACCCGGACCAACATTACGTGTACGCTTATGCGAGACCGGTTCCCCCAACGTGCTTTGCACATAGGTGGCTTGCGGGCGACTGTCTCTCCAACTTTAGTTGAACCGGGTGTGGCTACGCCCGGTCCTTGCGAAGGTTAAAACAGAGTCTATTTGACAAACTATCGTTGTGGTTTTGATGCGTAGGTGAGATTGGTTCTTGCTTAAGCCCGTAGCAGCCACGTAAAACTTGCAACAACAAAGTAGAGGACGTCTAACTTGTTTTTGCAGGGCATGTTGTGATGTGATATGGTCAAGGCATGATGATGAATTTTATTGTATGAGATGATCATGTTTTGTAACCGAGTTATCGGCAACTGGCAGGAGCCATATGGTTGTCGCTTTATTGTATGCAATGCAATCGCGATGTAATGCTTTACTTTATCACTAAGCGGTAGCGATAGTCGTGGAAGCATAAGATTGGCGAGACGACAACAATGCTACGATGGAGATCAAGGTGTCGCGCCGGAGACGATGGTGATCATGACGGTGCTTCAGAGATGGAGATCACAAGCACAAGATGATGATGGCCATATCATATCACTTATATTGATTGCATGTGATGTTTATCTTTTTATGCATCTTATCTTGCTTTGATTGACGGTAGCATTATAAGATGATCTCTCACTAAATTAGCAAGAAGTGTTCTCCCTAAGTATGCACCGTGCGAAAGTTCTTCGTGCTGAGACACCACGTGATGATCGGGTGTGATAGGCTCTACGTTCAAATACAACGGGTGCAAAACAGTTGCACACGCGGAATACTCAGGTTATACTTGACGAGCCAAGCATATACAGATATGGCCTCGGAACACGGAGACCGAAAGGTCGAGCGTGAATCATATAGTAGATATGATCAACATAGTGATGTTCACCAAAGAAACTACTCCATCTCACGTGATGATCGGACATGGTTTAGTTGATTTGGATCACGTGATCACTTAGAGGATTAGAGGGATGTCTATCTAAGTGGGAGTTCTTAAGTAATTTGATTAATTGAACTTAAACTTATCATGAACTTAGTACCTGATAGTATCTTGCTTGTTTATGTTTGATTGTAGATAGATGGCTCGTGCTGTTGTTCCGTTGAATTTTAATGCGTTCCTTGAGAAAGCAAAGTTGAAAAATGATGGTAGCAATTACACGAACTGGGTCCGTAACTTGAGGATTATCCTCATTACTGCACAGAAGAATTATGTCCTGGAAGCACCGCTGGGTGCCAGGCCTGTTGCTAGAGCAACACCAGATGTTATGAACATCTGGCAGAGCAAAGCTGATGACTACTCGATAGTTCAGTGTGCCATGCTTTACGGCTTAGAATCGGGACTTCTTTGACGTTTTGAACATCATGGAGCATATGAGATGTTTCAGGAGTTAAAGTTAATATTTCAACCAAATGCCCGGATTGAGAGATATGAAGTCTCCAATAAGTTCTATAGCTGCAAGATGGAGGAGAACAGTTCTGCCAGTGAGCATATACTCAAAATGTCTGGGTATAATAATCACTTGATTCAGATGGGAGTTAATCTTCCAGATGATTGCGTCATTGACAGAATTCTCCAATCACTGCCACCAAGCTACAAGAGCTTCGTGATGAACTATAATGTGCAAGGGATGAACAAGAGTATTCCCGAGCTCTTCGCAATGCTGAAAGCTGCGGAGGTAGAAATCAAAAAGGAGCATCAAGTGTTGATGGTTAACAAGACCACTAGTTTCAAGAAAAAGGGCAAAGGGAAGAAGAAGGGGAACTTCAAGAAGAACGGCAAGCAAGTTGCTGCTCAAGAGAAGAAACCCAAGTCTGGACCTAAGCCTGAAACTGAGTGCTTCTACTGCAAGCAGACTGGTCACTGGAAGCGGAACTGCCCCAAGTATTTGGCGGATAAGAAGGATGGCAAGGTGAACAAAGGTATATGTGATCTACATGTTATTGATGTGTACCTTACTAATGCTCGCAGTAGCACCTGGGTATTTGATACTGGTTCTGTTGCTAATATTTGCAACTCGAAATAGGGACTACGGATTAAGCGAAGATTGGCTAAGGACGAGGTGACGATGCGCGTGGGGAACGGTTCCAAAGTCGATGTGATTGCGGTCGGCACGCTACCTCTACCTCTACCTTCGGGATTAGTATTGGACCTAAATAATTGTTATTTGGTGCCAGCGTTGAGCATGAACATTATATCTGGATCTTGTTTAGTGCGAGACGGTTATTCATTTAAATCAGAGAATAATGGTTGTTCTATTTATATGAGTAATATCTTTTATGGTCATGCACCCTTGAAGAGTGGTCTATTCTTATTGAATCTCGATAGTAGTGATACACATATTCATAATGTAGAAGCCAAAAGATGCAGAGTTGATAATGATAGTGCAACTTATTTGTGGCACTGCCGTTTAGGTCATATCGGTGTAAAGCGCATGAAGAAACTCCATACTGATGGACTTTTGGAACCACTTGATTATGAATCACTTGGTACTTGCGAACCGTGCCTCATGGGCAAGATGACTAAAACACCGTCCTCCGGTACTATGGAGAGAGCAACAGATTTGTTAGAAATCATACATACAGATGTATGTGGTCTAATGAATATTGAGGCTCGTGGCGGATATCTTTATTTTCTCACCTTCACAGATGACTTAAGCAGATATGGGTATATCTACTTAATGAAACATAAGTCTGAAACGTTTGAAAAGTTCAAAGAATTTCAGAGTGAAGTTGAAAATCATCGTAACAAGAAAATAAAGTTTCTACGATCCGATCGTCGAGGAGAATATTTGAGTTACGAGTTTGGTGTACATTTGAAAAATTGTGGAATAGTTTCGCAACTCACGCCACCCGGAACACCACAGCGTAATGGTGTGTCTGAACGTCGTAATCGTACTTTACTAGATATGGTGCGATCTATAATGTCTCTTACTGATTTACCGCTATCGTTTTGGGGATACGCTCTAGAGACGGCCGCATTCACGTTAAATAGGGCACCATCAAAATCCGTTGAGACGACGCCTTATGAACTGTGGTTTGGCAAGAAACCAAAGTTGTCATTTCTTAAAGTTTGGGGCTGCGATGCCTATGTGAAAAAGCTTCAACCTGATAAGCTCGAACCCAAATAGGAGAAATGTGTCTTCATAGGATATCCAAAGGAAACTATTGGATACACCTTCTATCACAAATCCGAAGGCAAGACTTTTGTTGCTAAATTCGGAAACTTTCTTGAGAAGGAGTTCCTCTCGAAAGAAGTGAGTGGGAGGAAAGTAGAACTTGACGAGGCAACTGTACCTGCTCCCTTGTTGGAAAGTAGTACATCACAGAAAACTGTTTCTGCGACACCTACACCAATAAGTGAGGAAGTTAATGATAATGATCATGAAACTTCGGAACAAGATACTACTGAACCTCGTAGATCAACCAGAGTGAGATCCGCGCCAGAGTGGTACGGTAATCCAGTTCTGGAAGTCATGCTACTAGATCATGATGAACCTACGAACTATGAAGAAGCCATGGTGAGCCCAGATTCCGCAAAATGGCTTGAAGCCATGAAATCTGAGATGGGATCCATGTATGAGAACAAAGTATGGACTTTGGTTGACTTGCCTGATGATCGGCAAGCAATTGAGAATAAATGGATCTTCAAGAAGAAGACTGACGCTGACGGTAATGTTACTGTCTACAAAGCTCGACTTGTCGCAAAAGGTTTTCGACAAGTTCAAGGGGTTGACTACGATGAGACCTTCTCACCCGTAGCGATGCTTAAGTCTGTCAGAATCATGTTAGCAATTGCCGCATTTTATGATTATGAAATTTGGCAGATGGATGTCAAAACTGCATTCCTGAATGGATTTCTGGAAGAAGAGTTGTATATGATGCAACCAGAAGGTTTTGTCGATCCAAAGGGAGCTAACAAAGTGTGCAAGCTCCAGCGATCTATTTATGGACTGGTGCAAGCCTCACGGAGTTGGAATAAACGCTTTGATAGTGTGATCAAAGCATTTGGTTTTATACAGACTTTCGGAGAAGCCTGTATTAACAAAAAAGTGAGTGGGAGCTCTGTAGCTTTTCTGATATTATATGTGGATGACATATTACTGATTGGAAATGATATAGAATTTCTGGATAGCATAAAGGGATACTTGAATAAGAGTTTTTCAATGAAAGACCTCGGTGAAGCTGCTTACATATTAGGCATGAAGATCTATAGATATAGATCAAGACGCTTAATTGGACTTTCACAAAGCACATACCTTGACAAGATTTTGAAGAAGTTCAAAATGGATCAAGCAAAGAAAGGGTTCTTGCCTGTGTTACAAGGTGTGAAGTTGAGTCAGACTCAATGCCCGACCACTACAGAAGATAGAGAGAAAATGAAAGATGTTCCCTATGCTTCAGCCATAGGCTCTATCATGTATGCAATGTGTTGGAAATATGCCCTAGAGGCAATAATAAATTGGTTATTATTATATTTCCTTGTTCATGATAATCGTTTATTATCCATGGTAGAATTGTATTGATAGGAAACTCAGATACATGTGTGGATACATAGACAACACCATGTCCCTAGTAAGCCTCTAGTTGACTAGCTCGTTGATCAATAGATGGTTACGGTTTCCTGACCATGGACATTGGATGTCGTTGATAACGGGATCACATCATTAGGAGAATGATGTGATGGACAAGACCCAATCCTAAGCATAGCACAAGATCGTGTAGTTCGTATGCTAAAGCTTTTCTAATGTCAAGTATCATTTCCTTAGACCATGAGATTGTGCAACTCCCGGATACTGTAGGAATGCTTTGGGTGTGCCAAACGTCACAACATAACTAGGTGGCTATAAAGGTACATTACAGGTATCTCCGAAAGTGTCTGTTGGGTTGACACGAATCGAGACTGGGATTTGTCACTCCGTGTGATGGAGAGGTATCTCTAGGCCCACTCGGTAGGACATCATCATAATGTGCACAATATGATCAAGGAGTTGATCACGGGATGATGTGTTACGGAACGAGTAAAGAGACTTGCCGGTAATGAGATTGAACAAGGTATCGGGATACCGATGATCGAATCTCGGGCAAGTATCGTACCGCTAGACAAAGGGAATTGTATACGAGATTGATTAAGTCCTTGACATCGTGGTTCGTCTGATGAGATCATCATGGAGCATGTGTAAGCCAACATGGGTATCCAGATCCCGCTGTTGGTTATTGACCGGAGAACGTCTTGGTCATGTCTGCATGTCTCCCGAACCCGTAGGGTCTACACACTTAAGGTTCGATGACGCTAGGGTTATAAAGGAAGTTTATATGTGGTTATCGAATGTTGTTCGGAGTCCCAGATGAGATCCCGGACATCATGAGGAGTTCCGGAATGGTCCGGAGGTAAATATTTATATATGGGAAGTCCTGTTTTGGTCACCGGAAAGGTTTCGGGTTTTATCGGTAACGTACCGGGAACACCGGGAGGGTCCCGGGGGTCCACCAAGTGGGGCCACCAGCCCCGGAGGGCTTCATGGGCCAAGTGTGGAAGGGGACCAGCCCCAAGTGGGCTAGTGCGCCCCCTCACAAGGGCCCAAGGTGCAAGGGAGAGGAGAAGGGGGCAAACCCTAGGGCAGATGGGCCCTAAGGCCCATCCTGGTGCGCCTCCCTCTCCCCCTCCCCCTTGGCCGCCTCCCTTAGATGGGATCTAGGCTGGCCGCCACCCCTAGGGGTGGAAACCCTAAAGGGGGCGCAGCCCCTCCCCTTCCCCTATATATATACTTGGCCTAGGGGCTGCCCAATACACATGATTTGATCTCTCCCTGTTGGTGCAGCCCTCCCTCTCTTTCTCCTCATATCCCGTGGTGCTTGGCGAAGCCCTGCAGGATTGCCACGCTCCTCCACCACCACCACGCCGTTGTGCTGCTGCTGGATGGAGTCTTCCTCAACCTCTCCCTCTCTCCTTGCTGGATCAAGGCGTGGGAGACGTCACCGGGCTGTACGTGTGTTGAACGCGGAGGTGCCGTCCGTTTGGCACTAGGATCATCAGTGATTTGGATCACGACGAGTACGACTCCATCAACCCCGTTCTCTTAAACGCTTCTGCTTAGCGATCTACAAGGGTATGTAGATGCACTCTCCTTCCCCTCGTTGCTGGTCTCTCCATAGATAGATCTTGGTGACACGTAGGAAAATTTTGAATTTCTGCTACGTTCCCCAACAGTGGTATCAGAGCCAGGTTTATTGCGTAGATTCTATGCACGAGTAGAACACAAAGTAGTTGTGGGCGTTGATTTTGTTCAATATGCTTACCGTTACTAGTCCAATCTTGATTCGGCGGCATTGTGGGATGAAGCGGCCCGGACCAACCTTACACGTACGCTTATGTGAGACCGGTTCCACCGACTGACATGCACTAGTTGCATAAGGTGGCTGGCGGGTGTCTGTCTCTCCCACTTTAGTCGGATCGGATTCGATGAAAAGGGTCCTTATGAAGGGTAAATAGAAATTGGCATATCACGTTGTGGTCTTTGCGTAGGTAAGAAACGTTCTTGCTAGAAACCCATAGCAGCCACGTAAAACATGCAAACAACAATTAGAGGACGTCTAACTTGTTTTTGCAGGGTATGCTATGTGATGTGATATGGCCAAAGGATGTGATGAATGATATATGTGATGTATGAGATGATCATGTTCTTGTAATAGGAATCACGACTTGCATGTCGATGAGTATGACAACCGGCAGGAGCCATAGGAGTTGTCTTTATTTATTTATGACCTGTGGTCAACTTAAACATCATGTAATTACTTTACTTTATTGCTAACCATTAGCTGTAGAAGTAGAAGTAATAGTTGGCGAGACAACTTCATGAAGACACGATGATGGAGATCATGGTGTCATGCCGGTGATGATGATGATCATGGAGCCCCGAAGATGGAGATCAAAAGGAGCAATATGATATTGGCCATATCATGTCACCATTTGATTGCATGTGACGTTTATCATGTTTATACATCTTATTTGCTTAGAACGACGGTAGTAAATAAGATGATCCCTCACTAAAATTTCAAGAAAGTGATCCCCCTAACTGTGCACCGTTGCAACAGTTCGTTCGTTTCTAAGCACCACGTGATGATCGGGTGTGATAGATTCCAACGTTCACATACAACGGGTGTAAGACAGATTTACACATGCAAACACTTAGGTTGACTTGACGAGCCTAGCATGTACAGACATGGCCTCGGAACACAGAAGACCGAAAGGTCGAGCATGAGTCGTATAGAAGATACGATCAACATGAAGATGTTCACCGATGTTGACTAGTCCGTCTCACGTGATGATCGGACACGGCCTAGTTGACTCGGATCATGTAATCACTTAGATGACTAGAGGGATGTCTATCTAAGTGGGAGTTCATAAGATGAACTTGTTTATCCTGAACATAGTCAAAAGGATTTTGCAAATTATGTCGTAGCTCGCGCTTTAGTTCTACTGTTTAGATATGTTCCTAGAGAAAATTTAGTTGAAAGTTGATAGTAGCAATTGTGCGGACTAGGTCCGTAAACTGAGGATTGTCCTCATTGCTTCATAGAAGGCTTATGTCCTTAATGCACCGCTCAGTGTGCTGAACCTCGAACGTCGTCTGTGGATGTTGCGAACATCTGACATACACATTTTCATAACTACGTGATAGTTCAGTTAAACGGTTTAGAGTTGAGGCACCGAAGACGTTTTTGAAACGTCGCGAAACATATAAGATGTTTTGAGGGCTGAAATTGGGATTTCAGGCTCGTGCCCATGTCAAGAGGTATAAGACCTCCGACGATTTTCTTAGCCTGCAAACTAAGGGAGAAAAGTTCAATTGTTGAGCTTGTGCTCAGATTGTCTGAGTACAACAATCATTTGAATCAAGTGGGAGTTGATCTTCAAGATGAGATAGTGATGTTTCTCCGAAGTCATTACCACCAAGCTGCTAGAGCTTCGTGATGAACTATAACATATCAAGGACATATATGATGATCTTTGAGATATTCGTGATGTTTGACACCACAAAAGTAGAAATCAAGAAGGAGCGTCAATTGTTGATGGTTGGTGAAACCACTAGTTTCAAGAAGGGCAATGGCAAGAAGGGACACTTCATGAAACGGCAATTCAGCTGCTGCTCTAGTGAAGAAACCCAAGGTTGAACCCAAACCCGAGACTAAGTGCTTATGTAATAAGGGGAACAACCACTGGAGCAGAATTATCCTAGTAGCACCATGGTATTAGATACCGGTTTGGTTGCTAAATGTTAGTAAACTCGAAATAAAAGGCTGCGTAGTAAACAGAGACTAGCTAAAGGAGAACTCGCGATATGTGTTGGAAGTTTTTCCAAGCTTGATGTGATCAAGCATCGCACGCTCCCTCTACCATCGAGATTGGTGTTTGCATTGAGCATAGACATGACTGGATTATGTCTATAGCAATACGGTTATTCATTTAAGGAGAATAATGGTTACTCTGTTTATTTGAATAATACCTTCAATGGTCTTGCACCTAAAATGAATGGTTTATTGAATCTCGATCGTAGTGATACACATATTCATGCCAAAAGATATAAGTACCACCTACTTGTGGCACTGCCATGTAAGTCATATCGGTATAAAATGCATGAAGAAACTCCATGCAAATGGACCCTTTGGACTCACTTGATTTTGAATCACTTGAGACATGCAAATCATACCACATGGGCAAGATGACTGAAAGCCTCGTTTTCAGTAAAATGGAACTAGAAAGCAACTTGTTGGAAGTAATACATTTTGATGTGTGCAGTCCAATGAGTGCTGAGGCGTGTAGTGGATATCATTATGTTTTTACTTCACAGATGATTTGAGTAGATGTTGAGTATATTTACTTGATGAATCACGAGTCTGAATTATTGAAAGGTTCAAGTAATTTCAGGGTGAAGTTGAAAGATCATCGTGACAAGAGGATAAAATATCTATGATATGATCATAGAGATGAATATCTGAATTACGAGTTTGGCACAGAATTAAGACATTGTGGAAATTGTTTCACAACCAATACAGCCAGGAACACCATGGTGTGATGGTGTGTCCGTACATCATAACTGCACCCTATTGGATATGATGCATACCATGATGTCTCTTATCGAATTACCACGATAGTTTATGGGTTAGCCATTAGAGACAACCACATTCACTTTAAATAGGGCACCACGTAATTCCGATGAGATGACACCGTATGAACTATGGTTTAGAGAAACCTAAGCTGTCATTTCTTAAAAGTTTGGGGCTGCGACGCTTATGTGAAAAAGTTTCAGGCTGATAAGCTCGAACCCAAAGCGGATAAATGCATCTTCATAGGACACCCAAAATAGTTGGGTGTACCTCCTGTCTCAGATCCAAAAGCAATAAGGGATTGTTTCTAGAACCGGGTCCTTTCCCGAGGAAAAGTTTCTCTCGAAAGAATTGAGTGGGAGGATGGTGGAGACTTGATGAGGTTATTGAACCGTTACTTCAACTAGTGTATAGCAGGGCACAAAGAGTTGTTCCTGTGGCACCTACACCAATTGAAGTGGAAGCTTATGATATTGATCATGAGACTTCGGATCAAGTCACTCCCAAACCTCGTAGGATGACAAGGATGCGTACTACTTCAGAGTGGTACGTAATCCTGTCTTAGAAGTCATGTTGCTAGACAACAATGAACCTACGAGCTATGAAGAAGCGATGGTGGGCCTGGATTCCGATAAATGGCTCGAGGCCATAAAATCCGAGAGAGGATCCATGTATGGAAACAAAGTGTAGACTTTGACAGAACAGCTCGATGGTCGTGAGGCTGTTGAGTACAGATGGATTTTAAAAGGAAGACAGACAATGATGGTAAGTATCACCATTAAGAAAGCTCGACTTGTCGTTAAGATGTTTTCCGACAAGTTCAAGGAGTTGACTACGATGAGACTTTCTCACTCGTAGCGATGGTAAGAGTCTGTTGGAATTATATTAGCGATTACTGCATTATTTATGAAATCTTGCAAATAGGATGTCAAAACATTGTTTCCTCGACGATTTTTTCTTGAGGAAAGGTTGTATGTAATACAACCAGAAGGTTTTGTCAATCCTGAAAGATGCTAACAAGTATGCAAAGCTCCAGCAATCCTTCTAAGGACTAGAGTAAGCATCTCGGAGTTGGAATGTATGCTTTGATGAGATGATCAAAGATTTTGGGTGTATGCAAAGTTTATGAGAAACTTGTATTTCCAAAGAAGTGAGTGGGAGCACTATAGAATTTCTGATGAGTATATGCTGTTGACATATTGTTGATCACAAATGACGTAGAATTTCTGGAAAGCATATAGGTTTATTTGGAAAGTGTTTTTCAATGGAAAGCCTGGATTAAGCTACTTGAACATTGAGCATCAAGATCTATAAGGATAGATCAAAACACTTAATGGTACTTTCAAATGAGCACATACCTTGACATGATCTTGAAGGTGTTCAAGATGGATCAGTCAAAGAAGGAGTTCTTGCCTGAGTTGTAAGGTACGAAGTTAAGACTTAAAGCTCGACCACGGTAGAACAGAGAGAAAGGACGAAGGTCGTCCCCTATGCTTAGACATAGGCTCCATAGTATGCTATGCTGTGTACCGCACCTGATGTGTGCCTTGCCACATGACTGGCTAGAGGGTACGAAGGTGATCTAGGAGTAGATCACCAGATAGCGGTCAAAAATTATCCTTAGAGGAATAAGGATATGTTTCTCGGTTATGGAGGTGGTAAAAGAGTTCGTCATAAAGGGTTACGTCGATGCAAGCTTAACACCTATCCGGATAGCTCTTAGTAGAGATACCGGATACGTATAATGGAGCGACAATTTAGTATAGCTCCAAGTAGAACAGTTATTTGGAATAGCTCCAAATAGAACGTGGTAGCTACATCTAGGAGATGACATAGAGATTTGCGAAGTACATACGGATTTGAATGTTGCAGACCCGTTGACTAAAACCTCTCTCACAAGCAACATGATCAAACCCAGAACTCATTGAGTGTTAATCACATAGTGATGTGAACTAGATTATTGACTCTAGTAAACTCTTTGGATGTTGGTCACATGGCGATGTGACCTATGAGTGTTAATCACATGGCGATGTGAACTAGATTATTGACTCTAGTGCAAGTGGGAGACTGTTGGAAATATGCCCTAGAGGCAATAATAAATTGGTTATTATTATATTTCCTTGTTCATGATAATCGTTTATTATCCATGCTAGAATTGTATTGATAGGAAACTCAGATACATGTGTGGATACATAGACAACACCATGTCCCTAGTAAGCCTCTAGTTGACTAGCTCGTTGATCAATAGATGGTTACGGTTTCCTGACCATGGACATTGGATGTCATTGATAACGGGATCACATCATTAGGAGAATGATGTGATGGACAAGACCCAATCCTAAGCATAGCACAAGATCGTGTAGTTCGTATGCTAAAGCTTTTCTAATGTCAAGTATCATTTCCTTAGACCATGAGATTGTGCAACTCCCGGATACTGTAGGAATGCTTTGGGTGTGCCAAACGTCACAACGTAACTGGATGGCTATAAAGGTACATTACAGGTATCTTCGAAAGTGTCTGTTGGGTTGACACAAATCGAGACTGGGATTTGTCACTCCGTGTGACGGAGAGGTATCTCTGGGCCCACTCGGTAGGACATCATCATAATGTGCACAATATGATCAAGGAGTTGATCACGGGATGATGTGTTACGAAACGAGTAAAGAGACTTGCCGGTAACGAGATTGAACAAGGTATCGGGATACCGACGATCGAATCTCGGGCAAGTATCGTACCGCTAGACAAAGGGAATTGTATACGGGATTGATTAAGTCCTTGACATTGTGGTTCGTCCGATGAGATCATCGTGGAGCATGTGGGAGCCAACATGGGTATCTAGATCCCGCTGTTGGTTATTGATCGGAGAACGTCTCGGTCATGTCTGCATGTCTCCCGAACCCGTAGGGTCTACACACTTAAGGTTCGATGACGCTAAGGTTATAAAGGAAGTTTGTATGTGGTTACCGAATGTTGTTCGGAGTCCCAGCTGAGATCCCGGACGTCACGAGGAGTTCCGGAATGGTCCGGAGGTAAAGATTTATATATGGGAAGTCCTGTTTTGGTCACCGGAAAGGTTTCGGGTTTTATTGGTAACGTACCGGGACCACCGGGAGGGTCCCGGGGGTCCACCAAGTGGGGCCACCAGCCCCGGAGGGCTTCATGGGCCAAGTGTGGAAGGGGACCAGCCCCAAGTGGGCTGGTGCGCCCCCCACAAGGGCCCAAGGCGCAAGGGAGAGGAGAAGGGGGCAAACCCTAGGGCAGATGGGCCCTAAGGCCCATCCTGGTGCGCCTCCCTCTCCCCCTCCCCCTTGGCCGCCTCCTTTAGATGGGATCTAGGCTGGCCGCCACCCCTAGGGGTGGAAACCCTAAAGGGGGCGCAACCCCTCCCCTTCCCCTATATATACTTGGCGTAGGGGCTGCCCAATACACGCGATTTGATCTCTCCCTGTTTGTGCAGCCCTCCCTCTCTTTCTCCTCATATCCCGTGGTGCTTGGCGAAGCCCTGCAGGATTGCCACGCTCCTCCACCACCACCACGCCGTTGTGCTGCTGCTGGATGGAGTCTTCCTCAACCTCTCCCTCTCTCCTTGCTGGATCAAGGCATGGGAGACATCACCGGGCTGTACGTGTGTTGAACGCGGAGGTGCCGTCCGTTCGGCACTAGGATCATCGGTGATTTGGATCACGACGAGTATGACTCCATCAACCCCGTTCTCTTGAACGCTTCTGCTTAGCGATCTACAAGGGTATGTAGATGCACTCTCCTTCCCCTCGTTGCTGGTCTCTCCATAGATAGATCTTGGTGACACGTAGGAAAATTTTGAATTTCTGCTACGTTCCCCAACACAATGCTGTGTACCAGACCTGATGTGTGCCTTGCTATAAGCTTAGCAGGGAGGTACCAAAGTAATCCAGGAGTGAATCACCGGACAGCGGTCAAGAACATCCTGAAATACCTGAAAAGGACTAAGGATATGTTTCTCATATATGGAGGTGACAAAGAGCTCACCGTAAAAGGTTACGTTGATGCAAGCTTTGACACTGATCCGAACGATTCTAAATCGCAAACCGAATATGTGTTTACATTAAACGACGGAGCTGTAAGTTGGTGCTGTTCTAAACAAAGCGTCATAGCGGGATCTACATGTGAAGCGGAGTACATAGCTGCTTCGGAACAGCGAACGAAGAAGTCTGGATGAAGGAGCTCATATCCGATCTAGGTGTCATACCTAGTGCATCAGGTCCAATGAAAATCTTTTGTGACAATACTGGTGCAATTTCCTTGGCAAAGGAATCCAGATTTCACAAGAGAACCAAGCACATCAAGAGACGCTTCAATTCCATCCGGGATCTAGTCCAGGTGGGAGACATAGAGATTTGCAAGATACATACGGATCTGAATGTTGCAGACCCATTGACTAAGCCTCTTCCACGAGCAAAACATGATCAGCACCAAGGCTCCATGGGTGTTAGAATCATTACTGTGTAATCTAGATTATTGACTCTAGTGCAAGTGGGAGACTGAAGGAAATATGCCCTAGAGGCAATAATAAAGTTATTATTTATTTCCTTATATCATGATAAATGTTTATTATTCATGCTAGAATTGTATTAACTGGAAGCATAATACATGTGTGAATACATAGACAAACTTAGTGTCACTAGTATGCCTCTACTTGACTAGCTCATTAATCAAAGATGGTTATGTTTCCTAACCATGAACAAAGTGTTGTTATTTGATTAACGAGGTCACATCTTTAGTAGAATGATCTGATTGACATGACCCATTCCATTAGCTTAGCACCCGATCGTTTAGTATGTTGCTATTGCTTTCTTCATGACTTATACATGTTCCTATGACTATGAGATTATGCAACTCCTGTTTACCGGAGGAATACTTTGTGTGCTACCAAACGTCACAACGTAACTGGGTGATTATAAAGGAGCTCTACAGGTGTCTCCAAAGGTAGATGTTGGGTTGGCGTATTTCGAGATTAGGATTTGTCACTCCGATTGTCGGAGAGGTATCTCTGGGCCCTCTCGGTAATGCACATCACATAAGCCTTGCAAGCATTGCAACTAATGAGTTAGTTGCGGAATGATGTATTACAGAACGAGTAAAGAGACTTGCCGGTAACGAGATTGAATAGGGTATTGGATACCGACGATCGAATCTCGGGCAAGTAACATACCGATGACAAAGGGAACAACGTATGTTGTTATGCGGTCTGACCGGTAAAGATCTTCGTAGAATATGTAGGAGCCAATATGGGCATCCAGGTCCCGCTATTGGTTATTGACCGGAGATTTGTCTCAGTCATGTCTACATTGTTCTCGAACCGTAGGGTCCGCACGCTTAACGTTACGATGACAGTTATTATGAGTTTATGCATTTTGATGTACCGAAGTTAGTTCGGAGTCCCGGATGTGATCACGGACATAACGAGGAGTCTCGAAATGGTCGAGACATAAAGATTGATATATTGGACGGCTATATTCAGACACCGGAAGTGTTTCGGGTGATTTCGGAGAAAACCGGAGAGCCGGAGGGTTACCGGAACCCTACCGGGAGAAGTATTGGGCCATATGGGCCTTAGTGGAGAGAGAGAGGGGCTGCAAGAGGTGGGCCGCGCGCCACCTCCTCCCTGGTCCGAATTGGACTAGGAGAGGGGGGCGGAGCCCCCCCTTTCCTTCTCCCACTCCACCTCTTTCCCCCTCCTAGTACGAGTCCTACTCCTACTAGGAGGAGGACTCCTCCTTGGCGCGCCACACCTAGCCGGCCGGCCTCCTCCCCTTGCTCCTTTATATACGGGGGCAGGGGGCACCTCTAGACACACAAGTTGATCCACGTGATCGTTCCTTAGCCGTGTGCGGTGCCCCCTGCCACCATATTCCACCTCGATCATATCGTTGTAGTGCTTAGGCGAAGCCCTGCGTCGGTAGAACATCATCATTGTCACCACACCGTTGTGCTGACGGGACTCATCCCCGAAGGTTTGCTGGATCAGAGCCCGGGGAGCGTCATCGGGCTGTACGTGTGCTAAGAACTCGGAGGCGCCGGAGTAACAGTGCTTGGATCGGTCGGATCGGGAAGACGTACGACTACTTCCTCTACGTTGTGTCAATGCTTCTGCAGTCGGTCTGCATGGGTACGTAGACAACACTCTCCCCTCTCGTTGCTATGCATCACCATGATCTTGCGTGTGCGTAGGAATTTTTTTGAAATTACTACGTTACCCAACACTCAATCCCCTCCCAGCCTCATTAGCCAGCATTCTCTTCCTCTGCTGCCGCGTTCTACCTTTCCATTTTTCCTCTTCTCAAGTGTGGAACGATCTACATGCCATCCTTGATGCACCAGAACCACCACTGCATGCATCGCGGCAGGGCGTTGATTGGGCATGCACGAGAATTTGGTTCTGCTTGCAATATGGATGATACCTGAACAATGAAGTGAACAGGCATGCTAGCACGGGAGACCTATTTCCGCTATATAATGTTGTTTCTTGCATTATCCTACTCAGACTTTGAACAATGCTTATCTTACATTAACAATGCCTGTCCTTTTTGATATGATGTAGTGTCCCTACAGTTACTTCCCTTTGTAATCACACCACCTTTGCCAAAAACAGGGAAGCACAACTGGTTCCTCGCTCGATCAGACGACAGCAAAAGACTGATGATCATTCGAACACATGAGCCGGAAAAGTTATATTGCAAAAACCCCACTGTATACAAGCACCGTGTAATACGTGAGTATCTGGACAGTGGCTGTTACGTCTATGAATAGGATACCAGGTTGTTGGGGCCTTTAGGATTTTTTAGTTGGAGGCGGGTAAACAGCCTTGGTTCACACTCTTTGTTTCTCGGACTCAATTATTCGATTAACCAGGAGATCACCGTTGGCAAGCACCTTGATGGCAGAGAGGCTCTGTTTGCTATGGAAAACTGTGCCTACACGGCAAGCCCTAGGAGTTTGGGAGTAAAATCCCCTGATTGTCAACGATACAGCCTCCAGCCAAAAGAAGGTGAGAATGACAAAGGCTTCCGGATTAACTTTGATCCTTGGATCTCAATTACGACAGGCAGTGATGTGGTTCAAGCCTTCAGGTTGATAGGTAATTGGGTTGTTGAATCGAAAGGGTGGAGTACTGGTGTCTCCGGATCACTGGTCGCTGAAGCGGGGCTGCAAATTATGATGGTGTTGGATCATCTCTTCGAATGACTTTGTTGTCTTTGCTGCTGGTTCTGGATGGGTAGTTCTTTCTTTTGTTATGCATATTCCTTGTCATTTGGTCATCCTCGTCTATGTCACTCTTACTATGTAATAGTTGCTTATGTTTAGAAATTCATTCTTGTCTGGATCACGAGAGTCTGAGCGCTGCAGATGGGTGCGTTTTTATGGTCTAGCAAGACTTCTTATGGACTATCATGTCTTGTTGTTTATGTCAGTAGTAGTCACTAGTCAGTGTTTGAATGTTGTATATATCATTGTTTCGAACTGTTTATTGTCTCGAACTACTGGTGGGCTAAATGAGGGCATCACCATTCTCCAGTGTTCAGAGTATATCTCCTATTTTCAAGTTATATAATTTGAGCTCAATGTCTTTTCGATGATGTACACTTGTTTGGGCCAGTGAGGTGTCGTTGAATATGGGCTGAGTAGTAACGCAATGCCAAACAGGTCAATTATGACTCTCAGCCCGAGCTCTCCAAAAAAGAAAGAATAAGGACTCTTAGGCTGACATGTGGGCGCCACCGGTGTTTTCGTGCGCTTGTGCGCCAAGAGCATATTGGCGTGTGCTCGAAATTCATGCTACTTTTTCATCCCCAGTCTCCCGCCCCTCCCCCACCTTTGGAATATCGATTCCTACTCTAGTTCCCCCAGATCCCCCTCCTTTACTCCCTGTACTCAAGCGCACTATCATGTCGCCGGTCAACGCGGATCTTCGAGCCGGAGATCCTGAGGTCCGTCCTGCCTTCGGTCGCTGCGTGCTGTCACTCAACAGTGGCATGGAGGCGCTTGACGACCAGTTTGCCGGCAAAGTGCTGATGGTAACCATCAACAGCGACCAGCCTCCCGTCTCGCCGGACGACCTTGTGAAAGCTCTTGGCATTGCGCACGGCATCCAAATAAGTGACTTGCTCATCGAAGTCTGTCAACCACCGGCTGATTTCTTCGTCAGGTTCCGGACAACTTTCGACTTCAGTCGTGTGTTCGAATCTTCCCGGCGTTTGTTCTGCGATGGCGCGCTGGTGAGCTTTGATCGGTGGCACCCAGGATGGGGCTCGGTGCCCTCTGAGCTTGAGTTTTTAACAAAGCTTACCTTCCATGGCATGCCTCGACATGCTTGGAACAACGAGTCCATGAACGAGCTTATCAACGACCTTGGAGGTGAGCTCGTAAGTATGTTTGTTCCTCCAGACAGCTGTGCTCTGACGGTTATGGCATGGAAGAAGAAGCCGTCCACCATACCGAAGGTGATTGGTGTCGAGATACCGGTGCAGGAACCGGGGTTGTACTATTCGTCACCACGAAGGCCGTCGCGGACCACGTTAGGGATGTACCTGTATCGAGTGTTCGTGCATGTCGAAGAAGTGGTCAATCCATCAATCGAAGTCATGCCGCCGCCACTAGTGCCAGGGTCCGTCGACAACGTCCATTACAGGAGTCAACGTCAGACTTTCCCCGTGTTGCTCGGAACGATGGATGGCACAGGGCCTACTCCATCGCGCGGCGGAGGCCACTGCTTCTTTGGGAGAAGAGGCAGGGCTAGCTACCTGGATGTGCTCTAATTTTAGGTAAAAACTAAATCTTGTCAGATACTAGTTAAATCCGAGCTATGGGTGTGAAGCACTGATATGCCAGTACATTTGATTGTGACATCTTCTAATTTTGTACCTGAACTTTTTTTAGAAAGGGTTGTACGTCAACTTAATGTGCTAGCAGAACTTATTGTGTTGTCTGTTTGTTTTCTTTACACAACATTCAAGATATTTCCCCGTCATTGATAAAGACGATGAACCGTTATGTACGACTTCGTTGATTTCAACATAGCCCTTCCCGTAGCGATCCACTGCTTCCATCCTGATTGTGCCGCCTGCGTGAAATTTTTGTATGCAAGTTCAGTGTGCTATGATGTTCTATATGATTGTGTCAACTATATAAGTTTTTACTAAGCATCAGCAATGCATATGGCTGAAAGATGTATTTACGAGCATCGACCGATGGGTCTCTCTCTCTGTCTCTCTCTCTCTCTCACACACACACACATAGACACACACACACACACGCACAAGTGGGACCCGTTGAATTATTTATTTGCTCATGACAGCTTTTAATTAGGTTCCACTGTAATCTAACTTTTTTCTTAAGTTATTAATTGAGCTCAGTGGCTTCAAAAAGTTTTACAGAAGCCTTGTTTGGGCCTTTTCGGCGTCGCTGAATGTGGGCTGAGTAACCATGTTAGGTTGTACTATACTACACATGACTTTTTTTCAACATCAGCAATGCAACTGGGCCAACAGTTGTACACAATATCTGGGTCAACTTGTTATTCTCCGCCCCGCTGGGCTGCAAACTTTCCTAGGAGGTATGCATTAGGCTTAACAAGAAAATGGACTTTAAGAAGTAATAAATGGGATGTAATTATAATAACTGGATAGTTACTATGCACCAAACACGTAATTAGTTTGAAAAATATATTAATTTTGGAATTTGAAAATTTTAATTTCATTACTTGTTGCGCGCGCAATATTTCGTTTGATTTTAACGTAATACAACTTTATTTTGAAATTATATTTAACCTGACTAGAAATTTCAGATAAAAATATTTCGGATCCCATCAAAATGTGGGAATTTTTTTGAATCCTGTTTTGAGCGGTTGTTTGAAATTATTAATCGTTGTCCTAGCTAGAAGTTGGGCTGTAATTTTAACAAACTGTAAATGGGCTGTAGTAAATTCCATTAGAATTAAAATATGGGCTATACTTCTTACAAATCGCAAATGGGCTATATGTTCTCTGCCAAATCCGAGCTGTGGGCCTACTAAGTTGATGCGTACCAAGGGCTTTGTCAACTTAGTCAATATAAACGATTCTAGCTACAGTGATCATACGATGTCCATCGAACGGCCGTAGTGCTTCTTCAACATCTGATCTTCTTGCTCCAGCCGCCCAAAGCAGCATCGGTCGTGTCTCGTGCTCCTGCCTCCCATGGCCGGCTGTGATGCGGCGGAGGCCTCACCGCCCCATACTACTCCCACCGTTGGCCAGGCCATCCCTCTACTCACCCACACCCCATGTTATTCTATGGCGACGGCAGCCTCACACCGCAGCCGAACCAGTGAACCCTCGTACTCCTCTCCGCGCGCGCTTCCACTGCTACGTCTTCCCCGGCTCCGCGTCCTCCCCTTCCTAGGCCTCGCCGTCGTCCAGACCACCGCCCTGGTGCTCTCGGCGCGGCGTGGTCAACGTGGTCAATGGTCGACTTCCATCGGAAGAGTACTGTACGTGGAGAGGTTGACAGCTGGGTCCAGGCGGCCGCAAGGAAGTGCCTCCTTATTACGCGCAAAATAATTATTCCTCCACCTTACAGCAGGGACCCACCAGACGGGCAACTGTATTTCATGAAAAAACGCCCCCAGACTGCTGGGACCCACAGGACGGGCCAGCATATTTCACGAAAAAACGTTCCCCCCGCTGTCATCTCGGACCCACCGGAAGTGCCTCCTTATTACGCACAAAAAACTGAATATCCCCCTGCTAGATGGGGCCCACCATGGTGGGAGGCTGGCTTGTGGGCCTACTAAGTTGACTAGGATGGGGGCCTTTGCCAACTTTAGTCAATATGAACGATTCTAGCTCCACTGACCGTACGATGTCCATCCAACGGCCGTAGTGCTTCTTCAACCTCTGGTCTTCTTGCTCCAGCTGCCCAAAGCAGCGCCGGTCGTGCCGCATGCTCCTGCCTCCCATGGCCGACTGTGTTGCCGCGGAGGCCTCACCGCCCCTACTATTCCCACCGTTGGCCAGGCCCTGCGGCGACGGCAGCCTCACACCGCAGCCAAACCAGTGAACCCTAGTACTCCTCTTCGCGCAGGCTTCCATTGCCGCGTCTTCCCCGGCTCCCCGTTGTCCCCTTCCTAGGCCTCACCGTCGTCCACCGCCCTGGTGCTCTCGGCGCGGCGTGGTTAACGTGGTCAAGAAACGACTTTCATCGGACGTGGACTGTACGTGGAGAGGCTGACAGCTGGGTCCACGGCCGCAGCAAGGAAGTGCCTCCTTATTACACGGAAAATAATGATTCCTCCACCTGACAGCTAGGACCCACCGGACGGGCCACTGTATTTCGTAAAAAAACTTTCCCCGTGACTGTTGGGACCCACCAGCTACATCTTCGCACGCAAGGAGGTGCGTCCGGGCAAAAAAAAACGATTCGCCCCTGACTGCTGGGACCCACCAGCTACATCTTCGCAGGCAAGGAAGTACCTGACAGTTGGGACCCACCAGCTACATCTTCGCAGGCAAGGAAGTACCTGACAGTTGGGACCCACCTGGTCGAAGCATACATAGCATTATCATTCTGGTCGCGAACGTGTGCGTACATATATACTGGTGGATGTAGAGGCGCGCACGTGTCGTAGTACAGGCGCATACGTGTCGTAGTAGAGGCGCGCACGTAGCATGTACACGTATGTACATTGGCCAGGGTGCAAGAAAGAAAATACGGCCACGTACGTGTAGATACGGGCGAGGTCTCGAACGCCTACTCGCGCATACGTACGGCCAGGGCTCGTGTACATGGCTGAGTCGGAACAGAGAAACAGCGTCGTCGTCGTGTTCATGGGGAGGCAACGGAATGCGTCGTGTTCATGGGGAGGCAACAGAATGCGTCGTGTTCATCGGGAGGCAACGGAACGCGTGGGAGCCAACCGGCTGGGTCGGAATGGGAGCCAATCGGCTTGGACGGAACAAGCGATGGAAACGAGGCCTGGCGTTCCGCACAACGGAGGAAATTGACCTCCTACGTTCGGAACAGGGTCCTGTTGATCGGGAGGGGTCTGGTGTACCACAAAACGGAGGAAACGGACCTCCTACGGTCGAAACGGGGGTCCTGTTGATTGAGAGGGGTGTGGCGTATCGCAAAACGGACGAAACGGACCTCCTATGGTCGAAACGGGGGTCCTGTTGATCGGGAGGGGTGTGGCGTACCGCAAAACGGATGAAACTGACCTCCTACTGTCGAAATGGGGGTCCTGTTCATCGGGAGGGGTGTGGCGTACCGCAAAACAGGACTCCACGGGATACTGTTCATTCCACCGTCGACCTCCTCCAGCATCCACGGGCTCCTGTTCATCCAGCCTCCACCGCGCGCTACTCCACCAGCTACTGTTCAACCACCCCTCCACGAGCACCCCTCCATCGTCTACTGTTCATCCAGCCCTCCACACCACGGGGTCCTGTTCAATCACCCCTCCATGGGCACCCCTCCATCGTCTATTGTTCATCCATCCCTCCACCACACTACAGGGTCCTGTTCATCCAGAGGCAACGCCACCACTCACTGTTCATCCAACCCCCCCCCCCCCCCCCGCAATGCTCACTGTTCATCCCAGAGGCAGCATCGATCGGCTTCAGTTAACAACAGTAGCGAAGGAATCGCTCGATCGGGTTCAGTTAACAGCCATCGATCGATCGCTCGGGTTCAGTAACGCGTAGCCTGCAGTGCAATCGCTCGGGTTCAGTTAGAGCCCACCGCCTCGCTCGGGTTCAGTTAGAGCCAACGCCTCGCACACACGCGCGTACGTGTACGAGAGAAACGCACATCGCTCGGCCCCCAACCTCCCACCGTAACCGGGAACTCCCCGAAATTTTCCTCCCCTCGCTTCTACCACTGTTTTTTTCGTCATGGACGGCCCAAAGAATGTCATGCAGCTGCGTCTCCGGCCCGCCTAGGACGAAAAGCCCATTTTTCTGTCATGATTTTTTGTCATAGAAGTAGGAGCCCACCACATCTATGATGATACCGGGTTTTGTCACAATTATCGTCATAGAAGTGTCATATGTATGACAGAAAAAAAATTCGTTCGGCCCAAAATGTCACGGATGTGTCTTTTTTGTAGTGACTACAGAGATCTCATCAGGAGTGATGTAAGAGGTTCCACCCTCGGCACTCGATGGTAACTCTGTAGAGTCGTACAACTAGGGGGGGGGAAGTGATGTGCGGTGTCGGGGCCCGGACGTCGATCACGTTGATCGAGTCATCGAACTTAAAGCGAGGCAACTAGGACAAGGTGGGGTCACTGATGGATCTCTAACCAACCTATACTAAGCAGTTTAGGGTAAGCAGGTAAGGTATGAAAGCAGGTAACAAAAACAGGCTATGCATCAGAGTAGGATCATACATAAAGCAGTAGCAGTTGTAATGCAAGCATGAGAGGGAAAGAAATGGGCGATATCGAAATGCTCAAGGGGGGTTTGCTTGCCTGGTTGCTCTGGCAAGGAGGGGTCGTCGTTGATGTAGTCGTACTCAGAGGCATCAGCGCCGGTCTCGAGGGCTACCGGAGAGAAGAGGGGGAAGAAACAATAAATACATAGCAAGAAAATGCATAACAGGACAACATGCAGATCTAGACGTGTTCTAACACGGCGCTACGCGATACCGGTGAAGGGGGAGAACATCTGGGAATGCTTTCCCGATGTTTGGCATTTTCGTACAGACGAAATGGAGGGGGAAAGTTGCATGTTCGCTATGCTAGGGGTGTGTGGCAGACGATCGGAGGGTGTATCCGGATTCATCTCGTCGTTCTGAGTAACTTTCATGTATAAAACATTTTCATCTGACTTACGGATATTTTTCTACGGTTTTCAAAGTTTCAGCAATATTCTGAAATTCCTGAAATTACTTTAATTCGAAATAATAAACAAACAAATTGATATGGGTACACAGGAGTGTGCCCAGCAAAGAGTGCATGTGCATGACATGTGGGGCCAGGGGCAGGGTTGACCCGGTCAATATTTTGACTAGTCAAAAGTGAACAGTGCACGTGGGTCCCAATTGTCACAGACACATTTTATTTAACAGATTTGTGTCTAATTTAAATTGCTTAATTAGGAGGGTTTGGGCTTAAACTAATTAGGGGCTCCCTAATTAACAGGGGGGTCGGGCCCATGTGACAGATGCCCAAATAGGCCTCTGGTGAGGCCGTGCCCGCACGCACGTACTCGTAGAGTACGGCGCCGGCGGCCATGTGCTGGCCGGGGGGAAGGCACGGTGCAGGGGGGAGGGTCGGGCTCCAACGGTCGGGCGTGGCCTTCGGCGAGGCCACCGGCGGGCGCAGCCGAGGCAGGGAGGGCGGCGCAGCGGGAGGGGCCGGCATGGCGCGGCGGGGCAGGAGGGAGAAGGGGCGAAAGAGGCGCGGGTGCGGCCAAGCGCGTGCAGGCGCGCGGACCGGGTAGCGGCGCAGGGCGAGCTGCAGGCGGCAGCAGGAGCGACAGCCGACAGCACATTGTAGCGGCAGTGAATAGTGAGAGCAGCAGTGCAGGTAGTGGCAAAGCAGCAGACGCAGTGAGGAGCTAGCGAGGAAGGCAGCAGGGGAGTGGCCGGGGCGAAGTGGGCCCGCACACCGACGGTGTGGGTCGCGGCCGGGCGTTGCCACGCGAGGCAGGGCCGTGGCCAAGCGCGGGCAAGCATGTATGGGGTGGCCAGGAGCAACGGTGACGTGAGCGAACAGGGCTACCGGCGGCGGGGTGACTGCGAGCTCGACCGGAGCTCACGCGACACGACGAGGAATCTGAAGGGGAACGGCGGGGGATCAACGCGGGACTCACCAAGGGAGCGGATGGCATGCTCGGGGAGGTTTGGGGAGGACGAAGCGCCGTAGATCGACGGTGCGAAGCCCGGTGGCCGTGGGGAAAAACCCATCGATGCAGTGGTGGTGGTGCAGCCCTCGACGAACAGGGACTTGGAGGAGAAGCGGTGGTCGACGGCGGTCCTCCTAGACAACTCCTCAAGCGCCGGGGAGCACGCAGGCCGCGGGAACGGCGATGAAACGCGCGGTCACCGCGCGATCTTGCGAGCGCGTTTTTGAGCGGATGGGGAGGGAGGCGATGGGGAATCGAGGGGGAACTCGACGAGGGTGAACTAGGGTTTCTCAAAGATGAGTTTATAGGCTGGGGGAAGCGACGTGGAGGGCATCCACGACCATGGCACACGGGATGTGCGCCACGCACCTCTCCGCCTCCTGTAGCGAGGTGGAAGAAGGCCCTGGTTGGGTCGGGCTACACTGTTGTTAGATGGGCCAAAGTGCATAGTGCCCCTTTCTATTTTTCTTTTACCTATTTCTGTCTATTACTTTTTTTTCTATTTTCATCACTGTTTTGCATCTTCTTTTAGTACCAAATAAGTTTTGTTTTGAACAAAACTTGGCACATAAATCTAACACAATACCTTGAGATGGAATAAAAAGTTTGGGGTCAAAAGGAGTTGTCTAATCATTTTTAGAAATTTCAAAAGGCCAATTTTAAAAGTTGCTGGACCATTAAACAATTTCCAGGAGCACTTTCGGAATCTAAAAGAGGTTCGTTCTAACATGAAAAATAACTAGGGATCAATTGCCACACTTTGAACATTTTAGTTTTCAGGTTTGGCAAATATGAATTTTGACTTTAGGTTGGATTTGAATTTGAATTGTGATTTGGATCAAGTGAAGATTAGCAACAATAACATGATGACATGACACCATTAACAAGGGATTACAGTAGCATGACACCAGGGGTGTTACATATAGATTGAAAGTAAGATTGCAAAGTAAAATAGATTGGAAACTTATATGATGGAAAATAGACCCGGGGGCCATATGTTTCACTAGTGGCTTCTCTCAAGATAGTATAAGTATTATGGAGGGTGAACAAATTACTGTCGAGCAATTGATAGAAGAGCGAATAATTATGAGAATATCTAGGCATGATCATGTATATAGGCATCACGTCCGTGACAAGTAGACCAACTCCTGTCTGCATCTACTACTATTACTCCACGCATCGACCGCTATCCAGCATGCATCTAGAGTATTAAGTTCATAAGACAGAGTAACGCATTAGGTAAGATGATATGATGTAGAGGGATAAAATCAAGCAATATGATATAAACCCCATCTTTTTATCCTCGATGGCAACAATACAATACGTGTCGTTTCCCTTTCTGTCACTGGGATCGAGCACCGCAAGATTGAACCCAAAGCTAAGCACTTCTTCCATTGCAAGAAAGATCAATCTAGTAGGCCAAACCAAACTGATAATTCGAAGAGACTTGCAAAGATAACCAATCATGCAGAAAAGATTTCAGAGAAGAATCAAATATTGTTCATAGATAGACTTGATCATAAACCCACAATTCATCGGATCTCGACAAACACACCGCAAAAAGAGTTACATCGAATAGATCTCCAAGAAGATCGAGGAGAACTTTGTATTGAGATTCAAAGAGAGAGAAGAAGCTATCTAGCTAATAACTATGGACCCAAAGGTCTGAAGTAAACTACTCATACATCATCGGAGGGGCCATGGAGTTGATGTAGAGGCCCTCCGTGATTGATGCCCCCTCCGACGGAGCTCCGGAAAAGGCCCCAAGATGGGATCTCTTGGGTACAGAAGGTTGCGGCAGTGGAAATAGGGTTTCATGGTGCTCCTGGATGTTTTTTGGGTATGTGAACATATATAGGAGGAAGAAGTAGGTCGGTTGAGCCACGAGGGGCCCACGAGGGGGAGAGCGCGCCCCCTTGCCCTGTGGACACCTCGTTCGTTTCCTGACGTCCACTCCAAGTCCTATGGATCACGTTTGTTCCAAAAATCACGCTCCCGAAGGTTTCATTCCGTTGGACTCTGTTTGATATTCCTTTTCTGCGAAACACATAAATAGGCAAAAAACAGCAATTTGCACTGGGCCTTGGGTTAATAGGTTAGTCCCAAAAATAATATAAAAGTGTAAAATAAAGCCCATTAACATCCAATACAGATAATATAATAGCATGGAACAATCAAAAAATATAGATACGTTGGAGACGTATCAAGCATCCCCAAGCTTAATTCCTGCTCGTCCTCGAGTAGGTAAATGATAAAAACAGAATTTTTGATGTGGAATGCTTTCTAGCATGTTCTTCAATATATTTTTCTCTATTGTGGCATGAATGTTAAGAACCGAAAGATTCAAGATAAAATTTTATTGTTGACATAAAAATAGTAATACTCCAAGTATGCTAATCAAGAAATTATGTCTTATCAAAATAACATATCCAAAGAAAACTTATCCCTACAAAATCATATAGTTTGGCCATGCTTCATTTTCGTCACACAAAATGCTCTCATCATGCACAACCCCGATGGCAAGCCAAGCAATTGTTTCATACTTAGCATTTTCAAACTCTTTCAACTTCAGTGCAATATATGAGCGCGAGCCATGGACATAGCACTATGGGTGGAATAGAATATGATGATTGAGGTTGTGTGAGAAGACAAAAAAGGAGAAAGTCTCACATTGACGCGGCTAATCAATGGGCTATGGAGATGCCCACCGATTGATGTCAATGCAAGGAGTAGGGATTGCCATGCAACGGATGCACCAGAGCTATAAATATATGAAAGCTCATCAAAGAAACTAAGTGGGTGTGCATCCAACTTGCTTGCTCATGAAGACCTAGGGCATTTGAGGAAGCCCATCATTGGAATATAAAAGCCAAATTCTATAATGAAAAATGCCCACTAGTATATGAAAATGATAAAATAAGAGACTCTCTATCATGAAGATCATGGTGCTACGTTGAAGCACAAGTGTGGAAAAAGGATAGTAACATTGTCCCTTCTCTCTTTTTATTTTTTTGTTTGGGCCTTCTTTTTTTTCGTCCGGAGTCTCATTCCGACTTGTGGGGGAATCATAGTCTCCATCATCCTTTCCTCACATGGGACAATGCTCCAATGATGATCATCACACTTTTATTTACTTACAACTCAAGAATTACAACTCGATACTTAGAACAAACTATGACTCTATGTGAATGTCTCCGGCGTTGTACCGGGATTGCAATGAATCAAGAGTGACATGTATGAAAAATTAAGCATGGTGGCTTTGCCACAAATACGATGTCAACTACATGATCATGCAAAGCAATATATCATGCAAAGCAATATATCAATGATGATGTCATAATAAATGGAACGATGGAAAGTTGCATGGCAATATATCTTGGAATGACTATGGAAATGCCATAATAGGTAGGTATGGTGGCTGTTTTGAGGAAGATATAAGGAGGCTTATGTGTGATAGAGCGTATCATATCACGGGGTTTGGATGCACCGGCGAAGTTTGCACCAACTCTCAAGGTGAGAAAGGGCAATGCACGGTACCGAAGAGGCTAGCAATGATGGAAGGGTGAGAGTGCATATAATCCATGGACTCAACATTAGTCATAAAGAACTCACATACTTATTGCAAAAATCTACAAGTCATCAACACCAAGCACTACGCGCATGCTCCTAGGGGGATAGATTGGTAGGAAAAGACCATCGCTCGTCCCCGACCGCTACTCATAAGGAAAGCAATCAAAGAACACCCCATGCTTCAAATTTGTCACATAACGTTTACCATATATGCATGCTACGGGACTTGCCAACTTTAATAGAAGTATTCATCAATTTCACAATTACTCAACTAGCACACCTCTAATATTACCACCTTTATATCTCAAACAACTATCAAGCATCCAACTTCTCTTAGCATTTAAAATGTATAACCAAAGTAAATTACCATGCCGTTTTAAAGGACTCTCAAAGTGATATAAGTGAATCATGAGAGATCAATCTATTATATAATTAAGACAGAAGACAAATAAGTTGTCACGTTGATCCACACAGATTAAATTATCATGACCGTCAATTTTAGATATTGAAGGCTGAGATTTAAAGTTGTGAACGTTATATACAAATTATTCATATACATGTAACTCAACATGTCACGTTCTGGCAAAGAAAAAAATAACTCAACATGTCACGTGTAGCACCTCTTTTCTTTCTATTAAAATATGTTCAAAACTGTCACAAATAAGCTTACGTAGGGGTTACAAACCCAACCAAAGGAAGAGTCCAAGTGGAATTAATGTGATGATGTCATCTATGATGTCAGAATACTTAGCAAATCGGACTTATGTGATAAAGTCATGTACGTGTACTACTCTGATTTCCTGGAAAAAAACCAATTAGAAGACGTGTTCGTATCCTATACGGACTGATCACTCAAACCACTCCTACGTAAGCTTTTGGGCTGGCTTTGCCTTGGTTACCGATACAAGGTATAGGGAAAAAAATAGAAAACTAAATTAACCAGAGGCTGCACTTTTTTACGAACAATAGGATGTCTTGGACTGAAATTGGGCACAGACGCACAAGGAAATATTCTATACGTCGAGAAATTAAGCAACTGATCTAAAAAAACCTAAACTAGAATGCCGTTGATAAAAATGTAATTAAGGAAAAATACCTCTTAAACTATGCAGTCTACTATATAATCAAAACAAAGACAAGACATCACGTTCATTCACATGTATTAAATTATCTCGATTTATAATTTTAGTTATTGATGATTGAGATTCGAAAGATTTAAAACAATTGAAATAAAGCAAACATGTTCATTCACATAGGCTAAAATATCCACACCGTTAAATTATCTCAGATCCAGATTATAACGGTTTGGATTTAGTGTCCACGTATACAATACATCTTACGTATAGACTAGGCACATATACCTTTTTTTGAAGGAAGACTAAGCACGTACACTTTCCGCAACGTGAAGCAAAGTAGTCCGTTACTTCCACGTACGCTAGAACCAGCCTGATTGGTCCTGCCTAACAACAATTCTTTTTTTCGGCATGGGCCTAATTACAATTCATTATGTCATGCTGACATCAGGAAGGCAACATGCATCATATTGTCTTAGGGAATTCAATTCAACAAAATGATACCGGTACTTCTCTGATGAATTAGAAGCACGCTATGAAATAAGAACCAATAAAAATGGTTGGGTAATCTAGAATAGTAGAGGCAGATACTTGAAATACAAATAACTATATAAAAAATATGAAGTTATTGAATGCGTAATAACTAAATAAAGTACGTGAAATCCAAAATCCACTGATTCTAATTATAACAGTGAGATTGAAAAATGGAAAAGTTAGGTATATGTTTAATCACATAGAAACGGTTTGTCAGCATTCAAGCAAAAAAGATGGTCACGTAGAAATGAGGAAACTTATATAGATGAGAGAATAAAGCAAACTGTTGTGCTAGGCTAACAGATAGCATCTAGACATGCAAGCAGAATATTAGATATGTATGTTTGCAGGCACAAGGCACCTACGGCCACTACAAGGACCACCAATAGATAGGAAGGCAATATTTTGCATGAGGCATATGTCAATATTTCTTTTTTGCATCAGGTATATATTGGCCTCCACAAAGCCAACGGGTAATAGGAAGACAGTGGAACCAAGCAAAATATAAAATACCAGCATATTGCAAATAAAACAAAAATTGCTAGCCGCAACACAGGGAAACAACACGTACATGTGAAAGATCATCCAACCAAATCATAACCTAAAAAAGGCACTAAGTATGATCGTTTACCAATTTACAGTTGATCATGGTGGGTTGAGAATACAAGTTTTTTTACCGCAAAAAAATTTACCAGGAAAAAAAGAGAATACAAGTTTTTTAGATCATTACCTATAAAGGTGTTGTTATTTCCAAAATATCCTATTTAAATTTCAAATCTGTAATTACTATCAAATAATGCAAGGCCCATAATGTTTGAACCAAATTTTTTGGCACACAACTAATCAACGTTTACTGATATATTATGTTGGTTTTACCACATAGAAATCAAATACTCATACGAGAACAAATGGTTGCATAATACATAAATCATAAATAAAAATCTAGCCGCGCAAATGCGCGGGTGAACCCGCTAGTTATTTCTATAAAATAGAACCACCGCCGTGCTCTAAAAGATATAAGCGAAGTACTAGAGCAAAAATTATCCAACTCAAAAGATATAAGTGAAGCACATAGAGTATTCTAATAAATTTCAATACATGTGTGTCTCTCCCAAAAGGTGTGTACAGCAAGGATGCTTGTGGTAAACTAAAAAGCAAAGACTCAAATCATACAAGACGCTCCAAGCAAAACACATATCATGTGGCGAATAAAAATATAGCTCCAAGTAAAGTTACCGATGGACGAAGACGAAAGAGGGGATGCCTTCTGTGGTATCCCCAAGATTAGGCTTTTGGTTGTCCTTGTATTTTACCTTCGGGTGCCTTGGTAATCCCCAATCTTAGGTTCTTGCCACTCCTTGTTCCATAATCCATCAAATCTTTACCCAAAACTTGAAAACTTCACAATACAAAACTTAAAAGAAAATCTCGTGAGCTCCGTTAGTAAAAGAAAACAAATCACCACTTCAAGGTATTGTAATGAACTAATTATTAATTTATATTGGTGTTAAATCTACTGTATTCCAACTTTTCTATGGTTCATAAACTCTATTAGTAGCCATAGATTTGTCAAAATAAGCAAACAACACACGAAAAACACAATCTGTCAAAAAATCGAATAGTCTGTAGTAATCTATAGGTTTCGAATACTTATGGAACCCCAAAAATTTTAAAATAAATTGCTGGACGTGAGGAATGTATGTATTAATCATCTTCAAAAAGAATTAACAAAATAGCACTCTCCAGTAAAAAATGGCAACAAATCTCGTGAGCGCTAAAGTTTCTATTTTTTTACAGCAAGATCGCAAAGACTTTCCCCAAGTCTTCCCAAAGGTTCTACTTGGCACAAACACTAATAAAAAGCATAAAACCACATCTAAACATAGGCTAGATGAATTATTTATTACTAAAAATAATCAAAAAGAAAGAAACAAAAATAAAATTGGGTTGCCTCCCAACAAGCGCTATCGTTTAACGCCCCTAGCTAGGCATAAGATTTCAATGATGCTCACATAAAAGACAAGAATTGAAGCACAAAGGGAGCATCATAAAACACGTGACAAATACATATAAATCTAACATACTTCCTATGCATAGTCATCTTATAGGGAAACAAATTATCAAGGCAAGCAAAAACTATCATATGCAAGGAGGCGGAAAGAAACAATGGCAATCTCACAATAACGAGACACTACAAAAAAATACACTTCCGTGATGATACGTGTTTGTCACAGTAGGTCGCTTTTTTGTCATGCATATACATTCATGACAAATTTATGACAGAATCAAGATAGTCATACATGTGCTGTCGTAGAAGTGTTCCATGACATTACCAAAATTATCATCACGGAAGTGTCCACTTCCACGACGATAAATCGCGCGCCACAGAAGTGCTTTCGTTAAGGGTGACCGACACGTGACATCCACCGTAACGGAACGCCGTTAAGCTATCGGGTCGGGTTTTGGATCCGATAACCCGTTAGCAGCCCCGACCAATGGGAAATTTCCACGTGTAAAATTCTTATTGGCCAGACGAAACACGTGTCAGCTCGTCAGTGGGTCAAATAGGCGCCTATGATACGTCGACACGTGGCACAACCCAACAGAGGCCCATTCCTGTGAAAAGGCCGGCCCGTTTGACTTGGTCAAAAGGTGGCGGGCCGGCCCATGGAAAGCCTGTTAACGGCCTGTTCGCATATAGCCCATTTGCAGCCCGCTAATCCAAGGCCCGTTACGCCCTATCCGAATTAGGCCCAGTAGCGTCATCTGGGCCATCTAATATGATTCCAGCCCGTTTTCACTTCTGGCCCATGTATGGCCCATGACGTCTTTCGGCCCATATGAGGCCCTATGTAACTCTTGACCTATTAACGACCCGTGGTGAAGCTGGCCCATAATGAACAATGTATCACTTTACACCCATTAACAACCCGTGGTGAAACTGGCCCGTAATGAACAGTGTATCACTTTATAACCATTAACGGCCCGTTATTCCGTTGGGCCGTTTCCAGCCCATGTTATCTTTCGGCCTTCTCAGAGCCCTTTTATTCTTGGGCTCATTTCCAACATTCGTTTACTTACGACCTGTAACTGTCATTTCTGCTTGTGGGCCAAATTCAGCCCGTGGTTACAGTCGGCCCATTTGTGGTCTGTTAATACGTTGGGCCGTTTTCATAGCGTCATCAAATACGGCCTATTAACGATGGCTCATTACGGTCGGCCCATGAACGGACGATTCCAACTCTAGCCCGTTTACGACCATAATGCGGCCTGTTATTGGCCCATGTTTGGCCAATCGATCATACGGCCTGTATAAGGCCCATTGATGATACGGCCCGTAGAAGGCCCATTGTTTCTACAGCCCGTAGAAGGCCTATTGTTTCTACGGCCCGTAGAAGGCCCACTGTTTCTACGGCCCGTAGGAGGCCCAGTGTCACTACAGTAAATATTAGCCCATGGTTATTGTGGCCTAGTTTTAAAAAATAGGTTATTGCAGCCACTAGTTAACCGCGGAAAAAGAACTGCAATGACTACAAGCAAACAAATAAACAAGACAACAAAGAAATAAATAAGCAAGCAACTAATGCTAGGCTATCACGGCTATTACACATATTACATCCACTGGGCATCAAAGTTCGCCACCAGTGCAAATATAGGGAACAAAGCAGCATATCATATACACTGGCCGTCAAAATTGGCCACCAGTGCAAATAAACACAGCAGCAAAACAAGAGCATAACTGAAACAACTTCAGAAGAGCTCAAGAAACGTTATCCTGGGTATCCACCATGCTGGCAATAAGCTTAGCAAGCTGATTAGCTTTGTCCTGTTTGGCGCTAAAATCCTCCAACGCTTGCTGTTGCACCAGAAAGTATGCATCTAAATGCTCCAGGGACTTCTGTAGTCCTTCCACTTCTTGTCGCAGCACAACTGATCGATGTCTTTCAGCTTGTAGTTGAGACTCAAGAAACCGAACTGATTCAGACAGTGAGTTTGAATAGCTTGTGCAAGCGGTAGTGGCCAGTAACTCCAACACTAAACCAAGACACGATGTGTCACTATCCTGAACCTAATCTGCATTACTTCCTTTGTCGTTGCTTAATAAGGCACTCTTCCCCAATATTCTGTCAGCATTCTAAAAGAAGAAACAAGTAGACACATAACAAGTTTAGCATGTGCTAGTATATGAAACTCATTTCGGTGAACCAGTTCATTAGTAAGGTGGACAGGATTAAACTACCAAGTCTTCTATTGCCAAGTACTAGTACATAATAAAAGCATCAAACAAACATATATCTATTTCCTATGGTAGCAATGGAATCTTAAATTAGAATAGTTGTTCTTCAGGTTTAGGCACTTGTTCTACATGAACGGAGTACAGTAAGATGCAAGAATATAATACTTAAAATAGAAAATGAGCTCATAGACCTTACCACATTCTTGTTTCGGGACCAGTACAGAACAAGGCGTTCCCAGTGATCGTCCAGTAAATGTGTCTCAGGAGAACGTAAGGGAATTTGATGAGTTTCTTTGCCGGTGAAGTACGTTTTCTTCAGGTAATTCCGATACTGCCACCAAGCATTCTTGAAGATAGCAGAGGTATTAGCACAGGTTACCTCATCCTGAGTTTCCAAATCGGTCCTTCTCTATAGAGAAAAATAGGAAAATTTGATGTATTATAACCATCATGGAGGTAGGATGTATGGGACAAAGCAAAGTAATTGCCATGAATAACATTACTTACACATAACTCCTGGACAAACACCTGCAACTGGCATTTTCCATCATCTTCAATATAATATTCCCAAGATGGGAAGATACGCACATACGATTTAACAATATTAAATGCGATAGATGCTAAACTACGACTAGCTGGTTGTGCTTCCTCCACAGGAATAGGCGTACTAACTGGTGGAGTTGGGGTTCGCCGTGATAGTACTGGCCCTTTGGGCACTGGAGCTGCCTTACTAAATGCTCTTGTTTGGGAGCTCTGTGGTGGAGATGGTGCTGTGTCAACAGGAACTGGGTTACTATCGGCTGGGGTTGGGGTTAGATTGGGTGAAGCTGGTTCTCTGTCCATCGTAGTAGGGGTACAATCTGCGAGAGTTTGGGTTATGTGTGGTAGGGCTAGTTCTTGTGCATGTACAACCGGGGTGCTATCTCCACCAAGAGGTAGCACTGTTTTATTTGAAGACCGTGTTTTTAGTCTGCTAGATACTGGCATCACCCGCTCCAATTCAAATGGTTGATAAACAGGAAACATAGTTGAATGTACAGACATTGTATGAGAGACAGATGCAGTAGATAGTGTGGAAAAAAGAGGGCATGAAATAGTTGACATGTATATTGCTTAACTAAAATGGATAGCATGACATAATTTCACATATATGATGTCTATCTAAACTGGATAGCATAGCATACCATAATTCAATGATATGATGAATAACTAAACCTGATCGCATGACATAATTCACCTACATGTTATCTAAGTAATCAGGATCGCATCATTTAATTCACATATGTGATTTATATGCTAAACAGAGGGCATTCCATATGATGTCTGAACAAAGAACATGGTGTTGAATATTGCGTATATGATGTCTAAACTATGCAATGCAAGACATCGTATGCACGATATGAGCAGTATAATCGTGCCAAGTTAGAGCATACACCTCAGTGGGGGAATAGGACTAGTCATCTGTCTCTGAATCCATCTATGAGGAGCTATCAGGACCCAACAAGAGATCTACTTTGACAGGTAGCACTGTCTGCTCTGAAGGCCTTGTTTTCACTCCAGATTTTTCCATCTCTCACCCAAACGACTGATTCACATGAAGAGTAGTTTAATGTACAAATTTTGTGGACAAATGGAAATGTAATGAAGAAAAGGATGGGCAAGATATCATTCAAATATATGATGCCTGGTTAAACAGGATGGCATTGCACATTTCACATATATTATGGCTGGCTAAAAGACATGAGACTGCATAATTCCCACATATGATATAGAAACTAAACAGGTGGCATTACAGAACATGTCTAAACTAAGCAGCAAATGACATATATGATGTCAAAAGTAGGCACTACAAGGCAACATATGCATGATATAAATAACATCATCATGCCAAGGTAGAGCAAACACCTTGGGGGTAAATAGGAGTGGTCAGCGGCATCCGAATCTGCCTTAGAACATATATATCTTCCTCTGGATTACAATCTGGAGAGGGGTGGGGAGGGTTTGCCATTGAACCCACCATGGAGCGATGTCTGCATGACATTGTATTGCCGCGCAAAACTCTTCTCTTTTTCTCTACATGTTCAGCATGACTATGTACAATATCTGACATGCATACGAAAAAATATGGTGAGATTATGTAAGGAGAGCATGAAGAAATTTAGAGTGATGGTAACAACCAGTGGATCGATGTTTTTCCGTTGAACCAAAATAGCCCTAATGGATCGACGTGAATGTATAGTAATAAGTGATGCAACAAGTGTACAACCTCTTTACCGTAGCCGTGTCGACCTCAGCATCATTGGGTTGGTCGCTGAAGCAGTTGAGGCAGAGGTGGCTGTCAGAGGTGTGGACGAAGATCTGAGGAATCTGTAGACGGCGTCCAGGGCACTACTCTGTTGTGATGGATCGTTCTGTCATTGGAGCAGCTCCAGTGAGCCGTAAGACGTCAAGGCTGAAGCAGCACAAGACAGACATCGTCAATCTCAAGTGGGATTCTAATAGCATCTCCAATAGATGATGTAAAATGGATGTAAAATTAACATCACCAAAAACCACCTGACTACAACAGATGAGGTAAAAACTGTTGACTCTGAACTTAACTATCAAAACTAAAATTTACTGTGGAATCTGAATGCTACTATCGAAACTGAACGCAATGGTAGCAGAGAGGCACTTGACATGTAGTTTAGGGAGGGCCTGCAGTTCATCTTCAACCTGCACCCCCCTGGGCCGCCATCCACCACCGGCCGAACCGCCAGCCCCAGCGCCACGTCGCCGCCCCGAAACAACTCGCCACCGCCACCCTGGCCAGCCCTCTAGGCCCCCGCCCCCACCCTGAACCCTAAGATAGATAGTGGGGTACCTCTCCAGTGAGCCCCCGTCCCCGCTACGGGTGGTTCTTCCTTAACTCCGGCGAGCCCCCCCAACCCCTGAAAATCGACTGGCCCAAAAGTCGATTCAGTCGACTGAAGTGTGGCTTAATTGGAGCAGAGCACCAACACGAGCGAGGGGGAGAGCAGCAGCAGCAGCAGCTGGGCGAGCAAGCGATCGAGCAAGAGCCGGAGCAGCAGCAGCAGATCCAGCTGGTATGGACGCCGCCGCCGAAGGGGCCTCGCACTGGGGCAGAGCCGCCGTGGAGATGTCGCCCGCGGCACCGGCTTCAAGGTAGCCGCTCCATGAGGGTGCGGGATGGAGCACCGTCGGTGCCGGGAGGTCGAGTTAAGGAGAAGGTGCGCGCGATGCGATGAGTGTACAACCTCTTTGGTGGCGTCGAGTAGGCCTCGACTTCGTCCGAGGAGTCGGTGAGGATGTTGCGATTCCGGTGAAGCAGGTTAAGGCGGCGCTATGGGGATGGAGCAGCCGCGATAGACAAGGCGATCATCGGAGCAGCTCCTTGGAGGTGGAGGACGGGGCGGCTGAACCGGCGGGATGGCGAGATGGATGACGGATCCTCATCCGGGGAGGTGGACGAGGGACGTCGAGCTGTTTCGGTGGACTGCTCCGGCTGGGCAGCGGTGACGTGGCGGACGGAGAAGGGTGGGGTTTCGCGGCTGGAGCGGAGAGATTATGGCGGCCTGGGATTTCAAATGGTGAAAAGGGGGCGATGGGAGGGGGTGAAGCATGACTTAGGAACGCGCTTGTCCAAAATGTAGGGTGTGTTACAAAAGTACCCCCCACTGATTTGAACTAGCCATCCTTTCGGCTCAGGGTTAGAAGGGGGATTTCGCGTGTCAGGATTTGGCAGCTGGAGGGAGTTTTCGCGTGCGTTGTAATTTCGGGATAGCAAGGCGCGGGTTGTGAAGGCGCCAGTTTTGGGAGCACGATATCTGAATTTTCGGGATATAACAAGACGCGGGTTGAATTTTAGGGACAAGGCTAACATGTAGTAATATTGTACTTGTACGTACCAAATCAATTCGCACTTCCCTCAACCAAAAACAAAATGATAAAATAAAACTATTCACACCACACAAAGAGAGAGTCTTGCCCCGTTTTACTATACAAATGCTATTCAAAGCTACTCCCTCCTTCCATCTATATATGGCCTAATGCGTTTTTTGATGCAAACTTTGACCAAATATTAGAGCAATGATATATGACATGCAACTTACACAAAGCATACCGTTAAATTCGTCCGTGAAAGGTTCTTTCAATGATATAATTTTCACATTGTGCATGTCATGTACTATTAATCTTGTCAATAGTCAAAGGCAGTCTTAAAAATCTCATTACGCCCTATATAGATGGAAGGAGGGAGTATGAATCCATGCTATGTCCGATTAAATTTTTTCGCTTGCTGTATAATCGATGTGTATCACCGTTATATATATTCACACATCCGTCGGTTTGAAACACTATGATAAATTCTTCAAATATCCGAATTCGCTTTTTATAATGAAGTATATATGATCTCTATTCGTCTTTTACAACCACTCAACCCTCTTATCTTTGTAGCTAGCGCTAACTTTCTCTTATGCATGCACACACCCGCATCCCTCTCACCCTCCCTCAGCATTCTCTAGCTCCATCGCGCAAATTCATCTTTTCACTTTAGGTCGTTCACCCATGGTGTATGTAGGCCCCCAGCTCCTTCTTTACGGCACACATCGATTGATATGCCTCTCTAGCCAGGTGTGCCTAGCACAAACACAAGCTTCCCCTCTTCTCTTGTCACCGTCCATGCCTCACTCCCACCACTCTTTTCATCATTCTCGCACTCGCACACTCTTCCCCCTCGATATGGTATGCCTCTCGTACCACCTCCTACATGCATCCCTCTCTCTCTATCCTTCTCCTCGTGCCTCATTTGCTTCTAACACACACATGCATGTATACCGATCGATCTCCCAACATATACCTAGATCGACTTTAACTACCCCCCATCGATCGACGTACCTCACAAGCTATGTCTCTCCTTTCTCTTACAAGGGGTGATTGATCTTCCTATGTAGTTACGTCTGCTTACCACAGCCACATCATCCTCCCTCATCATTCGTGCATGCCTCCTGACCCGTCTCTCACACGCACGTGCACAGACAACAAGCAGCCATCTCCTTTCTTATTGATATTGCGGGCGTGCCCTCCGTTTGTCTAGCAAGCCTATCCCACCATTTGTTAGAAGAAACTCCACTACCACCCCCTCCAACACTCTAGCTCTGTCTCTCTCCCAACCTTATTCATCTCCTGCACATATGCATGGATGCCGATCGATCTCCCTTAATACATGAGGCACATCGATCTCCTTAATACATGAGGTAGGCCTCTCTCCTCCACACATATACCAGCCATTGTACCTCTATAGTTAATTGGGCCTCCCTCTTCCCTCTTCCCCCACCACACACCGATAGTCGAGCACTACAGGTAGGTATCCATGCCACAGAGACAAACTGCACATGTCCCATCTCACGTTCCAGTAGGCCAGCCACTCTATATCTTTGACGTGGGCACACACAAATTCGATGGCACTCTTTATCGATCGCGTGCGCACACACACACATCATCCCTCTCTTCGATTCTATGGACACCTCAAGCCGATGATACCTCCACTCTCTTCTCGTGGATCGCCCCCTCTATATATATGTTATATCCAGGGCTCTATTTCACACACATTGCATATGTTAATTATTTTGATTGATCCCCCCCCCCCACAAAAAAACTCTCAAGAACCCATACACTATATCTCTCTAGGTTTGTATCTCTCTCACACAACCCCACGTAGGTGGTGTACGTATACAAGAGGAGAATAGGTGCACCGTGCGCGTACTCACGCTTCGTGCCCAGCCACACCCGCGTGGGTACAATGTGGAGCTCATTTCTTTATGAAATGGCAGCCCACGTGCTAATTTGAACGCCTGTAGCGGTTGTTTACCTAGGGAGGTCGTGTACCACTCATGCACGAAACAAAGTTCGACTTGACGCATTGCCGCGTTATTTTTAAATAAAGTTATAGCGCTCAATGGCACGTACACAGAATATAAAACGATTTTTATGGAGCAAAAGGTAGTCCGCTCTTCAAAGTATCTCACACAAGGCTCCGGTGGCCTCTCTCTCTCACCGTTGGTCACTGATCCGGCCGCATCCCGTCCGCCGGGGGAAAGGGAGTGCGGTGGCCTCTCTCTCTCTCACCGTTGGTCACTGATCCGGCCGCATCCCGCCCGCCGGGGGAAAGGGAGTGCGGTGGGCTCTCTCTCTCACCGTTGGTCACTGATCCGGCCGCATCCCGTCTGCCGGGGGAAAGGGAGGAAGTGCATCGTTTTTCCATTCGACGGTGCCGAGGCAGCACGCCTCGATCTGCGGTACACGTCATTCTCTCTGACCAAGCTCCAGCGCGGCAGGGCCTATGCCTCCTGCTCGCAGATTCTGCCCGCCGCCGCTCACCTAGTTACACCCCGACGACCTCCAGGCATCCCCTCCGGCCTTGCTCCACTGCCCGTTTTCCCACGTCGCTGCATGTGGATCTTCCATATATAGTTCTTTGCCCAAAACGTAGCTCGTCCGGCGTACTTTCCATATTGCATTCTCGTCCTCACACCGTTTTAGACAAACACAACCGTGTTGTTATCTTCCCTTAGGACAAGGAATATGCTTCTTTTTTGTCATCGCATGTGCCATCAACTGTTATTGGCCAGTAATTGTTTCCTTTCTACCTCTTTTTTTGCAAACAGGGCTGTCCATTTCACCCCGTTGCTATTGCGACCTTTTGGTGAACTGCACAAATCACTTTTTTCTTAAGAGTGTTTTGTGCAGTTGTACTAAAATGCCACATGGGCAACGTCTCTACATTTCAGTGCGACTGCACAAAGGGAGATTGGTTTTGCTCTATCCTCCTCATCCAACTCCGAGCCTAATCTTCTCCAACTAGTTAGTCTTAAGAGAGACTGCAAAGGTAACCGGCATCTATTTGTGTGTTTATTGTTTCATCAGCAGTCCTCTATTATCGTAATCACACTTGATATCTTTGGAACAGGGATGCTCAGCTCTATTTTAGTGGAACTGCACAAAATGATCGGAATGTTGCATGCTCCAGACAGCTACTTTTTTCCCAACATGCCTTGTTGATTTAGACAGAGTTGGGGGACGTTGCTTCCAATGAAAGCATGGATCAATTTTAATTTAACACCTTCTCACAACTTTGTCTTCAGTTGTGATGTAATCATTAGCGCTGATCTGCTAATAATTGACATGCATTAACAAGGAAGTTAGTTTTTTATTGTTTTCGAAAGAGCATCGATGACAAGACACATGAAACAAAAGCTAAAAGCTCACACCATTGTACAATTTCATGTCGCCAGAAAATTATTTGTATAGTACGTCAATTATGTAAACAAATGATGGAAGCTTGATAGCATTGCCAGAAGCCTCTTCATCATCCGGGTCCATGTGCCATGCACAAAATTATACTCCTTTGTTCCTAAATATTTGTCTTTTTACAAATTTCAAACGGGCATATTTTAGAGTGTAGATTCACTCATTTTGCTTCGTATGTGTACTCCCGCCCTTCCTAAATATTATATTCGTCTTAACAGAGATTTCAACAAGTGACTACATACGGAGCAAAATGAGTGAATCTACACTCTAAAATATGTCTATATACATCCGTATGTGCCTGTCCATTTGAAATCTCTAAAGAGACAAATATTTGAGTAGTCACCCGTTGAAATCTCTAGAAAGACAAATACTCCGGAGTATATTTAAGAACCGAGGGGGTAGTGCACAACCGCATGGGAGACTCAGCCCGGTTGTTGCGCTGCATTAATAGTGAGTAATGAGCAGTCAAATCATAAGCCCCACCTTTCCCACTGTAAGTTGCTCTGAAGAAGCAACCATCAATACGCTCTTCTTTGAATCCACTCATACTACTCCATCCGCCACTGTTTATATAGCACGCTTCAGAAAAAAGAAAAAAAATCCGTGGGACCAAGGCGACTAGCGATCGGCCTGAAAAATAGCATCTAGCACGGCGTCTATTACTAGAGGGAATAATGCGTAAACACATGCATGCAGTTCTTCCACCCCGGGTACACACATGCATGCACTCCGTAGTAGTACAGTACATGGAGAGAAAATTGTGGACTTGATTGCGGTTACCACGCCCTAATTAATTGAGCATTAAACCAAACGCATCTAAAGTCTCTCTGGTGGTAGAAATGCATTGAGAGAAATGCATCATAATGAAGCGCGCCTTGTAAACTGTGACGGAGGGTGGAGTAGTATGAAGGTGCAAAACCAAGTACGCGTACTACTGCGCTTGGCTCTTCGCCCCTTTGTGAAGTCGAACAATGATGGTACTCCGCATGTTGGGCACTACAGTGTATGCCTCTGATAATCTGACACCGAATGGACTGATGCATGTCCACCGAGGGTAGGTTGCATTAGTCAAAAGGCATAAGCGAGCTTCACCTTGTCCTGCAAGCTTCTCCTCGTTCTGCAAGTTGACGGGACACACCAAAAAGTAGTGCTTGTCCATACTCCCTCCTTTCCGATTAATATGGCTTTATCTTTTTTGCGGGTAAATGAGAGAGCTTTATTCATATATAAGCATTCTTAGGACGATCAGCCAAGACACTGGTCACTAGGAAGCGAGGTACCCCACAAAAAAAGAAGTAGGAAGCGAGGTGTTTCATCAAGCCAGCTCTCGGCCACATTCAAAGTGCAGCAAGCACGGTTCGCACAAAGATGCGCCGCAAGGTTTGCTGACCTGTTTACATGCTGAATAACAAAAAAAAAGAGGAAATATTACTGAGCGCTACTATTTGTAACAGGATATGAGCCAGAATTAAGCGAGAATTGTGGCGAGTTTTCCATGCAATCAACTTCTATTATCACATGCGAGAACCCTCGAAGAGAACCAAATGTGTTGAAGATTGCTTTATCACATTCTAAAATTATAATAAGAGTGCAGACGCTCCTCCATCCGGTTCCTAGTACTAGTATAGTACGTACCTTTATGGACTATAGTAGTAGTACTAGTAAACTTTGCACTTGGCTGTTCGGGAAGTCGAACAATAATAGCACTAGTAGTATAGTGTATGCTTCTGGCAATTTGACACCGAATTAACTGTTGCACGTCCACCTCCTGAGCGAGGGAGAGCTTGCATTAGTCAAAAGTTTCTCCTTGTCCTACGAGCCACCGCGCGCAAGCTTCTCCCATCCTGCAACCTTCTCCTTGTTCGGCAAGTTGACGGGACATAGCAAAGTAATGCTAGTCCATGCCGCCTCCTCTCCGGTTAATATGGCTTAATTTCAAACGAGATAAATACATTATCTGTCACTGTATATTTGTAAAAATACGGTCAGTGGACTTCATAATATGCTCATTGCGCTCAATATATATATATTCCGGCGTTCATACGGTCACTAGCTCACCCTGACTGAGTATGTGTGTGCATGCACATGTAGGTTGAGCACTTGAGCGTGATCGTGTGTGTTCCGTCGTGTGCTCGGACATGCATGCATTAGGGCGTCGCATGCGTTTTTGCGTCCATGTGTATGTGTGACTGTTGCATACACGTAGGGGGAGTACGTGTAGGGGCCACTAAGGAGCAGTCAAATCACACAGTAAGTTAGTCGGAAGAAGCAACCATCATTTCACTCTTGAATGACACGTACGCAATATAAAATGGTTGATATGGAGAGAAAAACAAAACCACTATATATACACTAGCAGGAGCCTAAGCTACAAGCCTGCTTGCTTAGGTTGCTCTTTTCACAAGCATAGAACGACGGGCCTGATCCCGCAGCTTGGGGAAGGGAACAATGTTCTACGTAGACGCGGTCGACATCGGGGAGGGAGAAAACCCACAGTCGGTGCATCCCAATCGGGGGTCACCGTGGTATGGGCCGATGCCGCATCCCAACCGCCCTTCTAGCTACAGCCCGACGTCCCAGGTAGTCCATCTTCCTTTTGGAGCCGGCTTGCTCCACTGCCGTAGCTCCATCTCCATGTCGATCTTTCTCTACTTCTATCGGCTTCTCTTGTGATGAGTTTATGTCTCATGAACTAGTGCCAGTACTATTATTCTAATCACACTTCTTCAATATCTTTGCCATCAGGGATGCTCAGGTTGATTTTAGTGGAACTGCACAAAAGCATCGTATGATCCGAGGGTGCCAGCCGTCTTTCCTTTGACAGGTTCTACCTGGCCAGGAAATTAAATCATGTTTAGGGTTTAAGTCGTAGTGACCCCATCAGTAGTTTTTCTATCGTACACGCTCTCACAACATTTTTCTTTAGTTGTGAAGTAAATATTAGCTATGATCTATGAATCATTGAGATGCATCAGCATGCGTGTTAGTTTCCTTTGTATTTGATGGAATGTTGTAACGGGGCAAGCTTGGAATAGGAATGAAAATGGAGTGGAAAAGTTTCCGTTTTTCTAGAGAAAAAATGGAAACGGAGAGAAACCAAAGTTTCGTTTCGTTGGATCGTGCCATCGAGCAAAACCAACGTTTAAATCATGTCTATCGTGTTAGTGTCTCACCCTCCTCCACGGCTTGACCCCACACGGTCGCTCGGCATGCCACTCACCGCAAACTGAGTAGTATACCATAACTTTCCCGCCTGCTTGTCGATGGATCACGCCATGGAGTACTAGCACTACTGGAAGAGATTGACGAGTTGGGGGAGGACAACTAGCTGTAGCACGGACTCCCAAGAACTTACTACAGGAAGAGATCGCGCATGTTGTAGCCGGCTATTGCGACCTTTGAACGCGGAGCAGCCGTGTGCACCCGGAAGCAGCGCAGGCGACGCTCTCTCGGCCGGCGCGCCGCTTCAATGCCGGCACCAGTGAGAGGTCGCGTCCGCTCTGGCCGGGCATGAATGCGGCACTGACTGTTTCGGGCGGGAAGCACGCGCGGGTGATGAAGAGGGTTCGGGTTGGTCAGGACCGGCCGTGGCAGCGGTCCGGACATGCGCAAACAAGAGATGATGTATGTTAATATTGCTGCGTATATAATTAACAACGTAAATAATGTGCCAGTTGGACAAATATGATTGGAGATGGAGATGGAAATGGAATTTTACATAAACACGGATATGCATGTCTATGTCTATGTGTGTGTGCACGACGACTCTCGTGACCTGGAAGCAGGGGCGTGTTTTTGATCGAGTTTTCTTTCTTGGTACGTTAGAAAATCAGTTTGTCTAATTCACATCTAGATGTTATTTAAGGATATCACATCTAAGCTCCCACAAGTATATAATGTAGCAACAAGAAACAAAAAAACTAGGAAAAGACCACAAACAGAGTGGACATCAACTTATATGTGACATAACTATGTCACATCTAGATGTATCCTAGACAGACCCTTAAAAAATTGTCCGCCAGTTTTCGTTTCTTTTTTCCGGGAATGCGCGTATTCTATTTAAAACCACTGCTATGGAGAGATTTTTTTACTCCATTATAGCCTCTTGTTTGATAGAGTTTCTCGCGTCTCGCTCTCTCACCCTCTCCATATCAAAACAAGATGACAGTGTCCACTCTATCTCTCTCCTCACCGGTGGTCACAGATCCGGCCGGATCCCGTCTGCTGCGGGAGGTGAGGAGGTGCAGCATTGACGTTGTCGCTGTCGGCGACGGAGGAAGCCGATGCGCACCGTCCTCTCGGAGCCGGCGCTGGCACAGACGAAGATCCTCCGCGCCCTTGTTCGCTGCCGTCGTGTGCGCAGATCCCGCCCGCCCGCCTAAACGACACCTCGCCCACCTGAGGTATAACTTCTTGTACTGGTCCAGCTCCCTAGGTCGCTGCGTGCGGGTTTTCTTCTATGCGACTACTCCCTAGCTCCCCATGCATAGTAGCCGGGGTTCGTCGGCTGGTCCAACATCACCTACTAGTACTATTATAGAGGAAATTCCACTCAAAATGTTGTCCTGATTTATGCCTCGGTGGAGGTATACATGTTGTTTCGACAAAAAGTACATGGTGGTTGTGCGGTCATTGTCCATATGGTGGTAGTACTATCACTGGTTAAATGAAGAAATGCTTTTTTTCTCGGGTATCCTGGTTTAGTTCCCATCAAGATAATTATGATGCTTCTGTTTGTTGGTGTACTTTTCATTAATTCTTATTGACAATTGAGATGTGGTTGCTAACCCTTTTTATATTTTTGGAAACAGCGATGCGTGTCTCCATACCCGGGCATGTCTTCCTCAATTTTAGTGGAACTGCACAAAATTGGATGGCCATTGTTGTTCCGCCTCACTGTCCTCTGCCAGGTGGTTCTTCCTTCCTCGAGCTTGATTACTGAGAAGAAACAGACCACAATGAGGATTTGTCAAACTTCTTAGGTGCCTCACCCAAACTTGATGCCAAATGGATGATGCATCACCATGACGACCTATCGATGCTCATGGTTGCGCCTCATGGTTGCGTCAGCTGGTGAAGCTGATCGATTTTCGACGAAAAACAAGCTGTCTTCCATCAGTGCTCTTTGCTTGTTACGCACAAAGATGATATCCTTCGTCGGTTCACCTTGGTTGCGTTGGAGACGCAGTAGTCTTTCATGTTGGTGCAATTTTCGCTAGGGTCTTACGACAGGTGGGCCCAAAATGTGGCTGGCTCACCTGTCATACAGCCAAAAGCAGGTGCAGTGTAGGCACCGGAGCTCAGTCCATACTACGGTAGTATATATATAAGCGGGAGCCTCAGCGCTTGTTCGCTAGGGTTTGCACTCTCCACACGCTTGCCGCACTACATATATGTTACACGCTGGAGGCTCAGCGTTCATTTGCTAGGGTTTGCTATATTCACAGTCTCTCACCCTCTCTTCACCAGATCTAAACAAGACTGCATTGGCCTCTTGTCTCTCTCCCCCCTCACAGCTGGTGAAGGAGGCGTCTGTATCCCGTCGCACCGGGAAGGGGAGGAGGTGCAACGTTCACTCTATCACCTTCGGCAAGGGAGGCAATCAACTGTCGGCTGCGCTGTTCTCTTTCACCCAACGCCTGTGCGGGAGGGCCACCGACCCCTTCTTCCTCGCTGACGTACATAGTGTGGGCAGATCCGGCCTCCCGCTGCACGCCTTGCCACATCCCGACGACCCTAAGGTATAAGTTTCTTTCAAACCGTCGTTGCTCTAGCTGCATGTGGATCTTTTTTGATCTCTAGTCGAATCTAGGTCTTGGTTCAAAGAGGAAAGAAGGGTGTGGTGAGATGGAGCAAGAATCTAGGACGTGGTTCAATGAGGAAAGGAGGGGCGGAAAGTAGTATAGACTGGCTATCCAGCCGCTTTGTAGGTCGAAAAGGGAAAAAGAGGGTAACCCAGTACACACATCTATAAGGAACCGATCTCTTTCTTGAAAAGGGAAAGAAACTGGGGAGTCGGGTAGTTTGTGCACGACTAGATTTGCCGCCCTCACATAGGAAGAAGGTTCAAAGAGAACAAATATGGGACCAACACATATATGCTGCTTGGCTACATACTCTGCATCACCCATTTATACGTGTGGACGCACATGGTGCTGGCATGTCCTATGCAGCTATTTTGCTATTGTTAATCTCAGAATTAACTACTGATCTGTTTTAGAAGAATTTCTCTGTTAATATGAATCAATGCAACCATTTTAGAAATGCTACTGTCCTATACTTTGTTTTCCATCAAGATAAGGTAGATGCTTCTTTTTGTGGCCGCATGTTTCATCCTCCTTTATTGGCCAGTAATTGTTTTCTTTTTTGCCTCTTAAAAGAGGGATATCTATTCAACTTGTTTCTATAGAAAACTTAAATGTGAAACCGGCAACTTTGCTTGATTTCAGTGCAACTGCACAAAAACTTGATTGGATTTCCTATTCGTGTTGGTAGATTCGTATTTTATGTTGGTCGTCTCATGAAAGGTCAGTACATGCCTTCATCGACATGATTGTACAGTGTGCTTTGAGATGTTGTGCTACTTGTATTGGTACTGTTTTAAATAAATGATGAATTGAAGCTATTGTATTGCTTTCTTTTCCCATTAAGTAGTGAACAAAAATGGGACCAACCCAGACATGATGCTTGTTGCTTTGTTACAACAAATTCAGCATCACCCCCTTTATAAGCCAGTAATTGATGCCACTCTCAGAATTAACTACTGAATCTTATTTCAAAACTGCAACACTTGTTAGGGATTGGCGGGATTACCATTTTTGTGGCCGCATGTTTCATCCTCCTTTATTAGCCAGTAATTGATTCCTTTTTTGCCTCTGTTTATACAGGGATATCTATTCAACTTGTTGCTATTGTGACATTTTGCTTCGCTACCCGAAACACTTTGATTGATTTCAATGCAACTGCACAAAATGAGATTGGATTTCCTATTCGTGTTGGCAGATTCGTACGTGATCTTGTGTGCGTCATGACAGGTTGGTACTTGCCTTCATCCACATGATTGTGTAGTGTGTTTTGAGATGCTGTGCTACTTGTATTGGTACTGTTTTAAATAAATGATGAATTGAAGCTATTGTATTGCTATCTTTTCCCATTAAGTAGTGAACAAAAATGGGACCAACCCAGACATGATGCTTGTTGCTTTGTTACAACAAATTCAGCATCACCCCCTTTATAAGCCAGTAATTGATGCCACTCTCAGAATAAACTACTGAATCTTATTTCAAAACTACAACACTTGTTAGGGATTGGCGGGATTACCATTTTTGTGGCCGCCTGTATCATCCTCCTTTATTAGCCAGTAATTGATTCCTTTTTTGCCTCTGTTTATACAGGGATATCTATTCAACTTGTTGCTATTGCGACATTTTGCTTCGCTACGTGAAACACTTTGCTTGATTTCAGTGCAACTGCACAAAATGAGATTGGATTTCCTATTCGTGTTGGCAGATTCGTATTTTATCCTTGTCCGTCTCATGAAAGGTCAGTACAGACCTTCATCCACATGATTGTGCAGTGTGCTTTGAGATGTTGTGCTACTTGTATTGGAATTGTTTTAAATAAATATTGAATTGAAGCTATTGTATTGCTGTCTTTTCCCATTAAGTAGTGAACAAAAATGGAACCAACCCAGACATGATGCTTGTTGCTTTGTTACAACAAACTCTGCATCACCCCCTTTATAAGTAGATGGAAGAACATACTGTTGTTGCGCCCACTCTACCCTGGAACTGAATCTTAGTTCAAAACTGCAAACACTTGTTAGGGATCGACAGGAGTACCATTTCTGTTAGGGATCGGCCGGAGTACATGTTTAAGAAATGTATTGTTCAGATAATGTCTCTGTTATTATATATCAGTTACAGACTTACAGTGTTTTACAAATGGTACTATCTTGCTTTGTAGTTCTTTCTACATGTTTAACCAAGGTATTGTTAAGATAATGTCTCTGTTAAAATGAATCAGTCGCATTGTTTTAGGAATGATACTTTTCTGCTTTTTCGTTCTTTATACATCTTGAAACAAGGCATTGTTAAGATAATGTCTCAGTTAATATGAATGAATCACACTGATTGAGAATTGCTACTCTCCTGCTTTGTTTCCCATTAAGATAAGGTAGATCAGTAGATGTTTTTCTTCTGGGAGTACAAGTCATCAACCGTTATTTCTCAGTAATTGTTTCCCTTATACCTTTTGTTGCTTACAGGGATATCAAAATTAAAGCTCGGTTTTATTCCGACTTCGATTTTAGTTCAACTGCACAAAAGGAGCCAATGTATCCAAGGCAAACTGCTGCATTAATGGGTCCAGTTGGTTGTTCCACTTTGCAGAAAGAAGCAGTCATTGTTTGCGCTACATTACAGAAGGAATGACGGAGAAGCTTTACAGAGTATTAGGCCTTCCACTATGTAGGCCAAAAGAGGTGCCAATTTCACATTTTCTTAGTTTGGCACTGAATCCCTCCATTGCTACAGCCGGTGCCATAAATATTAGACACCGGTGACATGACTAGTCTGCAAAGACCATTGTCAATTTAACAACATGTGGAGTGCCCTGGGCAAGAAGTGCCCAAACAAGTACAAGAAGCGACAGGACTCCACGATCATAGCATTACATATTTTGAATGGGAAAATCTTGTCAAAGTTTAATCATTGATGTTAGCAAGAAGCGACAGGACTCCACGATCATAGGCATTACATATTTTGAATGGGAAAAGCTTGTCAAAGTTTAATCATTGATGTTAGCAAGAAGACGATAGTTTAATATATTGGAATTGGAAAACCTTGCCAAAATTTGCTCATTGATGTTAGCCAGAAGACATGCATTTGATATTTTTGAGTGGGACGCCCTTGCTATGAGCAGCATCGAGTGTTTTTTCCTATTCCTATGTTCAGTTTAGAAGTAAATAGTTACTCTGCTAAGATATTCCTGTCTTAAGAGTTTGTTCTGAATATTGTCTATGTAATGCCAGGCCTTGTGTTTGATTGCAAAGATGAGCTTGGAATGTTGTGGCATGCGGCATCACGAGCTGTTCACCGTGCCTCCTGAGAATAATGCTTCGTATTGTTTTGCATGTCCATCTAATGCCAATGATTTGCTTGTTAAGAAGATCATCCTCTTCTGTTGTTTCCGTGCTTAAGAAGTTCATCGTCTGATGTTTCATTCATAGCCTATACGACAAGTCGGGTAGGTTAGGCGTGAAACCATATGATCTTCCAACCAACTCATGATATTAGGTCGTGATTGGATCGTCGTTTTCCAACCAAAACCGCTTGTAAAACTGACGCTTGTAAATTAAAGCAGATGGTCTCAGGCGAAGGCGCTTGGTTGGTCGATTTCGACTAGTAAAATATCGGAAGTACTTGACACACGATAAAAATGCTGAACGACACTCGGACGATTGCTAATCCAGCCATTAGCTGCTGTTTCAGCCTTGCCCATGGATGGCATGATACGCACGTCGTGCATGTATCATCTGGTAATGTCGTCCATATAGTAGTGCTCGTAAAATATACAATGGTCTCTCAAATTACACGCGTAACCCGCCGGTTTTACTTACAGATGAGTAAATTACACTTGTATGTTAATACATGTTTGAAATAAACTAGAGCTCCCAAGTGCGGCCTTACCATTTCATGCCGTCTCAGTTTCTCGAAGGTGCTCATAGGTGTCCGATGATCCTGGCTTCCTGAATGAGTAGTGGGCGCTGTATCAGACCATCTGTAGGGCTCGCGAGGCCCTCTCCGTTGTCCTTCGAGTTGTTGCACTCGCTGTGGCACCGAGCATTGTTAACATCATCAACGAACATGAGGATTCAGGAGATGACTTTATTTTGACTGGATGACACTAGCGACCCACTAGGGCCATAGCCGTACGTACGCAAGTGCCTCCTTATTATGTACAACTGTTTTTTTTGCTTTCTCCTGGTTTCCTGACATCACAGTCCCACACAATTGTCAACCTATGTAGTCAATATAAATGAGAGAATTGCACAAGGTGCGGCCGACAGCTGGGACCAATCAGCTCGAGCAGTATTTGTGTTTTCGAGGCGTGAGCACTGCAGAGTTTTTCTTGGCGATGATTTCGTTGTTGTTCAGAGGAGAGCAGGGTATTAACTGGGCGGGCTGTGGCCCGTCTAGCCCAGGCCAGATATCCAGCCCAGATACTAATTTTTTCAAGATGAAAATGGCTAGCCCAGCTATACGTCTTTTTGAGGAATACCCAGGCAAGGTCAACTTGTTATTCTCCGCCCCACTGGGCTGCAAATCTTTCCTACGAGGGATGCATTAGACTTAACAAGAAAATGGGCTTTAAAAAATAATGAATGGGATTTAATTATAAAAACTGGGCAGTAACTATAAAAAATGCACCAAACATGAAATTAGTTTATAAAATATTATTTATGGATTTTGAAAATCTTAAATTTTCATTATTGCGCGCGCAATGTTTTGTTGGATTTTTACGTAATACAAATTTATATTTAATCTGACTAGAAATTTTGGGATAAAAATATTTTGGAGCCCATCAAAATGTGGGAAATTTTATTGAATTCTATTTTCAATGGTTGGTTGAAATTATTAATCATTGTCCTAGCTAGAAAATGGGCTGTACTTTTAACAAACTGTAAATGGGCTGTTGTAAATTCCATTAGAATTCCAAAATGGGTTGTACATTCTTACAAAACGCAAATGGGCTATAAGTTCTCTGCCACACACTTGTGGGCCTACTAAGTGACGCGTCCCCTAAAAAAAATAAGTTGACGCGTATGCAAGGCTTTGCCAACTTATTATAGTCAACACACGGTTCTAGCAGCAGTGGCCGTTGGATGTCTATCCAGCGGATGTCCTGCTTCTTCTTCAATCTCGGATATTCTTAGCTTCGGCCGCCCAAAAAATGATTCCTGCCCATGACATCTGGGGCGCACCGTTTCGGAGGCTGACCTGTGGGCCTACTAAGTTGGGGCATACCAAGGGCTTTGTCAACTTAGTCAATAATAAACGTTTTCTAGCTTCAGTGACCGTACGATGTCCATCCAACAGCTGTAGTGCTTCTTCAACCTCTGGTCTTCTTGGTCCAGCCGCCCAAAGCAGCGCCGGTTGTGCCGCCTGCTCCTGCCTCCCGTGGCCGGTTGTGCTGCCGCGGAGGCCTCACCGCCCCCATATTACTCCCACCGCTGGCCAGGCCATCCCTCCACTCACACACACCCCCTGTTATTCTGCGGCGACGGCAGCCTCACACCACAGCCAAACCAGTGAACCCTCGTACTCCTCCCCGCGCGGGCTTCCACTGCTGCGTCTTCCCCGGCTCCGCGTCGTCCCCTTCCTAGGCCTCGCCGTCGTCCAGACCACCGCCCTGGTGCTCTTGGCATGGCGTGGTCAACATGGTCAACGACCGACTTCCATCGGAAGAGTACTGTACGTGGAGAGGCTGACAGCTGGGTCCAGGTGGCCGCAAGGAAATGCCTCCTTATTACGCGCAAAATAATTATTCCTCCACCTTACAGCAGGGACCCATCGGACGGGCCACCTTATTTCGCGAAAAAAACGTTTCCCCCCCTGACTGCTCGGACCCACCGGACGGGCCAGCATATTTTGCGAAAAAACGTTCCCCCCGCTGTCAGTTCGGACCCACCGGAAGTGCCTCCTTATACGCACAAAAAAAATGAATACTCCCCCTACTAGTTGGGACCCACCATGGTGGGAGGCTGACTTGTGGGCCTACTAAGTTGACTGGGACGGGGGCCTTTGTCAACTTTAGTCAATATGAACGATTCTAGCTCCAGTGACCGTATAATGTCCATCCAACGGTCGTAGTGCTTCTTCAACCTCTGGTCTTCTTGCTCCAGCCGCCGAAAGCAGCGGCGGTCGTGCCGCATGCTCCTGCCTCCCGTGGCCGGCTATGCTGCCGCGGAGGCCTCACCGCCCCCTACTATTCCCACCGCTGGGCAGGCCCTGCAGTGACGGCAGCCTCACACCGCAGCCGAACCAGTGAACCCTCATACTCCTCTCCGCGCGGGCTTCCACTGCCGCGTCTTCCCCGGCTCCCCGTCGTCCCCTTCCTAGGCCTCGCCGTCTTCCACCGCCCTGGTGCTCTCGGCGTGACGTGGTCAACGTGGTCAAGGAATGACTTCCATCGGACATGGACTGTACGTGGAGAGGCTGACAGCTGGGTCCATGGCCGCAGCAAGGAAGTGCCTCCTTATTACGTGCAAAATAATTATTCCTCCACCTGATAGCGGGGACCCATCGGACGGGCCACCGTATTTCGCAAAAAAAAGTTCCCCCCCTGACTGGGACCCACCAGCTACACCTTCGCACGCAAGGAAGTGCGTCCGGAAAAAAAAAACAAAATGATTCGCCCCCCTGACTGCTGGGACCCACCAGCTACATCTTCGCACGGAAGGAAGTGCCTGACAGTCGGGACCCACCTGGTCGAAGCGTGCATAGCGTTGTCATTCTGGTCGCGAACGTGTACGTACATATATACTGGTCGATGTAGAGGCGCGCACGTGTCGTAGTAGAGGCGCGCACGTAGCATGTACACGTACGTACAACGGTCAGGGTGCAAGAGAGAAAATACGGCGACGTATGTGTGCATACAGGCGGGGTCTCGAACGCCTACTCGCGCATATGTACGGCGAGGGCTCGTGTACATGGCTGGGTCGGAACGGAGAAACAGCGTCATCGTCGTGTTCATGGGGAGGCAACGGAATGCATTGTGTTTATGGGGAGGAAACGGAATGCGTTGTGTTCATCGGGAGGGCTTGGACGGAACATGCGATGGAAACGAGGCCTGGCGTACCGCAGAACGAAGGAAACAGCCTTGTGTTCGACCGGCCACGTTCGAAAAGGGATCCTGTTCATCGGGAGGGGTGTGGCGTACCGCAAAACGGAGGAAACAGACCTCCTACGGTCGAAACAGGGGTCCTGTTGATCGGGAGGGGTGTGGCCTACCGCAAAACGGAGGAAACGGACTTGTGTTGGAGCGCTACGGACGAACCGGGGGTCCTGTTCATTGGGAGGGGTGTGGCGTACTACAAAACGGGACTCCATGGGATACTGTTCATCTCCACCGTCGACCTCCTCCAGCCTCCACGGGCTCCTGTTCATCTAGCCTCCACCGCGCGCTACTCCACCGGCTACTGTTCAGCCACCCCTCCACCGTCTACTGTTCATCAGCCCTCCACACCACGGGGTCCTGTTCAACCACCCCTCCACGAGCACCCCTCCACCGTCTACTGTTCATCCAGCCCTCCACATCACGAGGTCCTGTTCAACCACCCCTCCACCGTCTGCTGTTCATCCATCCCTCCACACCATGGGGTCCTGTTCATCCACCCCTCCACGGGCACCCCTCCATCGTCTACTGTTCATCCAGCCCTCCACCACACCATGGGGTCCTGTTCATCCAGAGGCAATGCCACCGCTCACTATTCATCCACCCCCCCCGCAACGCTCACTGTACATCCCATTGACCGGCTTCAGTTAGCAATAGTAGCGAAGGAATCGCTCGATCGGGTTCAGTTAACAGCCATCAATCGATCGCTCGGGTTTAGTAACGCGTAGCCTGTAGTGCAATCGCTCGGGTTCAGTTAGAGCCCAACGCCTCGCTCGGGTTCAGTTATAGCCAACGCCTCGCACACACGCGCGTACGTGTACGAGAGAAATGCGCATCGCTCGGCCCCCGACCTCCCACCGTAACCGGGAACTCCCCGAAATTTTCCTCCCCCTCGCTTCTACCATGGTTTTTCCGTCATGGATGACCCAAAGAATGTCATGCAACTGGGTCTCCGGGCCGCCCAGGACGAAAAGCCCATTTTCTATCATGATTTTTTGTCATAGAAGTAGGAGCCCACCACATCTATGATGATACCGGGTTTTGTCACAATTATCGTCATAGATGTGTCATATGTATGACAGAAAAAAAATTCGTTCAGCCCAAAATGTCATGGATGTGTCTTTTTTTTGTAGTGAGAGGTAATTTAGTAACATGAAAATTTCTACAATCATATTTTCCTCTCTCATAATAATTATATGTGGGATCATAAGAAAATTCAACAAAATAGCTATCACATAAAATATTTTCAACACGATCCACATGCATGCAAAGTTGACACTCTTCCAAAATAGTGGGATTAACATTAACTAAAGTCATGACCTCTCCAAACCCACTTTTATCAAAAATTTCATAAGATTGAACGTGCTCCAAATATGTGGGATCTAAAGTTGACACTCTTCCAAACCCACTTTCAATAATATTGCAAACACTATTATCAATCTCATATTCATCATGGGGCTTAAATAAATTTCCAAGATCATAAGAAGAATCACCCCAATAATGATCATTGCAACAAATAGTAGTCATAGCAAAACTAGCATGCCCAAGCTTAAGGTTTTGCATACCATTAACACAATTAACATTGAGAGAATTTATGATAACATCATTGCAATCATGCTTTTCATCGAAGGAACTATGAAGTATGTGTGCAATAGCAACGATCTCATGTTTAACATAAGGAACTATAGCAAACTCATCTTCATAAATATTGGCATCATGGCCACAAGAATAGCAAGCATCATGTTCATCAAGGGATATTTCAATCAAATCATTGGAATCATGATTATCTATAGATTCATGCATATCATTATTTTCCTCCGAAGCAACGGTCATTCTTTCAATAAATTCTTTGACATAGACATTATGAGCATATTTTTCATAGCAATATTTAAGTATGTTAAATTTTTCAGATTCGTAGAGAGTAACATCATACTTCTCAATAAAAGAAGCAATTTCATAAGCACCCTTAAAAGCCACACATTCTTTAATTTGTTCGATATCGTAGTAATTATAAACACCCTTTGCATAAGAAGATAAAATTTCATTTTCATTAAACTCACATAGGTAGGGAAAGTGTTTTTTAGGGTTCTTAGAGCAACAAGTAAAATCACAAATTTCACAAAGATTCCAAGCATAACACAACAGTCTATTTATTTGATCCCATAAGAGTCTCCCTTTTTCAGACAAATGGTGACGCACAAAATGAGCATGCTCATCTAAAGATTTCCCATCAACTAGGCTAGTTGGGGTTTCAGCACGAGCACATAAGGATCGAAGATGGTCCAAGTAGAACACTTTAAGTGGATCCATATCAATAGATTTTTAGCAAGCAAAGATGCAAGCAAATAGAAGGCACATGGAAACACAAAGAAAGATACATACGAGAAGAAGGTGAATAAAACGGCAAAGGTGAAGTGGGGGAGAGGAAAATGAGAGGCAAATGGCAAATAATGTAATGCGAGGGATAAGAGTTTGTGATGGGTACTTGGTATGTCTTGACTTGTGCGTAGACTCCCCGGCAACGGCGCCAGAAATCCTTCTTGCTACCTCTTGAGCATTGTGTTGGTATTCCCTTGAAGAGGAAAGGGTGATGCAGCAAAGTAGCGTAAGTATTTCCCTCAGTTTTGAGAACCAAGGTATCAATCCAGTAGGAGGCCACACGCAAGTCCCTCGTACCTAAACAAACAAATAAGAACCTCGCAACCAACGCGATAAAGGGTTTGTCAATCTCTTCACGGTCACTTACGAGAGTGAGATCTGATAGATATGATAACAATAAGATAAATATTTTTGGTATTTTTAGGATATAGATTGAAAGTAAAGATTGCAAAGTAAAATAGATTGTAAACTTATATGATGGAAAATAGACCCGGGGGCCATAGGTTTCACTAGTGGCTTCTCTGAAGATAGCATAAGTATTACGGTGGGTGAACAAATTACCGTCGAGCAATTGATAGAAGAGCGAATAATTATGAGAATATCTAGGCATGATCATGTATATAGGCATCACTTCCGTGACAAGTAGACCGACTCCTGCTTGCATCTACTACTATTACTCCACACATTGACCGCTATCCAGCATGCATCTAGAGTATTAAGTTCATAAGAACAGAGTAACGCATTAGGTAAGATGACATGATGTAGAGGGATAAACTCAAGCAATATGATATAAACCCCATCTTTTTATCCTCGATGGCAATAATACAATACGTGTCATTTCCCTTTCTGTCGCTGGGATCGAGCATCACAAGATTGAACCCAAAGCTAAGCACTTCTCCCGTTGCAAGAAAGATCAATCTAGTAGGCCAAACCAAACTGATAATTCGAAGAGACTTGCAAAGCTAACCAATCATGCATAAAATATTTCAGAGAAGAATCAAATATTGTTCATAGATATACTTGATCATAAACCCACAATTCATCGGATCTCGACAAACACACCGCAAAAAGAGTTACATCGAATAGATCTCCAAGAAGATTGAGGAGAACTTTGTATTGAGATTCAAAGAGAGAGAAGAAGCCATCTAGATAATAACTATGGACCCGAAGGTCTGAAGTAAACTACTCAGACATCATCGGAGGGGCCATGGAGTTGATTTAGAGGCCCTCCGTGATCGATGCCCCCTCCGGCGGAGCTCCGGAAAAGGCCCCAAGATGGGATCTCTTGGGTACAGAAGGTTGTAGCGGTGGAAATAGGATTTCGTGGTGGTCCTAGATGTTTTTGGGGTATGTGAACATATATAGGAGGAAGAAGTAGGTCGGTTGAGCCACGAGGGGCCCACGAGGGGGAGGGCGCGCCCAGGAGGGTAGGCGCGCCCCCTACCTCGTGGACACCTCGTTCGTTTCTTGACGTCCACTCCAAGTCGTCTGGATCACGTTTGTTCCAAAAATCACGCTCCCAAAGGTTTCATTCCGTTTGGAATCCGTTTGATATTCCTTTTCTACGAAACACTGAAATAGGAAAAAAACAATTTGCACTATGCCTTGGGTTAATAGGTTAGTCCCAAAAATAATATAAAAGTGTAAAATAAAGCCCATTAACATCCAAAAAAGATAATATAATAGCATGGAATAATCAAAAATTATAGATACGTTGGAGACGTATCAGCCATGTGTCGGCGCCTTTAGGCAAGTCCACATACTCAACCATCGTATAGTCACTGGTGCGCGTCGGTCCTAAACAAACGGTTTTTAACCCCTTTCCGGGATGGCATTTGTAACCGTCGCCAAGTGAGTGTGGGCGATAGGGGGCTCCTTCCCACACGACCCAGAAACCATCGGGGATAGGGCCCCTACAGTACTCCTACTCATTTCTGCTCGCCTTGCCATATCAGTCGGTATTCTGTGGTGCTACATTTACGATGTGCGGCCCATCACAAATGGTTCACTATTATAGAACGTGTATGATGGGCGGCCCATCACAAATGGTTCACCGTTAAGAATATTACCTATTCGTCGTATGCGTGTCAGACAGGATTACAAAACATCGGACCATCATAACATCGTCATACACGACACCTATCGCACACGCTATCCTGTGGTGGAACGTTTATGATGCATACTTCATCAGAAACAATTCATAGTTGCGAATCGTGTATGATAAGGCAACTAACACAGATGTTTAGTTTGCCCGCACCGTTTGTGATATTGTCTAACATCGCACACGGTTTACAAACGGCAACTATGTGCATGCTTGCACATGTTTCCTCTCTATGAACCATCTCAGATTATGGTGCATATTGCAGATGTTTGTGTTTTACCAACCGTGTGTGACGTAACAACCTGGAGAGCGTAATTTCACCCTAATGTAATTGTTGCTTTTCCAAATTGTACCGGATTTGAATTTGAATTTGAATTTGAATGTATGCTACAACTTTATTCATATCCATTAGGTTCAAACAACCAATGCATTATTCGATTCATAGGTACATATGTTCAAGAATTACATAAGAACCAAATAAAGAATGATGAACCATAGTTTTATACTTGTACTATTAAAGACGGTAAAGAAAGAGGCGAAATATATTCTGGTTGCTGAACAAGGTGAAGCGGAATGCCCATATTGTGCCCTCCTCCATGAAGAAGGCACACACGACTCTAGTCCAACCCCTTGTGATGGCCAACCGCCCATCCTTCACGGTCTTCATGAAAAATCTAGATAATCATTGTGTTCTAGTAGAAATACTTTAACCTTTGCATGCCCACCAATCATGTAGTTTGAGAGGTAATCTTGAGTAAACTGCTTTGGCAACCACTGCAAAGGAAAAAAGATTCAAACATTATCATCTAACACAACTCATTATGGGCAGTAAAAAGAAGGCTGCAGAGTTCTTACTTACCATCCTACAGTTCACTGTTGTCATGGATAAAGTGTAAAAAATAGTTTAATTGCCATCTTTGGACCCATTTTACTAACAATCTTTATCAGCTTCCTCACTTGATGTTGGTTCATCGATATCTCATTGCCCCATACGCAGAAAGGGTCGAAGCACAGATCTTTACCAATGACATATGTACCTAAAAGCACCATGTTAATATTAGAAGCTAAATAGCAATTGCACAATGATGTAGCACAACACTCTTTTATAATATGTCTATATACATCTGTATGTGGTAGTCCATTTGAAATCTCTAAAAAGACAAATATTTAGGAACAGAGGGAGTATCTTATAACATCCAATATACTCACATATTAGATGAATTAACATCTTATATTATGGGACGGGAGGAGTTTAGTGCATTCTTAAAAATTATCGGTTGATTAACTGCTGCTGTATCCAAGGGTTACAGTTAGTTTGAGCTAGTTCAGGCTCAAATAGCCCTAAAGTATATCTAAACCCGAGGTGTAGTTTGAGCTAGTTGCATCTATAACCCACCCAAAAAAAACTATCCAACCCAAGAGGTGCTAATTGGAGCTAGTTCTCCTAGTGCATTTATTGTCAATCTAACCCTGCCATCCAAACAACTCTTTGGATGGAGTTAGTTCAGGGTTAGTAATGAGCTAGAAACTAACTCTAACCTCTAGCTAAGTTCAGTATCCAAACAGGGTTGTTGTTGTTGTTGTTGTTGTTGTTGTTGTTGTTGTTGTTGTTGTTGTTGTTGTTGTTGTTATTGTTGTTGTTGTTGTTGTTGTTGTTGTTGTTGTTGTTGTTGTTGTTGTTGTTGTTGTTGTTGTTGTTGTTGTTGTTGTTGTTGTTGTTGCTGTTGCTGTTGCTGTTGTTGCTGCTACTGCTGCTGCTACTGCTGCTCTTCTACGTATATCTAGACATCATTAGAACATTAATGTAACACTCTTCCTTGTTGCTATGTAGCTTAGGATTGCATATTTAGACATTAAGTACAGTGCATGTTGCTATGTAGCCTCAGATATATTACATATGGCCCTAGTTAACCTAACGATAAATGGGTTGCTGATATATTCAGTTAAAAGTCCGATTCAATGATTAGTCCCTTATCAGCCGCCGGCCTATATGGTACCAACTACCAATATCTTGAAAAGTGAGCAGATATAAGCCATGGGATGAAACTAACCTCGATGGAAAACAACAGTCGTTCCCAAAATTGTCCTGTGTAGGTACATCGAGAAGCATGTTAAGCACAACAGTTCATACTTGCACATATAGAACATCACGTTGTGAATAATTGGAATAAACAAGGCATACTACAGATAATCAAAGATAGCATTTGAAACTACACATATGCTAACTACAAACAACCGAACAATCAAAAAACTTTAAAAGAGGCATATGCTAGCTATAATAGGCTTCACAACAAGCAGTATGCATTCCTATCGGTATGTTTAAAACTAGATTGATGAAATGTACTACACAGTAAATAATTGCACATATAGAGAATCACATTGTGAACAACTGAAATAAACAAGGCATACTGCAAACAACCAGATATAGCAATTAAAACTGGACATATTCTCACTACACTACAAAAGGGACTCGACAAAACAAATCATGGGATTCCCCCTATGAAGAGGCATGACAAAACAAATCATGGGTTTCCTCACTTGTCACAGATGGGCTCGTTCCCGTGGGAAGACCACAAACCCTGGATGAGCTCCATGTTGTCGCGGATGGGCTCCTTCCCCTTGGAAGAGCACGGCTGTAGGGTGCCCTCCCTGATGTCGCAGATGGGCGCTTTCCCCTTGGAAGAGCAGAGGGCTCTTTCCCCTTGGAAGAGCCGGAGAGGGTGCCCTCCTCGTGGTCGCCGTCGATGAGGTCTGACTTGGAAGCTGTGGATCCCAAGCCAGTGTCGCAGAACGTGTCCTTAAGAAATGACAAAAGGGGCTCGATGGTGATTTAGAATGGCAAATTGTTGACAGCGAGCGAGAGGAGATCAGCAGCGAGTCCATGGATGAGATCGACGGCGGTTGAACCCGAGGGGTTGAGGGTGGGCCACTTAACCTGTGACATAGCCCGCCTCAGGCCGTCGTTGTTGATGACCTCGCTGTCGTAGCCGGCGGACGAGACATGCCCGCATACTCTAGCCCGCTGCTTGAGTGCCTGCCGCCAGTAATGGTCGTCAGCTTCCTCGGTGACGTCGGGCGAAGAGACCGCTATACACCTCTTTTGGGCCAGTCGCTCCTCGAGCTCCACGGGAAGCGTAGCCGGGCTTAGGCTGTGACGCTCTAGAGTGGGGGATGGGGATCTGTGGGAAAGGGGGCGTTTGGCAGGCGTCATCTAAGAAACTCAGGGCGGTCTGGGTATGGAGATCGGTGGGTAAGCTGCATGGGCAAACTGGCAGATGTTCACAATGGAGGCCTTGCAGTGGTGGCGGCGGGGACCTTGCTAGTGTTTCGAGCGAGGGAGGGGTGTGTGTGTGCATGCGCGCACACCCAAGGAGGTTTTGGTGTGTGTGTGTGTGTGTGTGTGTGTGTGGAGGGGGCACGGGGTGTTTGAGGAAATGACGCGGGTACTGAAAATTTTACTGCGCGGGAGTCAAACGCGGGATTGAAATGCCGGGCTATTGAAAATTTTAATGATAGTGCATCGCACACGGTCCGGAGATAACAACTTTGTGTTATGAAACAGAAAAACCCTCGAAGCGGGCAGATATTTTCTAGGGATGCATGCGGGATTGGGAACAAGAAACATCGCACACGTCTGGAGATAACAACTGTGTGTTATGAAACAGAAAAACCCTCGAGGCGGGCAGATATTTTTGAGAGGAGGAGCCTCGTGGAGCCCAATGTACTATGCGGATGTGTGCGTGACAGGTGCACCGGCGTGGCACATGGTTAGTTCAAGTGAACCGTGTCTGTTGTGTCATCCAACTTATCTAATGTTCATAAATTTGGCGAAAAATGACGTGGGAAAGGGTCAGAATACGACCACACTTACATGTGGACCAAATTTATATATCAAAAGGGTGGTTTGATTTTCAAATCCCAGATGCAACTTCGATGTGGCACCTCTGTCACAAAGCGCACTGTATTGCTTGCCCCCACCCCCCTCGTGTCGGCACGAAGGGAATCCTAAGCTATGAATGCATGCCCCTCCCCCCAACTGAGGTTCACCCTAGGAAAGTGCGAAGTAGCTAGCAGCCCCCCCTCCTCCCTCGTGTCGGCATGAAGGGTTCCTAAGCTCTGAATGCATCCCCCCAACCAAGGTTCATTCATCTAGCAAAGTGCGAAGTAGCTAGCAGCCCCCCTGACGGTGTCCTGGACTAGGGGGTACTCACCACATCGTCTCCCGACTAGGTGGATCAGACCGAGGACCCCATGGCGGTTCACTCATGGGCCACTTCAGGCAGCCCATGCCGCATACAAGGTGTATTCCACAAAACTTGGTGATCAAGACAAGGACTCCTCTCCACCAACGTATTCGGCTAGGACTCTTGTTATCCTAGGCCTCTGGTGCATTATATAAGCCGAGGACAGGCTAGTCGCTAGATTATTATTATTACATTATTCATCATACCCTCAGGTTTTAGACCACAACATATGATCTCGAGGTAGATCAACTCTGTACTTGATACTCCATCAATATAAACAAGAGCAGGACGTAGGGTTTTACCTCCATCAAGAGGGCCCAAACCTGGGTAAAACATCGTCTCCTTCGTTCCTATTACCATTGATCCGAGAATCCACAGCTCGGGACCCCCTACCCTGAGATCTGCTGGTTTTGACACTGACAATGGTGCTTTCATTGAGAGTTCCGTTGTGAGATCGACAAAGGATCAATGGCTCGACTGCAGATCAACTGCGACGTTGGTGTCTTCGTCGCCGGCTCGACTAGTCACCTTGGCTTGACCAAAGACTGTGCCCTGCCTCCAATCGTCATGTTTGGACGAGGGCCTTCATCAAACATCAACTCCGATCTCTATCATGATCATGGAGGAATCATCCTTGGAGCTCGGGGGCTCAACGTCAACATTGCCCTCGGGCGACCGTGCTGTTCTTCCCGACAGCAAACTTGTATCCGCTGCCACCACCTCCTCGAGCATCTCTTTGACAATTTCTTCGTTGGAATTGTGCGCAATTGAGTCTACAACAACCCTGTAAAATTTTGTCACGTTCCGATGGAGCAATCTCCGCCGATCTTCGATATACCAGAGCCCTGTCGAGTCTGGACGGGAATCAGGACAAGTTTAGGGCGTGGTATCCAGATCCCATCTCGGAGGTTATTTGGAAGATCCAACCGTTCATGTGCTTCGTAATTTCCATATCTACAACCTCTCAAAAGTTCAGCTCGATCCGACCGTTCAAACTCCGGGAACCATCCGATTAGTGCATCACTTTTTGGATCTGTTTTCTGCGTGAATACGAATCTGACCCGAGATCATCTCTCTTCACGAACGATATATTGGACAACCTTTTTGGAAGAATCTCTCTCTCTAGGGTATTGTGTTTTGTTTCCAAACACATGATCACGAATTTTGCTCCTTTTCGGAGGTAATCTTCACCATCATGCTGGTGTGAAACCAGTCCGGCAATATTGCTTCACAGCTGCCGACCTGCACTAGACACGTCGCCCCAGTGGGAGTAGTGACTAGCGTTATAGGTCGTTGGGCGGCCGGAAGGTTGCCATGAGTAAGGTTGGGAGACCAAAGGCAGTTTTCCGTGCACCGGACACGTAGCTTACCGAATCAGTTGCAACACAGATGGGAATGCATGCTATGAAAGACAGGGTCGAGTCTGATACATCAACCGTCGACTCCATATCCTTGTACGAGTTCCCTTTGTTGAGCCGAGCTCAACTTCTTCGGATCATCATCTCGGTGAGCCGAACAAAGAGTTTGGAATCGCAAAGGATAAATCATCACCAACATCGCCACCCTACGGATCACACGGAGCGGGCACACCGGCATCGCCGCATGGTCACTTCATCAAGCCGGCATTGACCGCGTCACAAGTTACGTGATAACCCACAAGTATAGGGGATCGCAACAGTTTTCGAGGGTAGAGTATTCAACCCAAATTTATTGATTCAACACAAGGGGAGCCAAATAATATTCTCAAGTATTAGCAGCTGAGTTGTTAATTCAAACACACCTGGAAACTTAATATCTGCAGCAAAGTGTTTAGTAGCAAGGTAATATGATAGTAGTGGTAACGGTAGCAAAAGGTAACAGTAGTAAGAGTAATGTTTTTGGTATTTTGTAGTGATGATAGACATAGCAACCGAAAAGTAAATAAGCGAAGAACAATATATGGAAAGCTCATAGGCAATGGATCGGTGATGGAGAATTATGCCGGACGCGGATCATCATGCAACAGTCATAACCTAGGGTGACACAGAACTAGCTCCAGTTCATTGATATAATGTAGGCATGTATTCTGAATATAGTCATACGTGCTTATGGAAAAGAACTTGCATGACATCTTTTGTCCTACCGTCCCGTGGCAGCGGGGTCCTTACGGAAACTAAGGGATATTAAGGTCTCCTTTTAATAGAGAACCAGAACAAAGCATTAACACATAGTGAATACATGAACTCCTCAAACTACGGTCGTCACCGGTAAGTATCCTGATTATTGACACTTCGAGGTTAACGGATCATAACACATAATAGGTGACTATAGACTTGCAAGATAGGATCAAGAACACTCATATATTGATGAAAACATAATAGGTTCAGATCTGAAATCATGGCACTCGGGCCCTAGTAACAAGCATTAAGCATAGCAAAGTCATAGCAACATCAATCTCGGAACATAGTGGATACTAGGGATCAAACCTAACAAAACTAACTCGATTACATGATAGATCCCATCCAACCCATCACCGTCCAACAAGCCACTACTAGGAAAAGGCCTACTAATGGCGCACCTAATTTGGCCATTAATGGCGCATTAGTGGTGCGCCATTAGTAGCACGCCATTAGTATATTTTACTAATGGCGCACCACTGATGCGCCATTAGTATCTGGTATACTAATGGCGCATCTAGGGTGCGCCATTAGTATATACAATGTGCGCCATTAGTATGCCTCCCAGGGGCCATGTATACCCAGGTGCTTTGGCATACTAATGGCGCACAACAACAAGATGCGCCATTAGTAACTTCGGCATACTAATGGCGCACTGTGATGTGATGCGCCATTAGTATGAATATTAGGTTTTTCTTATTTTTTTTATTTTCTGTTTTTTGCACAGGTTACAAAATGTATAATTGGACAAAATATAGACAGCACACATCAACAACAGATTCATCGAATACAATAGAAGATTAGTCTCTGAATACAATTCATCATATTAGTCTCCGAATACAATTCATCATATTAGTCTCCGAATTGAAAAGACCGAACAAAGATAAAACATTACAAGTCTCAAGACCGCGAGTATCGAGTTTGTCGGAAGTAATACTAATCCTAACAAGTCCTACTAATCATCATCATACAACTTCTACTCGTTATTCATAACAAGTCATACGATCATCATCTTGATAGTCTTCGAACCAACCCTACTTAATTATTCATCAGCACATGATCATCAGTATTAGGCAGGACCTAAATACCCTATTTAAACTAAAATAGCATAAAACAATATAGACCCTGACTCTCCATTATGGAGAATGGAGAACATCCTGTCTCCAATTCTTGCGCTTCGCTTCCTTTTGCTTCCAAGAAGCTCCTTACGACTGTCCATACATTTTTTCCATCCTTTGATTTTCATGTCTCCACTTCTTTTAGAAATCTGGTATGGACAGTTGAGATTCGTAGGATGACCTGGCTGTATGTTCAAAACATTAACACTACCTTTCAGATACATCATATGAGGCACACAATTCTCCGGGATTATCTGTTGAAAAACATAGTAATAACTTCATAGTTAGTAATGATGTACTAGTTTTAGAAGTATGCAAAAGATGCACGGATGTCGTAATAGTAAAAATCTTACCAGGGTATCTCCATGGTAGTTACCGTAGTTGAACACATGCACTAGTGGCACGTATTTACCATAATGTTGAGGAATTTGTTTGTGGATAATGTAATTTTCAATGTCAGTACAAAATCCGACCAGATGATTTTTCTCCTTGTAAGTTGTTAATTCGGAGCCATCGGTGTAGTGGGTTTTTTCTACCATCTCCCGCACATTCTTTGAACAATAAAAATAAGCTGTCAATGGAAATAAGCTGTCAACTATTTTGAAATAAACAATATAAATTAGCTAATAACTATGTTTGAGAAACTCACATAGCGGTAGAACTGGAGGCGTATCAACAAGGACCCAAATGTCCATATTGTCTTGGTTGATGTCAGGATTACCAAGATCCATGGTGATAAGCATACCCTCATCAAAACCATACATCTTGCAAAATGCTTCCCAATTTTTACAACCAAAATGGGTTACGCTCTGAGAATTATATAGATTTACTTCAAAGTCCACATCGTGATGAGTCCTTAGGTGAATTTTCTTTGTTTCGGAAATTTCATGGTCTTCAAAATCCATCCTCTCCAAGACATAGCGTCTTGCATGGCATGGGATAAGCTATACTCGAATCGTAAAAGATGAAAATTACACGTTGAAATAGTTGAAGTAATGCTTAATTATGAAAATAACACTTGTCGTCGTTGTGTACCGTTTCGACTTCGAAGGTCTCCTCGAGCTTAATGCTGAAGCGCCGATCATCGTCCAGGTGAGGCATGTCGCACAGACCTCGATTGTCGTGGCACCAGTCGCACTCCGCCTGGAGACTTTCGTCGTCCGATGATGATGACGACATATCCTGGGACAGCTCCCAGAATTGCTTGCCGCCCGAACCACCGGCCTCATTGTTGTGGGCCATGTTTCGCTCTAAATAGGAAAAAAGTTTGGTCAAAAAGTTGGTTATTGTCAAGGAACAAGATCATGGTCTCATCATTTAGGGTTTGTCGACACCGAGGCACCCTAAAAGCCTAAGCTTTCATCATTTAGGGTTTCGACGCCGAGGCACCCTAAAAGCCTAAGCGTACATCATTTAGGTTCTCATCGACACCGAGGCATCCGGGGCAGCCAAGTTAAGTTTTCATCATTTAGGGTTTATCGATGCCGAGGCACCCTAGGTTGGGCCTAATCACTTGGCACTAATCACTTGGCTCTATTGCCACCTATGGTTTAATGCAGCAAGAATGGCGGGGCAGTTGATCCTACTTAACTAAGTACTAAGATACCCCAGCCCATGCATTAGTCGCAAGTACCCCATATGTCCTATTTTTAGCAAAGTCATGCTAAAATTCATGGAAAATTTCAGCATGACCTTTGCTAAAAATAGGACATATGGAGTACCCGAATTTGCCGGAACGGAAGTTAATCGACATTCCGGCAAACTCAAGGGCCTCTCGGGGTACCTGCAAAATCATCACGACATGACGGTCGGAGACAAAAGCCAGCAAACTAGCACCACAATGTGCCTCTACTTTCATATGGATGAAAAGGCCACAGACCATATGGTCCTCTGCTTTCATATGGACAAAAAATCAGCTCAACTTATGTGAGCTTCCATTCCAGATCTAATAGGTCACCCAACAAAAAATCATCAATAGTTTTAGCTGGAAAAAATCATGCACATAATCAGTTTTGCAATCATAAGTTTGAGAAATGGTGGTTGCTTCAAGAGGATTCCAAAGGCCTAGTGGCTAGCTACATCCTGGCATGCTCCCACCAAAAGTTCCAAAGCCATTGCTATTTTAGATGTCAAAGTTGATATTTTAGATGTCAAAGTTGAATCTACGCAGAGATCTAGAGATAGAGATATAAGTGAGGGGCAAAACCCCCTCATACTTCCATAAATCAAAAGAGAAAAACCATGATCGTAGCCTTGTATCTGGCTCTTTTGGTGGCCTCTGTCAACTTTGAATCTGACCAGGTTTCTCCTCTCTGGTGAATTCTTATCTATGAAAAGAAAATCAATATGGAGGAGAATGAGCTACTTCAAGCTCCCTTAAATGAAGTTGAGATTAAAAAGGCAGTTTGTGGTTCACACTCAGATGGTGCCCCTATCGATGATGGTCTCTCCTTTATGTTCTATCAGCACTTCTGAGATGTGATCAAAACTGATTTGATTGCTCTTTTTCAAGCCTTTTCTGGAAAAGTAACAGTAGCTACTGATGCTACTCCAAAACGCATGCACTCCACTGCAAGCACATAATCTTTTATTCAAGTAATAGTGTATGATGAATTTAATTATTCAGACTTAAGTTGCTTCAAGTGATGTCACTAGTTTCAGTTAACTAGAGTACTACAGCAAATGGAGTACCTAATCTGATCCAGTTAAAGTCTCCAGATGGAGTACCAAATGGAGTACTACAGCTGCTGCACTTGCTACACCAAAACAGCTACTGATCAAGTACCAGAGTACTCCAGTTGATCAAGCAGCAGTAGAAAGACTATAAGTGTTTAAATTCAGTTGATCAAGCAGACTCGTCAAAGTACTACTGCAAGTGTTTAAATTCAGTCAAGTATACTACTACAGGTGTTTAACAAATTAAAGTGCACTGGGTCATGGCCAATTTTGGAGGCGACAAGGAGGAGGAAGGGTGGAGAGGGCGGAAGGAGGAAGGAGGAGAGGTACCTGGGCGGGCGCGGCCGGTCGCCGGAGGGGTCGGGGTTGGTGTCGGGGTCGGCGGCGGCGGCGTCGAAGGGATGCCTCGGTTGGTCGTGGGGAGGCTGGCGGCCACGGCGAGGTCGCGGAGGCGTCGGCGATGGAGGAGCTGCGGTGGTGGGGGCCGTGGGGGCGCGGGGGCGCCTGCAGCGGCTAGGAACCCTAGCTGTCGCGCTCGGGAGGGAGGTTGTCGCAGGCGGGGCCGCAGGGGGAGGGGGACGGCGAGGGCGCGGGCGCGGGCGGAGGGGGGACGGTGAGGGCGCAGGCATGGGCGGAGGGGGGACGGTGAGGGCGCAGGCGCGGGCGGAGGGGGACGGCGAGGGCGCGGGCGCGGGCGGAGGGGGGACGGCGAGGGCGCGGGCGCGGGCGGAGGGGGGATGGTGAGGGCGCGGGCGCGGGCGGAGGGGGGATGGTGAGGGCGCAGGCGCGGGCGGAGGGGGACGGTGAGGGAGGTGGACGGGTGCGGCGGGGGAAGCGAGCACGGCCGGGGACGGCGAGCACGGCCGGGAAAGTGGTGGGCGGTGGTGGTCAGGCGCGGGTGAGACGAGGCAGGGGAGGGATTACTAATGGCGCACCATCTGGTGGTGCACCATTAGTAGTTTTGTAAAAACAAATACTAATGGCGCACTGTCCCACAGTGCGCCATTAGTAGTTTTGCAAAAAAAGGAATAAAAAATATAATAAAAAAATAACATTAGTGGCGCACTTTCCGACAGGTGCGCCATTACTAGTTACAACTAGTAATGCCGCACTTTGTCTGGATGCGCCATTAGTATGTTTGGACAGGCGCACTAGTTCAAATTTTTTTTATACTAATGGCGCACCCTGGGCATGATGCGCCATTAGTAGTTTCAACACTAATGGCATATCAGAAGGTGGTGCGCCATTAGTATATACTAATGGCGCACCGCTTGTCTGGTGCGCCATTAGTGTCAATCCCATCTATAGCCCTTTTTCTAGTAGTGAGCCTACGATGGAATTACTCACGCACGGCGGTGAGCATCATGAAATTGGTGATGGAGGATGGTTGATGATGATGATGGCGACGGATTCCTCTCTCCGGAGCCCCGAACAGACTCCAGATCAGCCCACCCGAGAGGTTTTAGGGCTTGGTGGCGGCTCCGTATCGTAAAACGCGATGAATCCTTCTCTCCGTTTTTTCTCCCCGAAACACAACATATGGAGTTGGAGTTGGAGTTGGAGAGGCATCAGGGGGCCCACGAGGTAGGGGGTGCGCCCTAGGGGGGCAGGCGTGCCCCCACCCTTGTGGACAGGTGGTGGGCCCCCTGGCCTTCATCTTTTGCTGGTATTTTTCATATTTTCTGAAAAGTTTCTCTGTGAAGTTTCAGGTCATTCCCAGAACATTTGTTTCTGCACATAAATAACACCACGGTAATTCTGCTGAAAATAGCGTCAGTTTGGGTTAGTTCCATTCAAATCATGCAAGTTAGAGTCCAAAACAAGGGCAAAAGTGTTTGGAAAAGTAGATATGACGGAGACGTATCAACTCCCCCAAGCTTAAACCTTTGCTTGTCCTCAAGCAATTCAGTTGATAAACTGAAAGTGATAAATAAAAACTTTTACAAACTCTGTTTGCTCTTTCTGAGACCACAAAACATAATCAACTAGTGAGCAATAATAATAAATCTCGGATGACAACACTCTCTCAAAACAATCATAATATGACATCACAAGGTGGTATCTCGCTAGCCCTTTCTGAGCCGCAAAACATAAATCCAGAGCACCTTTAAAGATCAAGGACTGACTAGACATTGTAATTCATGGTAAAAGAGATCCAGCCAAGTCATACTCAATGTAAACTAACAGTAATGAATGCAAATGACAGCGGTGCTCTCCAACTGGTCCTTTTTAATAAGAAGATGATGACTCAACATGAATGTAAATAGATAGGCCCTTCGTAGAGGGAAGCGAGGATTTGTAGAAGTGCTAGAGCTCGGTTTTGAAATAGAGGTGAATAATATTTTGATCAGTATACTTTCATTGTCAACATAACAACCAAGAGATGGCGATATCTTCCATGCTACACACATTATAGGCGATTCCCAAACATAATGGTAAAGTTTATACTCCCCCTTCAACCAACAAGCATCAATCCATGGCTTGCACGAAACAACGAGTGCCTCCAACTAACAAGAGTCCCAGGGGGAGTTTTGTTTGCAATTATTTTGATTTAGTTTGCATAAAGCATGGGACTGGGCATCCCAGTGACCAACCATTTATCTCGTGAGTGAGGAGAGGAGTCCACTCTTGTAACCCGCCTAACATCGAAGATACTGACAGCCCTAGTTGATAGATGAGCTATTCGAGCATACAAAACATGATATTTAATTGAAGGTTTAGAGTTTTGCACATACAAATTTACTTGGAACGGCAGGTAGATACCGTATATAGGAAGGTATAGTGGACTCATATGGAATAACTTTGGGGTTTATGGAGTTTGGATGCACAAGCAGTATTCCCGCTTAATACAGGTGAAGGCTAGCAAAAGATTGGGAAGCGACCAGCTAGAGAGCGACAACAGTCATGAACATGCATTAAAATTAATCAACACCGAATGCAAGCATGAGTAGGATATAATCCACCATGAACATAAATATCGTGAAGGCTATGTCGATTTTGTTTCAACTACATGCGTGAACATGCGCCAAGTCAAGTCACTTAAGTCATCCAGAGGAGGATACCACCCTATCATACCACATCATAACCATTTCAATAGCATGTTGGCACACAAGGTAAACCATTATAACTCATAGCTAATCAAGCATGGCACAAGAAACTATGATCTCTAATTGTCATTGCAAACATGTTTATTCATAATAGGCTGAATCAGGAATGATGAACTAATCATATTTACAAAAATAAAAGAGGTCGAGTTCATACCAGCTTTTCTCATCTCAGTCAGTCCATCATATATCGTCATAATTGCCTTTCACTTGCACGACCGAACGATGTGAATAATAATGATAGTGCACATGCATTGGACTAAGCTGGAATCTGCAAGCATTCAATAAACAGGAGAAGACAAGGCAATATGGGCTCTTTTGTCATATCAACAATAATGCATATAAGAGCCACTTCAACAATTTAATTATGGTCATCTCCTATCGACCCCAAAAGAAAAGAAAAGAAATGAAATTATTTACACGGGAGAGCTCCCAACAAGTAAAAGAAGAACATGAAATATTTTTTGGTTTTCTTTTTAATTACTACTACAAGCATGGAAATTAAACTAACTAAAAGCTACAACTACTTTTTTTGGTTTTTCTTAAGGTTTATCAAACACACAAGAAGAAAGCATAAAAAGGGAAATAAACTAGCATGGATGATACAATCAAAAAGTATGAGCAACGACTTCTGGCAATGAGTGTGTGAACATAAATGTAATGTCGGTGGGAAATACGTACTCCCCCAAGCTTAGGCTTTTGGCCTAAGTTGGTCTATGGCCACGGCTGGCCTAGCGGATATCCATAATAGTAGTTGGGGTCGTACTGCGATGCAGCCGCTATCGTCTGCTGAGCTGCAGCGTGGCGACGAGCGGCCTCCGCTCTCCTCTCGTACTCATCCACCTCCTCTCTGGTAATAGTATATCTTCCTTTTGCCTGATGATCAAATAAGGCAGGAGTAGGGAGAGTAATATGGACAACACGATGTCTGTCAAAGATTAGTCAATACTGGAGAGGTGATTCATTCCTCTCGACAAACTGGTGGTGAACCATAGCATTAAAGTCTAGGTAAGCAGGAGGTAATTCAATATCATCTTTGCGTATGGCTATACCAAGAAAATTAGCTATGCGGGTTGCATAAATTCCTCCAAAGAAATCTCCATTAAATCTATTAAGATGCAACCTACGTGCAACAATGGCTCCCAAATTATAAGATTTATCTCCTAACACAGCACTCCTAAGAATACTGAGGTCAGGGACGCACATGTGACATGCCTCATCTTTACCATTAATGCATCTACCTATGAAGAGAGCAAAATAATGTATAGCAGGAAAGTGAATGCTCCCTATGGTAGCTTGTGTTATATCTCTAGATTCTCCCATAGTTATGCTAGCAAGAAAATCTCTAAATTCATATTTGCGAGGATCCCTTATACTACCCCATTGTGGAAGTTTGCAAGCAATGGTAAAGTCCTCTAAGTCCATAGTATAAGAATTTTCATAAAGATCAAACAGGACAGTGGGAGAATTACGTGAAGTTGAAAATTCAAACCTCCTCACAAAGGTACTGGTTAGGTTGTGATACTGAATGCACTTCTCTTCCTCAAAGCTCACAAGATCGGCGTTACGCAAATATGCGTTGAATTCTTCTTTAATTCCTGCTCGATCCATAAAATTTTCAGAAGGCCACTCACAAGGACGCACTGGAGCGCCTCTTGGTGGCTCTTCATCAGGATCACGCATCGCAAGCCTGGGTCCTTGCTTCCTTGAGGATCCGCCTTGAAACATTTTCTAAGAATTTTTATTCCTCTAAAAAATTCTGAAATTTTTTAGTAACTTCAAAATAAAAGTAAACCAAACTCAATAATATTGATAGCAACTACTCCTACAAGTGCCTAGAGCCTATATCATGCATCAAAACTACTTTTGACCAAATAAATTTGACATGCAAGCTCAAGAACAGGGTCACCTAAGCAGCAAAAATTTGTAATGAATAAAGCACTAGAACAAAAACTAATTGGACCAACGAAGGAGTCACATACCAAGGAACAATCTCCCCAAGCAGTTTTGTGAGAGGTGCTTTGAGCAAGGAGATCGAAAATGGCAGCAAAATGAGCTAGAACTCGTGCTTGAGCTGGATATTCGTGTTTGGGGGAGGAAGAAGGAGTGTGTGGGTGCCGGAATAAGTGGAGGAGGGCCACCATGGGCCCATGAGGCAGGGGGGCGCGCCCAGGGGGGTAGGGCACGCCCTCCACCCTCGTGGGCAGGTGGTTTCCCCCGTCTGCTGTGTTCTTAGTGCCAAATATTCTAGAAAAAATCATAGTTAAATTTCAGGGCATTTGGAGAACTTCTATTTTCGGGGTATTTTTATATTGCACGGATAATCAGATAACAGACAGAAAACTATTTATTTTTATTTTATTTAATATAAATAACAGAAAGTAAAAGTGGGGTACAGAAGGTTGTGCCTTCTAGTTTCATCCATCTCATGATCATCAAAAGGAATCCACTAACAAGGTTGATCAAGTCTTGTTAACGAACTCATTCCGAATAACATGGAACCGGAGAAATTTCAAATAACATTATATTACCTCAACGGGGATATGCACATCCCCAATAATAAGAATATCATATTTCTTCTTGACAGTAGGAAGAGGAAATTCAAAACCTCCAAATATAATCGATGGAATCTTTCTAATAGAGTTGATACTATGAACTTGAGGTTGTTTCCTCAGAAAGTGTACCGTATGCTCATTACCATTAACATGAAAAGTGACATTGCCTTTAGTGCAATCAATAACAGCCCCTGCGGTATTCAAAAAGGGTCTTCCAACAATAATAGACATACTATCATCCTCGGGAATATCAAGAATAACAAAGTCCGTTAAAATAGTAACGTTTGCAACTACAATAGGCACATCCTCACAAATACCGACATGTATAGCAGTTGATTTATCAGCCATTTGCAAAGATATGTCAGTAGGTTTCAACTTATTCAAATCAAGTCTATGTTATAAAGAGAGAGGCACAACACTGACACCGGCTCCAAGATCACATAAAGCAGTTTTAACATAGTTTCTTTTAATAGAGCATGGTATAGTGGGTACACCGGGATCTCCAAGTTTCTTTGGTATTCCACCCTTAAAAGTATAATTAGCAAGCATGGTGGAAATTTCAGCTTCCGATATCTTTATTTTATTTGTAATTATACTTTCATGTACTTAGCATAAGGATTAGTTTTGAGCATATCAGTTAATCGCATACGCAAAAAGATAGGTCTAATCATTTCAGCAAAGCGCTCACAATCCTCATCATCCTTTTTCTTGGATGGTTTTGGAGGAAAAGGCATGGGTTTCTGAACCCAAGGTTCTCTTTCTTTACCATGTTTCCTAGCAACAAAGTCTTTCTTATCATAATGTTGATTCTTTGATTGTGGGTTATCAAGATCAACAACAGGTTCAATTTCTATACCATTATCATTACTAGGTTGAGCATCATCATGAACAATATCATTAATATTATTACTAGTTTCAGGTTCATTACCAGATTAGTTTCAGCATCAGAAATAGAAATATCATTTGGATTATCAGGCGGTTCAATAACAGGTTCACTAGAAGCATGCAAAGTCCTATCATTTTTCTTTTTCTTCCTTTTAGAGGGACTAGGTGCATCTATATTATTTCTCTGAGAATCTTGCTCAATTCTCTTAGGGTGGCCTTCAGGATACAAAGGTTCCTGAGTCATTTTACCACCTCTAGTCATAACTCTTCTAACCTGATCATTATCTTTACTATTCAATTCATTGAGCAAATCATTTTGAGCTTTAAGTACTTGTTCTACTTGAGTGGTAACCATAGAAGCATGTTTACTAATAAGTTTAAGTTCACCCTTAACATTAGCCATATAATCACCCAAGTGTTCAAGCATATTTGAATTGTATTTCAATTGTCTACCAAAATAAGCATTAAAATCTTCTTGCTTAGCCATAAATCTATCAAACTCATCTAAGCATGGGCTAGCAAACTTATTAAATGGGATTACAGCTTTATCATATCTATAGAGAGAATTTACCTTTACTACCTGTTGGGGATATTACTACTGGAGGTAAAACGGCCTTATGTAGCCGGGTTGACTCTTTGAAGATTAGAAGCCCATGAAGATGTAAAGATGATGGCGCTTTATGGAGGGCCCAAAGGCGTGTTTACAGTCTGTAAATGTAAACCGGCCTAGTCATGTAACTTGTATAGTAAGATAGAAAGAGAGAGGCCGAACCGGATACGTTTATGATCCGGCTTCGGGACTCTGTAGCCCGGTGGGTGTCAACCTATGTATATAAAGGGACGACCCGACCGCGGTTTAGGGACAGACAACAACAACTCGAGAGCCAGACAAAGCGGATTCGCTCCCTGGCCTTCGAAACCCTAGCAATATCAATCACAACTAGACATAGTCTTTTACCTTCATCGAAGGGGCCGAACTAGTATAAACTCCCGTGTCCCCTTGTCCGGTTTAACCCCTTTAAGCTAACCCGTTGCGATGGCTCCACGACTAAGTCCTTTCATGAGGACATCTTCCGTGACAAACCCACGACAGTTGGCGCCCACCGTGGGGCTATCACACGATGGTTTTGAGTTCTTGAAGGGCAGCTTCAATGGACTCAAGGGATACGTTGTGGGCCGGATGACGAAGAGTCACCGCGGCAAGCTCTACATCGACAATGCAGGATGGGGTCCCGAGGCCGATTTAACCGAATACGGGTACCGGGACCCCTTTGGTGGGATTCACGTCTTCATCAGCAAGATCGGCGAACCGGCCCCCGAGCCGGACATCTGCACCGTCATCATCGAAACGGCTCGGCGTGCAAGTTCTTCGCCGGTTTAGCCCGAGGCAAGGCATGTTTTCGTAGGTCTCATCCATGGATCGGGGTACGAGGACGGACCGGTGTCTGATGGAGAAACCGTAGTCTGCTCTGATGACGAGTCTTCTGGAGAAACCGAATCGCTTTACCAGTTGCAGGACGGCCGGATTGAGGGAGGATCCGAGAGCAACAGTTTCCGGATTCCCCCGGTCTGCCAAACCGGGCCGCCATCTTCATTCCCGGCACACAATCGGCGCCTCATTCATCTACCGCCGCAGCAATGCTCTCCGGTTCAACGACGGCCACACCAGCAGGGGCAGGAAGCTCGCGCCACCTCCGGCCCAAGTCCTGTCTGATTTGTTCGACGCTCTGGCAACATTGATGTCCGCGAAGGTGGATGCAGCAGCCAGGGATCAGCACGATGCGGAGATTGTAAAAGTGAAAGATCAGATAGCCCAGGCTAAAGCGGACCTGGCAGCAGAGAACGCCAGGATGGCTACGGAGCGGGCCGAGTTGGAAGCACAGGCTTACCGGATTAGACTGGATCAGAATGCTTCAGAGGAAGTCATGAGAAGAAGGTACCGATCACGTCTCCCGTCGGTTTATGAGCCGCAAAATCTTTTCAACACGCCAGGTGCAGGAGCTGGTAACCAACCCACGCTAAACCGAGCGGGGGCGCCGAGAGCAGGAGCGTCGGTTCAGCCGCGCACGACGGACCTGCCTCGCCCGAACAACATTGTACCATCAACGCCGCTCGGGCATTATTCCAACCCGTTGGAGAACATTGTGGCTGCCGCTTCATGCCTGGCGGCCCTCCCAACCGACGGCGAGTCACCAGTTGCAGTAGAAGTGCGTCGGGCCAGGGATCTCCTTCAGACAGCACAAAATCAACATCAAGCATATTCACACACCCGTGAGAGGATTCATTCCACTCCCCGTCCAAGCCGGAGTTATAGCAGACACGTGGAGGACGAACCGGCCGTGTCCAGTAGTGCACGTCGCCGAAATTCACCACGAGGGAACAACCCGGCTGGGGGAGGTGCTAATGCGCAAGATGTTGTGGACCATGGCCGCGCACGTCGAGAGGCCGAGTTGACAGCTCGACACGGAGCACGACAGCATACTCCGGTTCACCCCACCACCTCCGTGGAGCCAGGGGCGATGTTCAGTTTCTTAGGGGTACCGTGTTTAACTCCCGCTTTGCGTAATGTGCGACTACCCAAGGATTTCAAGGGACCTTGTAAGGTACCAAATTACACCGCCCATTTGCAGCCAGAGGCATGGGTGGAGAGCTATGAGATGGCAATGGAGATGTTAGATGTGGATGAGGCGGTGTGTGCTAAATGTTTCACCATGATGTTGGAAGGAACAACTCGCACTTGGTTGAAGAGCTTGCCGACCAACTCTGTTGGATCATGGGCCGAACTGAAGCACCGGTTTATCCAGAACTTCAAGGATACGTGTAAGCAGCCAATGTCAATTGTAGATCTGGCCACTTGTGTCCAAGAGGAAGGGGAGTCCACGACCCATTGGGTCAAACGGGTCTCGGCGATTTTGCATTCATCAGATCGTATCAATGCAGACACCACAGTGTTAATGTTAGAGGGCAATTGCCGTTTCAAACCGTTGAAATAGAAGTTGGGAAGGCTCAAACGTCACTGCAACGACATGTCAACACTCATGGCCGCTTTGGTTAAATTTGCCGATTCAGATAATACCAAGGATCCGGATTCAGAGGAGGACAAACCGGAGAAGGGTAAGAAGAACGGCAATGCCAAAGGCCAACAACATAATCTGGCAGGCCATGGAAACATTGGTAAGCGCAAGGCCTATAGTAGTTTCGACTTTGTCGCAAATACCAACGCGTAGGAGAATGGCTAGCGCCGTAAAGGCAAGCAGCCCCAGAGGGGTGGAGGTCCAGGCAACCATTTGGAGCGTTTGTTAAATCAGCCCTGTCCAAAGCATGGATCTAAGGAGAAACCAACATCACATCTCTGGAAAGATTGTTATATCATGCGCGATTTCAAGAATTCCAATATGTTCCAATATGACAGCGGCCCACACGGTGGTTCAGGAGGAGGTTTCCACGGGCCGGGTTACGGAGGTGGTGGTTCCGGTTCAGGGTTTCCAGGCAATCAAACCGGACACGTCAATCAAGGACACCAAGGCAACCAGGGAGGTTACAACCATCAGGGGAGTCAGCAGCAGCAGTCGGGTTATCAGAGCAATCCCCAATAGCTGAACAGCGGGCAATATCATGTCTTCACTACTAGTTTGTGCAAATGTGATCAGAAGCTTCACAAAAGGGTAGTCAACTCTGTTGAGCCGGCAGTACCTCAGTATTTACGCTGGTCGGAGCAACCTATTTTGTGGAGTAGAGAGAATCACCTGCCCCGGGTTGATAATCCAGGTCATTTGGCCTTGGTGGTAGCCCCTCAACTTGGGGGATACAAGTTCACTAAAGTGCTCATGGATGGGGGAAGTAGTATCAATATTTTGTATTATGATACATTCCGCCCTATGGGTTGACAGATAAGGATCTCAAACCGTCGAATACGGTATTTCATGGTGTGGTGCCTGGTAAGTCTGCATATCCTGTTGGTAAGATAGCTTTGGAGGTAGCTTTTGGAGATGACTACGATTCAAGGTCAAAAACATTGACATTTGAGGTGGTGAAGCTCAAAAGTCTGTACCACGCCTTGTTTGGGCGGCCGGTTTATACTAAGTTTATGGCAAGGCCATGTTATGTTTACCTACAGCTTAAAATGCCAGGTCATAAGGGGACTATCACAGTACATGGAAGTAGAAAGATTGCTTTGGAGTGTGAAGAAGGCGATGCGGCTTATGCTGAGTCGGTTTGTGCCACGGAGGAGTTAAAATTCTATAAGGAGCAAGTTGATCCGGCAGACATGACCTCCTTAAAAAAGCCAACTACGGAACATGATCCAACATTGAAGTTCAAATCAACTACATACATTAAGATGGTTGACTTTGTCTCTGGCGATTCATCCAAACAGTTCAGCATCAGCGCTAACCTGGACCCAAATAGGAAAGCACGCTCCTCGAGTTCATCCATGAGAATCGGGACATCTTTGCGTGGAAACCTTCTGACATGCCAGGTGTACCGAGAGAACTCGCTGAGCACACACTCAACATTGATCCTAAGTTCAAACCGGTCCGACAGTTCCTCCGCTGTTTCAACGAGGAAAGACGCAAGGCTATAGGTGAAGAGGTAGCCCGTCTGTTGGTTGCTGGGTTTATTGTCGAAGTTTTTCATCCAGAGTGGTTAGCCAATCCAGTGCTGGTTCTTAAGAAAAACGTCACTTGGCGCATGTGTGTGGACTACACAGATTTAAACAAGGCTTGCCCTGCAGACCCCTTTGCTCTCCCTCGCATTGATCAGATAATTGATGCTACGGCGGGTTGTGACCGTTTGTGTTTTTTGGATGCTTACTTTGGTTACCATCAGATCAAAATGGCAGTTAAGGACCATGAGAAGACAACCTTTATAACTCCCTTTGGAGCCTTCTGCTATGTTTCCATGCCCTTTGGACTCAAGATTGCCTAGGAAACTTACCAGCGATATGTTCAGAATTGCCTTCATAAGCAAATCGGGCGCAATGTTCATGTGTATGTGGATGATATTGTGGTCAAATCCAGAAAGGAGGGGACATTGATAGATGATCTACGGGAAACCTTTGACAATCTCCGGGTTTACAAGATGATGCTCAATCCGGAGAAGTGTGTTTTTGGTGTCCCGGCAGGCAAGCTCTTAGGCTTTCTGGTTTCAAATAGAGGCATTGAGGCTAATCCGGAAAAGATTGCAGCAATTACATCCTTGGCTAAACCGGCGTGTATTAACGATGTTCAACATCTGGCCGGCCGGATTACAGCCTTGAGCCGGTTTATCAGCCGCCTTGGAGAGAAGGCCATCCCCTTATTTCAGATGCTCAAGAAAACAGATAACTTTGTCTGGAGTGAGACAGCTGATAAGGCATTTGAAGATCTGAAGAGGCAGCTAGTGGAACCGCCCGTGCTGGCAGCACCGATCGATAAAGAGCCATTATTATTATATGTGGCTGCTAATGCCCGGCGTAGCCATTGTGGTAGAGCGCAAGGAGCCTAGCAAAGAGTATCCGGTTCAACGGCCGGTTTATTATATCAGTGAGGTGCTCATTGAGTCAAAGCAGAGGTATCCACATTGGCAGAAACTGGTGTATGGGGTGTTTATGGCAAGCCGGAAGCTCAAACACTATTTTCAGGGCCATTCTATCACAGTGGTCAGTTCAGCTCCTCTGGGCGACATCATTCAAAACAGAGAGGCAACTGGCTGGATTGCCAAGTGGGCCATTGAGCTTGGACCTCACGGGCTCAAATATATACCCCGCACGGCGATCAAGTCCCACGCACTCATGGATTTCATCAACGATTGGACGGAGTTACAGGCACCTGAGGAGAAACCAGATAATACATATTGGACTATTCATTTTGATGGGTCCAGACAGTTAGAGGGTTCGGGGGCTGGAGTCGTATTAACTTCCCCACGAGGTGACAAGTTTTGTTATGTCCTCCGTTTAATGTTCCCTTGTACTAACAATGCAGTTGAATATGAGGCTTTACTCCACAGTCTTCGGATGGCTAAAGAGATGAGTTTGAGCCGGGTTAAGTGCTTCGGTGATTCAGATCTAGTGGCTCAGCAAGTGTCTGGCACTTGGGATTCTAAGGACCCACTCATGGATGCATATCGGCGAGAGGTGGACGCAGTGGCTGGTCACTTTAAAGGTTATCAGGTGGACCATATAGACCGGCGGAAGAATGAAGCGGCGGACGCTTTAAGTCGCCTTGGTTCCCAATGTAAACCGGTTCCGCCCAATGTCTTTCTTGATGTATTGCACAATCCGTCAATCAAAATACCAATCGAAGAAGATTTGGCTATTCCTGATCCGGAGGCTCAGTTGGTGGCAGCTCTACATGCCATACCGGATTGGACGATCCCATATCTGGATTACATGAACCGGGGCGAGTTACCAGATGAGGAAACGTTGGCTCGACAGATAATCCGGCGTTCCAAGTCCATGACCATACTCAACGGGGAGTTACATCGTTACAATGTTTCAGTAGCAATTCAGTGATGCGTTTCTCCTCAAGAAGGTTGTGAGATTTTGCGAGAAATTCATGAAGGGGATTGCGGTCACCACTCCGGTTCAAAGTCGTTGGTTGCCAAGGCTTTTCGCCACGGTTTTTACTGGTTGACGGCGCATGCTGATGCGAAGGATTTAGTCAAAAGATGTGATGGATGTCAAAAGTTTGCCCGCCGTGCGCATGTTCCGGCTCAAGAGTTGCGGATGATTCCAATTGCGTGGCCGTTTGCAACTTGGGGGCTGGATATGGTTGGGCCCTTGAAGCGCTCCAAGGACAAGAAGACCCACCTGTTAGTAGCAGTTGATAATTCACTAAATGGGTAGAGGCAGAGCCAGTCAGCAAGTGTGATGCAGCCACGGCGGTTCAATTCATCAAAAAGGTGATATTCCGGTTTGGCTTTCCACATAGCATTATAACAGATAATGGTACTAACTTATCAAAAGGAGAGATGGAGGAATTTTGTCAACGTGAGCACATCCGGCTTGATCTAGCATCAGTGGCTCACCCCCAATCTAATGGTCAAGCGGAAAGGGCAAATCAAGAAATTCTACGGGGTATCAAACCAAGGCTTATGGTTCCCTTAAAGCGGACGCCGGGTTGTTGGGTCGAGGAGCTACCTTCTGTGTTATGAGCATCAACAGCACACCCAATAGGTCTACGGGTTACACGCCTTTCTTCATGGTTGCGGTTCTTCCTAGTGACATCCGTCACGATTCGCCCCGTGTGGCAGCTTATGTTGAAGCTGATAATGAGAAGGCACGTCAGGATTCTCTAGACCTGTTGGATGAGGAGCGGGATCTTGCAGCAGCACGTTCGGCGATTTATCAACAAGATCTTCGACGTTATCACAGCCGCCGGGTTAAAACCAGAACCTTTCAAGAAGGTGATTTGGTGCTCCGGCTCATCCAGGATCAGACTGATATGCACAAGTTATCCCCCCCTTGGGAAGGACCCTTTGTGGTCAGCAAAAATCTGCACAACGGATCCTACTACCTCATTGATGTTCGAGAGGATGAAGACTCACGTCAATCGGAGGAGGAGACAAAGCGGCCATGGAACATAGCTGTCCTTCGGCCTTACTATACTTGAGGCCGTAGGCTCTTCACCTGTACATATTTATGACAGTGTATATACCATATAATAAACCGGAGCCTCCGTTATAAGCGGGGTATTTGTTCTTTCTTATATCATATGTGTGCTTTTACAAGTTAACGGTCAAAGCGGAGTCTTTGTTAAACCGGCTTTAGCAGCTGCATAAAGATAAACAAAATCACTAGGGGGCTTGGTCATGTTTGAACCACAACTACACCTCTTGATAGGCATTTCAACCACACAAGGGAAAATTTGTGGAGCCAAAGAGAGTATTGTACACAGTACAAACTCAAACATAGGCACACGCTGAGCATCGCTCACAAAGTTACTTGGGGGCTCTTTTTTTGCAAAGCAACAAAGAGTTTGAAAGGACCCTCGTAATTGGCTATCAAGCCACGGCTTGGAAGCCTGGTGTATTCACCTAAAACCCCGGGTTAACCTGCCTTCATCAAGTAAGCCACTCCTATCCAGGTAATCCTGGCATGACCCATCGAATGTTTCACAAGTCAATCTTTTACAGACCCTGAACTTGTCACAGTTAAAATGATGATTGGTTAATTGGAGCCCATCTTAAAAGGCTTTGTTAAATGGTTTAACTCAGAGGCCTAGCAACCCATGAAAAGCCTCGATTTGGAGCCTGGCAGCTCGTAAAAAGCCTCACATATTTTCCTATTTGAATTTTGTTTATTGACAATCATAAGTAGTTTTTGATAAACCGGCGTCCTTGACCCGGCTTGCTTTCCAACCACTAGTTGTTGGCACATGATCAATTATAAACCGGTGGTCATTGACCCGGTCTGGTTTGACTAAATCACCAGTGTTATAAAGAAAATCCAGTAGTTATACCGGTCCGGTTTAATAGATAGACCAGCATTATGAAGATGAAATTATCAAATGTATCGGGTTGGTGTCAAACACCTTTGCTGTATACACATTTGGTCAATCAATGAGGTATGTTCTGTACATTATTTTTTGTACAAACACTTGATTATTCAGCTAAAGTACTATATACTTCTTGGATATTATGACATGTTTAGCGGTAAACCGCTAGACACTTTTAAGTTTTTTGGACCCAGGAAGGCAAGTCATCATAGGCTATGCATATAATATATCCTAAAGGGCGGCACAGATTGTCACAAAGCATTATGAAACATGCTCGATGGCATGGCAGATAAACAAAGTTTTAGCTATCCTATTACATGAAGCTTCAAAGCGGCTCAAACTGTGCCATTGTTTTTCACAGTAGCCATATAAACCGGCGACCGGATCAGGACTCTTCATCATGACGGTTGGACGGTTGCGGATCAGTTGGTGTAGGCACTTCTTCATCCCTCCCCAGCCGCTGGAAATCAGCCGTTGACTAGTCGATTCCGGTTAAAGCTTGGAACACTGCTTCCTCATTGATAAGATCAGAAGGGTTAATATCAGGGGCATAAGTGTGCTTACGAATCGGAGGCACAAGTTCTTCGACTTCATGGATATCGGCCGGCTGTCTTTTCCCTTCTGCATCATAAAATGGTTGAAAATGGGACAAATCTGTGTCCCCAGCCAATTTGCTGGCCGCTGGCCGCATCTGTTTGGTCAGCTGCCGAAGATCATCATTGTCAAAGTTTGAACCGTCTTCTTTAACGCCTGGATATCCTTTAATGATATCCTCCCCTTCAAGGTCTGGAATCCAGGCCTTGGCTCGAATAAGGGCGGTTAATGCTCCTGCTCTCATAGCAGCTCTCTTCAACTCGACAATACGCGCCGGTAACATGCCCAGCTTCTCAAGGGTCTCCTTAATCAACGTTGGCGTCGGTTTGTTATAAGCCGTCGTACTAATGGCTCGCTGAGACCCAGAGTATAGCTGCTCAACCAATGTATATGTCGCTTTGAGCTTCATCCGCATATCTACACCAAGATGTGTGATCCGAGTTCCTGCCAAAGATTTTATCAACATTTTGGTCAGTTTTAAGATTCATTGACTGGTGCAACATACATAAGCAGACACTTACCAAAGATAGCAGAGGTCATATCATTGATTTGGCGCTTCAAACCGGCTAGTTCTTCAACCACCGGTTTCAGGGCTTCCTCGGCATCTGCAGCTCTTTTGGTTAAACCGGCTTTTTCGGTTTCCCATTCAGCACGATCTTGGTTGAAGGATTCTTTCAGCTTTTCCATTCTGGCCAGGGCCTGTGTCAGCTCCTCTTTGGCTTTTGCAGCTTCGGTTGTTGAGACTTCACATTTTCTTGCAAGTCAGAGTTTTGGGCATCTTTGCTTCTCAGTTCAGCCTGCAACATTGAAGGTATATTCAACAAAACAACATATTTATGCATTAAGTATAAAGCATATAGTAAGTTATCCACTTCATACTTGGGGGCTAATGCCTATTTGCTCTCAAATACTACCCTCTATACAAGTCTCCAGAACAATGCAAGCATTATCCTTGACACTTGGGGGCTGATGTACGTTTGTTCTAAACGGACGGTGTGGATTAAAAACCGGATTAACTTTCCAAGTTAAACCGGCCTTTGCGGGCTATGTTGCAGAACATTATCTAATTTTTTCAAACATGAGTCTTATCTATGATTGAGGACACGCCTTTGCAAGGATCAATGATGGGATGCTTAAAGTGTTACACAGACCCAATTTATGATTAACAATCATAAAACGGTTCTTGGAGGCTACTTGGAATAGTATTTCAGCTATAAATCAATGTACAAGGGAGAAGCATTTACCTCATATCGTTCTTTCATCAAATTCACCAAACCGGCTTCATAATCCCGGTTTGAGTGCAGACGGTTCAAGAAGCCGGAATGAAGCTCATCAGCGTTAAGATGAGCATAGTTTGATAAGTCGCTGCTCCATTTACCTTTATCCCTCGCAATTTTCTCTTCTTTGCCACTATGCTGAGCCAAAATGACGGGATGACCAGGAGAGCTGTGGCCTATTCTAGTAATAATAACGTCATCACCTTGGCCTTTAGGATTTTCGGTGGATAATGATGGAATTTCAGTGTCTTTCATTGGATTAGCCCGGTTTGGTTCTACCGGTTCAGTATCAGGGGCGCCAGGCTCAGCTTCTGTTGGTTCGTCAGTATGTTGGCCGTCAAGGGGCGGATCATCAAAAGTTGTTTTAGGATGGAGGCCTTTCGGTTCACCTCTTGGTTCTTCTTCTTTGACAACAGGGTCTTCTGGCGGATTGGTGACCCGAGCTTTCTTACTGGGTCTGGCTTTGGCCCCGCAAACAGAATAAAAAAGGATTAACATCCTGTTCAAAAGTTGTAGGGTGCATTGAAAGGAAAGGTTTTCATAACTCACCCGGCCATAGTTTTCAAAGGGGGGAGTTGAGTTGCTGTCGATTCACCAGAAGAGGAAGGAGGTGTCACCTGATAATTTGAATCGGACGGATTAAGAGGCTGTCTGAAATAACCTGCCTTGGGGTAAGAATGGTCAGAAGTAGGAGAGACCTTAGACCGGCGCTTCCGAACCGGAGTATCAGGTAAACCGGCAGAGGTGCCTGTTGGCCACTGTGCCGGGTTGTCCGACGAGCTTCATGTTGTTGAGTCTTCAAAATAAATGTTGGATCCAAGTGAGCAAGAGGATGAGAAAAGCTTACTTTCCGGATTGCTTGGCGAGTTTTTTGTGTTGGCATAGAGTCTGAACCGGAGGAAAGGGTAATTACCTCTACGTCATCAGCCTGACTAGCTTCTGCCTCCTCCTGAGGAAGATCATTGTTAACAAGATGCATAAAAAGAGAGCCAAGTGAGTCAAGTTCTACCTCAACTTCTGGGTCATCAGTATCATCATCAAGTTCAATATTAATCCAGTCAGCCGTTTTCTGCTTTGGCATCCCGGCTTTGGTCTTCGGGTGGGTTGGCTTGACCACTTTGTCTCCAGTTGGCTTTGTCGCTTTCTCTATGGATTTCTGTTTCCAGAAGGGGTCATCACCCTATATATATAAAGAAGAAGGGTTACAACTTGTATAAGTTAAAGATATTAGAGATGAAGAGGAAGTGTAATGCTTACAGCAGGCGGTTTGTTCTTGGTATAGAAGGGACTCAGACCAGTTTGACTACAGACCAGTTCCGATTCATTCAGAATCTTCTTTACACCTTCAGTAACTTCTTCCTCAGATAATTGGATGTTGCAGTGGCATTGAGGATCGTCAACTTCACCGGTATATTCGCACATTAAACCGGGACACCGGCTTAGCGGCAAGATACTCCAGGATATCCAACAGTGCACAAAATCCACACCTGTTAAACCGTTTGCCATAAAGGCCCAGAGCTTGGCGATTTGAGGAGCGTATTTTGCCCTTCTGAAGAGCTCAGGCGTTGTGGCATTGGGCGAGTATTGGATAATCTATGATCACGGAAGCCGGGGAGGGGATTTTCATCCTCAGGCGAAGTGTCTCTGCAATAAAACCATGTTTGGTTCCATTCCTTTGGGTGGCTATGATGTTTGGCATGAGGAAATTCCACTTCTTTCCGCTTTTGAATCGAGACACCACCAAGCTCTGTGTTCGGGCCATTCACAAACTCTGTGCGCCGGTTTAAGTGAAAGAAATCCCGGAATAGTTCTGCAGTTGGTTCTTCTTGTAAATAGACTTCACAGAAGACTTGGAAATTGCATAAGTTGGAAACTGAGTTGGGACCAATATCTTGTGGATGCAGTTGGAAGCTGGCAAGCACATCTCGATAAAATTTTGACCAAGGCAGTTTGAAACCACGACCTATATGGTCAACAAAGACTACCACCTCGCCTTGTCTTGGGGTTGGAGGATCTCTGTTCCTGGAACTCGCCATTTGATCTCAGTTTTCTTAGGCAGAGAGCCGATGCTAACCATCTCATTTAATTGAGCCTCAGTAACCCGGGAACGAGCCCACTTGCAGGCAGTGAATTGTTTGGCCATTGCAAAGCGAACAAACTAAAAATGAAAGGCCGGTTTATAAATTACGCATGATTATACACAAGAGACAAGGGAGTAAGAAACATACTGATATGATAAATGGTACAACCCAGAGACTAGTATAATGAGAGAGAAAGGTAATGCTAGCATAGGATTGATCAGACACTGTTAAACCGGAGCATAATTATGAAGGTAACATGCTCTTCCGGTTTATCAGAGGTCTAATGGAATAGACTATTTATACAATGTTAAACCGCTTATATTGGTGCGAGGAGAAACGGATCTCACAGGAACATAGAAATAGATCTCACAGTGATGTATAAAACTTTCAGATCTAAAGATAAGATAGAAAAGCAAAAATAATTGGATCTTGAAGGGGTGCAGAACTGAAGCAATTTTTGACAGACTAGATCAGTTCTTTGCGCATAAGGATTTGTGATGACCATGGTAGGTAAGCTACGACAAGAGATGCATCAAGCATGAAGTGTCCATCTATTAAAGGAAGAACAGGGAATAATAGCACTGATGAACTTTGGAAGAACTGGGAAGAATGTCGAAACCCTAGAACAGATCTATGGTGAAAAAAAGCAGAGAACTTACCGGAGCTGGTAAGGAAGCGGAAGGGTGCTGCAGTATTCTGGTGCGTTCAGGGTGATGCAGCGTCCAAGATCGGAGCAGAGGCGACGGTCGACGGTGGTGGCAGAGCTCCATAGGCTGAGCGGCGCGAGGAAGACGACGCGAAGAGACACGGGGGGAAACAGTGAAAATGACCCCTCTGTCCTATTTATAAGGCAAAGTGATAAAATGGCAAGTACGGGAATCGAGGAGCCCAAAAATGGATAAGTTAATAAAGGTGTCGCATCGATGACTGGATATATATTAAATGAAGGAGATCTCCGACATTAACGGATGGATGACGTTAGGGCGGTTTATCGTAATTTTGAAGTATGACGTCACGGCGGTTTACAAGATCAAAAATGAAGATAAGAGAGAAGATTTTTTCTAAGTGTGGAAGATTGACATGAACAAGTTCAAACCAATCTGGGGCCTAATGTTGGGGATATTACTACTGGAGGTAAACCGGCCTTATGTAGCCGGGTTGCTCTTTGAAGATTAGAAGCCCATGAAGATGTAAAGATGATGGCGCTTTACGGAGGCCCAAAGGCGGGTTACAGTCTGTAAATGTAAACTGGCCTAGTCATGTAACTTGTATAGTAAGATAGAAAGAGAGAGGCCGAACCGGATACGTTTATGATCCGGCTTCGGGACTCTGTAGCCCGGTGGGCGTCAACCTATGTATATAAAGGGACGACCCGGCCGCGGTTTACGGACAGACAACAACAACTCGAGAGCCAGACAAAGCGGATTCGCTCCCTGGCCTTCGAAACCCTAGCAATATCAATCACAACTACACGTAGGCTTTTACCTTCATCGAAGGGGCCGAACTAGTATAAACTCCCGTGTCCCCTTGTCCGGTTTAGCCCCTTTAAGCTAACCCATTGCGATGGATCCACGACTAAGTCCTTTCACGAGGACATCTGCCATGACAAACCCACGACATGTGTCGGGTTATCAAGACCATGATTTTCTTCAATAGGTAAAGGATTAAGATCATATGTTCCTTCAATGGGCGGTAAATTAAGACCATGTATTTCTTCAATAGGAGGTAAATTCTTAACATCTTCAGCTTTAATACCTTTTTCATTCATAGATTTCTTTGCCTCTTGCATATCTTCGGGACTGAGAAATAGAATACCCCTCTTCTTCGGAGTTGGTTTAGGAATAGGCTCAGGAGTTGGCTCCGGAGGTGTAAAATTATTTTCATTTGTCAACATATTATTCAATAGAATTTCAGGTTCATCTGGTGTTCTTTCCCTGAAAATAGAACGAGCAAAACTATCCAGGTAATGTCTGGAAGCATTGGTTAGTCCATTGTAAAATATATCAAGTATTTCATTTTTCTTAAGAGGATGATCAGGCAAAGCATTAAGTAATTGGAGAAGCCTCCCCCAAGCTTGTGGGAGACTCTCTTCTTCAATTTTCACAAAATTATATATATCCCTTAAAGCAACTTGTTTCTTATAAGCAGGGAAATATTTAGCAGAGAAGTAATAAATCATATCCTGGGGACTACGCACACAAACAGGATCAAGAGAATTAAAACATGTCTTAGCATCACCCTTTAATGAGAACGGAAATATTTTAAGGATATAAAAGTAATGAGTTCTCTCATCAGTAGTTAATAGGGTGGCTATATCATTTAGTTTAGTAAGATGTGCTACAACAGTTTCAGATTCATAGCCATGGAAAGGATCAGATTCAACCAAAGTAATTATATCAGGATCAACAGAGAATTCATAATCCTTATCGGTAACACAAATAGGTGAAGTAGCAAAAGCAGGGTTAGGTTTCATTCCAGCATTTAGAGATTGCTTATTCCATTTAGCTAATAACCTTTTGAGTTCATATCTATCTTTGCAAGCTAAAATAGCTAAAGAAGCTTCTTGATCAAAAACATAACCCTTAGGAATAACAAGTGATTCTTCATCATCACTTTCATCAGTATCATCAGATTCAATATTTTCAATTTCTCTAGCCCTAGCAAGTTGTTCATCAAGAAATTTACCAAGTGGCATAGTAGTATCAAGCATAGACGTAGTTTCATCATAAGTATCATGCATAGCAGAAGTGGCATCATCAATAGCATGCGACATATCAGAACGAATAGCAGAAGCAGGTATAGGTGTCGCAAGCTTACTCAAAACAGAAGGTGAATCAAATGCAGAGCTAGATGGCAGTTCCTAACCCCCCTCGTAGTTGAGGGATAAATCTTGCTTCTTGGATCTTTCAAGATCTTCATAATGATAAGCAAATATATCCCAAGTGACTCTAAGAATAGAGCTATGCTCCCCGGCAACGGCGCCAGAAAATGGTCTTGATAACCCACAAGTATAGGGGATCGCAACAGTTTTCGAGGGTAGAGTATTCAACCCAAATTTATTGATTCGACACAAGGGGAGCCAAAGAATATTCTCAAGTATTAGCAGCTGAGTTGTCAATTCAACCACACCTGGAAACTTAATATCTGTAGCAAAGTGTTTAGTAGCAAGGTAATATGACAGTAGTGGTAACGGTAGCAAAAGGTAACAGTAGTAAAAGTACTGTTTTTGGTATTTTGTAGGGATGATAGCAATAGCAATGGAAAAGTAAATAAGTGAAGAACAATATATGGAAAGCTCATAGGCAATGGATCGGTGATGGAGAGTTATGCCGGATGCGGTTCGTCATGTACCAGTCATAACCTAGGGTGACACAGAACTAGCTCCAGTTCATTGATATAATGTAGGCATGTATTCCGAATATAGTCATACGTGCTTATAGAAAAGAACTTGCATGACATCTTTGGTCCTACCCTCCCATGGCAGCAGGGTCCTTACGGAAACTAAGGGTATTAAGGCCTCCTTTTAATAGAGAACCGGAACAAAGCATTAACACATAGTGAATACATGAACTCCTCAAACTATGGTCATCACCGGTAAGTATCCCGGTTATTGTCACTTCGGGGTTAACTGATCATAACACATAATAGGTGACTATAGACTTGCAAGATAGGATCAAGAACACTCATATATTGATGAAAACATAATAGGTTCAGATCTGAAATCATGGCACTCGGGCCCTAGTGACAAGCATTAAGCATTGCAAAGTCATAACAACATCAATCTCAGAACACAGTGGATACTAGGGATCAAACCCTAACAAAACTAACTCGATTACATGATAGATCCCATCCAAACCATCACCGTCCAGCAAGCCTATGATGGAATTACTCACGCACGGCGGTGAGCATCATGAAATTGGTGATGGAGGATGGTTGATGATGACGATGGCGATGGATTGCCCTCTCCGGAGCCCCGAACGGACTCCAGATCAGCCCTCCCGAGAGGTTTTAGGGCTTGGAGGCGGCTCTGTATCGTAAAACGTGATGAATTCTTCTCTCCGATTTTTCTCTCCCTGAAACACAATATATGGAGTTGGAGTCGGAGAGGCATTAGGGGGCCCACGAGGTAGGGCGCACGCCCTAGGGGGGCTGGCATGCCCCCCACCCTCTTGGACAGGTGGTGGGCCCCCTGGCCTTCTTCTTTTGTAGGTATTTTTCATATTTTCTGAAAAGTTGCTCCGTGAAGTTTCAGGTCATTCTGAGAACGTTTGTTTCTGCACATAAATAACACCATGGTAATTCTGCTGAAAAGAGCGTCAGTCCGGGTTAGTTCCATTCAAATCATGCAAGTTAGAGTCCAAAACAAGGGCAAAAGTGTTTGGAAAAGTAGATACAACGGAGACGTATCATTACGACCTGCGTCGACATGGCCGCACTGTTGCTTCTTCAAGTCGATGTCCATCACGCCGAACTGCTTCAACACCTCGGCTGACACGGCAGCTGCAACGTCTTCTTACTGACCCGCTCTGCCACCTCGGCTGGACCGGGGGCTTCACCATATCTTCATCAAACCTACTCCGGGGACTTCGGCGTCACCAGCCGACTTGCTTCAACTCATCGGCCGACATGGAGGCTTTGACACCTCGGCTGGATCGGGGACTTTGCTATTTCTTCGTCAACATACTCCGGTGACTCCGGCGTCACCAGCCGACCAGCTTTGTCACGTTAGCTGGACTGGGGGCTTTGCCTCGGCGAGCCAACCTTTGACAGCGTCGCCATGCCGTCGCTTTATCGCCCAGTAGGCAATGGGTGTGCGGATCGAGTCCCAATTTTGGGTGTCTCCTTTCTTCGGATTGCTACAACAAATAAACCAGGTGCTATTAATCCTAATAATTTTTGCTTGTTTGGGTTTATTTTTCCCGAGGAATTATTATTCTGGTTTGTTCCATCATCTGTACACAGGTCTATCAAATGGCGGCCCCATTAATGACGGTCGCGTGGTGGTTCGGCTTTGCCACGCCTTTACCGCATCACGCTGACGCCCTGCATCGACATTGACTTCGGCGCCAGGCCACATATCTTTAAATAAATTATTTTGCGTAAATTAATTACGTGAGGATTCTTATATATTTATATTATTATTGTTGGGCTACACTATTTTACATGTGTAGGTAATCGACTTCGACTACATCACGCAGTCACTTCGGCAAGCCGAGTCATCGTCCCAATCGGCCTAAATCGGCTCGCGTGATCACCTTGTTGGTCAAATTTTCATACCGACATGTTCGGTTGCCTCGGGACTTCGGCATCGCTGAGGGAGCTCTACCTCATCGAGTGTTCGACACACAGGTCATATTTCTTTTATTACTCACTTTGCATAAATTATTAATCATGCATCTTTTTTTTAAAATATTATTATTATTATTATTACTATTATCTCCGGCTTGCACTATCTTCCGTGCACAGGTAAATGATCCGGATTGGGCAGCGCTGTCACCTCGGCGTATCGACATACCACATCACCTCGGCTGGACCAGGGGCTTTGTTATCACTTCATTAACCCAAGCCGGGTACTTCGGTGTCACACTGCTGGCCTGCATCGGCCGTGCTATGTTGCCACTTCGGAGCATCGAGCTCTTTGTGCTGCCACCTTGGGACCCGCTTGGGGGCTAGGAGCTCATCCCGCCGTAAGCTCGGACTGCGTCATCAATACAGAGCACATTAACCAGCTAAGTCGCTTTCATGCTCAAAAACTTTTAGTTTTCAATTTTGTTCGGTTCGACCAAGCATTATACTTTTTTGGCAAAAAATTGTTTCTGAAAAACTTCCTTGTCAAAACTTTGTTTGTGACACACAAATTCAAATACCCTGTTTACTTGGGGGCTTCCTTTATGAAGTCTTTCCTATTGCATATGATTATACTTGTATGGCTTCGTTCCTTGTTTGTGTATTATGCCACAATATGCACCATGTTGACTTAAGTGTTCTGCAAGCTGGGTTGCCTTGCTCCTGTGTTTACCCCTATGTTCCCGATTGTTCGGCTAGGGAGTAAAGGGAGCACCTCTGCGATTGTCACGATCGGGTCATCTGAGCTCGGACCTCAGACTGGGTGAAGCCGAAAGCTAGCGCTCATGGTCGGCACACAACGGAACTCATGGTCGGCACACAATGGAACTCATGAGTACAAAAATCTATTGCACAAGTCTCATAGTAAAAATGATCAACCGAAGAAAGGTATCGATGGGGGCACTATTTTCTTCGAAGATGCTTCTTACACTTCGTCAGTAATATAGCATAAGTTCCCTGAGCGCACTTTGTCTATTATAGCCTTATGGCCTGATTGCCGGGTTATCGGAGGCACCTCGATATTCTCGATAGGTGGAGTACATAACACTTTTCGGCCCTTGACCAAAATGGAGAAGTCGACGGTCGGTTAAGACACGTTTAAAAGTTCGGGTGAACACAGATATAATATAAGTACTTCGATACATACAATCATTCTACATAAAATTCTTTTATGCATGTTTACTGGGGGCTCTTAAAATTTGCATGAGCCGTTTTATAGTAAATGTGTTTTCTTCTTGGTCGTTGCAAAGTCTTTTTCTACCGCTCCTTTTTCAACTCAAGTGCATGGTCAATAGCTGGATAGCCTAGATTCTCTCTAAAGCGCTCGAGTTTAGTTCACTAAATCGGCCTCGGAGAAGCACTCCGCCTTCGAGATAAAGAGCTTGAAGCCATAGGCTGACCCGGTTGAAGTCTTGAGATCGGATGTGTCATGTTAAAGCACGACAAAAGCATGATTTTTTGATGACAAATTTCCGGATTGGCACCGAACACTTGATCTAGTTCGAACGTCAAGTATTTACTGAAGTTTTTTGGTTTTCCAAGCCTATGGCACTTTTAAACAATTGTGTGTTTCCAGCATAAGTCTTGCAGTGCAACGCCGGACACCTTTAGAGATTCGGCAAAAACATTCTCGGATATTGCTATATATGCATCGGTTTTGAATTGTGTCTTTGGCCAATAGTTGGGTTGCCCAACTTCTGTGCTTTCCTCCTACGCTCCGCTTTGTTCGGCTAGGTGTGCAAAGGGAGAACCACTACGATTGTGCTTCCAGCTCGCATGGTTAAGAACCTCAGTGGAGAAAGCTGAAAACTGACTGTCACAATAAGCGTAAATTGGTCAGCGATCCGAGGACTACGTTAAATGGCGGGCCGTTCATAACATTGGCCGAAGTGTTTACGGCTTGACCTTGACTGTCGCCGAACACTAACTGGGGGCTCGTAGCTAGCTTCCCCAGTTTAAAGCTCCTATGACTAAGTGAAAGTTATAAAGCCCGCATATCTGATTGCCTTGTTTCCGCTAACACAACTGCCTTCAGGCACCGAGACGTCGGCTAAGGGTTGTCTTGTTATAGCGGAAACACCCTGCGTAGTATCTACAAAGGGGTAGAAGCCGACGATGGGCCAATTTCAACTGATAAATGGTCGCAATGGAGTCAAAATAAGTATATATCATGAGCATTTTTATTCATTATACAAGCATTGCCTTCTGTAATTATGGTTATATAAAGCCATAAATATGCATCAATTTGACTTAAGATTTTGGCCAAGCTGGGTTGCCTAGCTCCTGCGCTTACCCCTACGTTCCCGATTGTTCAGCTAGGCGGTAAAGGGAGTACCTCTGTGATTGTTACTACCGGGTCATCTGAGTTAGTACCTCAGACTAGGTGAAGCTGAAAGCTAGCGATCTTAAAGGATATAATTGGTCGGCAACGACGGAAGTGAAAATTTAGGTTCGCTATAGACCACATAGTTCGGGAACTTTCCCCAAACTAAATCCTCAATATTTTCCACACACATTGATCAGAGGTGAGGTTTCATGATCAGGATCAGCATGACAATCCAAAGAAAGGAACCGACAATAGGACTATTTTCCTTGGAAGATAATTCTTACAATAAAAAGTAATATAACATATCTCTCCGTGTACCTTTGTTTATAAAACCGTATGACCGGATTGCCTTGTTTGTCGTAAATCTTTGCTCTTATAAAAGCTTTATAAAGAAGGATAAACACTCCCCGTCTACTAGCCGAGGAGGTTGAAGTCGATGGTTGGTCAACAAAGTTTTGTACAATGCAGATCTGAGCATTAATGATGTAAAATACATGGATACATAGGATCATAAATTGCGAGTAAAGTCGGTTTATTGCAGCTCATCTTTTAAAGACCAAGGGGCACAATCTCGCTGAGACAACCGAGAAACTTACATAAAGCTCTCCTAAATCCCAAGTGGCATCGATTTCCTATCTATTAAGCCCCTTTGGGCCAACCTTGGCGAGCCCAACTTTCGCTGGCTCTAGCTCCTTTAAGAGATCTTTATTCTCTTTTTGAGAAGTTTGTGTTAAACACAACAAATTTTTTATGTCAAACAGACATCGATCCTTAATTCAGCCACCCGTGCCCACATTAAGGCTTGGGGGCTACTGGGTTTTGCGCTCATTATTTATAAATATTAAAGGGACACATCGATCCCCTGATCTGGTGTTGCCACTCAACCAGTGGCTCAGGGGCTACTGCATTGCCTATTCAATGCAGAAAATTCGAAGTGCTAAGTGTTCGGCATAACCGAACTATGGACAAGCGCGTCTTTGGACGACAATAAATACCATATGGGACTTATCCGGCATCAAGCTAATATATCACGACGACTTCTCATGACCCTCTCTCATGGGTCTGTCCGCCGATCACTATGACCTCTAATATATTACACAGTGTTTCTATTCCTATGTATGCTGCCGAGCTAGCAGTTGATCCTTAGGCTGATTTCATGACCTGAGTTTCAGAAGCTACTAGGATCGATGGTTTCATATTTTCCTTTAGGTGCATCTCAGATTTTAGGCTAACAGACACATTGAGGGCTACTGGCAATACATCTTGTCAGCAAATAAATTTATACGCATCGGAAATAAAATCCGCAAAAAATCAGCCCATGGCCGAGGTGCTGAGCCACCTCGGAAGTAGTTCAGCATATAGCTCGGATGCGAGTGGATGGATCCTTATAGGGCATTTCTGGCATTAAGCTCGGCTAAAACTTTTTGAACCAAGGTGATCTATGACACCTCGGATATAGTCCGGCGTTGGAGCTCGGATATAGTCCGGCGTTGGTGCTCGGCTGCAAAAGATACCTCAAGTGCAGTCCGGCGTTGGGGCTGGGATGCCAGAGGACACCACTGCACGGGAACAACTTCAAACCCGAGGTGGGCGTAAAAATAACAAGGCATTGATAAAGGCCGATAACTTAAAGGGGCTCCTCGGATACCCGATGTGTAAACTCTTCAGATTTACTTCGGCAATCCTCAAGATCGAAGATGAGAAGATTTGTTGAACCAGCTTGCAAGACCGATGACCGAAGATGAATAACAGTTCGGAAGGATCGAGGAGCGTCCCCAACTTGAAGACCGGTTCAGGGGGCTACTGATGGTGTCCTGGACTAGGGGGTACTCACCACATCATTTCCAACTAGGTGGATCGGGCTGAGGACCCCATGGCGGTTCACTCATGGGCCACTCCGGGCAGCCCATACGGCATACAAGGAGTATTCCGCAAGACTTGGTGATCAAGACAAGGACTCCTCTACACCAATGTATTCGGCTAGGACTCTTGTTATCCTAGGCCTCTGGTGCATTATATAAGCCCAGGCCAGGCTAGTCGCTAGATTATTATGACATTATTCATCATACCCTCAGGTTTTAGACCACAACATATGATCTCGAGGTAGATCAACTCTGTACTTGGTACTCCATCAATATAAACAAGAGCAGGACGTAGGGTTTTTACCTCCATTAAGAGGGCCCAAACCTGGGTAAAACATCATCTCCTTTGTTCCTGGTACCATTTATCTGAGAATCCACAGCTCGGGACCCCCTACCCTGAGATCTGCCGGTTTTGACACCGACACCCCCTCCCTTGTGTCGGCACGAAGGGAATCCTAAGCTATGAATGCATCCCCCCCCCAACCTAGGTTCACCCTAGCAAAGAGCGAAGTAGCTAGCAGCCCCCTCCCTCGTGTCGGCACGAAGGGAATCCTAAGCTATGAATGCATGCCCCCCCAACCGAGGTTCACCCTAGCAAAGTGCAAAGTAGCTAGCAGCCCCCTCACTCGTGTCGGTGATACGTCTCCAAGGTATCTATAATTTTTGATTGTTCCATGCTATTATATTATCAACTTTGGATGTTTTATATGCATTTATATGCTATTTTATATGATTTTTTGGGACTAACCTATTAACCTAGAGCCCAGTGCCAATTTCTGTTTTTTCCTTGTTTTAGAGTATCGCAAAAAAGGAAAATCAAACGGAGTCCAATTGACCTGAAACTTCACGGAACTTATTTTTGGACCAGAAGAAGCCCACAGAGTATCGGAGATAGACCAGGAGAGTCCCGGGCTTCCAACGAGGGTGGGGGGGGTGCGCCCACCCCTGGGCGCGCTCCCTGCCTCATGGACAGTCCGGAGATCCACCGACGTACTTCTTCCTCCTATATATACCCATATACCCTAAACACTTCGGGGAGTAGAATAGATCAGGAGTTCCGCCGCCAGAAGCTTTCGTAGGCACCGAAAACGAATCTAGACCCATTCCGGCACACTGCCGAAGGGGGAATCCCTCTCCGGTGGCCATCTTCATCATCCCGGCGCTCTCCATGACGAGGAGGGAGTAGTTCACCCTCAGGGCTGAGGGTATGTACCAGTAGCTATGTGTTTGATCTCTCTCTCTCTCTCTCTCTCTCATGTTCTTGAGGTGGTAGATCTTGATGTATCGCGAGCTTTGCTATTATAGTTGGATCTTATGATGTTTCTCCCCCTCTACTCTCTTGTTTTGGATTGAGTTTTTCCTTTGAAGTTATCTTATCGGATTGAGTCTTTAAGGATTTGAGAACACTTGATGTATGTCTTGCGTGGGATACCCGTGGTGACAATGGGGTATTCTATTGATCCACTTGATGTATGTTTTGGTGATCAACTTGCGGGTTCCGCCCATGAACCTATGCATAGGGGTTGGCACACGTTTTTGTCTTGACTCTCCGGTAGAATATTTGGGGCACTCTTTGAGGTACTTTGTGTTGGTTGAATAGATGAATCTGAGATTGTGTGATGCATATCGTATAATTATACCCACGGATACTTGAGGTGACATTGGAGTATCTAGGTGACACTAGGGTTTTGGTTGATTTGTGTCTTACGGTGTTATTCTAGTACGAACTCTATGATAGATCGAACGGAAAGAATAGCTTCATGTTATTTTACTACGGACTCTTGAATAGATCGATCAGAAAGGATAACTTTGAGGTGGTTTCGTACCCTACCATAATCTCTTCGTTTGTTCTATGCTATTAGTGACTTTGGAGTGACTCTTTGTTGCATGTTAAGGGATAGTTATATGATCCAATTATGTTATTATTGTTGAGAGAACTTGCACTGGTGAAAGTATGAACCCTAGGCCTTGGTTCCTAGCATTGCAATACCGTTTACACTCACTTTTATCATTCGTTACCATGCTGTTTTTATATTTTCAGATTACAAAAACCATTATCTACTATTCATATTGCACTGGTATCACCATCTCTTCGCGGAACTAGTGCACTTATACAATTTGCCATTGTATTGGGTGTGTTGGGGACACAAGAGACTCTTTGTTATTTGGTTGTAGGGTTTCTTGAGAGAGACCATCTTCATCCTACGCCTCCCACAGATTGATAAACCTTAGGTCATCCACTTGAGGGAAATTTGCTACTGTCCTACAAACCTCTGCACTTGGAGGCCCAACAACGTCTACAAGAAGAAGGTTGTGTAGTAGACATCAAGTTCTTTTCTGGCGCCATTGCCGGGGAGGTTAGCGCTTGAAGGTATATGTTTAGATCTTGCAATCGAATCTTTTTGTTTCTTGTTTTAGCACTAGTTTAGTTTATAAAAGAAAACTAAGAAATGGAATTAAGTTTGCCTCACACGCTTTAACTTTTTAATATCTTTCGTGAGAATGATGGAAAGGAAAATTGTGCCAAAGTGTTAGAAGAAGAATGCATTAAAATGTTTGGCACTAAATATTTGAATGATGAGCATGATTGCAATGTTGTTAGTATGAATTCCTTGAATATTCACAATGCCAATGATAAGCAAAGCCACAAGCTTGGGGAAGCTATGTTTGATGAAGATGATATTTTTTGTCCCCCAAGTTTTGATGAGCAAATTTATTACGATGATAGCATGCCTCCTATTATGATGATTATGTGATGAAAGTGGTTTCGGAGAGGTCATGACTTTATTTAGTAATGATTCCACTATTCCGGAAGAGGTTCCAATTGATTATGAGAATGAAGTTGCTATCTATGATGATTATTGTGATGACTTCTATGCTATACAGAATAATGATATCCACGAAACTTGTCATAATGATTTTAGTTTTCAATTAGATTATGCCTCACATGATAATTATTTTGTTGAGTTTGCTCCCACTATTACTCATGAGAAGAAATTCGCTTATGTGGAGAGTAATAAAATTTATATGCTTGTAGATCATGAAAAGAATGCTTTATGTGATGGTTATATTGTTGAATTCATTCATGATGCTACTGAAAATTATTATGATGGAGGAATATATGCTTGTAGGAATTGCAATAATATCAAGTTTCCTCTCTATATGCCTAAAGTTTCAAAGTTATGCTTGTTTTACCTTCCTATGCAAGTTGGTTCTTGTTCCCATAATTTGTTTGCTCACAAAATCCCTATGCATAGGAAGTGGGTTAGACTTAAATGTGCTAGTCATAATCTTCATGATGCTCTCTTTATGTTGCAATTCTTATCTTTTATGTGAGCATCATTGAAATCATCATGCCTAGCTAGGGGCGTTAAACGATAGCGCTTGTTGGGAGGCAACCCAATTTTATTTTTATCCCTTGATTTTTGATCCGGTTTAATAATAAATAATTTATCTAGCCTCTGTTTTGGTTGTGTTTTCTGTGTTTAATTAGTGTTTGTGCCAAGTAGAACCAATGGGAAGACTTGGGGAAAGTCTTGTTGATCTTGCTGTAAAAAATAGAAACTTTAGCGCTCATGAGAATTGCTGCCATTTTATATTGGAGACTGCTATTTAGTTAATTCTTTTTGCAGATGATTAATAGATAAATTCCTCACGTCCAGCAATTTATTTTAGAACATTTGGTGTCCCAGTAGTATATGTTTGATCCAGATTACTACAGACTGTTCTGTTTTTAACTGATTCTGTTTTCTATGTGTTGTTTGCTTATTTTGATGAATCTATGAGTAATATCGGAGGGTATGAACCATAGAGAAGTTGGAATACAGTAGATATTACACTAATATGAATTTAGAATGAGTTCACAACAGTACCTAAGTGGTGTTTTGTTTTCTTTCGCTAACGGAGCTTACGAAGTTTTCTGTTAAGTTTTGTGTTGTGAAGTTTCCAAGTTTTGGGTAAAGATTCGATGGATTATGGAATAAGGAGTGGAAAGAGCCTAAGCTTGGGGATGCACAAGGAACCCCAAGGAAATATTCAAGGACAACCAAGAGGCTAAGCTTGGGGATGCCCCGGAAGGCATCCCCTCTTTCGTATTCGTTCATCGGTAACTTTACTTGGAGCTATATTTTTATTTACCACATGATATGCGTTTTGCTTGGAGCGTCATTTTATTTTATTTAGTTTTGCTTGCTGCTTGAATAAAATACCAAGATATGAAACTCTTAAATGCTAGAGAGTCCTCATATAGTTTCATAATTATTCGACTACTCATTGATCTTCACTTATATCTTTCGGAGTAGTTTGTTGTTGCTCTAGTGCTTCATTTATATCTTTTTAGAGCACGGCGGTGGTTTTATTTTGAAGAAATAAATGAACTCTCATGCTTCACTTATATTATTTTGAGAGTCTTTATAACAGCATGATAATTTGCTTTGGTTATGAAATTAGTCCTAATATGATGGGCATCCAAGAGGGATATAATAAAAACTTTCATATAGAGTGCATTGAATACTATGAGAAGTTTGATACTTGATAATTGTTTTGAGATATGAAGATGGTGATATTAGAGTCATGCTAGTTGAGTAGTTGTGAATTTGAGAAATACTTGTGTTGAAGTTTGTGATTCTCGTAGCATGCACGTATGGTGAACCGTTATGTGACGAAGTTGGAGCATGATTTATTTATTGATTGTGTTCCTTATGAGTGGCGGTCGAGGCCGAGCGATGGTCTTTTCCTACCAATCTATCCCCCTAGGAGCATGCGTGTAGTACTTTGTTTCAATAACTAACAGATTTTTGCAATAAGTATGTGAGTTCTTTATGACTAATGTTGAGTCCATGGATTATACGCACTCTCACCCTTCCACCATTGCTAGCCTCTCTAGTATCGCACAAATTTCGTTGGTACCTTAAACCCACCATATACCTTCCTCAAAACAGCCACCATACCTACCTATCATGGCATTTCCATATCCATTCCGAGATATATTGCCATGCAACTTTCCACCGTTCCATTTATTATGACACGATCCATCATTGTCATATTGCTTTGCATGATCAGGTAGTTGACATCGTATTTGTGGCAAAGCCACCGTTCATAATTCTTCCATACATGTCACCCTTGATTCAGTGCACATCTCGGTACACCGCCGGAGGCATTCATGTAGAGTCATATCTTGTTCTAAGTATCGAGTTGTAATTCTTGAGTTGTAAGTAAATAAAAGTGCTAATACAGCATTGTCCCAAAAAAAGAGAGAGAAAGCCCAAATAAAAAAAGGAAGGCCCAAAAAAGGGCAATGCTACTATCCTTTTTCCACACTTGTGTTTCAAAGTAGCACCATGATCTTTATGATAGAGAGTCTCCTATGATATCACTTTCATATACTAGTGGGATTTTTCATTATAGAACTTGGCTTGTATATTCCAATGATGGGCTTCCTCAAAATGCCCTAGGTCTCTGTGAGCAAGTGAGTTGGATGCACACCCACTTAGTTCCTTTTTTTGAGCTTTCATATACTCATAGCTCTAGTGCATCCGTTGCATGGCAATCCCTACTCACTCACATTGATATCTATTAATGGGCATCTCCATAGCCCGTTGATACGCCTAGTTGATGTGAGACTATCTTCTCCCTTTTTGTCTTCTCCACAACCACCATTCTATTCCACATGTAGTGCTATGTCCATGGCTCACGCTCATGTATTGCGTGAAGATTGAAAAAGTTTGAGGACACCAAAATTATGAAACAATTGCTTGGCTTGTCATCGGGGTTGTGCATGATTTAAATACTTTATGTGGTGAAGATGGAGCATAGCCAAACTATATGATTTTGTAGGGATAACTTTCTTTGGCCATGTTATTTTGAGAAGACATAATTTCTTAGTTTGTATGCTTGAAGTATTATTATTTCTATGTCAATATTAAACTTTTGTCTTGAATCTTATGGATCTGAATATTCTTGCCACAATAAATAGAATTACATGGATAAATATGTTAGGTAGCATTCCACATCAAAAATTCTATTTTTACCATTTACCTACTCGAGGACGAGCAGGAATTAAGCTTGGGGATGCTGATACATCTCCAACGTATCTATAATTTTTGATTGTTCCATGCTATTATATTATCAACTTTGGATGTTTTATATGCATTTATATACTATTTTATATGATTTTTTGGGACTAACCTATTAACCTACAACCAAGTGCTAGTTTCTGTTTTTTCCTTGTTTAAGAGTTTCGCCGAAAAGGAAAATCAAACGGAGTCCAATTGACCTGAAACTTCACGGAACTTATTTTTGGACCAGAAGAAGCCCACGGAGTATCGGAGATGGACCAGGAGAGTCTCGGGCTGCCCACGAGGGTGGGGGCGCGCCCACCCCCTAGGCGCGGCCCCTGCCTCGTGAACAACCCGGAGATCGACCTACGTACTTCTTCCTCCTATATATACCCATATACCCTAAAAACTTTGGGGAGCAGAATAGATCGAGAGTTCGCCGCCAGAAGCCTCCATAGCCACCGAAAACCAATCTAGACCTATTCCGGGACCCTGCCGGAGGGGGAATCCCTCTCCGGTGGCCATCTTAATCATTCTGGCGCTCTCCATTATGAGGAGGGAATAGTTCACCCTCGGGGCTGAGGGTATGTACTAGTAGCTTTGTGTTTGATCTCTCTCTCTCTCTCATGTTCTTGAGGTGGTACGATCTTGATGTATCATGAGCTTTGCTATTATAGATGGATCTTATGGTGTTTCTCCCCCTCTACTCTCTTGTAATGGATTGAGTTTTCCCTTTGAAGTTATCTTATCGGATTGAGTCTTTAAGGATTTGAGAACACTTGATGTATGTCCTGCGTGGGATACCCGTGGTGACAATTGGGTATTCTATTGATCCGCTTGATGTATGTTTTGGTGATAAACTTGCGGGTTCTGCCCATGAACCTATGCATAGGGGTTGGCACACGTTTTCGTCTTGACTCTCCGGTAGAATCTTTGGGGCACTTTTTGAGGTACTTTGTGTTGGTTGAATAGATGAATCTGAGATTGTGTGATGCATATTGTATAATCATACCCACGGATACTTGAGGTGACATTGGAGTATCTAGGTGACATTAAGGTTTTGGTTGATTTGTGTCTTACGATGTTATTCTAGTACGAACTCTATGATAGATCGAAAGGAAAGAATAGCTTCATGTTATTTTACTACGGACTCTTGAATAGATCAATCAGAAAGGACAACTTTGAGGTGGTTTCGTACCCTACCATAATATCTTCATTTGTTCTCTGCTATTAGTGACTTTGGAGTGACTCTTTGTTGCGTGTTGAGGGATAGTTATATGATCCAATTATGTTATTATTGTTGAGAGAACTTGCACTAGTGAAAGTATGAACCCTAGGCCTTGGTGCCTAGCATTGCAAAACCCTTTACGCTCACTTTTATCATTCGTAACCTTGCTGTTTTTATATTTTCAGATTAACAAAACCATTATCTACTATCCATATTGCACTTGTATCACCATCTCTTCGCCGAACTGGTGCACCTATACAATTTACAATTGTATTGGGTGTGTTGGGGACACAAGAGACTCTTTATTATTTGGGTGCAGGGTTGCTTGAGAGAGACCATCTTCATCCTACGCCTCCCACGGATTGATAAACCTTATATCATCCACTTGGGGGAAATTTGCTACTGTCCTACAAACCTCTGCACTTGGAGGCCCAACAACGTCTACAAGAAGAAGGTTGTGTAGTAGACATCAGTCGGCACGAAGGGATTCCTAAGCTATGAAAGCATGCCCCCCCCCCCCCCAACCGAGGTTCACCTAGCAAAGTGCGAAGTAGCTAGTAGCCCCCCTCCCTCATGTCGGGACGAACGGAATCCTGAGCTATGAATGCATGCCCCCCAACCGAGGTTCACCCTAGCAAAGTGCGAAGTAGCTAGTAGCCCCCTCCCTCGTGTCGGCACGAAGGGAATCCTAAGCTATGAATGCATGCCCCCGCCCTAACCGAGGTTCACCCTAGCAAAGTGTGAAGTAGCTAGCAGCCACCCCTCCCTCGTGTTGGCATGGAGGGAATCCTAAGCTATGAATGCATACCCCCCCCCCCGACCGAGGTTCACCTAGCAAAGTGTGAAGTAGCTAGCATCCCCCCTCGCGTGTTGGCACGAAGGGAATCCTAAGCTATGAATGCATGCCCCCTCCCCCCAACCGAGGTTCACCTAGCAAAGTGCGAAGTAGCTAGAAGCCCCCCACCCCCCTCGTGTCGCCACAAAGGGAATCCTATGCTATGAATGCATGCCCCCCAACCGAGGTTCACCTAGCAAAGTGCGAAGTAGCAACCCCCCCCCCCCACACACACTTTCAGTCGGCGGGCCAGAGAGGTATATATCTCACCAAGATGGATCGTAAAACGGACCAAGAATAATCCACCTTGGTCGTGCAACCTCTCTCTTGTTGTTGGTCAAAGTGATGGCCGTCCATGCGACCCCGGAGATGGGCTAGCTCGCCAATAATCACGCAAGTAGCTAGTCCCTGAAGACAACCACCACTGCATGCGTGTGGCCCAAACATATGTATGGAGAGGTGTGTTTTTGATTAACAATGGAACAACTTTGATGTGGCACCGTGATTTCGAACTAGAAATCCCTAGACTGAGTGAGGGTTAGGTAAATTTATGATGTATTATTCTTTCGATTACTCTCATTTTTCCATGACATCATGTTTACCCTATCTGTTTAATTATAGATTTTTGTCCTTCGATTTCAACTGCTGTATAGTTCTTTCAATTTGGGCCCATATTTGCATGTTACCATATTTTCTTTAACAATCCTACCTTTTTCTACGGAACATCCCTCACTATGCAATAGATTATGTAGTGCACAATTTTTTCCCTTTACATACATCAAGGCTCCATGGATGTCATACTGCACACAAACCATGGATTTACAATGGTTGCTACTGTAATACTTGATGAACGTGGTGACTCCTATTTTGGCACTGGCTTTTGGAATGAAATTGCAAAGTTTTATGTACTGAAAGCTGGCACTAAAATTGCACTACACATAAAAGGGCCTGGTCATGAGATATATGCTAACTTCCCCGACAAAATCATCCGTCCAGACTTTGTTCGAAGTAAGTTTTCTTTTCAACTATCTGCATATGTTGACTTACACTGCAATGTCAAATGAATTGTGTAGTATTTAAGCAACCAATTTTTATTCCCTTTTCTTACTATATTCCTACCTAATAACTTCTAGTTACCAATACACTTTTCTATTGCCCTATTTAAACTAAATATTCCTTGTACTCCCATTTCTATTCGAAAGCACCGCTGACACGGAGACTCCGGAGGTGGAGGCGGGGTGAGCTAGAACCGCAAGAGACTCCAGCAGGCCTAGACTTAATCACCAGGCTCCCCGATGATATGTTGAGAGTCATGATCTCCCTCCTCCCAATCAAATATGGGGCGCGGACAACCCTCCTTTCCCGGCGGTGGCGCCCCCCTATGGAACTCTAGCCCTCTCGACCTCATTGACACCCACGAGCTCTGCCATGGCTAGCGCAAAAGCTTGGATGCATTCTCCAAGATCCTCGGCAGTCACCTTGGCCCAACCAAAGGCCTTAGAATGGGCAAGTTCCGTTCCAACGGGCAAGGACCGAGCCAAGCTTGACGACTGGTTCTGATCCCCCACCCTAGATCAGCTCGAGGAGCTCACTTTTGATGATGGCATAAGCGGTTGCTGCCAACGTCCGCACTTCGCCTCGCGCCCATGATGCGCGTTGCCAAGTTCAGGAACTGCCATTTCCCGCCTCTTAATGACGCGTCCGCTCTTATTCTACCACGACTGAAGCACCTCGAGCTCGTCGTCGTCTGCCTCTCAAAGGGTGACATGGAGCGCTTGCTCTATGGCTATACTTCACTAGAGTACCTTCGTCTTCAGGCGATCAATGGGTTGAGTACCTTCCACATCACCTCCACGACTCTCCGAACTATTTATGTGTGTTGCTGGTGCGGCAGGAAGACATCACAAGATGTGTACCACGGTATGGTCATCCAGGACACACCTGCACTTGAGAGATTACTTGTAGTTGATCAGGAAGGTCCAACAAGAATTAATGCCATTTCTGCACCGAAATTGACAGTGGTGGGCTACTCGTCTGACAAATGCTCCGAACTTGTTATTGAATCCACACTCGTTCAGGTACAACACCCACCTTCTACCTCTCCTTCTACAAATTAACATTATTTCTAATTTGAAGATGTTTGTTCGTTTTTCATTCAAAAAATGATTCCGACAAGCTTGACCCCGAAACTATGCACAGTGAAGGTCTTGGCACTAGAATCTATCGGGCCCGACCTAGAGCAAGTTGTCAGTTTCCTAAGATGCTTTCCTGTAACATCCCAAATTTTCAATTTGGAATGTTATACATAGATCATATGCATATCATATTTTTCTTGCATTTTGGTTGATCCTAGAAATTTCACGCAACTCAAGGACCCTCGGAGAGAGTTGGAGATTTTGTTATTTTCATATTTGAGAGTTTTCTCGAATTGAAAAGAGGATCTTTTGATTTATTTATTTTATCTTCAACTATTTTTCCGATGTCAAATTATGAGAGAGGGAATAATATGACTTTCCCAAAAGTTAGGAAAAATGAAGATTTAATAAATAGATCAATTTTTGTTTTCCGGTGTTTGTTTGCGTTTTGTTTGGATAGGGAAAAATGTGCGTTTTCGAAAATTGCATTTTAGGTCCGGAGAAAAGTTCATTTTGTTCGGCTCATTTTTAGGAGTCGGGGAAAATTTACTTTTAGAATTTTGGAGTCCGTTTGGTTTAGTTTTCTTTTGTTTTCTGCGCGTGAGAACCGTTTTTAAAAAAAAACTGGATCCGCAGCCGGCCGGGCCAAGGCCCAAGCCGCCGGCCAAGGCCATCGCCCCAGGGAGCCAGCGCGCGCCGCGCCAGGCACCAGCGCAGGAGGCCGCCGCCTCTTGCCTTGCCGAATCCTTTTTGGATTCTAGGGTAGCTCTTGTCTCTTTTCCTTATTCCGTTTATTTTCTAGATCTTTCCTACTCCTATCCCAATTCCTTGATCCCTCCCCCAAGTTTCCTCACCCCTCCCCAATATAAATACCCAAGCACCCCCCCTCTAAACATATCAAATCCAAAGCTCCAAGCCCCAAGCCTAGAGCTCCACCGCGCCCCACACCCGTGCCGCGCCTCACCTAGTGCCCTGCCGCCGCACCACCCGCGCCGCACCCCACCGCCGCCGCACCCCACCGCTGCCGCACCTTGCCACCGCCCTACGCCCACGCCGCCGGAGTAACTCGCCAGAGACTTCACCGGAGGTAGCCCCATGCTACATCTATTCTTCTCATCGGATCGTTTTCTTCTAATCGTTCCGATTCTTTTTCTCCGATTCGTTTTTCCTCGCCAAACCGTTCCGGTTCTCTAGATCGGTTTTTTGATCGGTTTTCCTCTCCTAAACCCTAGATCGGATTCGTTTTCTTTTCCGATTTAGTTGCCTAGATCCGTTTCGTTCTTCTTTCGGACCGTTCGTCCTAACGAACGTGATCACCGGATTTCTTCTAGGTTGACGGACGTCCGTTCGTTCAACCGTTCTTCTTTTTCTTCTTGTCGGATTTATTCCGCGATCGCGATCTCAGATCCGATCTTCGTTCTGGTTTATTTTCTCGCTCGTTTATCGGAATCAGGTGATTCAAGCGCCTGGAGTTTCGTCTCGAAACCGCCGTTCCGTCTAATCAACTTTAACTAAGTTTTGCTACGGTAAAATTTGACCTAGTTTCAACTTGCTAGAACCGAGTTGTTTTCCGCCGTCTGTTTTCGGTTTCTTTGTTCGGTTCTTTCTTTCTTCGCAACCGGAGTTCTTAAGTTGAACTATCTGGTTCGATCTCTTGTTCGAGTTTTACCTGTGCATTAGATGTGTACTTATTGTATGCTTGTTGTTTGTCTGTGATAGATTACCCGGATTGCGCCGCTTGTTATTTCGAATCTCTAGGACTCGCGGATCATCAGCAAGGCAAGTAACACTTTGATCATACCTTTTCTACAACCCAGTTTTATTGCATTAGATCCATCCTCACACATTGCATGATTAGGATCTAATTAAATTGTGGGATGGGAAGCAGATGAGGTAGTACCTATTACCTGTTACTATGAAACCTTTGGGAGTTACTTCTACGTTTGCTTATTATGCCATGCTATGCTAGTAGACGTGGATTGGGTGAGTGAAATCCATGACAGATGTGAGATTGATATTTTAATGGTTTATCTAAGGTGGCAACTTAAACACACATCTGGGTGGATTGAGGCACCTGATGTCTATCAGGACTTGCCTGTTTTTTTTCGGACCGCCACCCAGGCTCAAAGGGATCATAAGATCTTTCATGCTAAATACTTACGTGTGCAGCCACAAGCCATTATGGGCTCTGGCATAGTTGACTAAGTCGTGCGAACTCTTACAGGGGTAGACTAGCAGATGTAGGGGTTGTAGGTGGTACGGTCTACTCCGTCGTAAGGTGCTAGCGCTTCTGAAAGACTATGTCTCGGTCATCCATTTCTCAAACACCAGGTAGTGCGAGAAATCCAACGGAGGCGATCGAGTCTTGTGGGGAAAAGTGCGCAAACCTCTGCAGAGTATAACAAACTAATCATGATTAGCCGTGTCCCGGTTATGGACAACCTTGAGTATCTAGTACTTGAATATCCTGTGAATCTCATCATGTTACTTCTAATTAATATTGTTGGGTTTAATTGTTCACTTTTTAATTGGGATTGAGAATGCTGTCAACCATTCTCAATGTTTAACAACCACCATGATAGTTAAATAAATTTATTCCTTTGTAGTAGGGAAAAATTGGCTTTACGCAAAACAGTAACCATAGAGCTTTCCACCAGCCAAATATGCATAGAGTATAGTTGTTTCATTCCATTACTCTCTATGTGTTACCTTGCCAGCATATTCCATGTGCTGACCCGTTTCGGGCTGCAACGTTAATGTTGCAGACTTTTCAGACGACGATTGAGGTGATTTTTAGGTCGGGGTTCTATACTCAGTGATGTCGTTGGAGTTGATGGACCCATTTATCTTCCAAGTCTTCCGCTGTTAACGTTGTTAGATGGCCTTACGCCATATTTATTGTAATAAGTTCTTTTTGAGCCATCGATGTAATAAGTGTGTGATTGCAACTCTGCTATAAATCCTCGATGTACTGTGTGGTGTCAGCATTACGTATCCAGGGATGACACTATAGCACAGTAGACGTGATCCATTCGGGTCAGGTCACTACATTTCTGTGCCTGGAGAAGCTATATATCGAGGTGATGTTCCTTTCCTGTTAAATGTTAACCATAAGGGAGTTCAATTTGTGAGACCTTTTTCCAAGTTTACAATGACAATGTACTACGATTTCTGAAGGTTCTTTTGGATGATTTCAGTACATACATTCCCCCCCATATTGGTTGCTTGATCCATATGGTTACAATCAATAAGCATTTCTCCTTTGGATTCATTTGTACTAGTTTTCTTAGGGAACTTTTCATCCACACCAACCTCTTGTGAAGAAGGCTACATTTTTCTGGAATGTAATCAAATGCCCATGTTAATAATGTCAGATCGAAGTTGGCATGTTAGTGCATTTTACAAATCCTGCAAACCAAATAGCTAGGCCTGTAGTAATGTTCAAAACTGCATGTAGGCACTAACGTGTTTTCTTATTTTGCAGATAAGATTAGGCCTAGTGGTGGATAATGTGATACAATATAACAATCACGTCGAATACCTAGATCTGCATCTCTCAGAAATTACTTTGAACTCCTACCTAGGGACCTTACCGAAGATTATATTCACCAAGATCTTTGTTCTCAGAGCAAGGGTGCTGAAGGAAATTAGGTTTGCCCTACATTTATTTTGCAAAAACGAATGGTTTGTTGATCAGCGCCGGCGCCTGCGGCAGAATGGAGTAGGCTCCAAAAATGCTGCATTTCATTTTGGAACTTCAGATGACAGAGTAATCGGAAGTCATCAGGTCAACCCCATACATGACTTCTCAGTGGCTGATCCCTTTACAAAAATTGTGAGGTTTCCAAGACATACTTAGAAGCGGTGATATTAGTTTGAACCTCTCTGATATCCATGTTCAGCGGATCAACACGAGCGTTTGCAGTTGATGAGCTGAATTTCATTTCTAATATCACTTTGAACCTTGAAATCTTCGAATTTGAGCCATATAACTCTGGAATTTGAACCTTGTAACATTTCGAGCTTTTGTGGTACAATCGTTGAAATGGCATCGTATGAGACTCGTATATTGCTAGCACTATTTTGACCTTAATATGCAATGGTCTTAGATTTTATTAACCATTCCCGAATCAGTTTGCCTTGTCGATCTCACAACACTACACGATCTATATAGCTAACTCGACTGCGATCTTCAAAATTATTGCACACAGTTGGTTTCTTCCACCGTGTGCACTGTAGAGCGCAGAATTAATTATCGCACTCGAGTGTCCATAATCACCCTTCTGTGTAACTTTGACCTCATCACCCAAGGGTAAACTTATGACCGAAGTCATTCCACACACTTCGTTTTTACAAAGCTTTTTGCCAATAAACGCCCACGATTTGTCCCTCTTCTAGCAGACGCGTGGCCAAACTAGCTGGGCGGGAACCTTGCGCGGTAAGTAGCGCGGTAGCGCGGGAACAGGCTCACCGACGATATATTTGGCGCCTCTTCGATCCCAGGCATGTGGTGCGGTGTTGTCAAGCATGCACTGGAATCCTCTGATACGTCTCCAACGTATCTATAATTTTTGATTGCTCCATGCTATATTATCTACTTTTTTGAATGTTTATGGGCTTTATTATACACTTTTATATCATTTTTGGGACTAACCTATTAACCCAGAGCCCAGTGCCAGTTTTTGTTTTTACCCTGTTTTAGGGTTTCGAAGAAAAGGAAAATCAAACAGAGTCCAATTGACCTGAAACTTCACGGAACTCTTTTTTGGAAGGAAAGAAGCCTAGAAGACTTGGAGTGCACGTCGGGGGCTCTACGAGGAGGTCACGAGGCAGGGGGCGCGCCCACCCCCTGGGCGCGCCCTCCACCCCCGTGAGCCCCTCGTGGCCCCCCTGGCGTACCTCTTCCGCCTATATATCTCCATATACCCAAAAAACATCCGAAAACACAATAGATCGGGAGTTACGCCGCCAGAAGCCTCCGTAGCCACCGAAAGCCAATCTAGACCCGTTCCGGCACCCTGCCGGAGGGGGCAATCCTTCTCCGGTGACCATCTTCATCATCCCGGTGCTCTCCATGATGAGGAGGGAGTAGTTCTCCCTCGGGGCTGAGGGTATGTACCAGTAGCTATGTGTTTGATCTCTCTCTCTCTCTCTCTCGTGTTCTTGATTTGGCACGATCTTGATGTATCGCGAGCTTTGCTATTATAGTTGGATCTTATGTTTCTCCTCCCCCTCCTCTCTCTTGTAATGAATTGAGTTTCCCCTTTGAAGTAATCTTATCGGATTGAGTCTTTAAAGATTTGAGAACACTTGATGTATGTCTTGCCGTGCGTATCTGTGGTGACAATGGGATATCACGTGATTCACTTGATGTATGTTTTGGTGATCAACTTGCGGGTTCCTCCCATGAACCTATGCATAGGGGTTGGCACACGTTTTCGTCGTGATTCTCCGGTAGAACTTTGGGGCACTCTTTGAGGTCCTATGTGTTGGTTGAATAGATGAATCTAAGATTGTGTGACGCATATCGTATAATCATACCCACGGATACTTGAGGTGACATTGGAGTATCTAGGTGACATTAGGGTTTTGGTTGATTTGTGTCTTAAGGTGTTATTCTAGTACGAACTCTAGGGCTGTTTATGACACTTATAGGAATAGCCCAACGGATTGATTGGAAAGAATAACTTTGAGGTGGTTTCATACCCTACCATAATCTCTTCGTTCGTTCTCCGCTATTAGTGACTTTGGAGTGACTCTTTGTTGCATGTTGAGGGATAGTTATGTGATCCAATTATGTTAGTATTGTTGAGGGAACTTGCACTAGTGAAAGTATGAACCCTAGGCCTTATTTCCTATCATTGCAATACCATTTACGCTCACTTTTATCATTACATACCTTGCTGTTTTAAAAATTTCAGACTACAAATATCTTTATCTACTATCCATATACCACTTGTATCACCATCTCTTCGCCGAACTAGTGCACCTATACAATTTACCATGGTATTGGGTGTGTTGGGGACACAAGAGACTCTTTGTTATTTGGTTGCAGGGTTGCTTGAGAGAGACCATCTTCATCCTACGCCTCCTACGGATTGATAAACCTTAGGTCATCCACTTGAGGGAAATTTGCTACTGTCCTACAAACCTCTGCACTTGGAGGCCCAACAACGTCTACAAGAAGAAGGTTGTGTAGTAGACATCAAGCTCTTTCCTGGCGCCGTTGCCGGGGAGTTTAGCGCTTGAAGGTATATCTTTAGATCTTGCAATCGAGTCTTTTAGTTTCTTGTTTTATCACTAGTTTAGTCTATAAAAGAAAATTACAAAAAAATGGAATTAAGTTTGTCTCATACGCTTCCTCTTTTTAATATCTTTCGTGAGTATGATGGAAAGGATAATTGTGCTCAAGTGCTAGAAGAAGAAATCTATAAATGTTTGGCACTAAATATTTGAATGATGAGCATGATTGCAATGTTGTTAGTATGAATTCCTTGAATATCCATGATGTTAATGATATGCAAAGCCACAAGCTTGGGGAAGCTATGTTTGATGAAGATGATATTTTTTGTCCCCAAAGCTTTGATGAGCAAATTTACTATGATGAAAGCATGCCTCCTATCTATGATGATTATTGTGATGACACGTATGCTTTAAAGAATAATAATAACAATGAAACTTGTCATCTTGATTTCAATTTTCAATCCCATGATAGTTACTTTGTTGAGTTTGCTCCCACTATTATTCATGAAATTTTTTTTGCTTGTGTGGAGAGTAGTAAATTTTCTATGCTTGTAGATCATGAAAAGAATGCTTTAGGTGCTGGTTATATTGTTGAATTCATTAATGATGCTACTGAAAATTATTATGAGGGAGGAATATATGCTTGTAGGAATTGCAATAATATCAAGTTTCCTCTCTATGTGCTTAAAGTTTTGAAGTTATGCTTGTTTTGCTCTCCTATGTTAGTTGATTATTGTTCCCACAAGTTGTTTGCTAACAAAATCCCTATGCATAGGAAGTATGTTAGACTTAAATGTGCTAGTCATATTCTTCATGATGCTCTCTTTATGTTTCAATTCTTATCTTTTATGTGAGCATCATTGAAATCATCATGCCTAGCTAGGGGCGTTAAACGATAACGCTTGTTGCGAGGCAACCCAATTTTATTTTTGTTCCTTGCTTTTTGTTCCTGTTTAGTAATAAATAATTCACCTAGCCTCTGTTTAGATGTGGTTTTATGCTTTTAATTAGTGTTCGTTCCAAGTAGAACCTTTGGGAAGACTTGGGAGAAGTCTTGTTGATCATGCTGTAAAAAACAGAAACTTTAGCGCTCACGAGAATTGCTTCCATTTTTATTTGGAAACTGATATTTAGTTAATTATTTTTGCACATGATTAATAGATAAATTACTCAGGTCCAGAAATTTATTTGAGAATTTTATGAGTTCCAGATGTATACGTTTGATCCAGATTACTACAGACTGTTCTGTTTTTGACAGATTCTGTTTTTTTGTGTGTTGTTTGCTTATTTTGATGAATCTATGGCTAGTAAAATAGTTTATAAACCATAGAGAAGTTGGAATAGAGTAGGGTTAACACCAATATAAAAAAAGAATGAGTTCATTACAGTACCTTGAAGTGGTGTTTTGTTTTCTTTCGCTAACGGAGCTTACGAGTTTTCTGTTAAGTTTTGTGTTGTGAAGTTTTCAAGTTTTGGGTAAGGATTCGATGGACTATGGAATAAGGAGTGGCAAGAGCCTAAGCTTGGGGATGCCCTAGGCACCCCATGGTAATATTCAAGGATAGCCAAGAGCCTAAGCTTGGGGATGCCCCGGAAGGCATCCCCTCTTTCGTCTTCGTTCATCGGTAACTTTACTTGGAGCTATATTTTTATTCACCACATGATATGTGTTTTGCTTGAAGCGTCAATTTATTTTGTTAGGATTTGCTTTATGTTATTTATAAAAATGTTTTTCATCTTTTATTTCAATAAAAGTGACATTGATAGCCTTTACTATGCCTATGTTACAAGTATACATGTCGCTGTTTGAAAACAGAAAGTTTACCGCTGTCGCAATAATTCCCTAGAAAATTCAGAATGTGATAAAATGTTGAAACCTTTTTAATATTAAGCTCTGATAAATTTACTACAGCTGGAATTTTATTTCATAATTTTTGGAGCTAGGGAAGTATGGATGTTGCAGAATTCTTTACAGACTATCCTGTTTAGGCAGATTGCTGTTATGTTTGCATTGTTTGCATATGGTTGCTTCTTTAATGATTCTATTTGAGGATAGGACTACTAAATATGCAGAGGCATTTAGTATGCAATGTTGAATAATAATTTTAGTGATTTGCTCCAGTAGAGTGTGATAAGGTTTTTGCAATGGTTTATACTAACTTATCTCACGAGTCCTTGTTGAGTTTTGTGTGATGAAGCTTTTGAGATTTAGGGAGACCGTGATATGAGAGGAATTAAGGAGACACAAAAGCTAAAGCTTGGGGATGAACAAGGCATCCCAAGATAATATTTCAAGAAGTCTCAAGCATCTAAGCTTGGGGATGCCCCGGTTCGCATCCCACCTTTCTTCTTCAACAACTATCGGTTAGTATCGGTTGATCCTAAGTTTTTGCTTCTTCACATGATGTTTGCTATTCTTAGATGTCATTTTATTTTGCTTTGCTTGCTGTTTGAATAAATTACCAAGATCTGAAATTATTAAATGTTAGAGAGTCTTCACATAGTTGCATAATTATTCAACTACTCATTGATCTTCACTTATATCTTTCGGAGTAGTTTGTCATTTGCTCTAGTGCTTCACTTATATATTTTAGAGCATGGTGGTAGTTTTATTTTGAAGAAATAGATGAACTATCATGCTTCACTTATATTATTTTGAGAGTCTTAAATAGCATGGTAATTTGCTTAAAATCCTAATATGCTAGGTATCCAAGAATAATAAAATTCTCTTATGAGTGTGTTGAATACTATGAGAAGTTTGATGCTTGATGATTGTTTTGAGATATGAGGATGGTAATTTTAGAGTCATGCTAGTTGAGTAGTTGTGAATTTGAGAAATACTTGTGTTGAAGTTTGTGATTCCCGTAGCTTGCACGTATGGTGAACCGTTATGTGATGAAGTCGGAGCATGATTTATTTATTGATTGCCTTCCTTCTGAGTGACGGTCGGGGACGAGCGATGGTCTTTTCCTACCAATCTATCCCCCTAGGAGCATGCGCGTAATACTTTACTTTGATAAATAATAGATTTTTGCAATAAGTATGTGAGTTCTTTATGACTAATGTTGAGTCCATGGATTATACGCACTCTCACCCTTCCACCATTGCTAGCCTCTCTAATACCGCGCAACTTTCGCCAGTATCATACACCCACCATATACCTTCCTAAAACAGCCACCATACCTACCTATTATGGCATTTCCATAGCCATTCCGAGATATATTGCCATGCAACTTTCCACCGTTCCGTTTATTATGACATGCTTCATCATTGTCATATTGCTTTGCATGATCATGTAGTTGACATTGTATTATTGGCAAAGCCATCGTTCATAATGCTTTCATACATGTCACTCATGAGTCATTGCACATCCCGGTACACCAACGCAGGCATTCATATAGATTCATATTTTGTTCTAAGTATCGAGTTGTAATTCTTGAGTTTATAAGTAAATAAAAGTGTGATGATCATCATTATTAGAGCATTGTCCCAGTGAGGAAAGGATGATGGAGACTATGATTCCCCCGCAAGTCAGGATGAGACTCCGGACGAAAATAAATAAATAAATAAATAAAAGAGGCCAAAGAAGCCCAGATAAAAAAGAGAAAAGAGGCCATAAAAAAGAGAAGGCCCAAATAAAAAAATAAAAATAAAAAAATGAGAGAAAAAGAGAGAAGGGACAATGCTACTATCCTTTTACCACACTTGTGCTTCAAAGTAGCACCATGATCTTCATGATAGAGAGTCTCCTATGTTGTCACTTTCATATACTAGTGGGAATATTTCATTATAGAACTTGGCTTGTATATTCCAATGATGGGCTTCCTCAAAATGCCCTAGGTCTTCATGAGCAAGCGAGTTGGATGCACACCCACTAGTTTCATTTGTTGAGCTTTCATCTACTTATAGCTCTAGTGCATCCGTTGCATGGCAATCCCTACTCACTCACATTGATATATATTGATGGGCATCTCCATAGCCCGTTGATACGCCTAGTCGATGTGAGACTATCTTCTCCCTTTTTGTCTTCTCCACAACCACCATTCTATTCCACCTATAGTGCTATATCCATCGCTCACGCTCATGTATTGCGTGAAGATTGAAAAAGTTTGAGAACATCAAAAGTATGAAACAATTGCTTGGCTTGTCATCGGGGTTGTGCATGATTTAAATATTTTGTGTGGTGAAGATAGAGCATAGCCAGACTATATGATTTTGTAGGGATAACTTTCTTTGGCCATGTTATTTTGAGAAAACATAATTGCTTAGTTAGTATGCTTGAAGTATTATTGTTTTTATGTCAAAATTAAACTTTTGTCTTGAATCTTATGGATCTGAATATTCATGCCACAATTAAGAAGACTTACATTGAAATTATGCCAAGTAGCACTCCGCATCAAAAATTCTGTTTTTATCATTTACCTACTCGAGAACGAGCAGGAATTAAGCTTGGGGATGCTGATACGTCTCCAACGTATCTATAATTTTTGATTGCTCCATGATATATTATCTACTGTTTTGAATGTTTATGGGCTTTATTATACACTTTTATATCATTTTTGGGACTAACCTATTAACCCAGAGCCCAGTGCCAGTTTCTGTTTTTACCCTATTTTAGGGTTTCGAAGAAAAGGAAAATCAAACAGAGTCCAATTGACCCGAAACTTCACGGAACTCATTTTTGGAAGGAAAGAAGCCCAGAAGACTTGGCGTGCATGTCGGGGGCTGTACGAGGAGGTCACAAGGAAGGGGGGGCGCGCCCTCCACCCTCGTGAGCCCCTTGTGCCCCCCTGGCGTACTTCTTCCGCCTATATATCTCCATATACCATAAAAACATCCGAAAACACAATAGATCGGGAGTTCCGCCGCCATAAGCCTCCGTAGCCACCGAAAGCCAATCTAGACCCGTTTCGGCACCCTGCTGGAGGGGGCAATCCTTTTCCGGTCGACATCTTCATCATCCCGGTGCTCTCCATGACGAGGACGGATTAGTTCTCCCTCGGTGCTGAGGGTATGTACCAGTAGCTATGTGTTTGATCTCTCTCTCTCTCGTGTTCTTGATTTGGCACGATCTTGATGTATCGCGAGCTTTGCTATTATAGTTGGATCGTATGTTTCTCCTCCCCCTCATCTCTTTTGTAATGAATTGAGTTTCCCCTTTGAAGTAATCTTATCGGATTGAGTCTTTAAAGATTTGAGAACACTTGATGTATGTCTTGCCGTGCGTATCTGTGGTGACAATGGGATATCACGTGATTCACTTGATGTATGTTTTGGTGATCAACTTGCGGGTTCCGCCCATGAACCTATGCATAGGGGTTGGCACACGTTTTCGTCGTGATTTTCCGGTAGAACTTTGGGGCACTCTTTGAGGTCCTATGTGTTGGTTGAATAGATGAATCTGAGATTGTGTGACACATATCGTATAATCATACCCACGGATATTTGAGGTGACATTGGAGTATCTAGGTGAGATTAGGGTTTTGCTTGATTTGTGTCTTAAGGTGTTATTCTAGTACGAACTCTAGGGCTGTTTGTGACACTTATAGGAATAGCCCAATGGATTGATTGGAAAGAATAAATTTGAGGTGGTTTCGTACCCTACCATAATCTCTTCGTTGGTTCTCCGCTATTAGTCACTTTGGAGTGACTCTTTGTTGCATGTTGAGGGATAGTTATGTGATCCAATTATATATGTAGTGTTGAGGGAACTTGCACTAGTGAAAGTATGAACCCTAGGCCTTATTTACTATCATTGCAATACCGTTTACGCTCACTTTTATCATTAGTTACCTTGCTGTTTTTATAATTTCAGATTACAAATACCTTTATCTACTATCCATATACCACATGTATCACCATGTCTTCGCCGGACTAGTGCACCTATACAATTTACCATTGTATTGGGTGTGTTGGGGACACAAGAGACTCTTTGTTATTTGGTTGCAGGGTTGCTTGAGAGAGACCATCTTCATCCTACGCCTCCTATGGATTGATAAACCTTAGGTCATCCACTTGAGGGAAATTTGCTACTATCCTACAAACCTCTGCACTTGGAGGCCCAACAACGTCTACAAGAACAAGGTTGTGTAGTAGACATCATCCTCCACTATGAACGCCATGACAAGACGTGACGATTATAGGCCGGTCGGCCCCCATTTATTACAGCGACCATTTAAGCTACCCTTGTGTCTCTTCAACCTTTCGATCGCGCCCCACCATTGCAAGAAGCACACCCACCACGAGAAATTCTTAGAGGGTATCCTGCGCGGCTCCAATGGCGCTTTGAACGGTTGCCGACGATGAGCAGTAGTTCACCATGCATGCCATGGTGGACACCCACAGAAGGTTCATGGACCTCTCGGTGGTGTACACCAATGACCCGGTGTTGGTGGAGCACTCCATCCACATCATGGAGTTGTTGCTTGCGGCGGAGAAGTACAAGGTGGTCGGGTTTGACCTCGAGTACACCCGCACTCGTGCCGGGTCTCATCCCAAGGTCGCTGTTGCCCAGATGTGTGTGCGCCACCACGTCCTCGTCTACCACTACTGCCTGGACACAAGGCCTTGTGGGCGTTTCGCCAGGTTTGTCAATGGCCCCCACTACATGTTCGCTATGGTGGACATCACCAACGATGTAAAGGCGCTCGAGAATTCGGGCATCGCCTACCAGAATCTTGTCGACATCCAAGGCCAATACAAGATCTGGGGCAGCAAGGAGCATGAGAAGGACTCATTGGTTCACCTCGCCGAGGCCATCATCGACCCCTACTATAGAGACATGGAGGATTCGTGCAACAAGGAAAAGTGTGCGTGGCACTCAGCCTGGATGGAGAAACTCGACAAAGGTCACATCATGTACGCGGCCAAGGAGGTGTACACTAGCTATGACATGTACAGGCGGATCGTTGACATGAGGAAGTGCCTCCTTCCCCAAAACGGCCAGGGATTCAGCCGGAAGCAGAGCAATGGTAAGTGTCGTCGCAACAATAAGTAGATGATTAGATCCTCGTTTCTCCTACTTTAGTATGCATGTAATTGCTTTCTTTGGTGTGTGTAAATGTTATGTGTGTAGTCACTTGTGTAATTATATGCTTAATTTGGTTATGCAATGCTGTCATTTTAAGTATATATGTTGATGCTCTGTAGACAGAGCGTAGATGTTGTGCGGACAAAGAAAATCACATCGCACACGGACTAAACAATGGAACCCGTCGGTGATGTTTTCATCAATCACTCACAATTGTATACCAGCAATTGTTTACTCACAACACACACGGCTTGTTAGTAGTAATCGTCTATGTTGTTATCGGTCTTCGCACACGTTTCCGATTACAGACTTGTTTGCCTCGTATCACACACATCTTGTTCATTTAAACCATTTCTGTTCTCATGTCTCAACACAAACAGTTCATCCGAGTGAACCGCATGCCGTATATGGCACACACCTTTGATCTGGCTGACCGTTTATTTTGTGTTGCCTAATCACAAACACTTCATCCAAGTGAACCGTTTGTTGTACATCACACACACCTTCATCTGGCTGCCCGTTTCTTTTGTTCCTCCTCATCGCAAACGGTTAACTGAACTGAACCGTATGCCCTCAATCGCACACGCAACTAAAATCTGAACCGTGTTTGATGCATCCTCCATCGCAAACGTTTTGCACCTTTTTTTGAAGGTTTTTTACACCACTGTTTGTGATTATGGTATCGCACACAGTTTCATCGAAGGGTCTCTGATCGTAGTGTTGCGTTAGCAGCATCCTGTTGTAGTGAGTCTTCTATGATTTCTAACACTCACCGCGTACTCATGAGCAAAATGTTTCAACCGGACACATACAAAGATAGGGGCTTATGGTTTTGCCTCCCAACATACTCACCTCAAGGGTGATGTCAACAATAATAACTCATGCCACCCATATTAAACTGGACATATCTGCCTAGATCTTTCTTCACCACATGATGCTTGCCAAAGGAGAAAAATAAAAGGAATAGAGAGAAAAACTTTGACTCTTGCATAAAAGTAAATACATAAAAGTAAAAGATAGGCCCTTCGTAGAGGGAAGCAGAGGTTGCCATGTGCTTATTTGTTTGTATGCTCAATCCCTTAGTGCAAAATAATGCCACGTTACATTTCCCCTTGTGATAGCGACCTTTATTATGTAGTCTGTCGCTTTTATTCTTCACCATCACAAGTTCGTGCAACGCTCAATTTTATCTTACACTAAATGACATCACACTTTTATAAGCAATTTTTATTGCCTTTTTGCACCGATGACAACTTACTTGAGGGATCTTGCTCAATCCCTAGGTAGGTATGTGGACACTTGAAAATAAGATTTGGGTTTAAGAGATTTTGGATGCACAAGTAGTATCTCTACTTAGTGCAGAATTTTTGGCTAGCAAAGATAGGGGGTAAGCACCACATGTTAAAGGATCTATGACAATATGACTTCTACGTGAATATGAACAAACATAAATCATTAAGTTGTCTTCCTTGTCCAACGTCAACAATTTTGGCATATAATATTTTGATGAGAGCTCACAATCACAAAAGATTTCTAGGATAGTATATTTATATGTGAATCTTCTCTTCTCTTATTAATTCTTTCATGAGTTGCATTATTCACTAATGCTATGTTTGTCAATCTCTAATAAAATTTTCTACTTATACTTTTCCTTATGTGGTGCCATCACCTACCATAGGATTAGTATATAATCTTTTCTTTATTTATTTCCTTTCTTTTATTTATTTCCTTTCTTATTTCTTTTATTTTATTTCCATCATGAAAGTAAAGAAAGCAAAAACTCAAACTAAACTTTATTATGTAACTTGCACACGATTACAAGGATAGACCACTAAGAAAACTCTCACAGAAGAAAGGATCGAACTAAACTTTTATTCATCTAAAGAAAAAGGATCGAACTAAAATAAGTAAAAGCAAAAAGATAGTGGGCTGATACGATACCGGGGCACCTCCCTCAAGCTTGGTGAAAGCCAAGGGGAGTGCTCATACCCGATACTCAATTCTCTTTTGGTGGTGAAGAAGATGATGGTGGTGAAGAAGTAGTATTCTCCAATATAACCATGAGTAGATCCCTCAAGTCTTGAATCTCCCGAAGGGCTTGATGAATTAGTTCACTGTTTTTCTTCACCTTAGCCATTATGTGTTTATTCTCAGGGCCCCACGGTTTTGTTCCTGCATCGTTTTCTCTTGGCCGGGATATGTCCCAGTTGGACGGCATGTGCCTACGAGGAGTATTCTCGAACACATAATTGTGAATCAAATTATGAAAATTATTATGATGTAACCTGTGTAAGGGCCTCCTCTTGCACTTCCAGGATCGCTTGATTGTTCGGTGGTCCCATGGCTTGATGAGGATCAGGATGAGTAGAGATGCTAGCCACTGTACCCCTCTCGGAAGCCAAAGGGTGAATCCCAAAGGGACCTTCCTCTTCTTCCTCCATAGCAACCTCTTCAGCTTCATCCCTCCTTAGATCTTCCTGGACCGACCTTATGTCTCCTTCTCCATTTTTGAAGGGTGAGGAAGACATGACATTGGACCAGTTGAATCTATTAGAAAACAGCAAGAAAAGAGAATAGAGGATTTCTCCGCGATATGGTGATCAACAGGTTCGGGGAGTATATATAGATTTTTTATCTTGGGTGACAAGCATATGATAGAAAAATGGAGTACGGAAGGTGTCCCAGGTGGGCACAACCCACCTGGGCGCGCCAGGCAAGCTTGGGGCGCCCTGGTGTCTTGTGCCCACCAGGGGACGCTTCCTGGAAGTTTCTTTATTCTCAAAATTCTTAAATATTCCAAAACTGATAAAAAATACTTTTGCGGATTTTTCGGAGTCCGTTTACTTACCGTATCACGTACCTCCTTATTTTCACGATTCTGGAGTGTTCCGGAAGGACTCTTTTATGTGTTCTTCCAGTGTCATAGTTTGGATAATATTACTTTCAACATTAATAGGCGTACCTGAGATATAAGGCTTTATTCATTGCCCATTGACAACCGTCGGGTTAGTACCTTCAGAACTATTTATTTTGATGGCTCCAGACAGGTAAACCTCCTTGATTACGTATGGGCCTTCCCATTTTGAGAGGAGTTTTCCTGCAAAGAATCTGAAACGAGAGTTGTACAAAAGAACATATTCTCCGACTTTAAACTCGCGCTTTTGAATTCTTTTGTCATGCCATCTTTTTACTTTCTCTTTGAATAATTTTGCATTTTCATAAGCTTGGGTTCTCCATTCATCTGATGAGCTAATATCAAATAACCTCTTTTCACCAGCAAGTTTGAAATCATAATTGAGTTCTTTGATTGCCCATAATGCTTTATGTTCTCAAGAGGCAAATGGCATGCTTTTCCATAAACCATTTTATAAGGAGACATACCCATCGGATTTTTATAAGTTGTTCTATAAGCCCAAAGTGCATCATGATACGTCTCCAACGTATCTACTTTTCCAAACACTTTTGCCCTTGTTTTGGACTCTAACTTGCATGATTTGAATGGAACTAACCCGGACTGATGTTGTTTTCAGTAGAATTGCCATGGTGTTATTTTTGTGCAGAAATAAAAGTTCTCGGAATGACCGGAAAATTAACAGAGAATATTTTTGGAATATATAAAAAATACTGGCGAAAGAATCAAGACCAGGGGGCCCACACCCTGTCCACGAGGGTGGGGGTGCGCCTACCCCCGTGGGCGCGCCCCCTGCCTTGTGGGCCCCCTGGTGCTCCACCGACCTCAACTCCAACTCTATATTCACATTCGGGGAGAAAAAATCAGAAAGAAGGATTCATCGCATTTTAGGATACGAAGCCGCCGCCAAGCCCTAATCTCTCTCGGGAGGGCTGGTCTGGAGTCCGTTCCGGGCTCCGGAGAGGGGAATTTGTCGCCATCGTCATCATCAACCTTCCTCCATCACCAATTTCATGATGCTCACCGCCGTGCGTGAGTAATTCCATCATAGGTTTGCTGGACGGTGATGGGTTGGATGAGATTTATCATGTAATCGAGTTAGTTTTGTTAGGGTTTGATCCCTAGTAATCATTATGTTCTGAGATTGATGTTGCTATGACTTTTCTATGTTTAATGCTTGTCACTATGGCCCGAGTGCCATGATTTCAGATCTGAACCTATTATGTTTCCATGAATATATGTGAGTTCTTGATCCTATTTCGCAAGTCAATAGTCACCTACTATGTGTTATGATCCGGTAACCCCGAAGTGACAATAATCGGGACCACTCCCGGTGATGACTATAGTTTGAGGAGTTCATGTATTCACTAACTGTTAATGCTTTGTTTCGGTACTCTATTAAAAGGATGCCTTAATATCCCTTAGTTTCCAATAGGACCCCGCTACCACGGGAGGGTAGGACAAAAGATGTCGTGCAAGTTCTTTTCCATAAGCACGTATGACTATATTCGGAATACATGCCTACATTACATTGATGAACTGGAGCTAGTTTTATGTCACCCTATGTTATAACTATTGCATGAGGAATCACATCCGACATAATTATCCATCATTGATCCATTGCCTACGAGCTTTTCACATATTGATCTTTGCTTATTTACTTTTTTGTTGTTACTGTTACAATCACTACAAAACCAAAACTATTACTTTTGCTACCGTTACCGTCACCGCTACTATCATATTACTTTGCTACAAAATATTTTGTTGCAGATATTAAGTCTTTCAGGTGCGGTTGAATTGACAACTCAACTATTAATACTTGAGAATATTCTTTGGCTCCCCTTGTGTCGAATCAATAAATTTGGGTTGAATACTCTACCCTCGAAAACTGTTGCGATCCCCTATACTTGTGGGTTATAAAGATTATTTTCTGGCATCGTTGCCGGGGAGCATGGCTCTATTATTTGAGTCTATTACCTTGCCCGCTCCCTCTTCGTTCAACATATTTTGAGGCACGTACCTTGTTTTGCTAGAGGCCATTCATGCATACCGGAGCCTGATATCAGCTCCAGAGCCTAAGCCTGAGCCACCACTTGATCCTCACCATCAATATGTTTATCAGTGGGATCTGGAGGAGATCGCTAACCAGTGGCACCCTGAGGATCCTCCTCAGTACACAGGAGAGGGCGGCTTTGATCCGTGGGCATAGACTAACTTAGGCCAAAAGCCTAAGCTTGGGGGAGTACGTATCTCTCACCGACATTACATTCATGTTCACACACTCATGCCAGTTGTTGGTGCTCATACTTTTTCATTGTATTATCCATGCTAGTTTATTTTGTTTTTAAGCATGAAGGAAATATGCCCTAGAGGCAATAATAAAGTTATTATTTATTTCCTTACATCATGATAAATGTTTATTATTCATGCTAGAATTGCATTAACCGGAAACATAATACATGTGTGAATACATAGACAAACTTAATGTCACTAGTATGCCTCTACTTGACTATCTCGTTAATCAAAGATGGTTATGTTTCCTAACCATGAACAAAGTGTTGTTATTTGATTAACGAGGTCACATCATTAGTTGAATGATCTGATTGACATGACCCATTCCATTAGCATAACACCCGATCGTTTAGTATGTTTCTATTGCTTTCTTCATGACTTATACATGTTCCTATGACTATGAGATTATGCAACTCCCGTTTACCGGAGGAACACTTTGTGTGCTACCAAACGTCACAACGTAACTGGGTGATTATAAAGGAGCTCTACAGGTGTCTCCAAAGGTAGATGTTGGGTTGGCGTATTTCGAGATTAGGATTTGTCACTCCGATTGTCGGAGAGGTATCTCTGGGCCCTCTCGGTAGTGCACATCACATAAGCCTTGCAAGCATTGCAACTAATGAGTTAGTTGCGGGATGATGTATTACAGAACGAGTAAAGAGACTTGCCGGTAACGATATTTGAACTAGGTATTGGATACTGACGATCGAATCTCGGGCAAGTAACATACCGATGACAAAGGGAACAACGTATGTTGTTATGCGGTCTGACCGATAAAGATCTTCGTAGAATATGTAGGAGCCAATATGGGCATCCAGGTCCCGCTATTGGTTATTGACCGAAGATTTGTCTCGGTCATGTCTACATTGTTCTTGAACCGTAGGGTCCGCAGGCTTAACGTTACGATGACAGTTATTATGAGTTTATGCATTTTGATGTACTGAAGTTAGTTCGGAGTCCCGGATGTGATCACGGACATGACGAGGAGTCTCGAAATGGTCGAGACATAAAGATTGATATATTGGATGACTATATTCGGACACCGGAAGGGTTCCGGAGAAGTATCAGATAAACCGGAGCACCGGGGGGTTACCGGAACCCCACGGGGGGTTAATGGGCCTCATGGGCCTAATGTGGAGAAGAGGAAGGGGCTGCCAGGGCAGGCCGCGCGCCCCCTTTCCCCCTAGTCCGAATTGGACAAGGAGGGAGGGGCGGCGCCCCCACTTTCCTATTCTCCCTCCACCTCTCCTAGTTGGACAAAGATTGGGGGGGCGGGGGGGGGGGGAGTCCTACTCCCGGTAGGAGTAGGACTCCTCCTGCGCGCCACCATAGGGCCGGCCGCACCCCCCCCTTGGATCCTTTATATACGGGGGCAAGGGGGCACCTCTAGACGCACAAGTTGATCCACGTGATCGTTCCTTAGCCGTGTGCGGTGCTCCCTGCCACCATATTCCACCTCGATCATATCGTTGTAGTGCTTAGGCGAAGCCCTGCGTCGGTAGAACATCATCATCGTCACCACGCCGTTGTGCTGACAGAACTCATCCCCGAAGCTTTGCCGGATCGGAGCCCGGGGAGCGTCATCGAGCTGTACGTGTGCTAAGAACTCGGAGGTGCCGGAGTAATGGTGCTTGGATCGGTCGGATCGGGAAGACGTACGACTACTTCCTCTATGATGCGTCAACGCTTCCGTTGCGGTCTACGAAGGGTACATAGACAACACTCTCCCCTCTCGTTGCTATGCATCACCATGATCTTGCGTGTGCATAGGATTTTTTTTGAAATTACTGTGTTCCCCAACAGTGGCATCCGAGCCTAGGTTTTATGGTTTGATGTTATATGCACGAGTAGAACACAAGTGAGTTGTGGGCGATATAAGTCATACTGCCTACAAGCATGTCATACTTTGGTTCGGCGGTATTGTTGGATGAAGCGGCCCAGACCAACATTACGCATATGCTTACGCGAGACCGGTTCTCCCGACGTGCTTTGCACAAAGGTGGCTTGCGGGTGACTGTTTCTCCGACTTTAGTTGAACCAAGTGTGGCTACGCCCGATCCTTGCGAAGGTTAAAACGGAGTCAAATTGACAAACTGTCATTGTGGTTTTGATGCGTAGGTGAGATTGGTTCTTACTTAAGCCCGTCGCAGCCATGTAAAACTTGCAACAACAAAGTAGAGAAAGTCTAACTTGTTTTTGCAGGGCATGTTGTGATGTGATATGGCCAAGACATGATGCTAAATTTTATTGTATGAGATGATCATGTTTTGTAACCGAGTTATCGGCAACTGGCAGGAGCCATATGGTTGTCGCTTTATTGTATGCAATGCAATCGCGATGTAATGCTTTACTTTATCACTAAGCGGTAGCGATAGTCGTGGAAGCATAAGATTGGCGAGACGACAATGATGCTACAATGGAGATCAAGGTGTCGCGCCGGTGACGATGGTGATCATGACGGTGCTTCGGAGATGGAGATCACAGGAACAAGATGATGATGGCCATATCATATCACTTATATTGATTGCATGTGATGTTTATCTTTTATGCATCTTATCTTGCTTTGATTGACGGTAGCATTATAAGATGATCTCTCACTAAATTATCAAGAAGTGTTCTCCCTGAGTATGCAACGTTGCGAAAGTTCTTCGTGCTGAGACACCACGTGATGATCGGGTGTGATAGGCTCTACGTTCAAATACAATGGGTGCAAAAAAGTTGCACACGCGGAATACTCAGGTTATACATGACAAGCAAAGCATATACAGATATGGCCTCGGAACACGGAGACCGAAAGGTCGAGCGTGAATCATATAGTAGATATGATCAACATAGTGATGTTCACCAAAGAAACTACTCCATCTCATGTGATGATTGGACATGGTTTAGTTGATTTGGATCACGTGATCACTTAGAGGATTAGAGGGATGTCTATCTAAGTGGGAGTTCTTAAGTAATTTGATTAATTGAACTTAAACTTATCATGAACTTAGTACCTGATAGTATCTTGCTTGTTTATGTTTGATTGTAGATAGATGGCTCGTGCTGTTGTTCCGTTGAATTTTAATGCGTTCCTTGATAAAGCAAAGTTGAAAGATGATGGTAGCAATTACACGGACTGGGTCCGTAACTTGAGGATTATCCTCATTGCTGCACAGAAGAATTACGTCCCGGAAGCACCGCTGGGTGCCAGGCCTGCTGCTGGAGCAACACCAGATGTTATGAACGTCTGGCAGAGCAAAGCTGATGACTACTCGATAGTTCAGTGTGCCATGCTTTACGGCTTAGAATTGGAACTTCAACGACGTTTTGAACATCATGGAGCATATGAGATGTTCCAGGAGTTGAAGTTAATATTTCAAGCAAATGCCCGGATTGAGAGATATGAAGTCTCCAATAAGTTCTATAGCTGCCAGATGGAGGAGAACAGTTCTGTCAGTGAGCATATACTCAAAATGTCTGGGTATAATAATCACTTGATTCAGATGGGAGTTAATCTTCCAGATTATTGCGTCATTGACAGAATTCTCCAATCACTGCCACCAAGCTACAAGAGCTTTGTGATGAACTATAATATGCAAGGGATGAACAAGACTATTCCCGAGCTCTTCGCAATGCTGAAAGCTGCGGAGGTAGAAATCAAAAAGGAGCATCAAGTGTTGATGGTTAACAAGACCACTAGTTTCAAGAAAAAGGGCAAAGGGAAGAAGAAGGGGAATTTCAAGAAGAACGGCAAGCAAGTTGCTGCTCAAGAGAAGAAACCCAAGTCTGGACCTAAGCCTGAAACTGAGTGCTTCTACTGCAAGCAGACTGGTCACTGGAAGCAGAACTGCCCCAAGTATTTGGCGGATAAGAAGGATGGCAAGGTGACCAAAGGTATATGTGATATACATGTTATTGATGTGTACCTTACTAATGCTCGCAGTAGCACCTGGGTATTTGATACTAGTTCTGTTGCTAATATTTGCAACTCGAAACAGGGACTACGGATTAAGCGAAGATTGGCTAAGGACGAGGTGACGATGCGCGTGGGAACCGGTTCCAAAGTCGATGTGATCGCGGTCGGCACGCTACCTCTACATCTACCTTCGGGATTAGTATTAGACCTAAATAATTGTTATTTGGTGCCAGCGTTGAGCATGAACATTATATCTGGATCTTGTTTAATGCGAGACAGTTATTCATTTAAATCAGAGAATAATGGTTGTTTTATTTATATGAGTAATATCTTTTATGGTCATGCACCCTTGAAGAGTGGTCTATTCTTGTTGAATCTCGATAGTAGTGATACACATATTCATAATGTAGAAGCCAAAAGATGCAGAGTTGATAATGATAGTGCAACTTATTTGTGGCACTGCCGTTTAGGTCATATCAGTGTAAAGCGCATGAAGAAACTCCATACTGATGGACTTTTGGAACCACTTGATTATGAATCACTTGGGACTTGCGAACCGCGCCTCATGGTCAAGATGACTAAAACACCGTTCTCCGGTACTATGGAGAGAGCAACAGATTTGCTGGAAATCATACATACAGATGTATGTGGTCCGATGAATGTTGAAGCTCATGGCGGATATCGTTATTTTCTCACCTTCACAGATGACTTAAGCAGATATGGGTATATCTACTTAATGAAACATAAGTCTGACACATTTGAAAAGTTCAAAGAATTTCAGAGTGAAGTTGAAAATCATCGTAACAAGAAAATAAAGTTTCTACGATCTGATCATGGAGGAGAATATTTGAGTTACGAGTTTGGTGTACATTTGAAAAATTGTGGAATAGTTTCGCAACTCATGCCACCCAGAACACCACAGCGTAATGGTGTGTCCGAATGTCGTAATCGTACTTTACTAGATATGGTGCGATCTATGATGTCTCTTACTGATTTACCGCTATCGTTTTGGGGATACGCTCTAGAGACGGCCGCATTCACGTTAAATAGGGCACCATCAAAATCCGTTGAAATGACGCCTTATGAACTGTGGTTTGGCAAGAAACCAAAGTTGTCGTTTCTGAAAGTTTGGGGCTGCGATGCTTATGTGAAAAAGCTTCAACCTGATAAGCTCGAACCCAAATCGGAGAAATGTGTCTTCATAGGATATCCAAAGGAAACTATTGGATACACCTTCTATCACAAATCCGAAGGCAAGACTTTTGTTGCTAAATTCGGAAACTTTCTGGAGAAGGAGTTTCTCTTGAAAGAAGTGAGTGGAAAGAAAGTAGAACTTGACGAGGTAACTATACCTGCTCCCTTGTTGGAAAGTAGTACATCACAGAAAACTGTTTCTGCGACACCTACACCAATAAGTGAGGAAGTTAATGATAATGATCATGAAACTTCGGAACAAGATACTACTGAACCTCGTAGATCAACCAGAGTGAGATCCGCGCCAGAGTGGTACGGTAATCCAGTTCTGGAAGTCATGCTACTAGATCATGAAGAACCTACGAACTATGAAGAAGCGATGGTGAGCCCAGATTCCGAAAAATGGCTTGAAGCCATGAAATCTGAGATGGGATCCATGTATGAGAACAAAGTATGGACTTTGGTTGACTTGCCCGATGATCGGCAAGCCATTGAGAATAAATAGATCTTCAAGAAGAAGTGGCGCTAACGGTAATATTACTGTCTACAAAGCTCGACTTGTCGCAAAAGGTTTTCGACAAGTTCAAGGGGTTGACTACGATGAGACCTTCTCACCCGTAGCGATGCTTAAGTCTGTCAGAATCATGTTAGCAATTGTCGCATTTTATGATTATGAAATTTGGCAGATGGATGTCAAAACTGCATTCCTGAATGGATTTCTGGAAGAAGAGTTGTATACGATGCAACCGGAAGGTTTTGTCGATCCAAAGGGAGCTAACAAAGTGTGCAAGCTCCAGCGATCTATTTATGGACTGGTGCAAGCCTCTCGGACTTGGAATAAACGTTTTGATAGTGTGATCAAAGCATTTGGTTTTATACAGACTTTCGGAGAAGCCTGTATTTACAAGAAAGTGAGTGGGAGCTCTCTAGCATTTCTGATATTATATGTGGATGACATATTACTGATCGGAAATGATATAGAATTTCTGGATAGCATAAAGGGATACTTGAATAAGAGTTTTTCAATGAAAGACCTCGGTGAAGTTGCTTACATATTAGGCATAAAGATCTATAGAGATAGATCAAGACGCTTAATTGGACTTTCACAAAGCACATACCTTGACAAGATTTTGAAAAAGTTCAAAATGGATCAGGCGAAGAAAGGGTTCTTGCCTGTGTTACAAGGTGTGAAGTTGAGTCAGACTCAATGCCCGACCACTGCAGAAGATAGAGAGAAAATGAAAGATGTTCCCCATGCTTCAGCCATAGGCTCTATCATGTATGCAATGCTGTGTACCAGACCTGATGTGTGCCTTGCTATAAGCTTAGCAGGGAGGTACCAAAGTAATCCAGGAGTGGATCACTGGACAGCGGTCAAGAACATCCTGAAATACCTGAAAAGGACTAAGGATATGTTTCTCGTATATGGAGGTGACAAAGAGCTCACCGTAAAAGGTTACGTTGATGGAAGCTTTGACACTGATCCGGACGATTCTAAATCACAAACCGGATACGTGTTTACATTGAACGGTGGAGCTGTCAGTTGGTGCAGTTCTAAACAAAGCGTCGTAGTGGGATCTACATGTGAAGCGGAGTACATAGCTGCTTCGGAAGCAGCGAACGAAGGAGTCTGGATGAAGGAGTTCATATCCGATCTAGGTGTCATACCTAGTGCATCGGGTCCAATGAAAATCTTTTGTGACAATACTGGTGCAATTGCCTTGGCAAAGGAATCCAGATTTCACAAGAGAACCAAGCACATCAAGAGACGCTTCAATTCCATCCGGGATCTAGTCCAGGTGGGAGACATAGAGATTTGCAAGATACATATGGATCTGAATGTTGCAGACCCGTTGACTAAGCCTCTTCCACGAGCAAAACATGATCAGCACCAAGGCTCCATGGGTGTTAGAATCATTACTGTGTAATCTAGATTATTGACTGTAGTGCAAGTGGGAGACTGAAGGAAACATGCCCTAGAGGCAATAATAAAGTTACTATTTATTTCCTTACATCATGATAAATGTTTATTATTCATGCTAGAATTGTATTAACCGGAAACATAATACATGTGTGAATACATAGACAAACTTAGTGTCACTAGTATGCCTCTACTTGACTAGCTCGTTAATCAAAGATGGTTATGTTTCCTAACCATGAACAAAGTGTTGTTATTTGATTAACAAGGTCACATCATTAGTTGAATGATCTGATTGACATGACCCATTCCATTAGCATAGCACCTGATCGTTTAGTATGTTGCTATTGCTTTCCTCATGACTTATACAGGTTCCTATGACTATGAGATTATGCAACTCCCATTTACCGGAGGAACACTTTGTGTGCTACCAAACGTCACAACATAACTGGGTGATTATAAAGGAGCTCTACAGGTGTCTCCAAAGGTAGATGTTGGGTTGGCCTATTTCGAGATTAGGATTTGTCACTCCGATTGTCGGAGAGGTATCTCTGGGCCCTCTCGGTAATGCACATCACATAAGCCTTGCAAGCATTGCAACTAATGAGTTAGTTGCGGGATGATGTATTACAGAACGAGTAAAAGATTTGCCGGTAACGAGATTGAACTAGGTATTGGATACCGACGATCAAATCTCGGGCAAGTAACATACCAATGACAAAGGGAACAACGTATGTTGTTATGCGGTCTGACCGATAAAGATCTTCGTAGAATATGTAGGAGCCAATATGGGCATCCAGGTCTCGCTATTGGTTATTGACCGGAGATTTGTCTCAGTCATGTCTACATTATTCTCGAACCGTAGGGTCCGCACGCTTAACGTTACGATGACAGTTATTATGAGTTAATGCATTTTGATGTACCGAAGTTAGTTCGGAGTCCCGGATGTGATCACGGACATGACGAGGAGTCTCAAAATGGTCGAGACATAAAGATTGATATATTGGATGACTATATTCGGACACCGGAAGGGTTCCGGAGAAGTATCGGATAAAACCGGAGCACCGGGGGGTTACCGGAACCCCCCGGGGGCTTAATGGGCCTCATGGGCCTAATGTGGAGAAGAGGAAGGGGCTGCCAAGGCAGGCCGCGCGCCCCCTCTCCCCCTAGTCCGAATTGGACAAGGAGGGAGGGGCGCTGCCCCCCTTTCCTATTCTCCCTCCACCTCTCCTAGTTGGACAAGGATTGGGGGGGGGGAGTCCTACTCCCGGTAGGAGTAGGACTCCTCCTGCGCCACCATAGGGCCGGCCGCACCCCCCCTTGGATCCTTTATATACGGGGGCAAGGGGGCACCTCTAGACACACAAGTTGATCCACGTGATCGTTCCTTAGCCGTGTGTGGTGCCCCCTGCCACCATATTCCACCTCGATCATATTGTTGTAGTGCTTAGGCGAAGCCCTGCGTCGGTAGAACATCATCATTGTCACCACGCCGTTGTGCTGACAGAACTCATCCCCAAAGCTTTGCTGGATCGGAGCCCGGGGAGCGTCATCGAGCTGTACGTGTGCTAAGAACTCGGAGGTGCCGGAGTAACGGTGCTTGGATCGGTCGGATCGGGAAGACGTACGACTACTTCCTCTATGTTGCGTCGACGCTTCCGTTGCGGTCTACGAAGGGTACGTAGACAACACTCTCCCCTCTCGTTGCTATGCATCACCATGATCTTGCGTGTGCGTAGGAATTTTTATGAAATTATTGCGTTCCCCAACAAAGCATTCTTCTTGTGTGTTTGAAAAACCTTAATAAAAAACAAAAAAAATTAATTGTAGCTTTTAGCTAGTTTACTTTCCATGCTTGTAGTAGCAATAATTAAAAGAAAACCCAAAAAGATTTCTCGTTCTTCTTTTACTTGTTGGGAGCTTTCCCATGTAAATAGTTTTGTTTCTTTTCTTTTCTGTGGGGGTCGAGAGGAGAATACCTTAATGAAAATGTTGAGTGGCTCTCATATGCATTATTGTTAATCTAACAAAGAGCCCATATTACCTTGTCTTCTCCCTTGAATTGAATGCTCGGAGATTCAAGCTTAGTCCAATGCACGTGCACTATTATTATTATCCCCACTATTCGGTTATGCAAGTGAAAGGCAGTAATGACGATATATGATGGACTGATTGAGATGAGAGAAGCTGGTATGAACTCGACCTCTCTTGTTTTTGTAAATATGATTAGTTCATCGTTCCTGATTCAGCCTATTATGAATGAAACATGTTTGCAATGACAATTAGATATTATAGTTGCTCATGCCATGCTTAATTTTCTAGGAGTTTATAGTGGTTTACCTTGTGTGCCAACATGCTATTAAAATGGTTGTGATGTGGTATGATAGGGTGGTATCCTCCTTTGAACGATTCGAGTGGCTTGGCTTGGCACATGTTCACGTATGTAGTTGAAACAAAATCAACATAGCCTCCACGATATTTATGTTCATGGTGAATTATATCCTACTCATGCTTGCATTCAGTGTTGATTAATTTTAATGCATGTTCATGACTGTTGTCGCTCTCTAGCTGGTCGCTTCCCGGTCTCTTTCTAGCCTTCACTTGTACTAAGCGGGAATACTGCTTGTGCATCCACTTCCATAAACCCCAAAAGTTATTCCATATGAGTCCACCATACCTTCCTATATGCGGTATCTACCTGCCATTCCAAGTAAATTTGTATGTGCCAAACTCTAAACCTTCAAATGAAATTCTGTTTTGTATGTTCTAATAGCTCATGTATCAACTAGGGTTGTCTATATCTTCCATGCTAGGCGGGTTATTCTCAAGAGGAGTGGACTCCGCTCCTCACTCAAGAGAAAATGGCTGGTCACCGGGATGCCCAGTCCCATGCTCAAATTAAATCAAAATAATTGCAAACATAACTCCCCTAGGATTGTTGTTAATTGGAGGAACCCGTTGTTTCGGGCAAGCCATGGATTGATGCTTGTTGGTGGTGGGGGAGTATAAACTTTACCATTTTGCTTGGGAACCGCCTATAATGTGTGTAGCATGGAAGATATCAAGATCTCTCGGTTGTTATGTTGACAATGAAAGTATACCGCTCAAAATATTATCCATCTCCATTTCAAAATTAAGCTCTGGCACCTCTGAAAATCCCTGCTTCCCTCTGCGAAGGGCCTAACTATTTACTTTTATGTTGAGTCAGCATCCTCTTATTAAAAAGCACTAGTTGGAGAGCACCGCTATCATTTGCATGCATTACTATTAGTTTACATTGAGTATGACTGTGACTGGATCTCTTTTACCATGAATTACAATTTCCAGTCAGCCCTTGATCTTCAGGGGTGCTCTGCATTTATGTTTTGCGGTCTCAAAAAGGGCTAGCGAGATACCATCTTGTTATATCATATTATGATTGTTTTGAGAAAGTGTTGTCATCCAATATTTATTATTATTGCTAGCTAGTTGATTATGCCATTGATATGAGTAAACATGAGACCTAAATGTTATTGTGAATATGGTTAGTTCATAATCTTTTGCTGAAAACTTGAATGCTGGCTTTGCATATTTACAACAACAAGAGCAAATAGAGTTTGTAAAAGTTTTTCTTTATCACTTTCAGTTTATCAATTGAATTGCTTGAGGACAAGCAAAGGTTTAAGCTTGGGGGAGTTGATACGTCTCCAACATATCTACCTTTCCAAACACTTTTGCCCTTGTTTTGGACTCTAACTTGCATGATTTGAATGGAACTAACCCGGACTGACGCTGTTTTCAGCAGAATTGCTATGGTATTATTTTTGTGCAGAAATTAATGTTCTCGAAATGACCTAAAAATCAACGGGGAATATTTTTGGAATATATAAAAAAACTGGCAAAAAATCAAGGCCAGGGGACCGACACCCAGTCCACGAGGGTGGGGGCGCGCCTACCCCCTGGGCGCGCCCCCTGCCTCGTCGGCCCCCTGGTGCTCCATCGACCTCAACTCCAACTCTATATATTAACGTTGGAGGAGAAAAAATCAGAAAGAAGGATTCATCGTGTTCTACGATACGGAGCCGCCGCCAAGCCATAATCTCTCTCGGGAGGCTTGATCTGGAGTCCGTTCGGGGCTCCGAAGAGGGGAATCCGTCGCCATCGTCATCATCAACCTTCCTCTATCACCAATTTCATGATGCTCACCGTCGTGCATGAGTAATTCCATCGTAGGCTTGCTGGACGGTGATGGGTTGGATGAGAGTTATCATGTAATTGAGTTAGTTTTGTTAGGGTTTGATCCCTAGTATCCACTATGTTCTGAGATTGATGTTGCTATGACTTTGCTATGCTTAATGCTTGTCACTAGGGCCAGAGTGCCATGATTTTAGCTCTGAACCTATTATGTTTCCATGAATATATGTGAGTTCTTGATCCTATTTTGCAAGTCAATAGTCACCTACTATGTGTTATTATCCGGTAACCCCGAAGTGACAATAATCGGGACCACTCCCGGTGATGACTATAGTTCGAGGAGTTCATGTATTCACTAAGTGTTAATGCTTTGTTCCGGTACTCTATTAAAAGGAGGCCTTAATATCCCTTAGTTTCCAATAAGACCCCGCTGCCACGAGAGGGTAGGACAAAATATGTCATGCAAGTTCTTTTCCATAAGCACGTATGACTATATTCGGAATACATGCATGCATTACATTGATGAACTGGAGATAGTTCTGTGTCACCCTATGTTATAACTATTGCATGAGGAATCGCATCTGACATAATTATCCATCACTGATCCATTGCCTACGAGATTTTCACATATTGATCTTTGCTTATTTACTTTTCTGTTGTTACTGTTACAATCACTACAAAACCAAAACGATTACTTTTGCTACTGTTACCGCTACTATCATATTACTTTGCTACTAAATACTTGCTGCAGATATTAAGTTTTTCAGGTGTAGTTGAATTGACAACTCAATTGTTAATACTTGAGAATATTCTTTGGCCCCCCTTGTGTCGAATCAATAAATTTGGGTTGAATACTCTACCCTCGAAAACTGTTGCAATCCCCTATACTTGTGGGTTATCACATCATCTAATTTCTTAGACCAATTCTTCCTGGACGTATTAACAGTCTTTTGCAAAATTAATTTTATTTCTCTATTGCTAAGTTCAACTTGACCACTAGATTGAGGGTCATATGGTGATGCAATTCTAAGGTTAACATCATACTTGGCAAGCATTTTACCAAAATCACCATGAATAAAGTGTGAACCACCATGAGTCATTAAATATCTAGGGACTCCAAACCTTGGGAAAATAACTTCCTTAAGCATTTTAATAGAGGTGTTGGGATCATCACTACTGGTTGGAATAGCTTCTACCCATTTATTAACATAATCAACAGCAACCAAAATATGTGTATACCCATTAGAGGAAGGAAAAGGTCCCATGTAATCGAATCCCCAAACATCAAATGTTTCAACATCAAGTGAATAATTCATAGGCATTTCTTGATGCTTACCAATATTACCTATCTTTTGACATTCATCACAAGATAAGACGAACTTACGGGCATCCTTGAGAGTAGGCCAATAAAATCCAGATTGCAATACCTTGTGAGCAGTTCTATCTCCAGCATGATGCCCTCCATAAGCTTTGGAGTGACATTTCTGTAGGATTTGTCCTTGTTCATGCTCAGGTACACAACGTCTAATAATACCATCTGCTCCTTCTTTATAAAGATGTGGGTCATCCCAAAAGTAATGTCTTAAATCATAGAAGAATTTTTTCTTCTGTTGGTATGTAAAGCTAGGTGGTAAATATTTAGCAACAATGTAATTATCATAATCAACATACCAAGGAGTACCATGAGAAACATTTATTGCAGCTAACTGCTCATCAGGAAAACTATCATCAATAGGTAGTGGGTCACCAAGCACATTTTCAAGCCTAGAAAAATTATCAGCAACTGGGTTCTCAGCTCCTTTTCTGTCAATGATATGTAAATCAAATTCTTGTAACAAGAGAACCCATCAAATAAGTCTAGATTTAGCATCTTTCTTTTCCATAAGATATTTAATAGCAGCATGGTCTGTGTGAATAGTTACTTTGGAATCAACAATATAAGGTCTAAATTTATCACAAGCAAACGCAATTGCTAAGAATTTTTTTCAGTAGTAGCATAATTTCTTTGAGCACTGTCTAGAGATTTACTAGCATAATGAATAACATTAAGTTTCTTATCAACTCTTTGTCCTAGAACAACACCTACAGCATAGTCACTAGCATCACACATAATTTCAAAAGGCAAGTTCCAATCAGGAGATTGAACAATAGGTGCAGAAATTAAAGCTTTCTTAAGTGTTTCAAAGGCTTCCAAACAATCATCATCAAAAACAAAAGGAATATCCTTCTGCAAGAGACTAGTGAGAGACCTAGAAATTTCTGAAAAGTCTTTGATAAATCTCCTATAGAAACCAGCATGACCTAAGAAACTATGAATACCTTTTATATCTCTAGGACATGGAATTTTATCAATTGCATCAACCTTAACCTTGTTCACTTCAATACCTTTTTCAGATATTTTATGACCGGAGACAATGCCTTCATTAACCATAAAGTGGCACTTCTCCCAATTCAAGACAAGATTTGTTTGTTCACATCTCTGCAAAAATCGATCAAGATTGCTTAAACAAACATCAAAAGACTTCCCATAAACAGAAAAGTCATCCATGAAAACCTCAGCAATCTTTTCACAAAAGTCAGAGAATATAGCAGTCATAGATCTTTGAAAGATAGCAGGTGCATTACATAAACCAAAAGGCATACGTCTATAAGCATAGGTTCCAAAGGGACAAGTAAAAGTGGTCTTTTCTTGATCAGGTTGAGAAACATGTATTTGTGAAAAGCCAGAATATCCATCAAGGAAGCAAAAGTGTGTGTGCTTAGATAATCTTTCTAGCATTTGATCAATAAAAGGCAAAGGGTAACGATCTTTTCTAGTTGCTTTGTTTAATTTTCTAAAATCAATTACCATTATATAGCCTGTAACAATTCTTTGTGGAATCAGTTCATTCTTAGCATTAGAAACAACAGTAATACCTCCTTTCTTAGGAACACAATGAACAAGACTTACCCACCTACTATGAGCTATGGGATATATTATACTTGCTTCCAGAAGTTTTAATATTTCCGTTCTTACCAATTCTTTCATCTTCGGATTTAACTCACGTTGGTGATCAACAACAGGTTTAGCATCAGGTTCCATATTAATTTTGTGCTGACATAGAGTGGGACTAATGCCCTTTAAATCATCAAGAGTATATCCAATAGCAGATCGGTGATTCCTTAGAACTTTCAATAATATTTCTTCTTCATGTTCTGAAAGGTTAGTACTAATAATAACAAGATATATCTTCTTTTCATCAAGATAAGCATATTTCAAAGTGTCTGGCAATTGTTTTAAATCAAACACAGGATCACCTTTAGGTGGAGGAGGACCTCCTAAAGTTTCAATAGGCATATTGTGTTTAAGCAGAAGACGTTGTTCAAACAAAATTTTATCTATTTCATTTCTTTCATGCATATGAAAATCATTCTCATGGTCTAGCAAATATTGTTCTAAAGGATCGGTGGGTGGCACAGAAATAGAAGCAAGACCAATTAATTCATCCTTACCAGGCAATTCTTTTTCATGAAGATTTCTACTAAACTTGGAAAAATTAAACTCATGAGACTCATTACCAAAACTAACACCGACAATTTGTTTCTCACAATCAATCTTAGCATTGACAACGTTCAAGAAAGGTCTACCAAAGATAATGGGACAAAAGTCATCTTGTGAGGAACCAAGAACAAGAAAATCAGTAGGGTATTTTATTTTTGCACACAAGACTTCAACATCTCTAACAATCCCAATTGGTGATATAGTATCTCTATTAGCAAGTTTAATAGTAACATCTATTTCTTCTATCTCTGCGGGTGCTATGCCATTCATAATTTCTTGGTATAAGGTGTAAGGAATATCACTCACACTAGCACCTATGTCACATAAACCATGATAACAGTGATCTCCTATTTTAACTGAGATAACAGGCATGCCAACAACAGGTCTATGTTCATCTTTCTTATCAGGTTTGGCAATTCTAGTAGCTTCTTCACAGAAATAAATAACATGCCCATACATATCTTCTTCCAAGAGATCTTTAACCATAGCAATACTAGGTTCTACTTTAATTTGTTCATCAGGTTGAGGTGTCCTAATGTAGCTTTTGTTAACCACAGTTGAAACTTTAGCATGTTCCTTTATCCTAACAGGGAAAGGTGGTTTCTCTATATAAGCAGAAGGAACAAATGGATCAACATTATAAAGTATAGTTTCTTCTCTAACTGGTACCGGCTCTTTAATTTCTTCTTTAATAGGTGGGTGATATTCAAACCACTTCTCTTTAGGGAGTTTAACATGAGTAGCAAATGATTCACAAAAGGAGGCTACTATCTGAGAGTCAAGTCCATATTTAGTGCTAAACTTTTGAAAAGCATCGGTATCCATAAGAAATTTAACACAATCATACTTAAGTTTAATACCTAACTCTTTACCTTTGTCGAGTTCCCAATCTACGGAGTTACGTTTAATTCTTTCCAAAAAATCCCACCAGAATTCAATAGTCTTCTTCATAAAGGAACCAACACAAGAAGTATCAAGCATGGTTTGATCATTACGAGAAAGCCGAGCATAAAATTTTTGGATAATAATTTGTCTTTAGAGCTCAAGATTGGGGCATGAATGTAACATTCACTTAAGGCTCCCCCAAGCTAGAGTGATACTTTCTCCTTCACGAGGACAAAAATTATATATATAATTCCGATCACGATGAACTAGATGCATAGGATAATTTTTTTGATGGAACTCCAATTTCAAACGAGTCCAATTCCATGATCCAATATCATCGCATAGCCTATACTATGCCAATGCTTTTCCCTTCAAAGAAAATGGGAAAACCTTCGTCATAACTTTATCTCCGGGTAAATCTGCAAGCTTAAACAATCCACAAATTTGTTCTACATATATCAAGTGCATATCAGGATGTTCGGTTGCATATCCTGCATAAGGATTAGCTAGCAGTTGTTCTATCACACCCGAAGGAATTTCATATTCAATATTTTCAGTAGGTGCAGTAGGTTGAGGGGTAGCTAATTGGGGTTCCGTACGAGGTGAAGATACCCTGAACAAACCCCTCAAAGGATTGTTTTCCATAGTAACAAGTGACAAGAAATTTCAGCACACTATATAAATATTTCCTTGCCAATTTCTACTTACTAGAGGTGCTTCACGCCCCGGCAACGGCGCCATAAAATAGCCTTGATGACCCACAAGTATAGGGGATCAATTGTATCTCTTTTCGATAAGTAAGAGTGTCGAACCCAACGAGGAGCAGAAGGAAATGACAAGTAGTTTTCAGTAAGGTAATGTCTGCAAGTGCTGAAATTCTAAGTAGCGAGTAATTTGATAGCAAGATAATTTGTAATGAGAAAGTAACGATAATAGTAACAAGTATGCAGCAAGGTAGCCCAATCGTTTTGAGGCAAAGGACAGGCCAAAACGGTCTCTTATGATAAGCAAAGAATTTTTGAGGGTACGCGAGAATTTCATCTAGTCACTTTCATCATGTTGGTTTAATTTGTGTTCGCTACTTTGATAATTTGATATGTGGGTGGACAGGTGCTTAGGTGATGTTCTTACTTGAAAAAACCTCCTACTATTAACCCCCCCGCAAGCATCCGCAACTACGAGAAAAGTTTTAAGAATAAATTCTAACCATAGCATTAAACGTTTGGATCCAATCGGTACCTTACGGAATAGCTCATAAACTGGGGTTTAATTTTCTTTCACTCTCACAACCCATCATCTAATTACTACTCCACAATGCATTCCCTTAGGCCCAAATATGGTGAAGTGTCATGTAGTCGACGTTCACATGACACCACTAAGGGAATCACAACACACATACTATCAAAATATCGAACACATATCAAATTCACATGATTACTTGCAACATGATTTCTCCTGTGACCTCAAGAACAAAGCTAACTACTCACAAATGATAAACATGCTCATGATCAGAGGGGTATTAAATAGCATATTGGATTTGTACATATAATCTTCCGCCAAATAAACCATATAGTAATCAACTACAAGATATAAACAACACTACTAGTCACCCACAAATACCAATCTATAGTTCTGGTAACAAGATTGAACACAAGAGATGAACTAGGGTTTGAGAGGAGATGGTGCTGTTAAATATGTTGATGGAGATTGCCCTGCCCAAGATAGGAGAGTTGTTGGTGATGATGATGACGATGATTTCCCCCTTCGGGAGGGAAGTTCCCCCGGCAGAATCGCTCCATCGGAGGGCAAAAGTGCTCCTGCCCAAGTTCCGCCTCGAGGCGGCGACGCTTCGTCCCGAAAGTCCCCCTCCTTATTTTTTTTCTAGGTCAAAATGACTTATATATCAAAAGATGGGCACCGGAGGTGGGCCGAGGAGGGCACAACCCACCAGGGCACGCCCAGGTGGGTTGTTCCCACCTGGTGGGCCCCCTCTGGTAGTTATTTGCTCCAATAATTCTTAAATAATCCAGAAAAAATCTCCGTGAAGTTTTATCTTGTTTGGAGTTGTGCAGAATAGGTGGCCTTATGTAGCTTTTCTAGGTCCAGATTTCCAGCTGCCGGAATTCTCCCCCTTGGTGTGTACCTTGCAAATTATGAGAGAAAAGGCATTATAATTACTCCAAAAAGCATTATTATGGATAAAAACATTGTAAATAACAGTAAGAAAACATGATGCAAAATGGACGTATCAACCACCGCCGGAGCCCCGTGCCACCGCAACTCCTGGTGTCGCTGCCGTTGCCAAGTCCTCTCCCGCCCGCCTCTACTTCCTCTGCAACGAGCAGGAGCTCACCTGCTCGTCCCGCTCGAGCACCCCGTTGGTCGCCAAGCCGTCGCCTTCCCTCGTGTCCGAGCAGAGGAGGTCACGTCCTCGAGCTCTTCCTAGATCTCGCGCCTCCGGAACCAGTGACCGCCGGCGAGCGCGCCGTCCAGGTCCCCTTCGTCCCACGCCTTCCCTTCCCCTACTTCTTCCCTCTCCTTCTCATGTCTCAAGCTCTCTCTCTATTTCCCAGCAAAGGAGCCCCACCAGGATCTCTGAGCAGTTGCCGCCCCGACCCGGCGCGCCTTCACCCCTTCTCCAGCCATGTCCGGTGCCCCATGGTCGGCTTCCCCCGTTGCCCCATGGCCGGCTTCACCCATTGCCTGCATGCCGGTAGCCGCCGTTGTGCCCGCGACCCCCCTGCTTCGCACGTTCATGCGCTCGCTTGCTCTGCATCGAGGAGATGCCTCTGCTTCATGTGTGCGCCCAGTCTCCGCGTTGACCACATCAGCCAGATGCGGGGGAACTGCGCTGCTTCCCCTGTCAGCCAGCACCACCGAGCCCAAGTCGGCCTGCTACACCGACTGGGCTTTGGCCCATGGTGAGAGCTCCAGTGCTCACTCTATTCCATCAGATTCAGCCCGCATGCCTTTTTTTCCTCATTCTGCAATTGATCCTATTATCCAGAGAATTTTAGAATTGCAGAAAAACCCTTGCATTTCATGCATACAATAACTCATGATTTGTGCATCGGATTAAAATAAGTTATATATGAAACATGCTTAGAATTTTCTCTAGTTTCATAATATGCTGCTATCATCCATGTTTAAAATGTTTAAATTACTGTTTGCATTTGTTTTGCATAAATTACATGCTAAATGTTTTTATTCATATATAAATAACCGTAGCTCCAAATTTAATAAACTTTATATGTAAATGGGGTAGAAAAATGCATAGATTAACATGATGCACTTTATTTTGCTGTTTAACAACATTTGATATGGTTGGGTACATAAAAAAGAGTGAACTAAATACTTGAATGTGGTGTTTCGTCAATATGCAACTCGTTGCATATTGAGCTCCACTTAATTTGTAGTATTGTTTGTTGCACTTCGCTATGCCATGACTCATTAAACCGGACATGCATCATACTTGATTGTGCATCATGCCATGTTTATGCTTGTTGGTTTACCATGTTGTTTGCTTCTTTTTGGTTGTGCTCATTCTCGATAGTTCTCGGTTCTCGTTGCGATTGTGAGCATTCGTTCGACTTCGTTGATTCGTCTACTTCATGGACTCGTTCTTCTTTCAAGCGGGATTTCAGGAAAGATGACGGTTACCATGGATACCACTACTATCTTTGCTATGCTAGTTGTCTCGATGCTAACGTTTTGTCGCACTACCCACCACTTGTTTATCAAGCCTCCCAATATGCCATGAAATAGCCTCTAACCTTTTTCACCATCCCAGCAAACCGTTGTTTGGCTATAGTACCGCTTTGCTCAGCCCCTCTTATAGCATTGCTAGTTGCAGGTGTAGTTTCAGTTTGTTCCATGTTGGAACATGGATATCATGGGATATCACAATATCTCTTATTTAATTAATGCATCGATAAACTTGGTAAAGGGTGGAAGGCTCGGCCTTTTGCCCGGTGTTTTGTTTTACTCTTGTCGCCCTAGTTTCTGTCATACCGGTGTTATGTTCCTTGATTTTGCATTCCTAACACAGTCGGGGTTTATGGGCCCCCTTTGACAGTTCACTTTGAATAAAACTCTTCCAGTAAGGCCCAATATTGGTTTTACCATTTGCCTAATAACAACTAAAACTTGCATAGGGACTTTTCGGACCCCGAGGTTAATTAATCAACAACCCCGGGCCAGTGCTCCTCATGAGTGTTGGTCCAAAATGGGCGATGTCCGGCGCCCCGTGGGCAACCAGGGTCTCAGCCAACCAGACGTCTTGCCCATCTCGTGTGCCCTGAGAACGAGATAGGTGCGGCTCCTATCGGGATTTGTCGGCACATCAGGCGGTCTTACTGATTTTGTTTTACCATTGTCGAAATGTCTTGTGAACCGGGATTCCGAGCTTGATCGGGTTGTTTCGGGAGGAGGATTTTCCTCCGTTGATCGTGAGAGCTTGTCGTGTGCTAAGTTGGGACACCCCTGCATGGTTTAAACTTTCGAGAGCCGTGCCTGCGGTTATGTGGCAGATGGGAATTTTTAATATTCGGTTATAGAGAACTTGACACCAGATCCGAATTAAAATACACCAACCGCGTGTGTAACCGTGACTGTCAGTTTCCGAGTGAGTTCGGGAAGAGAACACAGTGGGCTTATGTTTGAACGTAAGTAGTTTAGGATCACTTCTTGATCATTACTAGTTTGCGACATCTCCGTAGTTTCTCATCTTATTCTTGTATTTTTTTAAGTTAGCCACCATACAAATGCCTAGTGCTTGCTGCAGCCTCATCACTTATCCATTCCATACCCATTAAGCTTTGCTAGTCTTGATACCCATGGTAATGGGATTGCTGAGTCCTCATGGCTCTCAGATTACTACAAAAACAGTTGCAGATACAGGTAATGCGATGGTTTGACGCAAGTGCGATGCTTGCTTGTTTGGAGTTTTTCTGTTTCTTCTTGTTCGATCAAGGGATATGTTCGAGGTCGGGAGCCTGGGATTAGCAGGGTGGATGTCGTTCCTCTTTTTCGTTTGCTTTCATCTGTAGTCGGATCCTGCTCTTCTGTATGATGATTGCTATGTATTGATGTATTCATGTTGTAGCTTGTGGCGAGTGTAAGACTTTATCTTGTATTCTCATCTATTCAGTACATGGTATGTTTTGATGATATCCACCTTGCTATGCGCTTGAAATGCGGTTGTGCCCCAATCATGAGTTAATCACGTGATTGAGATAGAATCACATCTTGGGCGCTACAAGCGGAAAAGCCACTTTCCACTAAACGGATGCAAGGACCAAATCCAATACACCCTGGATTGGGTTGAGCTCTTTATTAGTCCAAGTAACCTAGCCCCCACGTGAACGATCTCACGAAGAGCCATCTCCGCAATGTAGTCAATGAAAAGACGCATGCGCCGAAGGTCCACAATAGTCGAGTTTTTGCCCATGCTCTGCCAAGTTAGATTGAAGTCCCCCGTCACAACCACCAGGATAGGACTTCGATCAACCTCGGCCTTCCGCTCGGATAGAAAAACTGAAGACTGCCCGTGGTCAGCCGGGCAATTATCACCTCCCAACTGAGGTTCAAACATCTGTCGGCCAGAGACATGCTAAGAAAGAACTTCCCGCGATCCATATCCTTAGCTAAGAAAATGACCTCCTTAACACCCAGCAGAATGGCCCCTGAGTGTGAATATCGAATTCGATAATTAATGGTCATTTTTTTGCAAATCAAGGAATTCTCAAAATTAGGGATGACCTTCACTTTATCTTACATACACTAAGATCGCTCGGTTTGTTTTGTTTGTACTACTCCCTCCGTTTCGAAATAAGTGTCTAGCATATAGGATATAGCACAGTTAATAGGAAGTACTGTCAAGTGGCTATGATGTCCAGCAAAGAAGTATAGGTGCCAGTGATGGCAACGAACGCCCCTAGCAGCAGGATGGCGACGATTGCCGCGACCTCGACCCGGCGTAGGCCTTTGGCTCTGTAGATCTTGAGGTAGCAGAGGCAGGGGAAGAAGACTGTGGCCATGACGCTGAGGAAGGAACCGATGAAGGACATGAGGAACCCGAAGAAGGGCACCATGGACGCCACCACGACCGTGCTCACGAGAACGGTGGTGCTGACGGCCACCCTCACCGACCCACTCCCCGCAAGCGAGAACCTCTCCTCGATCGCCGACGTGATGGGCGCGACGAGCAGCGCGTACTTGGTCAGCGGGTTGATGAGAGTCATGACGATGGCGATCTTGGTGTAGAGCCTCCCTGATGGCAGGTTGAGCGTCACCTGCGACCGCACGTCGTCGCCGTATATGAGGTAGCCCAGCACCGCCGTGAGTCCGTAGTTGAGGCTGCAGAGCGCCGAGGAGAAGAGCAGCACTTGGGAGAAGCGCTCGCGGTTCTTCATGGACGAGTATATCGTTGGAAAGACGGCATGGCCGGCGAAGCAGACGAAGTAGAGGCCGAGGGAGGTGGGCAGGCCGGCGAGGTTGAGGACGTTGCCGCTCCCGCGGAAACCGGATTCGGAGACGCCGGCCCAGACGAGCGACACCGTCAAGGCCGCCGACGCGACGAGCCCGAGCGCCGACACGTAGGCGAGCACGCCGAGGTTCTTGAGCCAGGTGGTGGGCAGCACGACGGCGCCGGCCAGGACGATGTACAACTGCTTCCCGCGCAGCCGGTAGCCAGCGAGCAGCTCCACGCCGGCGCCGGGGAAGAGCTTATCGAGGTTGTCGCCCTCAAGGACCAGGAAGCTGACGGCGACGAGGTAGAGCTCCACGTACATGAACAGAGCGACGGTTCTCCGGCCGGCGGCGCCGAAGGCCAGCTGGCCGACGTCCGGGTAGGTGGCCACGGAGCCGTCGGCGCGCATGCAGCGCGCTATGAGCGTGCCGGTGTAGTAGCAGACAGCGCCGACGAGGGCGAAGAGCGCCAGGCTGAGCCACCCGCCCCGCGACACCGCGTAGGGCATGGCGAGCACCCCGACGCCCGAGACGGCGTTGGTGAGGTTCAGGCACGCCCTGGAGAAGGAGGCGCCGGCGCTGCGATACGGAGGGAGCTGCGCCTCGGCGTCGCGGTCAACAACCCGCTTCCCGGTGGCCGTGAGAAGAGGCTCGCCGAGGGGGCTCGCCGTCGCACCGAGGCCGCTCGTCTCGTGGTCTTCCATCTTTGAACGGCCAGAAGATAGATGATTGCCGCGGCTGATCGTTCGGACGATTTATATAGTGCCGCGCCTTGCCTAGCTGCGCGCGGGGCTGTTTATAGTGCGGCCCCCCTGCTGGCCGGTCTGTCGTCAGTTTGCCAACGATGACTCCAAGACGGCTCGCCCAAGAGATGATCGGTATTTTGACACGTGAAACACCGTCTATAGAAGAGTTCATTACCTTTTTCTTTTACAACCCTAAAAAAACATTTTTCTTTTACAGCAAAGAGTTTATCACCTTTGCTCCACTCATGTCTGTTGGCAGTTTGCCAACGCATGCAACGCTGACTCCAACATCGGTCCACTACCGGAATAACCCTATATGCCTACGGCCTTATCTATGCCAATGGTTTTTTGTCGGGGCCGTCGGCATAACTCGAGCAACGCAGACGGCCTGGAAAAAGCCGTCGGCATAGAGAAGCCGTCAGCATACCTTCATCTATGCCTACGGCAGCCGTAGGCATAGTTAGGCCGTCGGCATATATCGATCTATGCCTACGGTGGCCATAGGAATAGTTAGGCCGTCGGCATAGATGACGGCCCTGACACCGGCCGTCGGCATAGATAGTATATATATTTTTTTACTAGTAGCTGCCACGTGGCAGAGCTATGCCGACGGCAAAGCCGCAGGCATAGTTTTCCATCTATGCCTACGGCCTTGCCGTAGGCATAGCCCCGCCACGTGGCGCCTCCTGGCAGCCCCTGGCCGAGAACTATGCCTACGGCATGGCATAGATATTTTTTTTAAAATTATTTTTATTTTTAAGTTAGATTTTGTTTAATTTAAATCTAACTTATCTAAACTTAAACATACACAAATTATACATCGATTTAGGGTAGAATTTTCCATAGATTATGAATATCCAGTTTGTTTTTGTTTTTGAGTATGTTAGAAATGTGGCCTCCTGTACTTTTGCATGTAGGTCCTTCTGCTTTATTAAAATCATAAGTAATTGATACTTGGATTGATTTTGACAAAATTTATATGGTTTTTTTATCAGAATCTTGAAAGGATTATGTGTTATACTATGTTTCAAATTTGAACAAACTTAAATCATGTTTGCTTCATCAGATTGTTTCAAGGACTGTGGTGGCGGGTGCAAAGGCAACTGGCTCAGGAGTGTGACCCTTCATGGACGCCGATGCCGCTGTCACTTGGAGGGAGGAAACGTCCATGTCGGGTTGACACGAAGGGAATCTTATGGTGGGTTTGTCCCAGACCTTGTTCTCAAGTGTTCCTATGGACCGACCTATCACAACCAGGTGAAAACGTCCATTGGTCAAAGCTCGTCCGGTGAAAGTCAAAGGCGTAGATTTTCGGGTCAACTTGTCCAGGGTTCGGCTGACCGGGGACCGGTTCGGCTGACCGAGTCCTCATACATGCCAAAAGATGTGGTGCCATGTCTAAAGAGGCAATACGCGGCTCCGGTGTGAGGATCGCCCTCATGAACGGCGATGCAATCGAAGTAATCCTTCTGCGGTTTTGGCGTTGCATGAATATTCCTGAACACTTGGAGCGTAATCAATTCATGAGATTTTTACACAGTGCAGACACATATGATATAATATGTGTGGCAATTTCTTATATTTTTGTAAGATGCAGGAGTATGTGAAAAAATCCCCCATCATGGATTGTTCTTCGCATATCTACGAGTGTGGTCGGGGGCCTTTGGGGGCTATGCCTACGGCAAAGCCGTCGGTTTGCCGTAGGCATAGTACTTAGCCAGGAGCAACCATGAGCTGCCACGTGGCAAATCTATGCCGACGGCAAAGCCGTAGGCATAGTTTTGCCATGTGGCAGCTCCTGGTTGGTTTTACTTAGCGACGGCGCCGTCAGCTGCCGTCTTGTTCTTTTTTTGCCGACGATGAAACTATGCCGACGGCTGTACGAAAGCCGTCGGCATAGACAGCTATGCCGACGGCTTTAGTATGCCGACGGCCTGACAGAATACGCTGACGTATTCTACGCCGACGGGGGTATGCCGATGGCAGCCGTAGGCATAGGCCTATGCCGACGGCATTGTGGCATATGCCGACGGCCTTGGGCCGTAGGCATAGCCCCTGATTTCGGTAGTGGTCAGTCAAGAGGTTTTGACAAGTGAAACACCATCTATAATGAGTTTTTCGAGAAAAGCATTTCCGTGCATGGCTCAACCGTCGGCTTGGTTCGAGATTAGGATGCATGCAAGCTTGCTAGTAGTATTTGCTATTCTCAGAGTAATTAATCCTATATTCTGACAATCCATCAATCAACTTTATATCTTCTCTCTCCTCATTTTTCTCTCACGCCACACGCACACAGAGTTCGCTCTCCTACTCACATGCATTTATTTTTCAATCTTAAACTTGGAACAACTATATATGTTCAAATAAATTACAGGAAAATATTATGTTTGAACATGTGTTTTTCTTCTGATTTTATCTTCAAAACAAGCTAAATATCAGATATGTGTTGACAAAGTTCAAATTTCATATTCAAACTAAACCCATGACAAAAATCATGAAACTGAGGGAGTATAATTTTGTGATAAAAAATACGAAACATTCATTTTTTAATAAAACTCAACTAGATAAAACTGACTAGGAAATATCACGTTACCACACGTTAGGTGAGAGAACACACTGTGTGGTGTCAGGGATATAATATTTAATCACCTTACATATTGTGATGGCACATATCCCAACGAAACAAGGGTGTAGTGGATGCATGCACGGTATCTACCGTGCACAGTAGAAAAACCAGTCTCTGAGTTTTTCACCTTTGCTCCACTCATGTGGTCGGTGGACTTGAGACGGGACTTGTGTGGTGGAAGCCATGGTGACTGGACTCAGAGTCAAGTTCACCCTCGTCGCGTCGCGCGATAGTCGCTACCTTCGCGTACATGCTAGGACACGGTCCATATGCGTGTGGGCTGACGCTTGCCTCTTCATGATAACCGTGCGTTTACAATCCAGGCAGTTGCATGACAACCGTGTAACTCCTCGCTACTATTAGGGAAAATCTTATATAGAGAATCTTATCAGTAGCGCTGTCTGAAAGAACTCACTATTGCTAATTAGCAATAGCCGTTCTCATCAAGAGCGCTACTGCTATTTGGATAGTAGCAGCGCGGTCAGGTGAAAAAGCGTCACTACTATAATTGCCACGCAGTTACGTATCGGCATGCTAGATATAAAAGTAGCGCCCTTGACAAACCGCGCTGCTGCTGACAAAGTAGTAGTAGCGTATTTTTGGATTAAGGTGCTACTACTAAGTTTGAACTGGCCATATAACATGCCCAACATAGCAGCATTGCGGTTTAATAGTAGGCGCTACTGCTACGACCAATAGTAGTAGCGCTTTTCCCTAACCCGCGCTACTACTAAACAAAACTTATCGTCTTCCTCCACGCGGCCGACCCTCGCTCTCCCTCTCCACTCTCCCACCCTCCCCACGCCACGATGCCATCGTCCGCCTTCACCGGAAGAGATCGCCGTCGCCCTCCTCCTTCACTGAGGTATCTCTCCCCTCCCTCCCTCCTGCCTCCTCCCTCTCCGGACTGCCTCGTCCATCCTCCTCCTCCCTCTCCCTCCCTCCAATCCCTCCCTCCTGCCTCCTCCCTCCCTACCTCATTCGTCCTCCTCCTCCCTCCCTCCTGCCTCCTTCCTCCCGGTCACCTCCCTCCGTGCCTCGTCCTCCTCCTCCCTCCACCTCCCTCCCTCCCTCGCTCATCCCTCCCTGTTCCTCCCTTGAATTTTTAGTAAAAAAATTAGTAACAAAAATTAGTAACTTAATACTTTATACTTTCTAGTTTACTTAATTAGTTAAAAAATTAGTTGGTAGAAACATGTATTGGACACTTAGTTGGAATGCTATATACAAAAAAATTAAGGAATAGAAATTTTTATGTGTACAAACAATATAGAAATGTATAGGAATGCTATATGAGAAATTTTAGGTATCACATTTAGCAATAGAAGTTTGTTGTAAGAAAATTTAGGTATAGCAATTATAGTAATAGAATTTTTTAGGAAGTGTTGAATAGAGTAGAACTAGGGTATTTAGTTATGTCAATCTCACATTGCCAAATTTAGAGAGAGAGAGAGACCTAGTTTCTATATTGAACCATTGTGAATGAGCGTCAAGTTTGAATGCTCATGTGTGGCGCAGGGTATATCAACGAAGAGTCGGTCAACGACGCCCAGAAGATCATCGACGACACCCGCACCCTCGACAGCCATGGTCTATAGTGAGTAAACATGTATATCTAGTGTTGTGTACTAGCTAGTGTTGCTCAAATATGATGTAGATATAAACATGTATATCTAGTGTTGCTTGATGACCCACAAGTATATGGGATCAATTGTAGCCTTTTCCATAAGTACGAGTGTCGAACACAACGAGGAGCAGAAGGAAATGACAAGTGGTTTTCAGCAAGGTAATGCCTGCCAGCGCTGAAAATGTAAATAACAGAGTAGTTTGATAGCAAGATAATTTGTAACGAGCAAGTAAAGGTAATAGTAACAAAAGTGCAGCAAGGTAGCCCAATCCTTTTGAGGCAAAGGACATGCCAAAACAGTCTCTTATAATAAGCAAAGCGTTCTTGAGGGTACACGGAATTTCATCTAGTCACTTTCATCATGTTGGTTCGATTTGTGTTCGCTACTTTGGTAATTTAATATGTGGGTGGACCGGTGCTTAGGTGTTGTTCTTACTTGAATAAACCTCCTACTTATGATTAACCCCCTCGCAAGCATCCGCAACTACGAGAAAAGTATTAAGAATAAATTCTAACCATAGCATTAAATTTTGGATCCAGTCGGTCCCTTGTGGAATAGCGCATAAACTAGGGTTTAAGCTTCTGTCACTCTCATAACCCATCGTCTAATAACTAGTCCATAATGCATTCTCTTAGGCCCAAATATGGTGAAGTGTCATGTAGTCAACGTTCACATGACACCACTAAGGGAATCACAACATACATACTATCAAAATATCGAACACATATCAAGTTCACATGATTACTTGCAACAAGATTTCTCCCGTGACCTCAAGAACAAAAGTAACTACTCACAAATAATAATCATGCTCAAAATCATAGGGGTATTAAATAGCATATTGGATCTGAACATATAATCTTTCACCAAATAAACCATCACTGGTACGCGTCGGTGCTATACAAACGGTTTTTAACCCCTTTCCACGACGATATTTGGAACCATCGCCAAGTGAGTGTGGGCGATAGGGGGGTCCTTCACAAACGACCCAGAAACTATCGGGGATAGGGAGCCAAGATGCATATACAGTACTCCTACTCGTTTGTGCTCGCATTGCCATCGCAGTAGGTATTCTGTGGTTCTACGTTTACGATGCGCGACCCATCATAAATGGTTCACTATTATAGAACGTGTATGATAAGAATACAATCACACACATTCGCTTGTCCCAAACCGTATGCGATAACTAATTAAGAAGATTAGCTAATCGTCGTACGAGTGTCGGATAGGATTACGAAACGTTGGACTGTCGTAACATCGTCGTACACGACAACTATCGCACACGCTATTCTGTGGTGCAACATTTACGATGCATACTTCATCAGAAACACTTCATGGTTGTGAATCGTGTACTGGTGGCGAACTTTGATGCCCACTGGCTGAAGAAAACAGTAAGCCATTTTTGTATATTGTAGGGTGTTCCTTATATTTGCACTGGTGGCGAACTTTGATGCCCAGTGGATATAATCTGTGCAATCGCCTTAATAGCCTAGTATTAGTTTCGGGCTTATTTATTTCCTAGTCTTCTTTTTCCTTGGTTTGCTAGTGGCCGCAACAACCATGGACCATATATGGACCATGGTAACCTTGACCCTGCTACAGGCCGTAGGATCCATGGGCCTCCTATGGACTGTCAGATAAATGGGCCTGCAACGGGCCTTAGAATCAGTGGGCCTCGGGCCATCGGAGAAATGGGTCCACATGGGTCGTAAACGGGCATAATTGGTATCGGGCCAGCACGGTAATGGACCGTTAACAGGCCAGAAGATAGCAAAGGCTTAATTCTGTCACAGGCATAACGGGTCGTTAATGGGCCAGAATATAGGATGGGCTGGAAACGGCGCAACGGGTTAACAGGCCACAAACGGGCCAATTCTAACCGTGGGCTGAATTTGGCCCATTAGGGGAACAGGCCAGTAACGGGCCGGAAAGGAGCCCAAGAACGTTTGGGCCGTCAGTAGGCCGAAAGCTAATATGGGCTGGAATAAGCCCATGTGAATCATGGGCCGTTAATGGGTACAAAGAAATTTACTATTCATTATGGGCTACAGTCACCGTGGGCCACTAAAGGGCCTAAAGATACGAAAGGCCTCATATGGGCTGAAAGACGTCGTGGTCCATACATGGGCCGAAAATGAAACAGGCTGGCGTTATATTCGACGGCCCACATGACGTTGTTGGGCCGATTTTGGGAAGGCCCTAACGGGTCGTAAGTTATCGGGCTGTAAAATGGGCTATATGCAAATAGACCGTTAACATGCTTTTCATGGACCAGGCTGCTAACTTTTGACCAAGTCAAACGGGAAGGCCTTTGTAATGTGTCGACATATCATAGGCACCTATCTGACCCAATGACGAGCTGGCACGTGTTTCCTTCGGCCAATGAGAATTTTACACATGGAAAATCCCCATTGGTCCAGGCTGTTAACAGGTTATCGGATCCAAAACCGGACCTGATAGCTTAACGGCAACCCGTTATGGTGGATGCCACGTGTCGGTTACCCTTGACAAAAGCACTTCTATGACGCGTCATTTATTGTCATGGAAGTGAGCACTTTCATGATGATAATTTTGGTATTGTCATGGAACACTTCTACGACAGCACAGGTATGACTATCTTGATTCTGTCATAAAATCGTCATGGATGTACATTCATGAAAAAAAGGTGACCTAATGTGACAAACACGTATCATCATGGAAGTATATTTTTTGTAGTGAAGGGAATTACGTATGTTGTCATAACGGTTCCACCGATAAAGATCTTCGTAGAATATGTAGGAGCCAATATGGGCTTCCAGGTTCCGCTATTGGTTATTGATTGGAGAGGTGTCTCAATCATGTCTACATAGTTCTCGTCTTCTCGAACTCATAGGGTCCGCACGCTTAACGTTCGTTGACGATATAGTGTTATATGAGTTATATGTTTTGGTGACTGAATGCCAGATGAGATCACGGACATGACGAGGAGTCTCGAAATGGTTGAGAGGTAAATATTGATATATAGGACAATGGTATTTGGACACCGAAAGTGTTTCAGGACTTACCGGGAAGGAATCGGGTCACCTGAAGGGGTTCTGGGCACCCCCCCCCCCAGCAAGATATGGGCCTTATGGGCCAAAAGAGGCGACAGACCAGCCCACAAGGGGGCTAGTGCACCCCCTCCCTTGTTTGGCCAGCCCTAGGGAAGGAAAAGGGGGAGGGCTAGCCCCTCCTGCCTTTCCCTCTCATGGGAGAAAGGAAAGGGGGGCGCCACCCTCCCCTACCTTTCCCCGCACTCCAAATAAGGAAAGGGGGCGAGGCTTGAGAGGGACCCCAAGTAGGATTCCTCCTACTTGGGTGCCTCCTTTGGCAGCTCTTCCCTCCTCCCACCTATATATATATATATGTGTGTGTGTGTGTATATATATATATATATGTGGGAGGGGGCATCTAGCAGACACCAGATCAATTGTTAGCCGTGTGCGGCGCCCCCCTCTATTGTTTACACCCCTGGTCATATTTTTGTAGTGCTTAGGCGAAGCCCTGGCGAGATCACTTTACCATCACCATAACCATGGCATCGTGCTGACAGAACTCATCTACGACATCGACATCTTGCTGGATCAAGAAGGCGAGGAACATCACCGAGATGAACGTGTGTACAACGCGAAGGTGTCGTGCGGTTGGTACTTGATCGGTTGGAGCACGAAGAAGTTTGACTACATCGACCGCGTTGTTTAACGCTTCCGCTTACGGTCTACGAGCGTACATAGAAACACTCGCCCCCTCTTGTTGCTATGCATCTCGTTGATAGATCTTGCGCGTGCGTAGAATTTTTTTTGTTTTCCATGCAACGATTCCCAACAGTGGCATCAGAGCCAGGTCTATGCGTAGATGACATGCACGAGTAGAACACAAAGAGTTGTGGGCGGTGATAGTCATAATGCTTACCACCAACGTCTTATTTTGATTCGGCGGTATTGTGGGATGAAGCGACCCGGACCAACCTTACATGTCCACACACATGAGACCGGTTCCACCGACAGACATGCAACTAGTTTTGCATAAAGGTGGCTGGCGGGTGTCTGTTTCTGATACTTTAGTTGAATCGAATTTGACTACGACCTGTCCTTGAAAAAGGTTAAAACAACAAACTTGATGAAACACTGTTGTGTTTTTTGCGTAGGTAAGAACGGTTCTTGCAAGAAGCCCGTAGCAGCCACGTAAAACTTGCAACAACAAAGTAGAGGACGTCTAACTTGGTTTTGCAAGGCATGTTGTGATGTGATATGGCCTCGGAACACTAGAGACCGAAAGGTCGAACATGAATCATATAGTAGATATGATCAACATAGAGATGTTCACCATTTATGACTACCCCATCTCACGTGATGATCGGACATGGGTTAGTTGATTTGGATCACGTATCACTTAGATGGCTTGAGGTATGTCTATTTATGTCTATTTAAGTGAGAGTTCTTTACTAATTTGATTAGTTGAACTTAATTTATCATGTACTTAGTCTTAATATTTTTTGCATATCTATGTTGTAGATCAATAGCTTGCGATATAGCTCCCATATATTTTTGATATGTTCCTAGAGAAAACTAAGTTGAAAGATGATAGTAGCAATAATGAGCACTGGGTCCGTGATCTGAGGATTATCCTCATTGCTGCACAGAAGAATTATGCCCTTGATGCACCGCTAGGTGACAAACCTATTGCAGGAGCAGATGCAGATGTTATGAACATTTTGCAAGCTTGATATGATGACTACTTGATAGTTTAGTGCGCCATACTTTACGGCTTAGAACTGGGACTTCAAAAACGTTTCGAACGCCACAGAGCATATTAGATGTTCCAAGAGCTGAAAATTGGTATTTCAGATTCATGCCCATGTCGAGAGGTATGAGACCTCTGACATGTACTTTGCCTACAAGATGGAGGAGAATAGCTCAACCAGTGAGCATGTACTCTGAATGTCTGGGTACTACAATCGCTTGAATCAAGTAGGAGTTAATTTTCTAGATAAGATAGTGATTGACAGAGTTCTCTTGTCACTATCACCAAGCTACTAGAACTTCATGATGAACCATAATATGCAAGGGATGACGAAAATTATTCCCGAGCTCTTCGCGATGCTGAAATCGGCGAAGGTAGAAATTAAGAAAGAGCATCAAGTGTTGATGGTTAACAAGACCACTAGTTTCAAGAAAAAGGGCCAGGGAAAGAAAGGGAACTTCAAAGAAGAATGGAAAACAAGTTGCCACTCACGTGAAGAAGCCCAAAGCTGGACCCAAGCTTGAAACTGAGTGCTTCTACCGCAAAGGGAATGGTCACTAGAAGCGGAACTGCCCCAAATACTTGGCAGATAAGAAGGATGGCAAAGTGAACAAAGGTATATTTGATCTACATGTTATTGATGTGTAATTTACTAGTGTTCGTAGAAACCCCTAAGTATTTGATACCGGTTCAGTTGCTAAGATTAGTAACTCGAAACGGGAGTTGCAGAATGAACAGAGACTAGTTAAGGACGAGGTGATGATGTCTGTTGGAGGTAATTCCAAGGTTGATATGATCACCGCCGCACACTCCCTCTACCTTCGGGATTAGTGTTGAACCTAAATAAATGTTATTTGGTGTTTGCGTTGAGCATGAATATGATTATATCATGTTTATTGCAGTATAGTTATTCATTTAAATCAGAGAATAATTGTTGTTCTGTTTAGATGACTAAAACCTTCTATGGTCATACACCAGATGTAAATGGTTTATTGAATCTCGATCGTAGTGATACACATATTCATAATATTGATGCCAAAAGATGCAAAGTTGATAATGATAGTGCAACATACTTGTGGCACTGTCGTTTTAGTCATATTGGTGTAAAGCGCATGCAGAAACTCCATGCAAATGGACTTTTGGAATCACTTGATTATGAATCATTTGATGCTTGCAAACCATGCCTCATGGGCAAGATGACTAAAACTCCGTTCTCCGGAACAATGAGCGAGCTAATGACTTATTGGAAATAATACATACCAATGTATGTCGTCCGATGAGTGTTGAGGCACGCGGTGGGTATCTTTATTTTATAACCTTCACAGATGATTTCAGTAGGTATGGGTATATCTACTTGATGGAACACAAGTCTGAAACATTTCAAAAGTTCAAAGAATTTCAGAGTGAAGTGGACAATCATCGTAACAAGAAAATAAAGTTTCTATGATCTAATCACGGAGGCGAATATTTGAGTTACGAGTTTGGCCTTCATTTAAGACAATGTGGAATTGTTTCACAACTCACGCCACCTGGAACACCACAGCGTAATGGTGTGTCCGAACATCGTAACCATACTTTATAGGATACGGCGCGTTCTATGATGTCTCTTACCGATTTACCACTATCGTTTTGGGGTTATGCATTAGAGACATCCGCATTCACATTAAATAGGGCACCATCTAAATCCGTTGAGATAATACCGTATGAACTATGGTTTGGCAAAAAAACTTAAGCTGTCGTTTCTTAAAAGTTTGGGGATGCAATGCTTATGTCAAAAGTCTTCCGCCTGATAAGCTCCAACCCGAAGCGGAGAAGTCTGTCCTCATAGGATACCCTAAGTAAACAATTGGGTACACCTTCTACCACAGATCCGAAGGCAAGATCTTTGTTGCCAAGAATGGAACCTTTCTAGAGAAGGAGTTTCTCTCGAAAGAAGTGAGTGGGAGGAAAGTAGAACTTGATGAGGTAATTGTACCTTCTCTCGAATTGGAAATTAACTCATCATAGAAAACCGTTCCCATGATGCCTACAACAACTAGAGAGGAAGCTAATGATGATGATCATGAAACTTCAGATCAAGTTACTACTGAACCTCGTAGGACAACCAGAGTACGATCCGCACCAGAGTGGTATGGTAATCCTGTTCTGGAAGTCGTGTTACTAGGCCAAGGCAAACCTACGAACTATGAAGAAGCTATGATGAGTCCAGATTCCGATAAATGGCTTGAGGAAATGAAATCTGAGATATGATCCATGTATGAGAACAAAGTGTGGACTTTGGTAGACTTGCGTGTTGATCGGCAAGCCATTGAGAATAAATGGATCTTCAAGAAGAAGACAGACGCTGATGGTAATGTCACCATCTACAAAGCTCGATGAGGGAGTCCTGGATTAGGGGGTCTCCGGACAGCTGGACTATCTCCATTGGCCGGACTGTTAGACTATGAAGATACAAGATTGAAGACTTCGTCTCGTGTCCGGATGGGACTCTACTTGGCGTGGAAGGCAAGCTAGGCAATACAGATATGGATATCTCCTCCTTTGTAACCGACCTTGTGTAACCCTAACCCTCTCCGGTGTCTATATAAACTGAAGGGTTTTAGTCCATAGGACAACAATCACAACATACAATCATATCTTAGGCTAGCTTCTAGGGTTTAGCCTCTCTGATCTCGTGGTAGATCTACTCTTGTACTACCCATATCATCAATATTAATCAAGCAGGACGTAGGGTTTTACCTCCATCAAGAGGGCCTGGACCTGGGTAAAACATTGTGTCCCGTGCCTCCTGTTACCATACGACCTAGATGCATAGTTCGGGACCCCCTACCCGAGATCCGCCGGTTTTGACACCGACATTGGTGCTTTCATTGAGAGTTCCTTTGTGTCGCCACCGTTAGGCTCGATGGCTCCTACTATCATCGATAGCGATGCGGTCCAGGGTGAGACTTTTCTCCCCGGGCAGATCTTCATATTCGGCGGCTTTGCACTGCGGGCTAATTCGCTTGGCCATCTGGAGCAGATTGAAAGCTACGCCCCTGGCCGTCAGGTCAGATTTGGACGTTTGAACTACACGGCCGACATCCGCGGAGACTTGATCTTCGACGGATTTGAGCCACAGCCGGGCACGCCGCACTGTCACGATGGGTATGACCTAGCTCTGCCGCCGAACAGTACCCCAGAGGTCGCGCCCGCATCAGCTCCGACCCATAGTTCGGAGCCAACTGCGCCAATCAAGGAGGGGTGGTTAGACAGCGCCTCAGGGGCTGCAGTCTCAACAGTGATCGAGCCGAACACCAGCATAATCCTCCGCGCAGCCTGTGAATCCAAGGTGCCGGACTCTTTTTCCGACTCCGAACCGCCCGCGCCCCTGCCAATCGAATCCGATTGGGCGCCGATCATGGAATTCACTGCCGCGGATATATTTCAGCACTCACCCTTCGGCGACATTCTTAATTCACTAAAGTCTCTCTCTTTGTCAGAAGAGCCATGGCCGGATTATGGCCAACAGGATTGGGATGCGGACGACAAAGAAATTCGACGCCCACCCACCACCCACTTAATAGCCACTGTCGATGACTCAGCCGACATGCTCGACTTCAACTCCGAAGACATGGACGGTATGGATGATGATGCGGGAGGCGAAGAGGAACCACCGCCCACAGAGCGCTGGACGTCCACCTCATCATCTGACGTATACATGGTGGACACACCAAAAGAAGACGACGACGAGGAACGGAAGGACGCACCGAAGGCTTGTTCCCTCAAGAAGCAGTCAAAGCGGCAGCGCAAGCGCCGCCCCAAATCTCGCCTCGGCAGAAATAACGATCATACAGACCCAGCGTTGGAGCAGGGCGAACCACCGCCGAACCACCGCAATACGGAGAATCAAACCAAACAAACCAATTATGTCAAAGATAATAGTCCGGACGACATAACGCCGGACAGGCACCCGGAGCAGCAGAATGCCCGTCAAAGGCTTGTTGCCACCGCGAGGAGTCTGAAAAAGCAGAAGCAAAGGCTCAAGGCTGCGCATGACACACTCCAAATCAGATGCAGTAAAGTACTCAACACAACAGCGAAGTACGGCGGCAATCGCCCCACCAAGAGCTACCCAAAGCGGAAGTTGCTACCTGAATTCGATGAGGAGGCCTCAGACCCCCCACAACCAAAAATCTAAACGGCCACCTGGCCGGATAGACGACCTCACGGCCAACATAGAGCGGCAAACAACGCCACTCACAAGCCAATACGCGATCCACGTGAGGGCTCGCACCAAAAGGACGGCGCAACCAGATCCATCTATGGACCACGCAAGCGCGCCCAGCATACGATGTAACACAACAAACATCCGAACAACACGGTACACCCAGATACAGGGGTGCCGCACACCCCCTATGTTTCACCGATGAGGTGCTGGACCATGAATTTCCAGAGGTATTCAAACCCGTAAACATAGAGGCATACAACGGAACAACAGACCCCGGGGTCTGGATTGAGGACTATATCCTCCATATCCATATGGCTCGAGGAGATGATCTCCACGCCATCAAGTACTTACCCCTCAAGCTCAAAGGGCCAGCTCGTCACTGGCTTAAAAGCCTCCCCGAAAACTCCATTGGAAGCTGGGAAGAGCTCGAAGACGCTTTTCTGGCAAATTTTCGAGGGACTTATGTCCGACCTCCAGACGCGGATGATTTGAGTCATATAACTCAACAGCCCGGAGAGTCAGCCTGAAAGCTTTGGAACATGTTTCTTACTAAAAAGAACCAAATTGTCGACTGTCCGGACGCGGAAGCCTTGGGGGCTTTTAAGCATACCGTCCGTGACGAATGGCTTGCCAGACACCTCGGCCAAGAAATGCCGAGAACAATGGCAGAATTAACAAGCCTCATGACCCGCTTTTGCGCGGGTGAGGACAGCTGGCTAGCCAGATGCAGCACTAGCGACCCCAGTACATCTGAAGTTAGAGCTGGAAACGGGAAATCATGGTGCAACAACAATGACAAATGCCAGAATAAAGAAGACAACACAAAGAGCACGACAGTAAACACCGGATTCAAAAGCTCTCGGCCAGGTCAGCAAAAGCCGCCCTTTAAAGGCGCCAGAGACGAACTGTCCAGCCTAAACAAAATTCTGGACCAAATATGTCAGATCCATAGCACCCCTGGTAAACCCGCTAATCATACCCACAGAGAATGTTGGGTCTTCAAGCCGTCCGGCAAGCTCAACGCCGTACACAAGGGGGAGGATACACCAAGCGAAGATGAGGATGAGCCTCTCAAGCAAGACACTGGGGAACAAAAGAAATTTCCACCAGAAGTCAAAACAGTAAACGTGTTACATGTGATCAAGGGGAGAAACAAAACGGCACTCCCAGAAAAATATGCCCAAAGGCATATCACCGCGGAGTCCTGCCACTGGTCGTCTCAACCGATCACTTTCGACCATCGTGATTACTCAGCAAGTATCCGGCGTGCAGGATGGGCTACCCTGGTATTAGCCCCAGTATTGACGGATACCACTTCACACGAGTCCTGATGGACGGTGGCAGCAGTCTCAACCTGATATACCAGGATACAATCCACGAAATGGGGATAGACCCAACGAAAATTTGCCATAGCAATACTACCTTTAAAGGAGTAACGCCAGGCCCAGTGTGCCGTGGCAGCCGCACACTAAAAACGGCCTCACCAACTAAAGCATTTGATAGGTCGTCAAGACCACGGACGTGGTTAGACGAGTCCGGCGCTGCTATATGTAATTTGTACCGGATTGGTAGCCACACCCCTATTACAAATACAAGGGCTCAACGCGCGCAGACAAGTGGCAATTTCTATTCATTTTTAGTTATACGTGGTTTCTTTAAAAACTATCTTTTTGCACGACAACTTTTTCACCTAAGTCCCTCTCTTTTACAGATGATCATCGTGCTACACCCGTCCAGGATACGGCACAACGGAGACATAGACGCAGACGTGCAGCAGGGACCCGCTCCAAGGATTCTTTTTAGATTAAGACCTTGCATAAACCTTTTTTACTGTCTCTTGTTCATACACATCCCTCGAATTCTCAGTACAATTGAGAAGCATGCTGACGTCTTGGCACGTGGCCACGTCAGAATAATGTTGGGGAACGTAGTAATTTCAAAAAAATTCCAACGCACACGCAAGATCATGGTGATGTATAGCAGCGAGAGGGGAGAGTGTTGTCTATGTACCCTCGTAGACCGAAGCGGAAGCGTTGACGCAACGTAGAGGAAGTATTCGTACGTCTTCCCGATCCGACCGATCCAAGCACCGTTACTCCGGCACCTCCGAGTTGTTAGCACACGTACAGCTCGATGACGCTCCCCGGGCTCCGATCCAGCAAAGCTTCGGGGATGAGTTCCGTCAGCACGACGGCATGGTGACGATCTTGATGTTCTACCATCGCAGGGCTTCGCCTAAGCGCTGCTACAATATGACCGAGGTGGAATATGGTGGAAGGGGGCACCGCACACGGCTAAGGAACGATCACGATGATCAACTTGTGTGTCCTAGGGTGCCCCCTGCCTTCGTATATAAAGGATCCAAGGGGGGGGGGGTGCGGCCGGCCCTAGAGGAGGCGCGCAGGAGGAGTCCTACTCCTACCGGGAGTAGGACTCCCCTCCCTTTCCTTGTCCAAGTAGGAGAGGTGGAAGAAGAGAAGGAAAAGGGGGGGGGGCGCCGCCCCTCCCTCCTTGTCCAATTCGGACTAGGGGGAGAGGGGGCGCGCGGCCTGCCCTGGCAGCCCCTTCCTTTTCTCCACTTTAGGCCCATGAGGCCCATTAACCCCCCGGGGGGTTTCGGTAACCCCCCGGTGCTCCGGTTTTATCCGAAACTTCCCCAGAACGCTTCCGGTGTCCGAATATAGTCATCCAATATATCAATATTTATGTCTCGACCATTTCGAGACTCCTCGTCATGTCCGTGATGACATCCGGGACTCCGAACTAACTTCGGTACATCAAAATGCATTAACTCATAATAACTGTCATCGTAACGTTAAGCGTGCGGACCCTACGGTTCGAGAACAATGTAGACATGACCGAGACACGTCTCCGGTCAATAACCAATAGCGGGACCTGGATGCCCATATTGGCTCCTACATATTCTACGAAGATCTTTATCGGTCAGACCGCATAACAACATACGTTGTTCCCTTTGTCATCGGTATGTTACTTGCCCGAGGTTCGATCGTCGGTATCCAATACCTAGTTCAATCTCGTTACTGGCAAGTCTCTTTACTCGTTCCGTAATACATCATCTCATAACTAACATCTTAGTTATTATGCTTGCAAGGCTTATGTGATGTGCATTACCGAGAGGGCCCAGAGATACCTCTCCGACAATCGGAGTGACAAATCCTAATCTTGAAATACGCCAACCCAACATCTACCTTTGGAGACACCTGTAGAGCACCTTTATAATCACCCATTTACGTTGTGACGTTTGGTAGCACACAAAGTGTTCCTCCGGCAAACGGGAGTTGCATAATCTCATAGTCATAGGAACATGTATAAGTCATGAAGAAAGCAGTAGCAACATACTAAACGATCGGGTGCTAAGCTAATGGAATGGGTCATGTCAATCAGATCATTCAACTAATGATGTGATCCCGTTAATCAAATAACAACTCTTTGTTCATGGTTAGGAAACATAACCATATTTGATTAACGAGCTAGTCAAGTAGAGGCATACTAGTGACACTCTGTTTGTCTATGTATTCACACATGTATTATGTTTTCGGTTAATAGAATTCTAGCATGAATAATAAACATTTATCATGATATATGAGGAAATAAATAATAACTTTATTATTGCCTCTAGGGCATATTTCCTTCAGTCTCCCACTTGCACTAGAGTCAATAAATCTAGATTACACAGTAATGATTCTAACACCCATGGAGCCATGGTGCTGATCATGTTTTGCTCGTGGAAGAGGCTTAGTCAACGGGTCTGCTACATTCAGATCCGTATGTATCTTGCATATCTGTATGTCTCCCACCTAGACTAGATCCCGGATGGAATTGAAGCGTCTCTTGATGTGCTTGGTTCTTTTGTGAAATCTGGATTCCTTTGCCAAGGCAATTGCACCAGTATTGTCACAAAAGATTTTCATCGGACCCGATGCACTAGGTATGACACCTAGATCGGATATGAGCTCCTTCATCCAGACTCCTTCTTTTGCTGCTTCCAAAGCAGCTATGTACTTCGCTTCACATGTAGATCCCGCCACGACGCTTTGTTTAGAACTGCACCAACTGACAGCTCCACCGTTTAATGTAAACATGTATCCGGTTTGCGATTTAGAATCGTCCGGATCAGTGTCAAAGCTTGCATCAACGTAACCGTTTACAATGAGCTCTTTGTCTCCTCCATATACGAGAAACACATCCTTAGTCCTTTTCAGGTACTTTAGGATGTTCTTGACCGCTGTCCAATGATCCACTCCTGGATTACTTTGGTACCTCCCTGCTAAACTTATAGCAAGGCACACATCAGGTCTGGTACACAGCATTGCATACATGATAGAGCCTATGGCTGAAGCATAGGGAACATCTTTCATTTTCTCTCTATCTTCTGCAGTGGTCGGGCATTGAGTCTGACTCAACTTCACACCTTGTAACACAGGCAAGAACCCTTTCTTTGCTTGATCCATTTTGAACTTCTTCAAAATCTTGTCAAGGTATGTGCTTTGTGAAAGTCCAATTAAGCATCTTGACCTATCCCTATAGATCTTTATGCCTAATATGTAAGCAGCTTCACCGAGGTCTTTCATTGAGAAACTCTTATTCAAGTATTCCTTTATGCTATCCAGAAATTCTATATCATTTCCAATCAGTAATATGTCATCCACATATAATATCAGAAATGCTACAGAGCTCCCACTCACTTTCTTGTAAATACAGGCTTCTCCGAAAGTCTGTATAAAACCAAATGCTTTGATCACACTATCAAAGCGTTTATTCCAACTCCGAGAGGCTTGCACCAGTCCATAAATGGATCGCTGGAGCTTGCACACTTTATTAGCTCCCTTTGGATCGACAAAACCTTCCGGTTGCATCATATACAACTCTTCTTCCAGAAATCCATTCAGGAATGCAGTTTTGACATCTATCTGCCAAATTTCATAATCATAAAATGCGGCAATTGCTAACATGATTCGGACAGACTTAAGCATCGCTACGGGTGAGAAGGTCTCATCGTAGTCAACTCCTTGAACTTGTCGAAAACCTTTTGTGACAAGTCGAGCTTTGTAGACAGTAATATTACCGTCAGCGTCAGTCTTCTTCTTGAACATCAATTTATTCTCAATTGCTTGCCGATCATCAGGCAAGTCAACCAAAGTCCATACTTTGTTCTCATACATGGATCCCATCTCAGATTTCATGGCTTTAAGCCATTTTGCGGAATCTGGGCTCACCATCGCTTCTTCATAGTTCGTAGGTTCATCATGATCTAGCAGCATGATTTCTAGAACAGGATTACCGTACCACTCTGGCGTAGATCTCACTCTGGTTGATCTACGAGGTTCAATAGTATCTTGTCCTAAAGTTTCATGATCATTATCATTAGCTTCCTCACTAATTGGTGTTGGTGTCGCAGAAACAGTTTTCTGTGATGTACTACTTTCCAATAAGGGAGTAGGTATAGTTACCTCATCAAGTTCTACTTTGCTCCCACTCACATCTTTCGAGAGAAACTCTTTCTCCAGAAAGTTTCTGAATTTAGCAACAAAAGTCTTGCCTTCGGATCTGTGATAGAAGGTGTATCCAATAGTTTCCTTTGGATATCCTATGAAGACACATTTCTCCGATTTGGGTTCGAGCTTATCAGGTTGAAGTTTTTTCACATAAGCTTCGCAGCCCCAAACTTTCAGAAACGACAACTTTGGTTTCTTGCCAAACCATAGTTCATAAGGCGTCATCTCAACGGATTTTGATGGTGCCCTATTTAACGTGAATGCGGCAGTCTCTAAAGCATAACCCCAAAACGATAGCGGTAAATCAGTAAGAGACATCATAGATCGCACCATATCTAGTAAAGTACGATTACGACGTTCAGACACACCATTACGCTGTGGTGTTCCGGGTGGCATGAGTTGCGAAACTATTCCGCATTGTTTCAAATGTACACCAAACTCATAACTCAAATATTCTCCTCCACGATCATATCATAGAAACTTTATTTTCTTGTTACGATGATTTTCAACTTCACTCTAAAATTCTTTGAACTTTTCAAATGTTTCAGACTTATGTTTCATTAAGTAGATATACCCATATCTGCTTAAGTCATCTATGAAGGTGAGAAAATAACGATATCCGCCACGAGCCTCAATATTCATCGGACCACATACATCTGTATGTATGATTTCCAACAAATCTGTTGCTCTCTCCATAGTACCGGAGAATGGTGTTTTAGTCATCTTGCCCATGAGGCACGTTCGCAAGTACCAAGTGATTCATAATCAAGTGGTTCCAAAAGTCCATCAGTATGGAGTTTCTTCATGTGCTTTACACCGATATGACCTAAACGGCAGTGCCACAAATAAGTTGCACCATCATTATCAACTCTGCATCTTTTGGCTTCAACATTATGAATATGTGTCACTACTATCGAGATTCAATAAGAATAGACCATTCTTCAAGGGTGCATGACCATAAAAGATATTACTCATATAAATTGAACAACCATTATTCTCTGATTTAAATGAATAACCGTCTCGCATCAAACAAGATCCAGATATAATGTTCATGCTCAACGCTGGCACCAAATAACAATTATTTAGGTCTAATACTAATCCTGAAGGTAGATGTAGAGGTAGCGTGCCGACCGCGATCACATCGACTTTGGAACCGTTTCCCACGCGCATCGACACCTCGTCCTTAGCCAATCTTCGCTTAATCCGTAGTCCCTGTTTCGAGTTGCAAATATTAGCAACAGAACTAGTATCAAATACCCAGGTGCTACTGCGAGCATTAGTAAGGTACACATCAATAACATGTATATCACATATACCTTTGTTCACCTTGCCATCCTTCTTATCCGCCAAATACTTGGGGCAGTTCCGCTTCCAGTGACCAGTCTGCTTGCAGTAGAAGCACTCAGTTTCAGGCTTAGGTCCAGACTTAGGTTTCTTCTCTTGAGCAGCAACTTGCTTGTCGTTCTTCTTGAAGTTCCCCTTCTTCTTCCCTTTGCCCTTTTTCTTGAAACTAGTTGTCTTGTTGACCATCAACACTTGATGCTCCTTTTTGATTTCTACCTCCGCAGCTTTCAGCATTGCGAAGAGCTCGGGAATAGTCTTATTCATCCCTTGCATATTATAGTTCATCACGAAGCTCTTGTAGCTTGGTGGCAGTGATTGGAGAATTCTGTCAATGACGCAATCATCTGGAAGATTAACTCCCATCGGAATCAAGTGACTATTATACCCAGACATTTTGAGTATATGCTCACTAACAGAACTGTTCTCCTCCATCTTGCAGCTGTAGAACTTATTGGAGACTTCATATCTCTCAATCCGGGCATTTGCTTGAAATATTAACTTCAACTCCTGGAACATCTCATATGCTCCATGACATTCAAAACATCGTTGAAGTCCCGATTCTAATCCGTAAAGCATGGCACACTAAACTATCGAGTAGTCATCAGCTTTGCTCTGCCAGACGTTCATAACATCTGGTGTTGCTCCTGCAGCAGGCCTGGCACCCAGCGGTGCTTCCAGGACGTAATTCTTCTGTGCAGCAATGAGGATAATCCTCAAGTTACGGACCCAGTCCGTGTAATTGCTTCCATCATCTTTCAACTTTGCTTTCTCAAGGAACGCATTAAAATTCAACGGAACAACAGCACGGGCCATCTATCTACAATCAAACATACATAAGCAAGATACTATCAGGTACTAAGTTCATGATAAATTTAAGTTCAATTAGTTAAATTACTTAAAGAACTCCCACTTAGATAGACATCCCTCTAATCCTCTAAGTGATCACGTGATCCAAATCAACTAAACCATGTCCAATCATCACGTGAGATGGAGTAGTTTCATTGGTGAACATCACTATGTTGATCATATCTACTATATGATTCACGCTCGACCTTTCGGTCTCCGTGTTCCGAGGCCATATCTGTATATGCTTGGCTCGTCAAGTATAACCTGAGTATTCCGCGTGTGCAACTGTTTTGCACCCATTGTATTTGAACGTAGAGCCTATCACACCCGATCATCACGTGGTGTCTCAGCACGAAGAACTTTCGCAACGGTGCATACTTAGGGAGAACACTTCTTCATAATTTAGTGAGAGATCATCTTATAATGCTACCATCAATCAAATCAAGATAAGATACATAAAAGATAAACATCACATGCAATCAATATAAGTGATATGATATGGCCATCATCATCTTGTGCCTGTGATCTCCATCTCCGAAGCACCGTCATGATCACCATCGTCACCGGCGCGACACGTTGATCTCCATCGTAGCATCGTTGTCGTCTCGCCAATCTTATGATTCTATGACTAGCGCTACCACTTAGTGATAAAGTAAAGCATTACAGCGCGATTGCATTGCATACAATAAAGCGACAACCATATGGCTCCTGCCAGTTGCCGATAACTCGGTTACAAAACATGATCATCTCATACTATAAAATTTAGCATCATGTCTTGACCATATCACATCACAACATGCCCTGCAAAAACAAGTTAGACGTCCTCTACTTTGTTTGTTGCAAGTTTTATGTGGCTGCTACGGGCTTTAAGCAAGAACCAATCTTACCTACGCATCAAAACCACAATGATAGTTTGTCAAGTTGATGCCGTTTTAACCTTCGCAAGGACCGGGCGTATCCACACTCGGTTCAACTAAAGTTGGAGAAACTGTCACCCGCAAGCCACCTATGTGCAAAGCACGTCGGGAGAACCGATCTCCCGTAAGCGTACGCGTAATGTCGGTCCGGGCCGCTTCGTCCAACAATACCGCCGAACCAAAGTATGACATGCTGGTAGGCAGTATGACTTATATCGCCCACAACTCACTTGTGTTCTACTCGTGCACATAACATCAAACCATAAAACCTAGGCTCGGATGCCACTGTTGGGGAACATAGTAATTTCAACAGTTTTCCAACGCACACGCAAGATCATGGTGATGTATAGCAACGAGAGGGGAGAGTGTTGTCTACGTACCCTCGTAGACCGAAGCAGAAGCGTTGACGCAACGTAGAGGAAGTATTCGTACGTCTTCCCGATCCGACCGATCCAAGCACCGTTACTCCGGCACCTCCGAGTTCTTAGCACACGTACAGCTCGATGACGCTCCCCGGGCTCCGATCCAGCAAAGCTTCGGGGATGAGTTCCATCAACACGACGGCGTGGTGACGATCTTGATGTTCTACCGTCATAGGGCTTCGCCTAAGCACTGCTACAATATGACCAAGGTGGAATATGGTGGAAGGGGGCACCGCACACGGCTAAGGAACGATCACGATGATCAACTTGTGTGTCCTAGGGTGCCCCCTGCCTTCATATATAAAGGATCCAAGGGGGGGGGGGTGCGGCCGGCCCTAGAGGAGGCGCGCAGGAGGAGTCCTACTCCTACCGGGAGTAGGACTCCCCTCCCTTTCCTTGTCCAAGTAGGAGAGGTGGAAGAAGAGAAGGAAAAGGGGGGGGGGCACCGCCCCTCCCGCCTTGTCCAATTCGGACTAGGGGGAGAGGGGGCGCGCGGCTGCCCTGGCAGCCCCTTCCTCTTCTCCACTTTAGGCCCATGAGGCCCATTAACCCCCCGGGGGGTTCCGGTAACCCCCCGGTGCTCCGATTTTATCCGAAACTTCCCCGGAACGCTTCCGGTGTCCGAATATAGTCATCCAATATATCAATCTTTATGTCTCGGCCATTTTGAGACTCCTCGTCATGTTCGTGATCACATCCAGGACTCCGAACTAACTTCGGTACATCAAAATGCATAAACTCATAATAACTGTCATCGTAACGTTAAGCGTGTGGACCCTACGGTTCGAGAATAATGTTGACATGACTGAGACAAATCTCCGGTCAATAACTAATAGCGGGACTTGGATGCCCATATTGGCTCCTACATATTCTACGAAGATCTTTATCGGTCAGACCGCATAACAACATATGTTGTTCCCTTTGTCATCGGTATGTTACTTGCCCGAGATTCGATCGTCGGTATCCAATACCTAGTTCAATCTTGTTACCGGCAAGTCTCTTTACTCGTTCTGTAATACATCATCTCGCAACTAACACATTAGTTGTAATGCTTGCAAGGCTTATGTGATGTGCATTACCGAGAGGGCCCAGAGATACCTCTCCGACAATCAGAGTGACAAATCCTAATCTCGAAATACGCCAACCCAACATCTACCTTTGGAGACACCTGTAGAGCACCTTTATAATCACCCATTTACGTTGTGACGTTTGGTAGCACACAAAGTGTTCCTCCGGCAAACGGGAGTTGCATAATCTCATAGTCATAGGAACATGTATAAGTCATGAAGAAAGCAGCAACATACTAAACGATCGGGTGCTAAGCTAATGGAATGGGTCATGTCAATCAGATCATTCAACTAATGATGTGATCCCGTTAATCAAATAACAACTCTTTGTTCATGGTTAGGAAACATAACCATCTTTGATTAATGAGCTAGTCAAGTAGAGGCATACTAGTGACACTCTGTTTGTCTATGTATTCACACATGTATTATATTTCCGGTTAATACAATTCTAGCATGAATAATAAACATTTATCATGATATATGAGGAAATAAATAATAACTTTATTATTGCCTCTAGGGCATATTTCCTTCAAATAATGCATGTACCTGGACACAAGGGGCTTCTTACAAAGGGCACTATTTAGGCCCGATTTATACCATAAAGACCGAATACCTTAGGGAGTGTTCGGTGTCATGAGTTTGGCCTTATATGCATCAGCTCCGAATCATTGTCTTTGGTCAAATGTTGGGTTTGCCCGGCTCCTGTGTTTTGGTGCCTTACGTTCTGCTTTATCAGCTAAGGCAGCACCAGGAGAACTACTGTGATTGTGCCCTGCTTCATCGAGACGAGCACCTAAGTAGAGAAAGCCGAAAACTGACTGTCATGATATAGCGTGAGACTGGTCAACCACTCAATGACCTATCGGAATGTTAGAATTCCTCCGCCTTAACGAAGGGCCATTTTCCTGCCAGGCATGTACGCACCCCGAGACCGGGAGAGTGCGGAGCCACCAGGGGCTATCTAGTAACCCCACTGTCAAACTCCTATGGCTAAGTGAAAGTGTTAAAGCATTATAGTCTGGTTGCCTCGTTCGCTGCGCTATCACCTCCTTAATAGGACCAAGACGTTGGGTTAAGTGTGAAAACGCGTTTTTTGCGAGCACCTCCGCATTATATGCGTGGGGGTTGAAGCCGACGACTACAATCTTTCAGGTTATATACATATATGCGCAAACGGCCGCACAGGAGGCATCACATTACTTTCCGGCAAAAGTATAAATACAGCCTTACTATATTTTATAAAAACATTGTGTTTACAATGGGAATACATGTCATTCAAACATAATATTCTTCGAGCAATGGGACTCTATCAAACGAGCACCCTCAAGAACCTCTTCAAAATAGTGCTCGGTAGCCACTCGGCCTTTGGCCGAATCTTGCGCCGCAACAGTGGTAGCATCCATCTCCGCCCAGTATGCCTTGACACGGGCAAAGGCCATCCACGGGCCTTCTATGCACGCTGACCTCTTCATCACGTTGATGCGCGGCACCGCACCAAGGAACTGCTGCACTAAGCTGAAATAGCTATTCGGCTTCGGCTTCCCCGGCCACAAATGCTCTACAATAGACCTCATGGCGAGTCCGGACAACCTATTAAGTTCGGCCCATTCGGCTAGCTGATCAGTCAATGGAAGCGGACGCTCTGGAACGTTGAATTGCGACCAGAATAGCTTGTCCACTTCACGATCTGATTGATCTTGGAAGTATTCGACCGCATCGACAGCACTCGCCGCCAAGTCCATATATGCGTCTGCCGAATTCCATAGCCGATCCAGAGGGGCATACCGCAGATCTCCGAACTTCCTCCGCACCAGAAAGGGCTTCCCAGCCGCAATATCCCTGGCTTCGCGCAGCTCCTCCTTCTCCGCCCTCATAGCAGAGCGACTGTCTTTGGTCGCCATAGTGGCCTTCTCAAGGTCCGCTGGCTTCACTCGGTTCTCTTCTTCAAGGAACTGGCAACGGTCGGCAGTGCCTTTTAATTCTACGGCCATCTTGGCCATATTTTCTTTGCTTTTGCAATGGGCGGCCTTCTCGGCTCATAACTCTTCGGCCGCCTTCAAAGCAGCCGCATTACTAACCCTCGCTTGTTCCTTGGCTCGGGTGAGTTTCGCCCGAAGGGTCTCCACGGTGGCAGCTCCGTCTGCAGTCACAACATATTAAAGATACTGGCATCATGCAACTCTTACTGTGTGACATTCACCAGAAAACATTACTTACCTTGTGATTCGTCAAGCCGCTTGTTAACAAGCTTGATGTCGGCGTCTGCCGCATCCAGTTGCCGTTTTAATTCGGCAAACTCACTAGTCCGGCTAGCCACCGGAGCTTGCACCACCTGCACATAAAGGCAGTCTGGTTATTGCCTGGGACTATGATCCTCTGTTCGACGTCGTTCCCGACGACAACTAGAGTCTCAGGGGCTACTATCTACATAGGGCACACCTAACATGTGTGGTACTATCACATATTATCTCACGTACCTCAAAGCCTGTCAGTAGACTCATAAAGGCTTCATGTAATCCTCTTTTGGCGGACGAAATTCTTTCCATCACCGTACCCATCAGTGTACGGTGTTCTTCTGAGATGGCCGCTAGCCCCAAAAGCTCCCTCAGAACGTCCGACCGCATACCAGACGGTGCCGTACTCTTTTGTTTGCTCTCTTCGAGAGCCGGACGCTGGGGACTTCAGGGGTCTATGGGATTATCTTCTGGCCTCACCGGATCCGGAGAGGCACTCCGTGACGATACTTCGGGGGTCGCCCGCTTCTTGAGCGGAGGAGTCCGGGGCAGGCGTTTCGCTTTCCATCATCTCCGGAAGAAGATGCCCCAAAGACGAGCTCAGCTGAGAAGCGCTAAGACCCGAACTGCAAGATATATGTGGCGGTTATTTTCTCAGAAGAAAGATAGTATACCTTCACTATTAAAACATTTTTTGGATCACTTACGACTCGTTGGAGGGCTGATCCCCCCCGCGGACTTTGTGCGGCAAGAGCACCCCCTGAGGTAGGACCCTCTGTTGGAGACTTCTTCTCTCGTTTGGAGGCCTCGGCTTCTGGATCCTTGGAAGTAGTCCTCTTCCTCCCCCGGTTATCCTCCTTTAAGGAGGCGCTGATTCCCTCGGTTGGAACTAGCAGCGATGGGGGCCCGCTTCCGCCCATATTATTCCCCATGTATCTTCCTTCGAGGGCTCCGGGCAAGATGCGAGCTCGAGCATCTTTTCCAATACCGGATTTTCCAAACCCTCAGGGATGGGGGCCGAACACCGAATCATCTTCGCCTTTGTTAGCCAATCCTGGTCAAAGAGCGACCTCTCAGAAATAACTTCATAATGAGTAAAGGACAGTGTGTTCGGCTAGAGGATTTCTTACTTGTTCGGTGGCGCGGTTACTGCTCAGCCCCACGTCCTCAGTAGCGTCCGGACACTCTATTTGAGGTCCGAAGAATGACTTGTACATCTCCTCGTGCGTCAGGCCAAGGAAACTTTGAATGGCACGCAGTCCTTCTGGGTTGAACTCCCACAAACGAAGGGGCCGGGGTTTGCAAGGCTGGACTTGACGAACCAGCATAACTTGCATTACCACGACCAAATTAAAATCTCCCTCGAAGAGATCTCGAATGCGGCTTTGCAGTATAGGAACGTCCTTGGCTGGACCCTAGCTCAGACCTCTGCTAATCCATGACATTATTCGTGGTGGGGGACCCGAGCGGAAAGCGGGGGCAGCCGCCCACTCAGCACTTCTGGGAGCTGTGACATACAACCACTCCCGTTGCCATAATTCGGACACCTCTGGAAAGGAACCTTTCGGCCAGGGAGCTCCTGCCATCTGGCCTATTGATGCACCTCCGCACGCTGCATGTTGCCCCTCGATCATCTTCGGCTTCACTTCAAAGGTCTTGAGCCATAAACTGAAGTGACGGGTAATGTGGAGGAAGGCCTCACACAAGACAATAAATGTCGAGATGTGGAGATAGGAGTCCGGAGCTAGATCGTGGAAATCTAGCCCGTAATAGAACATCAAACCCCTGACGAAGGGATCCAGAGTGAGGCCTAGGCCTCGGAGGAAGTGGGAGACGAACACGACGTTCTCATTGGGTTCAGGAGTAGGGACGACCTTCCCTCGAGCAGGAAGCCAATGCGAAACGTCGGCGGTCAGGTATCTTGCCTCCCTCAACTTCTTAATGTCCTCTTCCGTCATGGAGGAGGGCATCCATCGGCCTTGAAGGCTGGATCCGGACATGATTAAAGATCCGGAGCACCTAACCTGGGCTTTGGGTGTTGGAACTCGAGGCGGGAGAAGGGTTTGATTGAGCACGAGAGGGAAAAAGCGAAAACCTTGTCCCTTTATAAAGAGGGTGAATATCAAGCGTCCTCTCTGTAGCCGTTTAGGACTTGCCTATAATCTAGGAGTCCTAGACGCGGTTGGGTTACCCACGATCGCATTAATGAGAATCCCGAAATTGGGGGAACACGATCTCTGCTTTGACAAGACGTGTCAAGAAACCGCCTCGCGTTATGTGTGGAGCTGGTTGAAGAAAAACGGTTCGAATAATCACCGGGCCATGACATAGCGTCATGCTGCCAAAACAAGTCAGCAAATTGGAATTGAGAAAATATTATTCTCTCTACGGCAATATGTGGAACTTATTTTGCAGGGTCAGACACTATCCTCGTATTCAAATTCTTCTGTGATGTATTCGGAGAAGGAACCCGCCTTGCAATGCCGAAGACAATACTTCGTCTCATGTCCGGATGGGACTCTACTTGGCGTGGAAGGCAAGCTAGGCAATACGGATATGGATATCTCCTCCTTCGTAACCGACCTTGTCTAACCCTAACCCTCTCCGGTGTCTATATAAACCGAAGGGTTTTAGTCCATAGGACAACAATCACAACATACAATCATACCATAGGCTAGCTTCTAGGGTTTAGCCTCTCTGATCTCGTGGTAGATCTACTCTTGTACTACCCATATCATCAATATTAATCAAGCAGGACGTAGGGTTTTACCTCCATCAAGAGGGCCCAAACCTGGGAAAAACATTGTGTCCCCTGCCTCCTGTTACCATCCGGCCTAGACGCACAGTTCGGGACCCCCTACCCGAGATCCGCCGGTTTTGACACCGACACTCGACTTGTTGCAAAAGTTTTTCGACAAGTTCAAGGAGTTGACTATGATGAGACCTTCTCACCCATAGTGATGCTTAAGTCAGTCCGAATCATGTTAGCAATTGCCGCATTTTATAATTATGAAGTCCAGCAAATGGATGTCAAAATTGCATTCCTTAATGGATTTCTTAAAGAAGAATTCTATATGATGCAACCAGAAGGTTTTGTTGATCCTAAAGGTGCTAACAAAAGTGTGCAAGCTCCAACGATCCATCTATGGACTGGTGCAAGCATCTCGGAGTTGAAATATACGCTTTGATGAGGCGATCAAAGCATATGGTTTTATACAAACTTATGGTGAAGCCTGTATTTACAAGAAAGTGAGTGGGAGCTCTGTAGCATTTCTGATATTATATGTGAATGACATATTGTTGATCGGAAATGATATAGAATTTCTGAATAACATAAAAGGATACTTGAATAAGAATTTTTCAATGAAAGACCTCGGTAAAGCTGCTGATATATCGGGCATCAAGATCTATAGAGATAGATCAAGACGCTTGATAGGACTTTCACAAAGCACATTGCCGTGGTTTTGTCACGGCAGATGTCCTAGAGAAAGGACTTAGTCATGGAGCCATCGCAACGGGTTGGCTTGAAGGGGTTAAAGTGGACACAGGGAGGCAAGAGAGTTTATACTAGTTCGGCCCCTTTGATGAAGGTAAAAGCCTATGTCTAGTTGTGATGGAATTGATGGGGTTTCGATGACTAGGGAGCAAACAAGCTTCGCCTAAGTCTCGAGTTGTTGTCTGTTGTCCTTGAACCACCGCCGGGTCGTCCCCTTATATACATGGGTGACGCCCGTCGGTTCACAGAGTCCCAATACCGGCTCATAGATGTGTCTGGTTTGGTCTCTACTTATTCCTAACTTACAATACAAGTTACATACCAACACCGGTTTACGGCTACAGGCCTTGAACCCACTATGGGCCTTGAGCCCTCATCTGCCTTCTTGGGCTTTAACATAGTTAACTGCTGATGAAGTTAACCCGGCCCAGAAAGGCCGGTTTACGCCCAATAGTGATATCCCCAACATTAGGCCCAGATTGATTTGAACAGGTTCATGTCAATCCTTAGCAAGAATCTTCATCTTCAACATCTTCTTGTAGTTTGTTGAACCGCCGTGATATCATCTTCTCTGGTTGTTGTAAACCGGCATGACGTCACCTGTTTATAAAGAAACTTATCCATGATACCTTTTTTGTTTAATAGGTCTGCGACAATTGAGGCGACAACTTCGTTTCCAAACCCACGGTCCCTTGATTTTCGTGCCTGACACATGTCCCTTGCTTTATAAATACGACCGAAGGGTCATTTCTTTTTCCCCTTCGTGCCCTTCTGCTTCGTCTTCCCCGCATCATCCAGCTTCGGAGCTCCGCCGCCGTCGACGACTCTGCTCCAACCTTGGCCGCTGCATCACCCTGATTGTACCAGAGCATCACGGCGACCTTCTGTTTCTTCCTCGGCTCCGGTGAGTTCTTCATGTTTTCCTCCGTAGATCCGTTCTAGGGTTTCCAAGTTCTTCAGTGTTCATCGTCTGCTTCGTACTCATATGATAGATCTTAGATGAACCTGTGAACCTTTGCTCTGTGTAGCGGTAGTTTTTACCATCCGCCTTCACTTACATGCCTCAAGACCATAGATCTACCTGTATCTCTGCCCATTGATTTGGTACTGTTCTTTTTTGAACCTTGAATATTTTCCTTCTTTTCTGAACTTGCTTCAGATCCGTCGCCATAGAGAAATCTCGTGAAATCTGTTTCTGTACACTTACCCATCCGCAATCTCAACTGTTTCAATGCTTAGATCCGGCGGTTTTAACTTTGTAGAACGATTGCCAAACAGGTATATACCATTAGTCCCCTTGTTGAACCGCCAGATGCTGTTTGCTTCATAAAACTCCGGTTTAGACATAGCTGTCTCCGGTTTAACATTGTACATACCAATGTACTTTAATCAATGCCTTCTTGAACCAGAATCACCTATTTTGTAGATTCCATCATGGCCAAGCAAGTATAGGAGTGCAACTGGGTTCCTTCTTGCGTCACAGAGACTGAACTGAACAATTTTGTCCTGGTCAGCGCTTTAGGCAACAAAAAACACCATCCATTGGAGGGTCCCTGGCGAAGAATGCCCTCCCACACCTCAAAAAGGAGAAGTCGTCTTTTTCATAGATCACTTAGCCCGGGGCTTTAAGCTGCCCGGTTCCAAATTTTACCGGGACATTTTAGCCAATTTTCAACTCCACCCACAAGACATTGGCCCCAACTCTGTTTCAAACATGTGTCACTTCCAAGTACTCTGTGAGGCGTTCTTTCAAGAGGAGCCCACAGTTGAGCTGTTCAGAGACTGCTTCCATCCAAACCGCCGCACTGAGTTTACTGACGGTTCCAATACCGAATTGGGTGGTGTGGCGATTCAGAAAAGGAAAGAGGTCACATACCCTCACGCCAAACTGCACAGCCACCACAAAGAATGGAATCAAACATGGTTCTATTGCAAAGACACCTCCCCTGCTGGTGAAAATCCTTTGCCTGGCTTTCGTCTGGAGCGGCTTAGCAATACACACCCCTTTCCGCAAAGGTTGACTGCCAAGGAGAGAAGCAAATATGCTCCTCAACTGTCCAAGCTCAGAGCCTTCATGGCCAACGGTTTAACAGGGGTTGACCTCGCTCGCTATTGGATATCGTGGAGCATACTGCCCCTTAGTCAGCGCTCCGGTTTGATGTGCGAGTATACTAGCAGTGTTGATGACCCACTGCGACATGCTAACATCCAGCTCACCGACAAAGAAATCACAGAGGCTGTGAATAAAATGCTGAATGAACCGGAATACGTCTGTGCTCGAACTGGCCTGCTTCCCTTTTGTGCCACCAACAAACCACCAGCTGTAAGAACTTGATCTTTCTTTTTATTGAACCTATTATCGATATATCTGGTCATTGTTTAATATTGATGTCTGTTTAAACAGGGTAATGATCCATTTTGGAGCAAGAAACTTCCACAGGACAAACCAGAAAAAGCAGACAAACCGGAACGACCAACCCGGCCAAAGACTAAAGTCGTGAAATGGTTTGCTCATAAGAAGAAAACTACTGCATCTTCTGATCCGGCCCCTGATGATGACGTGGGTAATCCGGACCTTGAGGTAGAGCTTGACTCACTTGGCTTATTTTTCATGCGCCTTATTGATGATGATATTTCTCAAGATGATGCCGAAGCCAGCCATGCTGATGCTGCAGAGGTAATTATTCTCTCTTCCGATTTATACCCTTTGCCTCACTAAAAATCCGTCAGGCAAACCGGAAGGTTAAATTTTCTCATCCTCTTGCTTACTTGGATCCCAAATTTCTTATGAAGACCCAACAGCACGAAGCTCGTCGCACAACCCGGCATAGCGGCCAGGTAGTTACCTCCGCCGGTTTACTGAACAGTCCGGTTCGGAAACGCCGTTCAGAGGTCTCTAATTTGCTTGTCAGTGCTTGTCCTAAAGCGGGCTGTTTTCGTCAACCTCTTAATCCATCTGACTCCGATTATCAGGTTACTTCCCACTCATCCTCTGGCGAGTCATCGGCTACTCAGCTGCCACCGCTCAAAACGGTGCTTGGGTAAGCTATACTTATCATAATATTTCTAGTACATCACCTTGGAACATATGCTGTATTTGACTTTGTTATTCCTTTCAGGGCCAAGCCTAGGCCGAGCAAGAAGGCTCGCCTGGATAAAGCGGCCGAGGAGGACGCCACCCCTGAACCGGGTAAAGCACCAGATCTTGAAGCGGCTATTCCTGAAGATATACCCAATGATCCACCACAGCAAGATGATGCTTTTATTGCTGAAGAAAGGCCTATTGATACCTCAAGTCTTGTCAACCAGCCCACAAGCCCCATCCGATTTGGAAGATCCGCCAGTCCATCCCAGCCTGCTGACAAACCGACTGCGCCAGTGCAAACCAGTGATGCTAAGGATGATGAAGTTGTAATTACTGGCATTGGCCATACAGAGCCCAGCAATCCTGTTGTTTTATCCAAGCATACCGCCAAAGAAGACTTTGCTGCCATGGGCAAAGGCAAGTGGAATGTTGACTTGGTGACCTATGCTGCTCTGAATGCCCAAGATCTTCACTCTGTCTACCTGAACCGGCTGTATACCAGCCGTGATTATGAAGCTGGTCTAGTGAATATGATGAAAGAGAAATTTGAGGTAACTTGCATGTACTTTTTCCTGTTTAGATATTTCAATCTGGTTAACTCTCCTAGCCCCCAAGGGCCGGTTTAGAATCTGCATCCAAACCGGGACTTGCTAATATAAATCCCAACGCTTCGGAATTCACTGATGTAGCCCCCAAGGGCCGGTTCAACTTAGTGTAGTTAAACTGGGACATTAAGTAATTGAAATCACCACATCAGAATTTATTCGAGCAAATAGCCATTAGCCCCCAAGTGCCAAGTTGAATACTTGTATTGATCTTGGGACTTTATAATCAAGTGAAATATGAAGATCAAATATGCATTAGCCCCCAAGCGCCAAGTGCATAACTTGTTATGTGGTTGGTGCTTCAATTCTTACACTGCTTGCTGAATCATATAACTGTCTGTATGCAGGCTGAGCTGAAGACAAAAGAAGACCAAGTCGCCGATCTCTAAGAAAATCTGAAGTCCCAACAAGCTGAAACCTCCAAAGCAAAAGAGGAATTAACCAGCACTTTAAGTGCCATGGAACAGCTTAAGGAGGGCTTCAAGAAAGAGCGGGCGGATTGGGCCACTAAAAAATCCACTTTAACCAAACGAGCAGAAGATGCCGAGGCTGCACTGAAACCGGTGGTGGACGAACTGACCAGCATAAAGCGGCATGTGCATGCCATGACCACTGCTATCTCTGGTAAGCCAGTTTGATTTCTGGGTTGACTCGGCCGTCTTATAGAGTTGCTGGTTTGTTAACCCCTTGTAATATTTCAGGGACACGCATTGGTCACATGGGGTCAGATGTGCGGAAGAAATTGAAAGCCGCCTACACATTGATCGAACAACTATACACTGGTGCACAGCGGATCATCTGTACTGCATCCCACAACAATCCGGCGCCCACTTTGATTCAGGACACTCTGAAGAGACTGTCAATGCTTCCTGCCCGGGTTGAAGAGCTGAAAAAAATCTGCTGCTCGAACCGGTGCGATCAATGCCTTAATCCGTGCAAAAGCTTGGGTGCCGGATTTTGATCCTGTTGAAGCGGCTCAGGGCTATCCCAGCTTGAAGGAAGACGGGTCAGAGTTTAGTGAAGCGGATCTACGAGCAATAAACCGGGAGGTGCGTCCGCTAGCTTGTCAATTGGTTGAAGAAGCAGACTTGTCTCATTATGAAGCCCAATATGACAACCAAAACAAGCGGGTAGCTGCACCAATTCCTGAAGCGGAAAATCTTATCCATCCAATGCGTAAGCATACTTACGCTCCCGACATTGAACCGTCATTGCTGATCCATGAGGAAGCTGTCTTTCGAGCATTAATGGGAATCGACTCGACAACTATTGTATTTCCAGCCGTTGGGTAGAGAAGTTGAAGTTGAAGCGGCGCGGGATGACCCACAACCATCAGGCCAGGCTGGTGACGAAGCTTGAACCGGAAGCCGGTTTAAACTGCCTCTCCTTTGAAAAAACAATGATCTTATTTTGGGCACTGTGTTGCCTTGTAATAGGCTAGTCGATACTCTTGATTTTGATATGCCTTCATGCATAATTACTGCAACTTGTTCTTCCTTTGGGTGATGAACTTTCCAAAGTATTTTTTGCAATATAAAAAATCTTAAAGTGCCACCACGGTTGTACCGTCAGGCGGAGTATGATGTCTGCATATATGAACTCAAAATATCTGAAATTTAAGCATATGATCATGTCTTTGAGATACATAATACCTGCCATCGTTGGGCATGAAGTTAGCTTAGCAAATCTTGAAGCGGAGGTTTATAAACCCACACTGTTGGAGGAGATAGCAGCTCCTGTATATATATAATGGAGGTTTACCATGTAAACCGTGCCGGGTTATAATAAAACACCGTGTTACTCCGTAATAGGATGTTAATAAAAAATCAAACCGGGTAAATAGTCTCCGGATCAAAAATGGAGCGTGTTCCGTCAACTGACAGTTTGAACCGGCTTAAAACTTTGTCGGTTTAAAAAACACAACAAAAAGAAATATCTATCAATAAAAAATGTGAAGCAAAGGCAATGATAAAACCGTTTGCTAAAAGAGGCTTTATTTGAGCCGATCAGATGGCGTTACCATGGTCGGACATGACCAAGCTCCCGATAGGTGTAGCTATGGTTCAAGTCAGCCAGGTCCCCAAATGAAACCGTGGCATTTATGCCGATCAAGAGGCGTGACAATGGTTCGGGTTCGACCAAGCCCCCAAGTGATTTTGTGGCCTTAGGCCGATCAAGAGGCGTGACTGGTTCAGACGTGACCAAGTCCCCAAGTGATCTGGTGGCTCTCACCTATCAAGAGGTGTTGCATTGGTTTGGACACGACCAAGCCCCAAGTGATATAATATGATGCTTTGAAAAGCTAACTCAAGGGGTAAACCGTAGGCCACTTTAGAACAACTCCGTGTAACCACACGTGATGTAAAAGAATAGATACCCTGCTTTAGCTGAGGTTCCGGTTTATTATATTTAATCATATATATACATCGTCGTAATATGTACATAAGTAGAGCCACTGGCTCAGGTATAGTAAGGCCGAAGATGAGCTATGTTCCACGGCCTGTTGGTCTCCTTCTCTGATGTACGTGAGTCTTTATGCTCTCGAATATCGATCAGATAGTATGACCTGTTGTGCAGATTCTTGCTGACCACAAAAGGTCCCTCCCAAGGTGGGGATAGCTTATGCATATTAGTCTGATCTTGGATGAGCCGAAGCACCAAATCTCCTTCCTGAAAAGTTCTGGTTCTGACTCGGCGAATGTGATAACGACGAAGATCCTGTTGGTAAATCGCTGAGCGGGCGGCTCCTATGTCACGTTCTTCATCCAACAGGTCCAAAGCGTCTTGCCGTGCTGTCTCGTTTTCCGCTTCAACATAAGCCGCCACACAAGGTGAGTCATGACAGATATCACTGGGGAGAACCGCCTCTGCTTCGTAGACCATGAAGAACGGTGTGTATCCTGTTGATCTGTTGGGCGTAGTATTGATACTCCACAACACAGATGGTAACTCTTCTACCCAACAACCCAGTGTTCTTTGCAAAGGAACCATAAGCCGGGGCTTGATGCCTCTCAAGATCTCTTGATTAGCCCTTTCTGCTTGACCATTGGACTGTGGGTGTGCCACGGATGAAACGTCAAGCCGGATGTCCTCCCATTCGCCGAACTCCTTCATGGCACACCCTTGGACAAATTGGTACCATTATTTGTGATGATACTGTGTGGAAAGCCAAATCGGAAAATCACTTTTTTGATGAACTGAACCGCTGTGGCCGCATCACACTTGCTAACAGGTTCTGCCTCCACCCACTTTGTAAACTTGTCAACCGCCACCAGGAGGTGGGTCTTCTTATCTTTGGACCTTTTGAAAGGCCCAACCATATCCAGCCTGTCAGCGTTCTAGGAACGGGGGTCCCCAGACTTGCCTGCCTGCGGCTTGCGGCGTGGCTCGAAGGAGGCCCAGCATGGCCCATCTTCATCAACACAAGACTCAAGACCCTCGCGAGGGGCCAAGCCTCGCGAGGCGGATGACACGGAGCTTCCTCAGGCACGGCCTCGTCAGGCTGGCTCGAGAGGAGGCGGAGAGATCAAGGCAGGGTACCTCGCGAGGTGCCCATGACGCAAGCCATGACGACTCAGGGCGCCAGGCGGGTGCCAGCACGCGCAGTGTCCTTCTTTCCTCTTTGGTGCAAAGGGGGCAAGCGCAGCCGCGAAGTATCGAAGCATCATGCAAAGGTTGCCGTTTCGGTGCAACGAGACCAAGACCAGGAGGAGTACGAGACGGAGGTCACCGTGGAGCCCAAGACGGCGTCATCACGAGAGCTTTGCGCAGGCGAAGACTGCTTTTGTCAGGGTAGTTGATACTTGTTGTCCCCCTTCAAATTAGCCCGCCATTGTTGGCTCCCTTCCCTCTCAATATTTGGGAAGAGGACCAGGGCCTCTATAAATAGGACCAGCCGCCCACGTAGCAAGGGGTTCGAGCTTTTGGTTCGGTTGGCTAGTAAGAGTAAGAGGGAGAGAGAAAGAGAGGGGTGCCTGAACTCCTCCTAGCACTTCATCACCCCAATCAAGAACAGACCCTCGCGAGGCTGTTCTTCCTTGTATTGTTCATCATCATCAGCCCCAGGAGGCCATCCACCAACCACACACTGGAGTTGGGTATTACACCACAACCGTGGTCCGAACCAGTATAAATCTTGTGTCCCTTGTGCAGTTCTTTGAGTAGCTTAGATCTTTGCGAGGCGGGGAGGTAGAAGGCGTAATCTCCGCGCGCACCCCAGTGTTCGAACCTTAACGGTCTGCCAAAACCCGAAATCCGACATTTGGCGCGCCAGGTAGGGGTGTGCCGGAATTTGTCGTCCACCGCTCCGTTCTCCTCTGACCGTCGCATCCATGTCCGACGCTCGTCAGGCCCGCGCCGAGAGCCGGGCCGCCACGCCTCTCGCGTCGCCCAGACGGCCCCCGTCGGTGGATGTCCTCATTGTTCTCCGTCGCCCGCCGTCAACGCCGCCATCGGCCGCCCGGGGGGCGAGCAGCGAGCGTCGTCCCAACACCCGTCCGTGCGGCAAGACGGCCGCACCGCTACTCCGTCCCTCGCACTAGCTGTTTCTTTGTCCCGCGCGCTCCGCGCACCCATGGAGGCTCTAGCTGCGCTCCTCGCGGCAAACGAGCTCCTGCGCTGCCGCCCCGCAGACGACGTCTACGGGGAATGGTTCGACCGCGTCGCCAAGCTCGCCCGTGCTGCAGGGGGCTCCCCTACGCCATCCCACTGCGCTACACCAACACCCCCGGTCGTCGCGGCCCTCATGGGCGGCTCGCAGGCGCCGCCCACAAGTCACCACGTCAAGCCGTTCATCCGCCGGGTCAGCGCCGCGTCCACGCGGAAGGGGGCTCCCTCGGATCGGACGGCGCCCGAGACCGGCTTGACCTTCAGTTCAGAGGACCACCCCTCCAACTCGGCCTGCTCGGGCGCGCTCCCCATGTTGTGCACTCCCACCATCTGCCAGGTGGCCGTCACCAAAACCCTCGTTGATAGCGGCGCGGGCCTCAGCGTGCTCTCGGTCGAGGCCTTCAACCTCCTCTGCATACCCCTGGAACGGCTGCAACCCAGCCGGCCCTTCTCAGGCGTCGGGGGCAAGCCGTCTAGTTCCTTGGGGCAGATCCGGCTCCCGGTGACCTTCAGCACCTACGATAACTTCCGCACGGAGTTGGTCGACTTTGACATTTCCCCCATCGGCCTCCCCTACAACGCCATCCTCGGCTACCCAGCGCTGGCCCAATTTATGGCCGCGACGCACTCGGCGTACAACCTCGTGAAGATGCCCGGGAGCAACGGTGCCCTCACTGTGCATGGGGACACCGGGGACGCGCTGTGGGCGCTCAAGCTCGCCTACAAGACGGCAGCGTCGGCACGGCCCGCCGACTTGGAGCCCCCCGAGGCCAAGGGGGCTGCTCCCGCCAAGAAGAAGCAGTTATTCACCCAAGACAAGGCAGAAACCAAGCAGATACCCATCGATGAGGACGGGTCCACCAACGCCACTTTCACCATAGGCGCCCACCTCAAACCCAAGCAGGAGGAGGCCCTGGTCAGGTTCCTGCACGCAAACAAGAAGGTATTCGCTTGGGAGCCGGACCAGTTGGCAGGGATCCCCAGGAGCGTAATCGAGCATCACCTCAACGTATGCCCCAACGTGCGACCTGTGAAGCAGAAGGCCAGGCGGCAGTCCACAGAAAAGCAGACCTTCATCGTTCAACAGACCCGCAAATTGGAGGCCGCTGGGGTCATCCATGAGGTCCGATACCCAGATTGGTTGGCCAACCCTGTCGTTGTGCCAAAGAAAGGAGAGAAGGAGCATATGTGTGTTGACTTCACCAACATCAACAAAGCATGCCCGCAAGATCCGTTCCCGCTCCCCCGCATTGACCAGATCGTCGATTCCACTCCGGAATGCGATATGTTATGCTTCCTGGATGCCTTCTCTGGGTATCACCAGATCAAGATGGCGATAGAAGACGTCGAGAAGACAGCATTCCTAACCCCGTGTGGGGTATACTGCTACACGTGCATGCCATTCGGTCTACGTAACGCAGGGGCGACCTTTCAGCGGCTGATGCACATCACCTTGGGCCCGCAGCTCGGGAAGAATGTTGAAGCTTACGTCAATGACATCGTAGTAAAGTCTCGGGAGGCCGGGACCCTGATACAGGACTTGGAGGAAACCTTCGCGAGCCTCTATGCAGTGAACCTATGGCTCAACCTAGAGAAGTGTGTGTTCGGAGTCCCCTCGGGCAAGCTCTTGGGTTTCCTCGTGTCCCACCGAGGCATTGAGGCTAACCCAGAGAAGATCAAGGCGGTGGAAGACATGAGCCCGCCAAATACCCTTAGAGAAATGAAGAAGCTCACGGGGTGCGTGACCGTGCTAGGGCGCTTCATCTCCAAGTTGGGAGAGCGAGCCTTGCCTTTCTTCCAGCTAATGAAGAAAAAGGGGCCCTTCGAGTGGACTGAAGAGGCCGACAAGGCATTCCAGGACCTCAAGAGATATCTGACCAGTCCGCCGGTCATGGTGGCCCCGCGCCCTCGGGAGCCCCTGGTGCTTTACCTCGCTGCCACTCCTTACTCCGCCAGCGCAGCCTTGGTGGCAGTCAGAGAGGAGCGCCGAATCAAAACCACAGCAGCAGCCCAGGACAAGGCAGAACAGGGACAAGGAAGGCCTACAGAAACCACCACTGCGGCTGAGGAGGAACAACCACCGCAGAAGGGTGCACCGGAGGCGGAAGAGGCCCCTCTTCCAGATGGCCAGTCTCAGGAGGCCTCATTGCCTCAAGAGGCGCCATGGTCTCCGGAAGGAGCCACCAGCACTGATGCACTCCGTCTCATTGAGCATCCAGTGTACTTCGTCAGCACGGTGCTGCGGGATGCAAGAGCACGGTACCCCATGCCTCAGAAACTCCTCCTCGCGCTACTGGTGGCTTCGCGCAAGCTGTGACACTATTTTTAGGGTCACCCCATCAAGGTCATCTCGTCGTACCCCCTGGAGAGAGTGCTTAGAAGCCCTAATTCAGCTGAAAGGGTTGCCGAGTGGAACATAGAACTGCAAGCGTTTCAGATCGAATTCAGCACGACCAGGGTCATCAAGGGAGCAGCGCTGGCAGATTTTGTGGCAGAGTGGACGGAGGCGCCAGGCCTCAAGGCTGATGAAGATCGGTCCCTGTCCCAGGGAAGCAAAGCGCCAGAAGGCTGGGTCATGTACTTCGATGGGGCGTTCTCTAGGCATGGCGCTGGAGCTGGGGCGGTGCTCATATCGCCCGCACAGGACAAGCTCTATTACGCCGTGCAACTCTGTTTCCAGCAAGGCAAAAAGGTCTCCAACAACATGGCGGAGTATGAAGGTTTAATAGTAGGCTTGAAGGCCGCGGCCGCCCTGGGAGTAAAATGCCTCACCATCAAGGGCGATTCGCAGCTCCTTGTCATCTTCTCCAACAAGGTGTATGAGCCGAAGGATGAACACATGGAGGCCTACCTTGCGGAGGTCCGCAGGATGGAGAAGCAATTCTGGGGGTTGGAGTTGCAGCATGTGCCCCGTGGTACCAATCAGGAGGCCGACGATATCGCCAAACGCGCGTTGAGACGGTTACCCCAGGAGCCCGGCGTCCTCGAGGAGCGGCTCTTCAAGCCCTCAGCTCTGCCATCATTGTCAAACGCGGCTCAGCCCTTGGAGAAGCTCCCCCAGCCACCTGCCTCCGGAGCTCCGACCTGTGGCCCGGCCTCAGGAGCGCGCCTGCTCCTGACGATGGAACCTCAGGAGGGATGTTGGATCGCGGACCTCCGGAGCTACCTGACGCAAGGGACCTTGCCGGAGAAGGAGGAGGAGGCGGAGCGAGTGGCACGCCAGGCCACGGCATACTGTGTCAGAGACGGAGAGCTCTACCGGAAGCGACCAAACGATGTATCCCTGCACTGCATCTCCAGGGAGCAAGGGAAGGAGCTACTGGAAGATATACACGGCGGAGACTGCGGATATCATTCGTCATCACGGACCCTCATCGGCAAGGTGTTCCGCAGTGGGTTTTATTGGCCCACCGCGCTCAATGATGCCGTGGAACTAGTGAAGGCTTGTGAAGCCTGCCAGTTCCACGCCAAGCAGATCCATTAGCTAGCGGGAGGCTTGCAGATTATTCCCCTTTCATGGCCGTTCGCCGTCTGGGGGCTGGACATCTTGGGCCCGTTTCCTCGAGCGCCAGGGGGCTATCGTTACCTCTACGTTGCCATGGACAAATTCACCAAGTGGGCTGAAGTAGAGGCTGTCCGCACCATCCCCGCGGGTTCCGCGGTCAAGTTCATCAAGGGCATCGTAAGCCGGTTCGGGGTGCCTAATCGCATCATCATAGACAACGGTTCGCAGTTCACCAGTAACCTCTTCAAAACATACTGTGCTAACCTTGGAACGCAGATATGCTACGCCTCAGTGGCGCATCCCCAGAGCAACGGCCAGGCCAAGCGAGCCAACGCGGAGGTCCTGAGGGGCCTCAAGACCAGGACGTTCAAGAAGAAGCTGGAAGGTGTTGGGGAACGCAGTAATTTCAAAAAATTTCCTACGCACACGCAAGATCATGGTGATGCATAGCAACGAGAGGGGAGAGTGTTGTCTACGTACCAACGCAGACCGACTGCGGAAGCGATCACACAACGTAGAGGAAGTAGTCGTACGTCTTCTTCCCGATCCGACCGATCCAAGCACCGTTACTCCGGCACCTCCGAGTTCTTAGCACACGTTCAGCTCGATGACGTTCCTCGGGCTCCGATCCAGAAAAGCGTCGAGGAAGAGTTCCGTCAGCACGACGGCGTGGTGACGATCTTGATGTACTACCGACGCAGGGCTTCGCCTAAGCACTGTAACGGTATGATCGAGGTGGAATTTGGTGGCAGGGGGCACCGCACACGGCTAAGGAACGATCTCAAGGATCAACTTGTGTGTCTTGGGGTGTCCCCTGCCCCATATATAAAGGTTGGAGGGAGGGGGGCTGGCCGGCCAAAGAGGGGGAGGCGCAGGAGGAGTCCAACTCCTACCGGGAGTAGGACTCCCCCCTCCAATCCTATTCCAACTAGGACTCCTTGGGAAAAAGGGAGAGGGAAAGAGAGAGAGGTGGCCGGCCACCTCTCCTAGTCCTAATAGGACTAGGGGAGGGGGGAGGTGCGCAGCCCTCCTTGGCAGCCCCTTTCACCTTTCCACAATGGCCCATGTAGGCCCATTTGGCTCCCGGGGGGTTCCGGTAACCCTCCCGGTAATCCGGTAAAATCCCGATTTCACCCGGAACACTTCCGATGTCCAAACATAGACTTCCAATATATCAATCTTTACGTCTCGACCATTTCGAGACTCCTCGTCATGTCCGTGATCTCATCCGGGACTCCGAACAACCTTCGGTACATCAAAATGCATAAACTCATAATAACTGTCATCGTAACGTTAAGCGTGCGGACCCTACGGTTCGAGAACAATGTAGACATGACCGAGACACGTCTCCGGTCAATAACCAATAGCGGGACCTGGATGCCCATATTGGCTCCTACATATTCTACGAAGATCTTTATCGGTCAGACCGCATAACAACATACGTTGTTCCCTTTGTCATCGGTATGTTACTTGCCCGAGATTCGATCGTCGGTATCCAATACCTAGTTCAATCTCGTTACTGGCAAGTCTCTTTACTCGTTCCGTAATACATCATCTCATAACTAACATCTTAGTTATTATGCTTGCAAGGCTTATGTGATGTGTATTACCGAGAGGGCCCAGAGATACCTCTCCGACAATCGGAGTGACAAACCCTAATCTTGAAATACGCCAACCCAACATCTACCATTGGAGACACCTGTAGTACTCCATTATAATCACCCAGTTACGTTGTGACGTTTGGTAGTACCCAAAGTGTTCCTCCGATAAACGGGAGTTGCATAATCTCATAGTTATAGGAACATGTATAAGTCTTGAAGAAAGCAATAGCAACATACTAAACGATCGGGTGCTAAGCTAATGGAATGGGTCATGTCAATCAGATCATTCAACTAATGATGTGACCTTGTTAATCAAATAACAACTCTTTGTTCATGGTTAGGAAACATAACCATCTTTGATTAACGAGCTAGTCTAGTAGAGGCATACTAGTGACACTCTGTTGGTCTATGTATTCACACATGTATTATGTTTCCGGTTAATACAATTCTAGCATGAATAATAAACATTTATCATGATATAAGGAAATAAATAATAACTTTATTATTGCCTCTAGGGCATATTTCCTTCAGTCTCCCACTTGCACTAGAGTAAATAATCTAGATTACACAGTAATGATTCTAACACCCATGGAGTCTTGGTGCTGATCATGTTTTGCTCGTGGAAGAGGCTTAGTCAACGGGTCTGCAACATTCAGATCCGTATGTATCTTGCAAATCTCTATGTCTCCCACCTGGACTAAATCCCGGATGGAGTTGAAGCGTCTCTTGATGTGTTTGGTTCTTTTGTGAAATCTGGATTCCTTTGCCAAGGCAATTGCACCAGTATTGTCACAGAAGATTTTCATTGGACCCGATGCACTAGGTATGACACCTAGATCGGATATGAACTCCTTCATCCAGACTCCTTCGTTCGCTGCTTCCGAAGCAGCTATGTACTCCGCTTCACATGTAGATCCCGCTACGACGCTTTGTTTAGAACTGCACCAACTGACAGCTCCACCGTTTAAAGTAAACACGTATCCGGTTTGCGATTTAGAATCGTCCGGATCAGTGTCAAAGCTTGCATCAACGTAACTTCTTACGGTGAGCTCTTTGTCACCTCCATATACGAGAAACATATCCTTAGTCCTTTTCAGGTATTTCAGGATGTTCTTGACCGCTGTCCAGTGATCCACTCCTGGATTACTTTGGTACCTCCCTGCTAAACTTATGGCAAGGCACACATCAGGTCTGGTACACAACATTGCATACATGATAGAGCCTATGGCTGAAGCATAGGGAACATCTTTCATTTTCTCTCTATCTTCTGCAGTGGTCGGGCATTGAGTCTGACTCAACTTCACACCTTGTAACACAGGCAAGAACCCTTTCTTTGCTTGATCCATTTTGAACTTCTTCAAAATCTTGTCAAGGTATGTGCTTTGTGAAAGTCCAATTAAGCGTTTTGATCTATCTCTATAGATTTTTATGCCTAATATGTAAGCAGCTTCCCCGAGGTCTTTCATCGAAAAACTTTTATTCAACTATCCCTTTATGCTATCCAGAAATTCTATATCATTTCCAATGAGTAATATGTCATCCACATATAATATCAGAAATGCTACAGAGCTCCCACTCACTTTCTTGTAAATACAGGCTTCTCCAAAAGTCTGTATAAACCCAAATGCTTTGATCACACTATCAAAGCGTTTATTCCAACTCCGAGATGCTTGCACCAGTCCATAAATGGATCGCTGGAGTTTGCACACTTTGTTAGCTCCTTTTGGATCGACAAAACCTTCGGGTTGCATCATATACAACTCTTCTTCCAGAAATCCATTCAGGAATGCGGTTTTTACATCCATTTGCCAAATTTCATAATCATAAAATGCGGCAATTGCTAACATGATTCTGACAGACTTAAGCATCGCTACGGGTGAGAAAGTCTCATCGTAGTCAACTCCTTGAACTTGTCGAACACCTTTTGTGACAAGTCGAGCTTTGTAGATAGTAACATTACCATCAGCGTCAGTCTTTTTCTTAAAGATCCATTTATTCTCAATTGCTTGCCGATCATCGGGCAAGTCAACCAAAGTCCATACTTTGTTCTCATACATGGATCCCATCTTAGATTTCATGGCTTCAAGCCACTTTGCGGAATCTGGGCTCACCATCGCTTCTTCATAGTTCGTAGGTTCATCATGATCTAGTAGCATGACTTCCAGAACAGGATTACCGTACCACTCTGGTGCGGATCTTACTCTGGTTGATCTACGAGGTACAGTAGTATCTTGATCTAAAGTTTCATGATCATCATCATTAACTTCCTCTCTTATTGGTGTAGGTCTCACAGAAACAGTTTTCTGTGATGTACTATTTCCCAATAACGGAGTAGGTACAGTTACCTCGTCAAGTTCTACTTTCCTCCCACTCACTTCTTTCGAGAGAAACTCCTTCTCAAGAAAGTTTCCGAATTTAGCAACAAAAGTCTTGCCTTCGGATCTGTGATAGAAGGTGTATCCAATAGTTTCCTTTGGATATCCTATGAAGACACACTTCTCCGATTTGGGTTCGAGCTTATCAGGTTGAAGCTTTTTCACATAAGCATCGCAGCCCCAAACTTTAAGAAACGACAACTTTGGTTTCTTGCCAAACCATAGTTCATAAGGCGTCGTCTCAACGGATTTAGATGGTGCCCTATTTAACGTGAATGCGGCCGTCTCTAAAGCATAACCCCAAAATGATAGCGGTAAATCAGTAAGAGACATCATAGATCGCACCATATCTAGTAAAGTACGATTACGACGTTCGGACACACCATTACATTGTGGTGTTCCGGGTGGCGTGAGTTGCGAAACTATTCCACAATTTTTCAAATGTACACCAAACTCGTAACTCAAATATTCTCCTCCACGATCAGATCGTAGAAACTTTATTTTCTTGTTACGATGATTTTCAACTTCACTCTGAAATTCCTTGAACTTTTAAAATGTTTCAGACTTATGTTTCATTAAGTAGATATACCCATATCTGCTTAAATCATCTGTGAAGGTGAGAAAATAACGATATCCGCCACGAGCCTCAATATTCATCGGACCACATACATCGGTATGTATGATTTCCAATAAATCTGTTGCTCTCTCCATAGTACCGGAGAACGTTGTTTTAGTCATCTTGCCCATGAGGCACGGTTCGCAAGTACCAAGTGATTCATAATCAAGTGGTTCCAAAAGCCCATCAGTATGGAGTTTCTTCATGCGCTTTACACCGATATGACCTAAACGGCAGTGCCACAAATAAGTTACACTATCATTATCAACTCTGCATCTTTTGGCTTCAACATTATGAATATGTGTATTACTACTATCGAGATTCAATAAGAATAGACCACTTTTCAAGGGTGCATGACCATAAAAGATATTACTCATATAAATAGAACAACCATTATTCTCTGATTTAAATGAATAACCGTCTTGCATCAAACAAGATCCAGATATAATGTTCATGCTCAACGCTGGCACCAAATAACAATTATTTAGGTCTAATATTAATCCCGAAGGTAGATGTAGAGGTAGCGTGCCGACCGCGATCACATCGACTTTGGAACCGTTTCCCACGCGCATCGTCACCTCGTCCTTTGCTAGTGTCCGCTTATTCTGTAGTCCCTGTTTCGAGTTGCAAATATTAGCAACAGAACCAGTATCAAATACCCAGGTGCTACTGCGAGCATTAGTAAGGTACACATCAATAACATGTATATCACATATACCTTTGTCCACCTTGCCATCCTTCTTATCCGCCAAATACTTGGGGCAGTTCCGCTTCCAGTGACCAGTCTGCTTGCAGTAGAAGCACTCAGTTTCAGGCTTAGGTCCAGACTTGGGTTTCTTCTCTTGAGCAGCAACTTTCTTGCCGTTCTTCTTGAAGTTCCCTTTCTTCTTCCCTTTGCCCTTTTTCTTGAAACTAGTGGTTTTGTTAACCATCAACACTTGATGCTCCTTCTTGATTTCTACCTCCGCAGCTTTCAGCATTGCGAAGAGCTCGGGAATAGTCTTGTTCATCCCTTGCATATTATAGTTCATCACAAAGCTCTTGTAGCTTGGTGGCAGTGATTGGAGAATTCTGTCAATGACGCAATCATCCGGAAGTGTAACTCCCAATTGAATCAAGTGATTATTATACCCAGACATTTTGAGTATATGTTCACTGACAGAACTGTTCTCCTCCATCTTGCAGCTATAGAACTTATTGGAGACTTCATATCTCTCAATCCGGGCATTTGCTTGAAATATTAACTTCAACTCCTGGAACATCTCAGATGCTCCATGACGTTCAAAACATCGTTGAAGTCCCGGTTCTAAGCCGTAAAGCATGGCACACTGAACTATTGAGTAGTCATCAGCTTTGCTCTGCCAGACGTTCATAACTTCTGGTGTTGCTCTTGCAGCAGGCCTGGCACTCAGCGGTGCTTCCAGGACGTAATTCTTCTGTGCAGCAATGAGGATAATCCTCAGGTTACGGACCCAGTCCGTGTAATTGCTACCATCATCTTTCAACTTTGCTTTCTCAAGGAACGCATTAAAATTCAACGGAACAACAGCACGAGCCATCTATCTACAATCAACATAAACAAGCAAGATACTATCAGGTACTAAGTTCATGATAATTTTTAAGTTCAGTTAATTTACTTAAGAACTCCCACTTAGATAGACATCCCTCTAATCCTCTAAGTGATCACGTGATCCAAATCAACTAAACCATAACCGATCATCACGTGAGATGGAGTAGTTTTCAATGGTGAACATCAATATGTTGATCATATCTACTATATGATTCACGCTCGACCTTTCGGTCTCCGTGTTCCGAGGCCATATCTGTATATGCTTGGCTCGTCAAGTATAACCTGAGTATTCCACGTGTGCAACTGTTTTGCACCCGTTGTATTTGAACGTAGAGCCTATCACACCCGATCATCACGTGGTGTCTCAGCACGAAGAACTTTTGCAACGGTGCATACTCAGGGAGAACACTTCTTGATAATTTAGTGAGAGATCATCTTATAATGCTACCGTCAATCAAAGCAAGATAAGATGCATAAAAGGATAAACATCACATGCAATCAATATAAGTGATATGATATGGCCATCATCATCTTGTGCTTTGTGATCTCCATCTCCGAAGTACCGTCATGATCACCATCGTCACCGGCGCGACACCTTGATCTCCATCGTAGCATCGTTGTCGTCTCGCCAATCTTATGCTTCCACGACTATCACTACCGCTTAGTAATAAAGTAAAGCATTACATCGCGATTGCATTGCATACAATAAAGCGACAACCATATGGCTCCTGCCAGTTGCCGATAACTCGGTTACAAAACATGATCATCTCATACAATAAAATCAGCATCATGCCTTGACCATATCACATCACAACATGCCCTACAAAAACAAGTTAGACGTCCTCTACTTTGTTGTTGCAAGTTTTACGTGGCTGCTATGGGCTTAAGTAAGAACTCATCTCACCTACGCATCAAAACCACAACGATAGTTCGTCAAATAGACTCCGTTTTAACCTTCTCAAGGACCGGGCGTAGTCACACTTGGTTCAACTAAAGTTGGAGAGGCAGTCTTCCGCAAGCCATCTATGTGCAAAGCACGTCGAGGGAACCGGTCTCGCGTAAGAGTACGCGTAAGGTTGGTCCGGATCGTCTCGTCCAACAATACCGCCGAACCAAAGTATGACATGCTGGTAGGCAGTATGACTTGTATCGCCCACAACTCACTTGTGTTCTACTCGTGCATATAACATCAAACCATAAAAACCTAGGCTCTGATACCACTGTTGGGGAACGCAGTAATTTCAAAAATTTTCCTACGCACACGCAAGATCATGGTGATGCACGAGAGGGGAGAGTGTTGTCTACGTACCAACGCAGACCGACTGCGGAAGCGATCACACAACGTAGAGGAAGTAGTCGTACGTCTTCTTCCCGATCCGACCGATCCAAGCACCGTTACTCCGGCACCTCCGAGTTCTTAGCACACGTTCAGCTCGATGACGTTCCTCGGGCTCTGATCCAGCAAAGCATCGAGGAAGAGTTCCGTCAGCACGACGGCGTGGTGACGATCTTGATGTACTACCGACGCAGGGCTTCGCCTAAGCACTGTAACGGTATGATCGAGGTGGAATTTGGTGGCAGGGGGCACCGCACACGGCTAAGGAACGATCTCAAGGATCAACTTGTGTGTCTTGGGGTGTCCCCTGCCCCGTATATAAAGGTTGGAGGGAGGGGGGCTGGCCGGCCAAAGAGGGGGAGGCGCAGGAGGAGTCCTACTCCTACCGGGAGTAGGACTCCCCCCTCCAATCCTATTCCAACTAGGACTCCTTGGGAAAAAGGGAGAGGGAAAGAGAGAGAGGTGGCCGGCCACCTCTCCTAGTCCTAATAGGACTAGGGGAGGGGGGGAGGTGCGCAGCCCTCCTTGGCAGCCCCTTTCACCTTTCCACAATGGCCCATTTAGGCCCATTTGGCTCCCGGGGGGTTCCGGTAACCCTCCCGGTAATCCGGTAAAATCCCGATTTCACCCGGAACACTTCCGATGTCCAAACATAGACTTCCAATATATCAATCTTTACGTCTCGACCATTTCGAGACTCCTCGTCATGTCCGTGATCTCATCCGGGACTCCGAACAACCTTCGGTACATCAAAATGCATAAACTCATAATAACTGTCATCGTAACGTTAAGCGTGCGGACCCTACGGTTCGAGAACAATGTAGACATGACCGAGACACGTCTCCGGTCAATAACCAATAGCGGGACCTGGATGCCCATATTGGCTCCTACATATTCTACGAAGATCTTTATCGGTCAGACCGCATAACAACATACGTTGTTCCCTTTGTCATCGGTATGTTACTTGCCCGAGATTCGATCGTCGGTATCCAATACCTAGTTCAATCTCGTTACTGGCAAGTCTCTTTACTCGTTCCGTAATACATCATCTCATAACTAACATCTTAGTTATTATGCTTGCAAGGCTTATGTGATGTGTATTACCGAGAGGGCCCAGAGATACCTCTCCGACAATCGGAGTGACAAACCCTAATCTTGAAATACGCCAACCCAACATCTACCATTGGAGACACCTGTAGTACTCCTTTATAATCACCCAGTTACGTTGTGACGTTTGGTAGTACCCAAAGTGTTCCTCCGGTAAACGGGAGTTGCATAATCTCATAGTTATAGGAACATGTATAAGTCATGAAGAAAGCAATAGCAACATACTAAACGATCGGGTGCTAAGCTAATGGAATGGGTCATGTCAATCAGATCATTCAACTAATGATGTGACCTCGTTAATCAAATAACAACTCTTTGTTCATGGTTAGGAAACATAACCATCTTTGATTAACGAGCTAGTCTAGTAGAGGCATACTAGTGACACTCTGTTGGTCTATGTATTCACACATGTATTATGTTTCCGGTTAATACAATTCTAGCATGAATAATAAACATTTATCATGATATAAGGAAATAAACAATAACTTTATTATTGCCTCTAGGGCATATTTCCTTCAGAAGGCTGCGGCAGAGGTTGGTACGACAAGCTCCAGTCCGTGTTGTGGTCCATCCGCACCACCGCAACCAAACCGACTGGGGAGACTCCGTTCTTCCTGGTCTACAGAGCGGAAGCGGTCCTCCCTCACGAGGTCAGACGTTGCTCCGCGCGGGTCCTGGCGTTCGACGAGGCGTAGCAGGACGCCATGCGGGGGATGGACCTCGTGCTGGGGGAGGAACGCCGCCGAGAAGCCGCGCTACGAGCGGCGAGGTACCAGCAAGCGTTGCGGCGATATCACTACCGCAACATCCGCCCCAGGACTCTTGAGGTAGGGGACCTCGTGCTCAGGCGGGTTCTCTCCAGGGAGGGGCTGCACAAGCGCTCTCCCATGTGGGAGGGCCCGTTCAAGGTTGTTCATGTTTCCAGGCCCAGCTCCGCACGCTTGGAGACTCAGGAGGGAGTGCCGGTCCAGAATGCATGGAACATCGAACACCTCCGGAGGTTCTACCCCTGAAAAGGCCCGGAGCCTGTGAAGCAGGGCGAGTGCCTGTGAAGCTACCGCGTTTTGGAAAAGGCCGGGAGGCTGTGAAGCAAGGCGAGTGCCTGTGAAGCTACCGCGTTTTGGAAAAGGCCCGGAGCCTGTGAAGCAAGGCGAGTGCCTGTGAAGCTACCGCGTTTTGGAAAAGGCCCGGAGCTTGTGAAGCAACCGCATTTGGAAAAGGCCCGGAGCCTATGAAGAAGGCCAATGCCTGTGAAGCTCGCCGCCCGTGACACTCTCACGTAATAATGAGTTGGGGTTGTACACGCCCCGGAGTCTCAGGAGCTCCGGCCTCAGGCCCTGGGGCTCCCTCCCACGCCCAGTGGCAGCACTTAGCTCCGCGCTGGTGAGAAGACGTCGAAGACTAGATTAGGTGCCGGATGCGGCTTTTCATTTGCTTTCCGCAGTTGGCTTGTTCCTTCTCGCTTGAAGTTTTATTGAAGTTGTTGCCATCTTTGGCTTGCGGTCCTTCGGAATTTCGCGCTCCTGTCTCGTTTTCTCTTGCGCAAGGCCTTGCGAGGGGGCAGCTGAGCACCCTCACGAGCGTTCATATCCTAGTCATTCAAGGAGTTCGCGACCTGGGCCCCTTTCAGGAGCACCCCTCCAGTCCGAGCCCCACGGGCGTCGCGACACAAACAAAGGGCCTAGGTCGGTCGCCCCTCAACGGCCGGGGTCGGGAACTATACACGCTCGGGCACATAACCGGAAGGAACGGTAACAAAGTGAAACGGTGATTAACAGCAATAACCCAAACACGCCCCCGCGGGGCTCCGCACTATTGTCTTTGTTGCGCAGGAAGAAGGGAAAAAGAAAGAACAAATCTGGCGCGGCTTGCCTCACACCGGCCCATAGGGGAGGCCCGGGCCGCCTCCGGAGCTCAGGCGGACTCCCTCTTGCGCCTCACCAGGGCGCGGCGGCGTGGAGGCTGATCGTGGCCGCCGCTGGAGGAGTCGCCGCCTGAAGAAGAACCAGAGAAGCTTGAGGAACTCCGAGCGCCGCCCGCCGCGCGAGCACTGCTCCCTCCATTGTCACTGGAGCTGAGTGCCCAGCCGCGGTCGTCACCCTCGGGGAAGCACCCCGCGCGACGACCATCTTCCCCAAACACCCTCATGTAGAGGGTGGCGTCGCCGTCGAACTTGAAGTGTAGGGTGCACCGGCGGCCTAGGCCACGCGCACGGGCAAACGTTTGCCAACCGCGAGCCAGGGACAGGCTCCCGGCCGCGGACACCTCCAGGGAGACCCATGAGGCCCGGCTGCAGCAGCCGTCGGCCTAGAGCCAGAGGCCGCCCGGGGTGCCGACCGGGAGCTTGCCTTGGAGGAAGCGAGGAAGCGGGAGCCGGGTGCTAGCCGGCTCCGCCGACCACGCGATGAACTCCGGCAACTCTTCAGCAGCACGAACGCGCGGCCTGGGAGGACGCACAGCTGGAGCGCGCCCCCCGGCTGCAGCAACCCGCCCGTCGCCGTGCTGAAGATCACCCCCGCGGCCGCCAGAAGCCACCATGGTGGCCGCGGGATGCTTGCGGGGGCGCCCTCTGCCGCGCTTGGGTGGAGGAGAGGCTGGCTCGACCCGGCAAGCCTTCCCCTTCTCGGCGGCCGAGAATCTCTTCGATGGGGCCATGAAGAAGAAGGAGAAGCGATGAGGAATGGACTGGAAGGGAACGCGCAGCCGTGTACTTATAGCCGGCGAAGGCCAACCGCCGGCCTCCACGATCACAGGTAATCATGGCACGATCTGCATGCAGGGACTTGTCCAACTCACCGAGGCGTCATGGGGAAGTGGAGACGCCCACGTCCCATCAACCGCCACGCGGCGCCCAAGGCCGCAGGCTGTTAGGGCCCGCGGCGCTTCGCCCTTGCCCTTTCGCCTCTCGGCATGGCCAAGTCCGGGCGCGCCTTGGGCCCGGGGGCTACTGTCGGCGTTCGGGGAACGGGGGTCCCCAGACTTGCCTGCCTGCGGCCCGCGGCATGGCTCGAAGGAGGGCAAGCATGGCCCATCTTCATCAACACAAGACTCAAGACCCTCGCGAGGGGCCAAGCCTCGCGAGGCGGACGACACGGAGCTTCCTCAGGCACGGCCTCGTTAGGCTGGCTCGCTAGGAGGCGGAGAGATCAAGGCAGGGTACCTCGCGAGGTGCCCATGATGCAAGCCATGACGACTCAGGGCGCCAGGCGGGTGCCAGCGCACGCAGCGTCCTTTTTCCTCTTTGCTGCAAAGGGGGCTAGCGCAGCCGCGGAGTACCGAGGCATCAGGCAAAGGTTGCCGTTTCGGTGCAATGATACCAAGACCAGGAGGACTACGAGACGGAGGTCACCGTGGAGCCCAAGACGGCGTCATCACCAGAGCTTTGCGCAGGCGAAGAGTGCTTTTGTCAGGGTAGTTGATACTTGCTGTCCCCCTTCAAATTAGCCCGCCATTGTTGGCTCCCTTCCCGCTCAATATTTGGGAAGAGGACCAGGGCCTCTATAAATAGGGCCAGCCGCCCACGTAGCAAGGGGTTCGAGCTTTTGGTTCGGTTGGCTAGTAAGAGTAAGAGGAAGAGAGAAAGAGAGGGGTGGCTGAACTCCTCCTAGTAGTTCATTGCCCCAGTCAAGAACAGACCCTCGCGAGGCTGTTCTTCCTTGTATTCTTCATCATCATCAGCCCCAGGAGGCAATCCACCAACCACACACTGGAGTAGGGTATTACACCAGAACGGTGGCCCGAACCAGTATAAATCTTGTGTCCCTTGTGCAGTTCTTTGAGTAGCTTAGATCTTTGCGAGGCGGGGAGGTAGAAGGCGTAATCTCCGCGCGCACCCCAGTTTTCGAACCTTAAGGGTCTGCCGGAACCCGAAATCCGACACAGCCCCAAGTCGCAAACGGCCAAGTAATTGGAATCATTCTCAATTCTTGAGCCGGCACATGAGAACGTCTTGAAAACTTTTGGCAACCATCACATCGTCTGACCAGATCCTCCGCATCAGCATGAGCAGTGAACCAATAGAAGCCATGGCGGAACGCTTTAGCCACCAAAGATTTTGAACCGGCGTGGTGACCACAATCTGCTTCGTGGATCTCACGCAAAATTTCACAGCCTTCTTCAGGAGACACACAACGTTGAAGCGCCCCTGATACACTGTAATGATGCAACTCGCCATTGACAATAGTCATGGACTTGGACCGCCGGATTATCTGTCGGGCCAGAGTCTCATCCTCTGGTAACTCCCCCCGGTTCATGTACGCCAGGTAAGAAAGCGTCCAATCCGGAATAATATGAAGAGCTGCCACCAATTGAGCCTCCGGATCAGGAATAGCCAAATCCGCTTCACCAGGGAGCTTGACCGACGGGTTGTGCAGCACATCCAGAAAAACATTGGGCGGGACCGGTTTACGCTAAGAGCCCAGCCGGCTTAAAGCGTCCGCCGCTTCATTCTTCCGTCGGTCCATGTGGTCCACCTGATAGCCTTTAAAGTGACCTGCAATAATATCCACCTCACGATGATATGCTGCCATGAGTGGGTCCTTGGAATCCCATGTGCCAGATACTTGTTGAGCCACGAGGTCCGAGTCACCAAAGCACTTGACTTGACTTAGATTCATATCCTTAGCCATCCGGAGACCATGGAGCAAGGCTTCATACTCAGCTGCATTGTTAGTACAAGGGAACATTAAGCGGAGAATCTAACAAAACTTATCACCTCGTGGGGAAGTTAATACGACTCCAGCCCCCGAGCCTTCCAATTGCCTGGATCCATCGAAATGGATGGTCCAATATGTGTGATCCGGCTTTTCTTCAGGTGCTTGCAGTTCCGTCCAATCATTGATGAAATCAACAAGTGCTTGAGACTTAACCGCCGTCCGAGGCACATACATCAACCCGTGCAGCCCAAGCTCTATAGCCCACTTGGCAATCCGGCCAGTCGCTTCCCGATTCTGGATGATATCCCCCAAGGGAGCAGAACTGACCACCGTAATGGGGTGCCCTTGGAACTATTGCTTGAGCTTCCGGCTTGCCATAAAAACTCCATATACCAGCTTTTGCCAATGCGGATACCTTTGCTTGGACTCAATGAGTACCTCGCTGATATAATAGACCGGACGTTGAACCGGATGCTCCTTGCCTGCCTCTTTTCGCTCCACCACAATAGCCACACCGACCGCACAAGCATTAGCAGCAACATATAGCAGCAACGGCTCCTTGTCCATGGGAGCGGCGAGCACAGGCGGATTGGCCAATTGCCGCTTTAAGTCCTCAAATGCTTGGTCAGCAGCAGAACTCTAGACGAATTGATCCGTCTTCTTCAACATCTGATACAAAGGGATTGCCTTCTCACCAAGGCGGCTGATAAACCGGCTTAACGCGGCAATCCGGCCTGCCAGGCGTTGAACATCATTGATACACTTCGGTTTAGCCAGGGAGGTGATGGCTGTGGTCTTCTCCGGATTAGCCTTGATTCCCCTGTTGGACACCAGAAAACCCAATAACTTGCCTGCGGGTACACCAAAGACACACTTGGCCGGATTAAGCATCATCTTGTACGTCATCAGGTTATCAAAGGTTTCCTTCAAGTCGTCAACTAGAGTCTCCTTCTCCCTTGATTTAACCACGATATCATCCACGTAAGCATGTACATTACGGCCAATCTGCTTGTGAAGACAATTTCGTACAAACCGTTGATAAGTTGCCTGGGCACTCTTGAGCCCAAAGGGCATAGACACATAGCAGAAGGCTCCAAAGGGAGTTATGAACGCCGTCTTCTCCTGGTCCTTAACTGCCATTTTGATCTGATGATAGCCGGAATATGCATCCAAAAAACTCAAACGCTCACAACCCGCCATAGCATCAATAATTTGATCAATACGGGGGAGGGCAAAAGGATCTGCTAGACAAGCCTTATTAAGATCTGTGTAATCCACACACATGCGCCAGGTACCGTTTTTCTTAAGGACCAGCACCGGATTGGCAAACCACTCAGGGTGAAAAACTTCAACAATAAAGCCAGCTGCTAACAGCCTGGCTACCTCTTCTCCAATCGCCTTGCGTCTTTCTTCGTTAAACCGGCGGAGGAACTGTTTCACCGGTTTGTATTTAGGATCCACATTAAGGGTGTGCTCAGCGAGTTGCCTCGGTACACCTGGCATGTCAGAGGGCTTCCATGCAAAAATGTCCCGATTCTCACGGATGAACTCGATGAGCACGCTTTCCTATTTCGGATCCAAGTTGGCACTGATGCTGAACTGCTTGGACGAATCGCCAGGTACGAAGTCAACAAGCTTAGTTTCTGCTGCCGATTTGAACTTCAGGGCCGGATCATGCTCCGTAGTTGGCTTCTTTAGTGGAGTCATGTCCGCCAGATCAACATTGTCCTTATAATACTTCAGCTCCTCGGTGGCACAAACCGACTCTGCGTAGGCCGCATCTCCTTCCTCGCACTCCAAAGCGATTTTACGGCTTCCGTGAACCGTTATTGTCCCCTTGTGACCCGGCATCTTGAGCTGCAAATACACATAACAGGGCCATGCCATAAACTTGGCGTAGGTCGGTCGCCCAAACAGGGCATGATATGGACTTTAGATTTTCACCACTTCAAACGTCAATGTTTCTGACCTGGAATCATGATCATCTCCAAAGGCCACTTCCAGAGCTATCTTACCAACAGGATATGCTGACTTGCCAGGTACCACACCGTGGAACACCGTATTGGACGGTTTGAGATTTTTATCTGTTAGTCCCATATGACGGAAGGTCTCATAGTATAAGATATTAATGCCGATCCCTCCATCCATGAGCACCTTGGTGAACTTATAACCTCCCACCTGAGGTGCCACCACCAGAGCCAACTGACCTGGATTATCAACCTGGGGAGGGTGATCCTCTCTGCTCCATATGATTGGCTGTTCAGACCAGCATAGATAACGGGGCACGGCCGGTTCAACAGAGTTGACTGCCCGCCACTGAACCTTCCGGTCTCGCTTGTCCAAGCTAGTGGTGAAAACATGGTACTGCCCACTATTCAACTGCTTTGGGTTGCTCTGGTAACCCGACTGTTGCTGCTGCTGGTTGAAACCGCCCTGGTTGTTCTGATTATTTTGATTGTTATGTCTGCCCGAATTACCATTAAATCCTAAACAGGAATTTCCTCCACCGTATCATGGACCGGATCCTGAGCCACCGCCGGAGCCGTGATCATACCGGAAAGCATTAGAATTCTTGAACTCCTGCATAATGAAGCAATCCTTCCAAAGGTGGTTTGCTGGCACCTCCTTCGTCCCATGCTTTGGACAGGGCTGGTTCAATAGATAATTTAAGCGGTCCGGGTTAGGGTTAGGCGCTCCACTGCGATTCGGCGGTTTACCCTTGCGTTGCTGACCCTTGTCCTGCGCATTGGTATTAGCCACGAAGTCCATGTTGCCATCCGCTTTACGCTTGCGTCTGTTACCGTTACCTGCCGAGTGGTGCTGTTGACCTTTGGAGTTGCTGTTCTTCTTTCCCATCCCTGTCTTGTCATCATCAGACTCGGGATCCTTAGTACTATCAGAATCAACATACTTTACCAAGGCAGCCATGAGGGTCCCCATGTCAGTGCAATGGCGCTTCATCCGTCCTAATTTCAGCTTTAGGGGCCCAAACCGGCAATTGCCTTCTAGGGTAATAACCGCGGTGTCAGTGTTGATGCGGTCTGATGAACGCAGAACCTGTGAGACCCGGCGCACCCAATGAGTCGTCGATTCTCCTTCCTCCTAGACACAGGCAGCTAAGTCCACTATCGACATAGGCTGCTTACATGTATCCTTGAAATTACTGATAAACCGGGCTTGTAATTGGTCCCATGAACTGATAGAATTGGCCGGTAAACTTTTTAACCAAGTACGGGCCGTTCCTTCGAGCATCATGGTGAAGTACTTCGCACATGCCGCATCATCCACATCAAGCATTTCCATGGCCATCTCATAGCTCTCCACCCATGTCTCTGGAGGTTGATCCGCCGTGTAATTTGGTACCTTGCGCGGGCCCTTGAAATCCTTGGGCAGGCGCACATTGCGTAAAGGGGGACAAGGCAAGGCACCCCCAAAGAACTAGAAGTAACGCCAGGTTCGATCGAGATAGTTGGACGAACCAGCGTAAGCTGCTGAGCCTGATACTGTGCGGCTAACTCGGCCTCCCTGCGCGCTCGGGCCTGGTCCACTACTTCCTGAGCGTTATCAGCACCACCCGCCGGGTACCGCGGGATGCTCCACGTCGTTCATTACTTGACATTGCCGATTCATCCATATGCCTGCTATAGCTCCGGCTTGGACGAGGGGTCGAGTGGATCCGGTCGCGGCTGTACGAGTATGCTTCCTGTTGGACCAAAGCTGTCCTAAGAAGCTCTTTGACGCATCGCGTCTCTACTGCCTGCGGTGAGTCACCTTCAATTGGAATGGCCTCTAGCCGTGCAGCAGCGGCAACGAGATTGTACATCGGGTTGGAGTAGTGACCCGGAGGTGTTGAAACAGCCTGAGGTATAACAGTGTTTTGACGAGGCAGATCCATCAGACGGGGCTGAACCGGCGTGCCGGTCGTAGGAGCTTCCGCCCGGTTTACCTCCAGCGGATTACTGGTTCCTGCTCCTGGGGTGTTGAAAAGGTCTCTAGCCTCGAAAACCGAAGGCAAACGGGATCGGTACTTCCTCTTCATGAATTCATGTGACGCGTTCTGGTCCAACATGATCTTGTAGGCTTGTGCGTCTAAAGAGGCCCGCTCTGCGATCATCCTGGCATTCTTAGCTGCCAGGTCCGCCTTGGCCTGGGTGATCTATTCCTTCACCTTTGCTATCTCCGCGCTGTGGACGTCCTGATCCGCCGGGTTAGCTTCTGCCATAAGCACAACCAATGCATCAAATAGATCTGATAGGACTTGAGCCGGCGGGCGTACAGAGCCTCCTACCCCGGCAGCCGTCACTGCTACTGAACTGGAGGTTATTGGCGCAGCGGTCGAAGAATGAAGCGTTGCTTGTGTGCTGGCCATGAATATTCCAACTCGGTTGGGTAGATCAGAGGGGTCCAGAATACTGTCGCCATCGGAACAGCCCCCGATCCGGCCATCTTGTAGCTGATATAGAGATTCTGTTTCTTCGGTTGATGACTCGTCGCCCGAACAAACGACGGTCTCGCCGCGAGATTCCGATCCATCCTCATAACTTCCTCCATGGATGACTCCCACGAAGGCATGCTTCACGGCCGGTTTAACCCTGGCAGATCGCGCACGCTGAGCCGTTTCGACGAGGTCGGTGCAGGTGTCCGGCTCAGGGCCCGGTTCACCAATCTTGCCGATGAAAACGTGTATGCCACCAAAGGGGACCCGGTACCCGTACTCAACTGAGCCGGCCTTGGGGCCCTAGCCTGCATCGTCGATGTAGAGCTTGCCGCGACGACTCTTAGTCATCCGGCCGACAGCGTAGCCCTCGAGTCCTTCAAAGCGGCCCTCCAAGAACTTGAAACCATCGTGCGATAGCCCCACGGTGGGCGCCAACTCTCGTGGTTTTGTCACGGCAGATATCCTAGAGAAAGGACTTAGTCGTGGAGCCATCGCAACGGGTTGGCTTGAAGGGGTTAAAGCGGACACAGGGACGCAATAGAGTTTATACTAGTTCGGCCCCTTCGATGATGGTAAAAGCCTACGTCTAGTTGTGATGGAATTGATGGGGTTTTGATGACTAGGGAGCAAACAAGCTTCGCCTAAGTCTCGAGTTGTTGTCTGTTGTCCTTGAACCACCGCGGGTCGTCCCCTTATATACACGGGTGACGCCCGTCGGTTCACAGAGTCCCAATACCGGCTCATAGATGTGTCCGGTTTGGTCTCTACTTATTCCTAACTTACAATACAAGTTACATACCAACACCGGTTTACGGCTACAGGCCTTGAACCGACTATGGGCCTTGAGCCCTCATCTGCCTTCTTGGGCTTTAACATAGTTAACTACTGATGAAGTTAACCCGGCCCAGACAGGCCGGTTTACGCCCAGTAGTGATATCCCCAACACACATACCTTGATAAAGTTTTGAAGAAGTTCAAAATGGATCAGTCAAGGAAAAGGTTCTTGCTTGTGTTACAAGGTGTGAAGTTGAGTAAGACTCAAAACCCGACCATGGCAGAATATAGAGAGAGAATGAAAGTCATTTCCTATGCTTGAGTCATAGGTTCTATAAAGCATGCTATGTTGTGTACCAGACCTGTTGTCTGCCTTGCCATGAGTTTGGCATGGGGGTACAATAGTGATCCAGGAGTAGATCACTGGACAGCGGTCAAAAACTATCCTTAGGTACATAAACATGACTAAGGAAATGTTTCTCGGTTATGGAGGTGATATATGAGTTCGTCATAAAGAGTTACGTCGGTGCAAGCTTTGACACCGATCCAAATGACTCCGAGTGTCGATCTGGATACGTATTGAAAGTGGGAGCAATTAGTAGAGTAGCTCCATGCAGAGCATTGTAGACATAGAAATTTGCAAAGTACATATGGATCTGGATGTGTGATACGTCTCCAACGTATCTACTTTTCCTAATGCTTTTCCTCTTGTTTTGGACTCTAATTTGCATGATTTGAACGAAACTAACCCCAGACCGACGTTGTTTTCAGCAGAACTACCATGGTGTTGTTTTTGTGCAGAATAAAATTTCTCGGAATGGAACGAACTCTGCGAGGATTTTTTATACAATAAAAACGAATTTCTGGAGCCAACGGAGGGGGGCACCTGGGTGGGAACAACCCACCATGGCGCCCCCTCCTGGCCCCGCAGACCATGAAACCGACTCTATAAAATCCTATTTTTCCAGAAAAAATCAAGGATAAAGAATTATTGCGATCCACGAGATGGAGCTATCGTCACCTCCTATTCTTCATCCGGAGGCCAGATCTGGAGTTCGTTTGGGGCTCCGGAGAGTGGGTTCTTCGTTCTTCGTCATCACCAACCCTTCTCCATCACCAATTCCATGATGCTCCCCACTGGGAGTGAGTAATTCCTTCGTAGGCTCACTGGTCGGTGAGGAGTTGGATGAGATTCACCATGTAATCGAGTTAATTTTGTTAGGGCCTGATCCCTAGTGTCCACTATGTTCTAAGATTGATGTTGCTATGACTTTGCCATGCTTAATGCTTATCACTTTGGGCACGGGTGCCATGATTTTAGATCTGAACTGTTTATGTTATCACCATTATATCCATGTTCTAGATCCGATCTTGCAAGTTATAGTCACCTACTATGTGTTATGATCTGGCAAACGCGGAGTGACAATAGTCGGGTGAAACGTCCATTTTGCATCATGGTTTTATATCAATATTTATTGCATTATGGGCTGTTACTACACATTATGTCACAATACTTATGCCTATTTTCTCTTATTTTACAAGGTTTACATAAAGCGGGGGAATGCCGGCAGCTGGGATTCTGGGCTGGAAAAGGAGCAAATATCAGAGACCTATTCTGCACAACTCCTAAAGTCCTAAAACTCCACAGAAGTTCTTTTTGGAAATAATAAAAAATACTGAGTGAAGAAAATACCAGAGGGGGCCCACACCCTGGTCACGAGGGTGGGGGCGCGCCCTACCCCCTGGGCACGCCCCCTGCCTCGTGGGCCCCCTGTTGGCCCTTGTCGGTGTCAAAACCGGCGGATCTCGGGTAGGGGGTCCCAAACTGTGCGTCTAAGGCGGATGGTAACAGGAGGCAGGGGACACGATGTTTTACCTAGGTTCGGGCCCTCTTGATGGAGGTAAAACCCTACGTCCTGGTTGATTAATATTGATGATATGGGTAGTACAAGAGTAGATCTACCACGAGATCGGAGAGGCTAAACCCTAGAAGCTAGCGTATGGTATGATTGTATGTTGTCCTACAGACTAAAACCCTCCGGTTTATATAGACACCGGAGGGGCTAGGGTTACACAAGGTCGGTTACAAAGGAGGAGATATACATATCCGTATTGCCTAGCTTGCCGTCCACGCCAAGTAGAGTCCCATCCGGACACGAGATGAAGTCTTTAATCTTGTATCTTCATAGTCCAACAGTAGGGCCGAAAGATATAGTCCGGCTGTCCGGAGACCCCCTAATCCAGGACTCCCTCAGTAGCCCCCGAACCAGGCTTCAATGACGACGAGTCCGGCGCGCAGTATTGTCTTCGGCATTGCAAGGCGGGTTCTTCTCCAATTTCCAAGTGTTTGTACATAGTATCCGACCCTATAAATGTTGATCCTCTTGGCTTCTGCGCCCAATAAGGGAAATTTCTCGAACAAGGCGCCATGGCATTTTTACATTCACCCCCTAGCCATATAAATAAATTGTCTATTAAAGGGATTGGGATTCTCAGATCCGATCCACACCATCCTCCCCTCAGCGAGAATCCATTAGAGCGCGTTTCGGAAAGATCCATTCCAGCATGGCCAACCTCCAGAGCTCCTCCTCCCGCCCCCGTAGCCCTAAGCTTGGTGATTGGGAGAGGTGTTCAGTTCCACATAGTCGATTGGTCGAACTGCAGACCAAAGGATTCCTTCCTTCGGCATACATGGTGCCCATTTGAGCCAGGCTCGCCACCTACAATGGCGGGGAGCAAGCGAAGAAATTTCCCTGTCCCTCCATGGGGGAACGGGTTTGCCTTGTTCCTTACTTACTAAGGGGACTTGGATTTCCAATTCATCCGTTCCTCCGCGGGCTCCTGGAGTTCTACGGCCTCCAACTACACAATCTCACCCCTGCCTCTGTCCTACACATCGCCGGCTATGTTGCTCTCTGCGAGTTGTTCCTGGGCTGCGAGGCTCACTTCGAGCTGTGGAAAAGGCTATTTTGCCTTGTCCCTCGCACACAGAGGGAATCACTTTATGAAGTGGGCGGAGCCGAAGTATGGTGCATCGCCGATACCGGATATCTGTTCGGTACCCCGAAGAAGCCGTTCGAAGACTGTCCTTCAGAATGGTTTTATAAGGAAGACGTTCCCCTTCTGGACCCTGTTCGGTGGGGTCTTCCTAAGTTCAACAATGCTCCTCTGAAGAAGCGCCGAAGTTGGCACCCGCGGAGCCCCCAGGTGGAAGACGGCTGAGAAGTCCTCTATCTGATGAACCGGATTAAGGCACTGGCTCAGTCAGGTTTGAGAATGACCGAAGTTATGTCGATTTGCATAATGCGGGGAGTGCAACCACTTCAATATCGTGGGCATCCCTTATGGTGTTTCAACATGGAGGATGACGCCACCCGCTACGGCGTAAGGGTCCGGGCGATGCTGCCGCATTAGCCAAAATGTTGTCCGAACTGTTCAAGGGAGAGGAGGAGGAGTTCACCCGCATCAAGCCACAGGACAAATTCTCCATGTACAATCCTCCAAGATGGGTAAGCTATATCCCCTTACTTCCATCTTCCCGCGTTTTTCGTTGTAAGTATTCACCTTGCCGATTTATGGCAGGAACTGCGAAAGGACATAAAGGAGGTCTGTAGCCCTTCTCCACAACCGGAGGACCCTGACCGGGCCCTCGACTCCAGACTCGAAGAAGATCCGGTTATCTCCGTGGAGCTGATAAACCGGTAGTTCTATTAGTTAAGCTGCGACAATGCCATGGTGGCCATTATGGCCGACTATCCCGGACTACTCCCTGCATCGCACGTAAGAAAAACCAAAAAGTCCCAACTCAAAAAAGTAGGATCCCCTTTTAGACACTTCACCCACCATATTCACATGGCCTTTTTACAGGGAAGGCATTCGGGATGCCCTGCAGCAACGCGCCAACAGGTAGGACGGAGACACCGGCGCAAAGGTACAACAAACCCTACTCCGTGGTTGTCATCTTTCTAAAAATATAATGACGCCCGTGTTTCTTTAACAGAAAAAACGCTCGCCAGAATATGTCCGGTGATGTCGCCGATCACGCTTCCACCAGTCGGGCACCAGGACCGGACATGGAGGGAGAAGCCGATATGGGGCAGGCGCCGGATAATCCCCCTACAGAGGATGCGGATAGGTTATCTACAACAAACTCGGAAGTGGAAAGCGCCATGAATCATAGGCACCGTCGGGCCGTACTCCGTGACGCTTGTTTCTGACCAGTGGCGTTTGATGCCTTTAATTCTGGAGAGGCGTACCTCCGTGCCGCTTAAGATGGTCTAGCCAGAGCCACAGATCAGTATGTAAAGGATGTACGGGTGAGTGAATCTGACTATTTGTATGTATCAGTAGCCCCTGAGAATTGAAACAGTTACCTGAACTGATTTAAGGATCATCTTTATTATGCAGGTTCTTACAGAGAAGAATACTAGGCTGTCCCAGGAGCTGGAGGACTGCAAGAGCCAACTGCGGGCCACCATTGCCACATTGTAGGAACAGAAAAAGCCTCCCGCTGGTAACATTTTAAAGAATGATGGTTACCATACAGTGCGCGGCATGGCTACAGATCTAACAATAGATTTTGCAGATGAATCCGGAGAAAATCTGGGGGACCAGCATGTTATGCGGCAGCTAGAAGCTGGCAAACGCGTGCTGACTAAGGTTAGGCGGGAGAAAAACAATCTCCAAGACGCCAATATAAGGCTGAACGTGGAACTAAAAGACGTTCGGGGCCAGCTTGCAGACTCCGAGAAGGAGAATAACAAGCTTCGACATGGCATTTTTAGTAAGTGCTTGAACGAATCCTTTAAAGGTATTCGGCGAAGAAGTCGACTAACAGTGTTATGTCTGTAGGTATGTTGACAGGTCATCCCGCGGAGGAAATGCCCGGGTCTACGGGTGATCTTCTGTCCGAGCTGTCACATCTACACGAACAAGTTCGGCAGGTGATGTAGGGTGTTGCCCAGGCCTTGTGGCTGTCCTTCTCCCTGCCAGAGGGTGTTGCAGAGCTTGTAGAGAAGGTCAAAGGAGCGCGGCGGCGCTTCCGATTATGGAAGATATCAGCCTGCCAATGAGATGCCCGAGAAGCCTGGGCCATGGTGAAGGCGCGGTATACCAAAGCAGACCCAAATCACATGGCCGAGGTCAGAACTGTGGGGCCCGACGGAAAAGAAATTCCCGTTAGCTTAGTTTATGGGCAAGTAGAATTAGCCGCAAAGTATTCCCAACAGGATTGTAAGCTAGACCGCCTGTTGGATGGTATAGAAGAAGAATTTAGTCAGTCTGCATGACTATGTAATTGAAGTGACATGTATAATGCTTTCTAGCCGGATTGTAGATCGTTTGTCGTTGCGGACCTTTTCGCTTTAGCCTCCGGGCCCAATAGTCCGGAGTGTATCCGAATACCCGCTTAGTTATATAAGAACCGGGGTATGCGTGGAGACTAGGCGTAGGGGTCATTAGTGCTTTATCAGACAAGTGCCCAACTAGTTATGTTATATTACATGGGTAGTAAGAAACATCTTCCGGGGAGAATAGTTCCGTTAAGGGTTCCTTTCCCTAGGCAAACATGCCCTAAAGTGCATCTCCGGACTGCGATAGGATACGTAGGAAAAACATCTGGGGGCAGATATGAAAAATAAAAGTCATCTTTTGTTCATCGACCGAATATTCCCTTAAGAACGCTAGCTTTCGGCTTCAACCAGTCTGAGGTACACATCCGGCTGACCCGGCGGTATCAATCGCAGAGGTGTTCCCCTTATGCCCTAGCCGAATTAACGAGAACGTAGGGCATAAATACAAGAGCCAGGCAACCCAGCTTGGCCCAAACTTAAGTCATATCGATGCATATAATGGTGAAAAAAGGTACATGCGGAAGTATAACACATGTGTTGGGCATGAAGCCCGGATAAATAATTTAAGCTTCTGTGAAAGAAGCCCCCAAGTATGGAGAGTGCAGCTAGCGCATCTGTAATGTGCAAACAAGGCACAAGGTGACCCTTGAAGGCCTAGAGAAATAAGAAAAGAAAGAAAGAAAGGAAAACAAGACAGATAATGTGTTTGTGAAAAATGGACAAAGGGAGGGGACTAACATAGAGTCCGGTGCTAGGCGTAGAATCTTCGGAGCCTGGCCGTGTTCCATGGGTTCGGCTCAAGTCGACTAGTCGATGCATCCCGCAGTCGGTATGCTCCACCGGTCAGAATTTGGTCGATAATGAAGGGACCTTCCCATTTGGGCTCGAGCTTTTTCTTTTTTTTATCCGGCAGGCATAGAACTAGTTCGCCAATGTTATAAGTTTTGGCCCGTACTTCTCTGCTTTGGTATCTGCGAGCCTGTTGCTGATAAAATGCGGAACGGGCTTTGGCTACGTCGCGCTCCTCCTCCAAGGTGTCCAGACTGTCCTGTCGATCGAGCTCGGCTTCTCTTTCTTCGTACATGCACACACTAGGTGAGTCATGAATTATGTCATAGGGCAAGACTGCCTCTGCGCCGTACACCATAAAGAAGGGTGTATATCCGATACTACGATTCGGCGTGGTCCGCAGCCCCCAGAGTACGGAGTCGAGCTCCTCTACCCAGTGCGTGTTAGACTCCGTTAAGGAACGCACTAATCTATGTTTAATGCCGCTCATTATAAGATCTTTTGCTCGCTCGACTTGACCGTTGGTTTGTGGGTGATAGACTGAGGCATAATCGAGCTTGATGCCCATGTTGCTGCACCAGAGTTTTACCTCGTCGGCCGTGAAGTTCGTGCCGTTATCAGTGATGATGTTGTGGGGGATGCCGTAACGGTGTACAACCCCGGATATGAAATCTATCACCGGTCCGGATTCGCCTGTTTTAACCGGTTTGGCCTCTATCCATTTGGTGAATTTATCCACCATGACCAATAAGTATTTTTTCTTGTGGGTTCCCCTTTAAGGGGTCCAACCATGTCAAGCCCCCAGACTGCAAAGGGCCATGTAATGGGGATTGTTTGGAGGGTGGTGGGTGGCATGCGGCTTTGATTTGCAAAGAGCTGGCAACCGGTGCAACGTTGGACCAAGTCCTGTGCATCTACCCGGGACGTTGGCCAATAGAATCCTGTATGGAAGGCCTTGCTTACAAGAGCCCGGGCTACGGCATGATGACCGCCGAGTCCGGCGTGAATTTCTGCCAAAAGATTCCACCCTTCCTCTTCGGAGATGCACCTTTGAAGGACTTCGGTTGTGCTTTTCTTGTACAATTCTCCCTCATGGACCCTGTAGACCTTGGATCGCCGCACTATGTAGCGTGCCTCATTTTGGTCCTCCGAAAGTTCCTGTCTAGTTAGGTAGGCCAGGAATGGTTCTGTCCACGGGGCAATAATGGCCATTATTTCGTGGGCTGAAGGTGTTATTTCGGTGGCGGAGCCTCCGATTGTGTTAGAGAGTTCGGTATCGGGTATTTTGGCCGAGTCCGGATTGTTGTTACCGGTGTCCCCCTCCCATGCTACGGATGGGTTGAAAAGCCTTTCCAGAGATATGTTGGGGGGGACCGCATCGCGTTTTGCGCTGATGCGGGCGAGGATATCCGCTGCCCTCTGTTGGAAAAGGTAGTGCCTAGGAGGCGCTTAGGCATGCCTAGGCGCTAGGCAATGGCCAAACGCCTCGCCTAGGGCATAAATGGAGGTCTAGGCAGGGCAAGTAAGGAATTGTCTACCCAAGCAAGAAATCATGCGACATACTATACTGATATGCCAAATGGGTTAGATTCCAATGGTCATAGACGACAATTAACTTATTTATATGCCCTAAACTAATATCAACACCCATATAATAATCACAAATATACTACGAGTAAAAACTATATTATCGCCTAGGCCGCGCCTAGGGCGCTTAGGCGCCGCCTAGGCACTAGGTGAAGGCCAACCGCCTCGCTTACGCCTACCACCTTTTCCAACCATGCCGACACCTAATTGTTTTCCCGAGCCACATGGTGAAATTCGATTCCCTCGAATCGAGCTGACATTTTTAGGACGGCGTTTCGATAGGCCGCCATTTTCGGATCGTTGGCGTTGAAATCTCCGTTTATTTGGGATATTACGAGGTTTGAATCCCCATGCACCTCCAGGCGTTGAATGCCCATGGAGACTGCCATCCGAAGACCATGCAACAGAGCTTCGTATTCGGCTGCATTGTTGGAATCTGTATACAATATTTGCAGTATGTACCGAACGGTATCTCCGGTTGGGGACGTCAGGGCAACGCCAGCCCCTAGACCGGCCAGCATTTTAGAACCGTCGAAGTGCATGATCCAATTGGAGTATGCGCCGTACTCTTTAGGGAGTTCGGCCTCCATCCATTTGGCGATGAAGTCGGCCTGTACTTGCGATTTAATGGCTCGACGAGGTTTGTATGTTATGTCGAATGGGAGGAGCTCAATGGCCCATTTGTCAATCCGGCCCGTAGCGTCGCGGATGTTGATAATATCATTAAGCGGCACTTCTAAGGCTACTGTAATCGAACACTCTTGAAAGTAGTGTCGCAGTTTCCGCGATGCCATGAATACCGCATATGCTATTTTTTGGTAATACGGGTACCGTGATTTGCATGGAGTGAGGACAGTGGATACATAGTATACCGGCTTTTGAAGAGGGAATTTGTGTCAGTCCGCTTCCCGTTCGACAATGAGCACTACGCTTACAACTTGATGAGTTGCCGCAATGTACAACAACATTGGTTCGCCGATGTTTGGCACAGCCAGGATCGGGTTGGTTGCCAGAATGGCCTTTATTTCTTCCAATCCAGCTATGGCTGCGTCCGTCCACTCGAAGTGTTTGGTGCGCTGAAGGAGGCGATAAAGGGGTAAAGCCTTTTCTCCCAAGCGGGAGATAAAGCAGCTTAGGCCAACTCCACTGCACGACCCTAAAACTCACCCATTTTGTCCGGATTTTGTCCGTATGGGGTTGACATAGGGAGAAAAAATGCCGGACACAGGCCGGACAAATTCACTCCACACAGCGCTGTTTACCCCATTTTCACCCAATTTCACCCGTCCGTCCCTGTCATTTCTTCAAACATGTAGCAAGCATAGCGAACTCGCCGCCGCGGCTGCTCCTGCTCATGCACGCCCTTGCTCCCGTCGCGACCGCATGCACGCCGTCGCGCCCGACGCGTCGCCATGCTTGTGCCCTCGCTCCCGCCGTGCCCGCCTCGTCCGCCCAAGCTCGCCGCTGCCCGCATGGCCGCGCCCCCACACCTCCTCGTCGCACGCGTCTTCCGCGGCCGTCTGGCGACCCACCACAGGCCCTGCGTCCGACCCGCGGCGTTCGCGTCCCGCGCGCACGCCGCTGCCGTCCCGCCCGCTCGCCGCTGCCCCGCCCGCTCGCCGCCGCTGCGCTCGCCGCTGCCCCGCCCGCTTGCCGCCGTCGCGCTCGCCGCTGCCCCACCCGCTTGCCGCCGCCGTCCCGCGCGCTCGCTGCTGCCGCGCTCGCCGCTGCCCCGCGCGCTCGCTGCTGCCGCGCTCGCCGCGCCCTCCCGCACGCACACCATTGCCGTCCCGCACGTTCGCCGCGTCACCGGTATAGAAAAGGAGAGTATGACAGGTGGGGTCGACGGCGGACACAGACGGACGAGGAGGACGCGAAGACGTCCGCTTTCTGTCCGCTTTGGCCCCAAACCGGGAGCAGCTTTGGTCTGGAAATGGGGCAAAAGCAGACACAGACCGGACGAAAAGTCCGTATGCTCCCATGCGTTGGGTCGTTCGGTTTGTCCATTTTTCCCCAAACGGACACAAACGGACGATTTGGGGTAAAAATGGGTCACGCGATGGAGTTGGCCTTAGGGCTGCCACGCATCCAATTAGCTTCTGGATTTGTTTGAGGTCTGTTGGGGTAGCCAACTATGACAACGCTCAGATTTTGGCCGGATTAGCTTCAATACCTCTACTTGAGACAATGAATCCCATGAGCTTTCCGGCTGGTATGCCGAAAATGCATTTTTCCGGATTGAGCTTGATGTCATATGTACGGAGGTTGTCGAATGTGAGCCTCAAGTCGTCTATCAAAGAGTCGACGTGTTTGGTTTTGACGACCACATCGTCTATGTATGCCTCTACTGTTTTGCCAATTTGTTTCTCCAGGCATGTCTGAATCATGCGTTGATATGTTGCGCCGGCGTTTTTTAGCACAAAAGGCATTGTGTTGAAACAGAAGGGACCGTATGGTGTAATGAATGCCGTTGCGGCTTGGTCGGACTCCGCCATCTTGATTTGGTGGTAACAAGAGTATGCATTGAGCAAACACAATGACTCGTGTCCTGTGGTAGCGGCAATGATTTGATCGATGCGTGGGAGGGGGAAAGGATCCTTTGGGCAAGCTTTATTGAGGTCTTTGAAATCGACGCAAAGGCGCCAGGATTTGTCCTTCTTTGGTACCATCACCAAGTTTGCTAGCCAGTCCAGATGTTTTGTTTCTCTGATGAATCCGGCCTCCAATAACTTGGCTAGTTCTTCTCCCATGGCATGTCTCTTAGGTTCGGAGAAACGCCGAAGAGCTTGCTTGACCAGCTTGAATCCCTTTAGGATATTGAGGCTATGCTCGGCCGACCTGCGTGGGATTCCTGGCATGTCTGAAGGATGCCAGGCGAATATGTCCCAATTCTCGCGCAGGAACTCTCGTAGTGCGGGGTCCACAGCGGGGTTTAACTATGCCCCGATGGAGACTGTTTTGGTAGGGTCCGTTGGTGGACTTGGAATTTGACTATTTCATCCGCTGGTTTAAAAGAGGTGGACTTGGATCTTTTGTTGAGTATCACATCGTCCCTGTCCACTGTGGAGCGTAGTGTGGTTAACTCCTCGGCTGAGAGGGCTTCGGATAATGCCTCGAGGGCCAATGCCGCTATTTTGTTTTCGGCACGGAGTGCTGTGTCCGGATCACTGGCGAGAGTGATGATTCCGTTGGGCCCGGGCATTTTAAGCTTCATGTACCCATAATGGGGTACGGCTTGGAAGATTGTGAAAGCCTCCCATCCAAAAAGAGCGTGATAGCCACTGCTGAACGGGGCCACTTGGAATGTAATTTCTTCAGACCTGTAATTGTCCGGCGTGCCGAATACCACATCTAGTGTGATTTTCCCAGCATAGCGTGCTTCCTGACTGGGGATAATTCCTCTAAAGGTTATGCTAGTTTGCTCGATGCGGTTCCAGTCTATTTCCATCTTTTGAAGGGTTTCCTCATAGATGAGGTTTAGTCCGCTGCCGCCGTCCATGAGTACTTTGGTGAGTCGAAAGCCGTCCACGATTGGACTGAGGACCAGTGCAGCTGGTGCTCGGGCTGTTCGGAATTTGGGTTCATCACTGGCATTGAAGGTAATAGCCATGTTACTCCATGGATTTGTTGCTGCTACGTGGCAGATTTCGGCCATGCTGCGGAGTGTTCGCTTGCGCCTATTATTTGACGCAAAGGTCTTGAACACTGTTAACACCGTATTGTTATCCACTGGATGGTGCTCTGTGGTATGTGGGATAAGAAGATCCTCACCACTTTTAGCCACCTGTCGGAGTATCCAACATACTCTAAGGCTGTGCATTGGTATTATATCCGTCGTGCTATGAATTTTGCAGGGTCCGTTGAGCAATCCCTCCAGTACGGTTCCTTGCCCTGTAGAGGGTTTTTGCTTTTTGGTAGTTAACCCGGGTGTATTGTGATAATGCACCCTTTTATTTCGGACTGGATTTGTGTTCAGGGTCGGATTATCCCAAAAGTTTGTTTCGGTTTTCCAGGCACTTTCCATCGCATAGTACTTTCGTACTATGGACGCCAAGTCAGCGAAGTGTGTTATCTCAGGGTGATTTATGGCGTTAAGGATTCCCTTGTCCGTGCAATTATTGCAGAAAAATAACATTGCGTCTTCCTCGCGACAGTCCTTAACCTTGTTCATCGCAAGGAGGAATCTGGCCCAGTAATGATGTACTGTTTCCTGGGGCTCTTGCCTGATATGGGAAAGGTCGCTTATGTTTGGGTGGGTGGGTGGAATTGAATCCAAACCCCTACCTGATCTGGGATCCAGGGGCCGAGGAGTTTCCAATTTTGGAACTTCCGGTTCTGAGATGTTACCCGCTAATCCTGGTCCGCTGTCTGACTCTAAGTTCAGGGATTGGATGTTGCCCTCCCGCGAACGGGCGTCCGGCTCAGAGAGCTTGGGAATCCGGACATAGTTGGTCCTCAGGATAGAGGAAAGGTCGCCGCATTGTTCCTCCACCACTACAATATGATGGGTGACCGATGGAGAGTTAATCTCTCTTTGATCGGGTTTAAGCCCAATCCGATCATAGTCCGTAGTGACTCCCAAGGCGGCGATGCGATCCAAGAGCTCGTTTAAGGAGGAGAGCTCCATTGGATCCATCTGTTCGGCGAGCGCCGGTTTGACATGGAAGCAGTTTTCAATGACCCTAGAATTCATCGTTGGCGCGGCGGCCGAACAGGCGGTCATAATGAACCCGCCTAGCCGGAGAGTTTGGCCGACAGCCAAAGCTACCCCAACAGTAGTACCGTCTTTAAAGACGAGACGAGACATCCTTCCTTCTGGCGTCGGCATAGAGGAACTCTCAATGAAAGCACCAATGTCGGTGTCAAAACCGGCGGATCTCGGGTAGGGGGTCCCGAACTGTGTGTCTAAGGCGGTTGGTAACAGGAAGCAGGGGACACAATGTTTTACCCAGGTTCGGGCCCTCTTGATGGAGGTAAAACCCTACGTCCTTCTTGATTAATATTGATGATATGGGTAGTACAAGAGTAGATCTACCACGAGATCGGAGAGGCTAAACCCTAGAAGCTACCCTATGGTATGATTGTAAGTTGTCCTACGGACTAAAACCCTCCGGTTTATATAGACACCGGAGGGGCTAGGGTTACACAAGGTCGGTTGCAAAGGAGGAGATATACATATCCGTATTGCCTAGCTTGCCTTCCATGCCAAGTAGAGTCCCATCCGGACACGAGATGAAGTCTTTAATCTTGTATCTTAATAGTCCAATAGTCCGGATGAAAGATATAGTCCGGCTGTCCGAAGACCCCCTAATCCAGGACTCTCTCAGCCCTCCGGTGCCCATCTTCTGCTATATGAAGTCTTTCGTCCGAAGAAAAACCATAAGTAAGCTTTCGGGACGAGACTCCGCCGCCATGAGGCCGAACCTTGACGGAACCAATCTAGGGCTCCGGCGGAGCTGTTCTGCCGGGGACACTTCCCTCCGGGAGGGGGAAATCATTGCCATCATCATCACCAATGCTCCTCTCATCGGGAGGGGGCCAATCTCCTCAACATCTTCACCAGCACCATCTCCTCTCAAACCCTAGTTCATCTCTTGTATCCAATTCTTGTCTCTAAGTCTGGGATTGGTACCTGTAGGTTGCTAGTAGTGTTGATTACTCCTCGTAGTTGATGCTAGTTGGTTTATTTGGTGGAAGATCATATGTTCAGATCATATATGCATATTAATACCCCTCTGATTATGAACATGAATATGCTTTGTGAGTAGTTACGTCATGTGAATTTGGTATTCGTTCGATATTTTGATGAGATGTATGTTGTCTCTCCTCTAGTGGTGTTATGTGAAGGTCGACTACATGACACTTCACCATTATTTGGGCCCAGAGGAAGGCATTGGGAAGTAATAAGTAGATGATGGGTTGCTAGAGTGACAGAAGCTTAAACCCTAGTTTATGCGTTGCTTCGTAAGGGGCTGATTTGGATCCATATGTTTCATGCTATGGTTAGGTTTACCTTAATACTTTTGTTGTAGTTGCGGATGCTTGCAATGGGGGTTAATCATAAGTGGGATACTTGTCCAAGTAACGACAGTACCCAAGCACCGGTCCACCCACATATCGAATTATCAAATTACTGAACACGAATCATATGAACGTGATGAAAACTAGCTTGATGATAATTCCCATGTGTCCTCGGGGGCGCTTTCTTCTATATAAGAGTTTGTTCAGGCTTGTCCTGTGCTACAAAAAGGATTGGGTCACCTTGCTTCACTTTATTTACTTTTGTTACTTGCTGCTTGTTACAAATTATCCTATCACAAAACTATCTATTACCTATAATTTCAGTGCTTGCATAGAATACCTTGCTGAAAACCGCTTATCATTTCCTTCTGCTCCTCATTGGGTTCGACACTCTTACTTATCGAAAGGACTACGATAGATCCCCTATACTTGTGGATCATCAAGACTCTTTTCTGGCGCCGTTGCCGGGGAGTGAAGAGCCTTTGGTAGGTGGAATTTGGTAAGGAAAAATTTAAATAGTGTGCTGAAATTTACTGTCACTTGTTATTATGGAAAGTAATCCTTTAAGGGGCTTGTTCGGGGTATCTTCATCTCGACCAGTTGAGCAAAGAGCTGCTCCTCAACCTACTCAACCTACTAAACCTACTGAAAATGAAAATGTCTACTTTGAAATTCCTTCGGGTATGATAGAAAACTGCTAGCTAATCCTTTTGCAGGAGATGAAACATTACATCCTGATGAGCACCTAATATATGTGGATGAAATTTGTGGATTATTTAAGCTTGTAGGCATGCCCGATGATGTTATCAAGAAGAAGGTCTTCCCTATATCTTTGAAGGGATATGCATTGGCATGGTATAGGCTATGTGATGATATGGGATCATGGAACTACAAATGATTGAAATTGGAATTTCATCAGAAGTTTTATCCTATGCATCTTGTTCATTGTGATCGCAATTATATATATAATTTTTGGCCTCGTGAAGGAGAAAGCATCGCTCAAGCTTGGGGAGGCTCAAATCAATGTTATATCCATGCCCCAATCATGAGCTCTCAAGAGAAATGATTATCCAACAAATTTATGCTCGGCTTTCTGACAACAATCGCACCATGCTCGATACTTCTTGTGCTGGCTCTTTTATGATGAAGACTATCGAATTCAAATGGGATTTATTGGAAAGAATTAAATGCAACTCTGAAGATTGGGATCTCGACGAAGGTAAGGAGTCAGGTATGACACCTAAGTTTTATTGTGTTAAATATTTTACGGATACCGATGTTTTCCGTAAATTTAGCACTAAATATGGACTTGACTCTGAGATAGTAGCTTCTTTCTGTGAATCTTTTGCTACTCATGTTGATCTCCCTAAGGAGAAGTGGTTTAAATATCATCCTCCCATAGAAGTAAAAGTAGCTCCACCTATTAAAGTTGAAGAAAAGACTATCACTTATAATGATCCTATTATTCCTACTGCTTTTGTTGAGAAATCACCTTTTCCTGTTAGGATAAAAGATCATGCTAAAGCTTCAATTGTGGTTCGTAAAAGCAATATTAGAACCTATACACCTCCTGAGCAAGTTAAAGTTGAACCAAATATTGCTATTGTTAAGGATCTCTTGGCTGATAATATTGATGGGCATGTTATTTATTTCTGTGATGAAACTGCTAGAATTGCTGCACCTTGTGCTAAAGATAAACATAGACATGTGGTACGCATGCCTGTTATTTATGTTAAAATAGGAGATCATTGTTATCATGGCTTGTGTGATATGGGTTCTAGTGCTAGTGCAATACCTATTGACTTATACATGATATTGCACCTGTTGAGTTAGAAGATATTGATGTCACAATTAAAATTGCCAATAGAGATACTATTTCACCAATTGGGATTGTTAGAGATGTTGAAGTCTTGTGTGGGAAAACTAAATATCCTGCTGATTTTCTTGTTCTTGGTTCCCCACAAGATAGCTTTTGTCCCATTATATTTGGTAGACCCTTCTTAAACACTGTTAATGCTAGGATAGACTGCGAAAAGGATGTTGTTACTATTGGTTTAGGTGATATGTCTCATGAGTTCAACTTTTCTAAATTTCGTACACAACACCGCGAAGAGGAATTGCCTAGTAAAGATGGAATTATTGGTCTTGCTTCTATTGTCGTACCTCCTAGTGATCCTTTGGAACAATATTTGCTAGACCATGAAAATGATATGTTTATGAATGAAAGAAGGGAAATAGATGAAGTGTTCTTTAAACAGGGACCTATTCTGAAACACAACTTGCCTGTTGAAATCTTAGGGGATCCCCCTCCACCCAAGGGTGATCCCGTGTTTGAGCTTAAACCATTGCCTGATACTCTTAAACATGCATATCTTGATGAAAAGAATATATATCCTGTTATTATTAGTGCTAACCTTTCAGAGAAGGAGGAAGAAAAATTATTGAAAACTCCGAAGAAGCACCGTGCTGCTATTGGATATACTCTTGATGATCTTAAGGGCATTAGTCCCACTCTATGTCAACACAAAATAAATTTGGAGAAAGATGCCAAACCAGTTATTGATCATCAAGGACTGCTGAATCCTAAGTTGAAAGAAGTGGTAAGAAAAGAAATACTAAAGCTCCTTGAGGCAGGTATAATTTATCCCGTTGCTGATAGTCAGTGGGTAAGTCCTGTCCATTGTGTTCCTAAGAACGGAGGTATTACTGTCGTTCCTAATGATAAAGATTAATTGATTCCGCAAAGAATTATTACAGGTTATAGGATGGTAATTGATTTCGCAAATTAAATAAGGCTCCTAAAAAAGGTCATTACCCCTTACCTTTTATTGATCAAATGCTAGAAAGATTATCCAAACATACACATTTTTGCTTTCTAGATGCTTATTCTGGTTTCTCTCAAATACCTGTGTCAGCTGATGATCAAGCTAAGACCACTTTTACTTGCCCTTTCGGTACTTTTTCTTATAGACGTATGCCCTTTGGTTTATGTAATGCACCTGCTACCTTTCAAAGATGCATGATGGCTATATTCTCTGACATCTGTGAAAAGATTTGTGAGGTTTTCATGGACGATTTCTCTGTTTATGGATCCTCTTTTGATGATTGCTTAAGCAACCTTGATCGAGTTTTGCAGAGATGTGAAGAAACTAACCTTGTCTTGAATTGGGAGAAGGGCCACTTTTTGGTTAATGAAGGTATTATCTTGGGGCATAAAATTTCTGAAAGGGGCATTGAAGTTGATAAAGCTAAAGTTGATGCTATTGAAAAGACGCCGTGTCCCAAGGACATCAAAGGTATAAGAAGTTTCCTTGGTCATGCCGGCTTTTATAGGAGGTTCATTAAGGACTTCTCAAAAATTTCTCGGCCTCTGACTAATTTATTACAAAAAGATATACCATTTGTCTTTGATGATGATTATGTAGAAGCATTTGAAATACTTTAGAAAGCATTGATCTCTGCACCTATTGTTCAGCCACCTGATTGGAATTTACCTTTTGAAATTATGTGTGATGCTAGTGATTATGCTGTAGGTGCTATTCTAGGGCAAAGAGTTGATAAGAAATTAAATGTTATTCAATATGCTAGTAAAACTCTAGACAATGCCCAGAGAAATTATGCCACTACTGAAAAAGAATTTTTAGCAGTTGTATTTGCTTGTGATAAGTTCAGACCTTATATTGTTGATTCTAAAGTAACTATTCACACTGATCATGCTGCTATTAAATATCTTATGGAAAAGAAAGATGCTAAACCTAGACTTATTAGATGGGTTCTCTTTCTACAAGAATTTGATTTGCATATTATTGATAGAAAGGGAGCTGAGAACCCCGTTGCAGATAACTTGTCTAGGTTAGAAAATGTTCTTGATGACCCACTACCTATTGATGATAGCTTTCCTGATGAACAATTAAATGTCATAAACACTTCTCATACTGCTCCTTGGTATGCTGATTATGCTAATTACATTGTTGCTAAATTTATACCACCTAGTTTCACGTACCAGCAAAAGAAAAAGGTTTTCTATGATTTAAGACATTACTTTTGGGATGACCCACATCTCTATAAAGAAGGAGTAGATGGTGTTATTAGATGTTGTGTACCTGAGCATGAACAGGAATAGATCCTATGCAAGTGTCACTCCGAAGCTTATGGAGGACACCACGCTGGAGATAGAACTGCACATAAGGTATTGCAATCCGGTTTTTACTGGCCTACTCTCTTCAAGGATGCCTGTAAGTTTGTCTTATCTTGTGATGAATGTCAAAGAATTGGTAATATTAGTAGACGTCAAGAAATGCCTATGAATTATTGGCTTGTTATTGAACCATTTGATGTTTGGGGCTTTGATTATATGGGACCTTTTCCTGCCTCTAATGGGTACACACATATTTTAGTTGCTGTTGATTACGTTACTAAGTGGGTAGAAGCTATTCCAACTTGTAGTGCTGATCATAACACCTCTATTAAGATGCTTAAAGAAGTTATTTTTTCCGAGGTTTGGAGTCCCTAGATATTTAATGACTGATGGTGGTTCACATTTTATTCATGGTGCCTTTCGTAAAATGCTTGCTAAGTATGACGTTAATCATAGAATTGCATCTCCTTATCACCCACAATCTAGTGGTCAAGTAGAATTGAGTAATAGAGAACTCAAATTAATTTTGCTCTGTTAATAGATCTAGAAAGAATTTTTCCAAGAAACTTGATGATGCATTATGGGCCTATAGAACTGCATATAAAAATCCTATGGGTATGTCTCCGTATAAAATGGTTTATGGAAAAGCATGTCACTTACCTCTCGAACTAGAACATAAGGCTTATTGGGCTATTAAAGAGCTCAATTACGATTTCAAACTTGCCGGTGAGAAAAGGTTATTTGACATTAGTTCACTTGATGAATGGAGAACCCAAGCCTATGAGAATGCCAAATTGTTTAAAGAAAAAGTTAAAACATGGCATGACAAAAGGATACAAAAGCATGAGTTTAATGTAGGTGATTATGTATTGTTATACAACTCTCGTTCAAGATTTTTTGCAGGAAAACTTCTCTCTGAATGGGAAGGTCCTTCCGTTATAGAGGAGGTCTATCGTTCCGGTGCCATAAAAATCAACAACTTCGAAGGCACAAATCCGAAGGTGGTGAATGGTCAAAGAATCAAACAGTATATCTCAGGTAATCCTATAAATGTTGAAACCAATGTTATTGAAATCTTAACCCCGGAGGAATACATAAGGGACACTTTCCAGAACGTTTCAGACTCCGAAAAGGAAGAGGTATGTGGTACGGTAAGTAAACCGACTCCAAAACAGTTCTAATGGCAATTTTTCTCAGTTTTGGAATATTTAGAAAAATAGAAGAATCAGAAGCAGTCCGGGAAGGACACAAGGGCTCCACGAGGGTGGAGGGCGCGCCCTACCCCCCTGGGCGCGCCCCTGCCTCGTGGGCACCTCGTGCGCTCTCCGGACTCCGTTTTCTTACACGTTACGTATTTTGGTCGGTGAAAATTCATTATATAATCTTCCAAAGGTTTTGACCACCGTATCATGCAAATATCTCTTGTCTTTGTTTCGAGCTGTTTTTCTGACAGATCTAGGTCGTCATGTCATCTTCAAGTGCCCCCAAGGACAAGTTCTTCGAGAAGGTCGTCAATCCCTACCTCGTGGAGGTGCTGCAGCACCCTCAAACCATTGAGATGCGTGAGGGGTTGTTGCACATCCACGATGTTGAGGGACCAAGGAAGACCGGAAGCACGGAGGCAAGGCTCGAGGCATTGGAGCAACAAGTTTTCAAGTGTCGGGAGATGGTGGAGCGTGGACTCGACTCCAATCACATTATGATCATGGAGTTCACCAACAACCACAAGTTGGACATCAAGGACATTGGGGAGGCCATATTCAAGCTTCATGAGAAAATCGAGCACCTCCAAGGACATTGGGGAGTATGAATATAGATTCAAAATGATGAGTTTGGCTGCAGATTTGAGGACTCAGAAGACTCGATCATCCTTCTATGATGGTGAGCCTATGCCTTGGAAGAGGGACGACAAGCCTACATCATCATCCACTCCAACTCCTTCACCGGCAAAAGAGATATAATCACATGGGTATGGGCACTCCCATTGGCAACTGCCAAGCTTGGGGGAGGTGCCCCGGTATCGTATCACCATCACATCTCTATCTTTATCGTTTTTCTTAGTTCGATCCTTTTAGTAATATCTTGATCTAGTAGAATAAAGTTTTTGGTATGATCTAGTTTTGAGTTTTGCTTTATGATCCCTCTATGTAATTGAGTCCGTGAGCTATATAATAAAGAATAGTGTTGAGTCAAGGGCTTGATTATCTTGCTATGATCTTGAGTGAATAAAAGAAAAGAGAAAGAATAAAAATAAATAAAAGAGATCATATGGATCTTATGGAGAGTAATGAGCTCACATATAAAGAGTATGATGAATAAAAGTTGTTGAGAGTTGGCAAACATAGTTTTGGTCATCGTTGCAATTAATAGGAAGTAATAAAGAAAGAGAGGTCTTCACATATAAATACACTATCTTGGACATCTTTTATGATTGTGAGCATTCATTAAAATATGACATGCTAAAGAGTTGAAGTTGGACAAGGAAGACAACGTAATGGGTTGTGTTTTCTTACATCTGAGATAAATTATATTGTCATGGATCATCCAACATGATTGAGCTTGCCTTTCCCCTCATGCTAGCCAAATTCTTTGCACCAAGTAGAGATACTACTTGTGCTTCCAAATAGCCTTAAACCCAGTTTTGCCATGACATTCCACCATATCTACCTATGGATTGAGTAAGATCCTTCAAGTAAGTTGTCATCAGTGCAAGCAATAAAAATTGCTCTGTAAATATGTATGAATTATTAGTGTGGGAGAAAATAAGCTTTATACGATCTTGTGATGTGGAAGAAATAAAAGCGACGGACTGCATAATAAAGGTCCATATCACAAGTGGCAATATAAAGTGACATTCTTTCGCATTAAGATTTTGTACATCCAACCATAAAAGCGCATGCCAACCTCTGCTTCCCTCTGCGAAGGGCCTATCTTTTACTTTTATCTCCCACCTTACATAAGAGTCATGGTGATTTTCACCTTTCCTTTTTACATTTTATCTTTTGGCAAGCACAATATGTTGGAAAGATCCTGGTATATATGGCTAATTGGATGTGAGTTTTCATGAACTATTATTGTTGACATTACCCTTGAGGTAAAACGTTGGGAGGCAAAACTATAAGCCCCTATCTTTCTCTGTGTCTAATTAAAACACCATACACATAAGTATTGCGTGAGTGTTAGCAATTGTGAAAGACTATATGATAGTTGAGTATGTGGACTTGCTAAAAAGCTCTTATATTGACTCTTTCCTATGTCATGATAAATTGCAATTGCTTCAATGACTGAGATTATTGTTTGTTAGTTTTAAGTGAAGTTTATGATTCATACTTGAGATTGTGATCGAATTGTTACTCTAGCATAAGAGATCATATGACAATAATTATATAAGTTGTTGTTCTAAGAATGATCATGATGCCCTCATGTCCGTATTTTATTGTTATCGACACCTCTATCTCTAAACACGTGGACATATTTTTCGATTCCGGATTTCGCTTGAGGACAAGCGAGGTCTAAGCTTTGGGGAGTTGATACGTCCATTTTGCATCATGCTTTTATATCGATATTTATTGCATTATGGGATGTTACTATACATTATGTCACAATACTTATGCCTATTCTCTCTTATTTTACAAGGTTTACATAAAGAGGGAGAATGCCGGCAGCTGGGATTCTGGGCTGGAAAAGGACCAAATATGAGAGACCTATTCTGCACATCTCCAAAAGTCCTGAAACTCCACGGAAGTTACTTTTGGAAATAATAAAAAATACTGAGCGAAGAAAATACCAGAGGGGGCCCACACCCTGGCCACGAGGGTGGGGAGCGCCCCCTGCCTCGTGGGCCCCTTGTTGGCCCTCTGGTGCCCATCTTATGCTATATGAAGTATTTTGTCCGAAGAAAAATCATAAGCAAGCTTTCGGGACGAGACTCCGCCGCCACGAGGCGGAACCTTGGCCGAACCAATCTAGGGCTCCGGCGGAGCTGTTCTGCCGGGGACACTTCCCTCCGGGAGGGGGAAATCATCGCTATCGTCATCACCAACGCTCCTCTCATCGGGAGGGGGCCAATCTCCATCAACATATTCACCAACACCATCTCCTCTCAAACCCTAGTTCATCTCTTGTATCCAATTCTTGTCTCTAAGTCTGGGATTGGTACCTGTAGGTTGCTAGTAGTGTTGATTACTCCTCGTAGTTGATTCTAGTTGGTTTATTTGGTGGAAGATCATATGTTCAGATCCTATATACATATTAATACCCTTCTTATTATGAACATGAATATGCTTTGTGAGTAGTTACATCTGTTCCTGAGGACATGGGAGAAGTCTTGTTATTAGTAGTCATGTGAATTTGATATTCGTTCGATGTTTTGATGAGATGTATGTTGTCTCTCCTCTAGTGGTGTTATGTGAATGTCGACTACATGACACTTCACCATTATTTGGGCCTAGAGGAAGGCATTGGGAAGTAATAAGTAGATGATAGGTTGCTAGAGTGACAGATGCTTAAACCCTAGTTTATGTGTTGCTTCGTAAGGGGCTGATTTGGATCCATGTGTTTCATGCTATGGTTAGGTTTACCTTAATACTTCTGTTGTAATTGCGGATGCTTGCAATAGGGGTTAATCATAAGTGGGATTGTTCTCAAGATGAAAACTAGCTTGACGATAATTCCCATGTGTCCTCGGGAGCACTTTCTTCTATATAAGAGTTTGTGCAGGCTTGTCCTTTGCTACAAAACAGATTGGGCCATGTTTCTGCACTTTTACTTTTGTTACTTGCTGCTCGTTAAAAATTATCCTATCACAAAACTATCTATTACCTATAATTTCAGTGCTTGCAGAGAATAGCTTGCTGAAAACCGCTTATCATTTCCTTCTGCTCCTTGTTGCGTTCGACACTCTTACTTATTGAAAGGACTACGATAGATCCCCTATACTTGTGGGTCATCATCGGGACCACTCCCGGTGATGACCGTAGTTTGAGGAGTTCATGTATTCACCATGTGTTAATGCTTTGTTCCGATTCTCTATTAAAAGGATGCCTTCAAATCCCTTAGTTTCCAATAGGACCCCGCTGCCACAGGAGGGTAGGACAAAAGATGTCATGCAAGTTTTTTCCATAAGCACGTATGACTATTTACGAAATACATGGCTCCATTATATTGATGAACTGGAGCTAGTGCCATCTCGCCCTAGGTTATAACTGTCTCATGATGAATATCATCCAACAAGTCACCGATCCAATGCCAACGAATTTATCTTATGTTGTTCTTGCTACGCTATGCTACCTCTTAGCACTGCATTGGTTTTCCCTTGAAGTGGAAAGGGTGATGCAGCAAAGTAGCGTAAGTATTTCCCTCAGTTTTTGAGAACCAAGGTATCAATCCAGTAGGAGACTACACGCAAGTCCCTCGTACCTACACAAACAAATAAGAACCTCGCAACCAACGTGATAAAGGGGTTGTCAATCCCTTCACGCTCACTTACGAGAGTGAGATCTGATAGAGATAATAATAAAAAGATAAATATTTTTGGTATTTTTATGATATAGATTGAAAGTAAAGATTGCAAAATAAAATAGATGGGAAACTTATATCATAAAAAGATAGACCCCGGGGCCATAGGTTTCACTAGTGGCTTCTCTCAAGATAGCATAAGTATTATGGTGGGTGAACCAATTACTGTCGAGCAATTGATAGAAAAGTGCATAATTATGAGAATATCTAAGCATGATCATGTATATAGGCATCACGTACGCAACAAGTAGACCGCTATCCAGCATGCATCTAGAGTATTAAGTTCATAACAACAGAGTAACGCATTAGGCAAGATGACGTGATGTAGAGGGATAAACTCAACCAATATGATATAAACCCCATCTTTTTATCCTCGATGGCAACAATACAATACATGCCTTGTTGCCCCTGTTGTCACTGAGAAAGGACACCGCAAGATTGAACCCAAAGCTAAGCACTTATCCCATTGCAAGAAAGATCAATCTAGTAGGCCAAACCAAACTGATAATTCGAAGAGACTTGCAAAGATAACCAATCATACATAAAAGATTTCAAAGAAGAATCAAATATTGTTCATAGATAAACTCGATCATAAACCCACAATTCATCGGATCTCGACAAACACACCGCAAAAAAGAGTTACATCAAATAGATCTCCAAGAAGATCGAGGAGAACATTGTATTGAGATCCAAAGAGAGAGAAGAAGCCATCTAGCTAATAACTATGGACCCGAAGGCCTGTGGTAATGTCACACCCTAGCTAGGTTATGCATTAGAGTGTGCATCATGTTTACTTTCATCCGAAATGGAAATGGGGAAAGCAGAACCCCCAGCACCCCCCCTGAAATCAACTAGGGTTTACTAAAAATAAATTCAATGAACCTGAAATGCCCTTCAAATATGTTCACCCTCTTTGCCTTGGGTTATAACCCTTGGGAAAAATGGTGCATATATTTTTAGGTCAACAAAAGGGGCATTGATTTAATTCATAAATATTTGAATTTGGGCATTTAAATACTATTAAATAATTCAAATGCTCAAATAATGTTGGAATTATTTTTGGGCCACTAAAATATTTCAGAAAGTGTCCATAAATATTTTCAGGATTTTATAAAATGATTTAGTATTTAAACTAAATCAAAACAGAATAGCAAAAATAGAAAACAGAATAAAATTTGAGAGAGAGTAGGCCAGTGGGCCACTTACCTGGCGCCACCAACCGGCCCAGCACGGCCCAGCCCACCAGAGCCGGGCGCCAGTCGTCTCCTTCCTTTGCCAGGAGGACGACGGCGTGGCGCGCGCACAGGAGGCGAAGCCACCTCCTGCTTCCACCTCCTGCTTCCCCCGGCCCTCCTAGCGACGCCACGACGATGTCCCGTGTCCCCTCGCTCCTCTCCCTCACTCGCTCCACCCTCTCTCGCTTCCCTGACTCTCTTCCTCGAGCTCATCCGAGAGTCGCCGTCGCCGTCGCTTGTCGTTACCGTGGCCACCAGCACCCCCCACGCCGGCCAGCGCCCCCATGAGCTTCGCCTCGACGCCGTAGAGCCGCACGCCAAGGCACGTGACCCCGGGAGGCCAGCAACATCGCCATCACCGTCGTCTTCCACCTCGGGCTCCGACCACCTTCATCATCGATTCGCCGCACGCAGGACGCCCCCGAGCCCGCTAACCATCCCTACGGCACCGCTGTGAGCTCCGCAACCGTTTCCCCCTCTTCCCCGCTTCAATTGATCGCCGTAGCCGTCGCCCCCTTGATGACCGAACTGCGGCGCCGCCCGAGCTCGCCGGCGACGAGGCTCCGGTGGCCAATCGGCCCCGTTCATATGGCCGTTGGCTTTGTGAGAGCCTGCAGAACACGTAGCCACCACCAGTTGATCCTCCCATGCACGGCGCCGTCGTTTTCATCGGCGCCCGAACTCCGGCGGCCGCAAGAGAGCTCGCCGCCGTCAGCTCCGGCCACCCCCGCACCTCTCGTTGGTCTCCCTAGATGCGCACGAGCACGAGCTCCTCCCTGGTACCCCCAGCGCGCCAAACCATCGCCTGTAGCGAAATCCCGACGCGGACGCCGCCGCGATCTGAGGTCGCCGGCGGCTAAACGCCGGTAGCCGACGTGGCCGTCATTAGCGGCTAACTAACCCACTAACCACCCCTCTAGAGTCACTGCCATGTGGGCCCTCGTGCTTAATTAGTTAGTTAAATATTCTGTTAGATTAGCACCGGTCTCAGGAGGGCCCCACCTGTCAGTTTGACTTTGCCACGTCACAGTTGACCTGGTCCCACACGTCAGCCACAGGAACCAACTAGAGTCACTGACCAGTGGGACCCATTGGTCAGGTTTGACCTGGAGGCAGCTCAGTTGACTTGCTGATGTCATGCTGATGTAGTGCTGACGCAGTAAATCATTTTCTTGTTTAAAAATAATTCAGGAAATTCCAGAAAATACCCAAAACTTTGAAAAATCATAGAAATTCAACCATAACTCCAAATGAGATAAATTATATATGTAAAATTATCAGAAAAATTCAAGGAATCCATCTGTACCATTTTCATGCATGTTTGAACAATGTTTGTCCTTTGTTTTGGACAAAACAAATAAAGGGCATTTAAATAATCATATATGGGGTTGGAATTTGAATCTTGTACTCAAACCAACTTCATTTAAATCATAGCTAGTTGCATTAGCTCAAGACACATCCATATTGCCATGTCATAGCATGCATCATATTGTTGCATATCGTCATGTGTTGATTGTGCTCGGTTGTGTTCTTCGTGGTAGGTTCTGCCTCCGAGGATATTCACGAGTATCCAACTGAAGGGCAGTATCCCGTTACCACTCCATCAGGCAAGCAACCATTAATCATTCCGATACAACCCATGTTCTCGCTCCTGCTCTTGTTTACTGCATTAAGACAACACGATTCAAACTGCTGTGTGCTACGGTAGTTGAACCCTTATCCTCTGCATGACCTGTCATTGCCACAGTAACTAGATGAAACCCTCTAGCATGTGTAGGAGTTGATTGAGCCATGTTTTGTGATTCCTACCTTGCTATGCCTGCTATGCTTAGAGTTGTGTCAGGTCTGGTTCATCTGGGGGATGGGCTAGAGTGAAATGCTTGTGCCAGTAATATGTGGGATGTGTTGAACATGTTTTGGTAAAGGTATCGATGAGAGGCCATGTAGGAGTACATGGTCGGTTGTTTCATTGAAGCCGTCCCTAAGAACTGAGTTCTGTATGCGTGAATTAAGATTCAGCTACTACCACACATTGGGCCCTGAAATATGACCCCGCTCGACTTACCGACCCCTCTCGCCTCAGTCCAGGAGTTGCAACTAGTTTCTGGTGTTTGTAGGGTATGTGTTGGCGGCCGTGCGTAGCGCTAACCCTAGGGATGGGCTATGTTGCGGTAGATACACCGTGGCACGGTGTACCGAGTCACCCGTTTGGTGTCTCGGGAACCCTGTTCACATCGTTCGGGGCCGTTGAGGACACCCCAGCCGGATTTCCTTGCGGATGGAACCTGAATAGGCGATGACCCTGGACTAGAGACTTGTGAGGTTAGTCAGGTCGTGGTCTACACCCACGTCGGTTTTCGCTTGAAGTCTGCCGAGCACATTTCGTGTGCAGACGCTAAGTGGTGGAAACATGTGTGACGAAGTACACCCCTAGGGTATAAAACTATTCGAATAGCCGCGTCCACGGTAAAGGACAACTTGATTGCATATACAGTTCATAGACAAGTTAATGGATACTACTAAAAGACTCAAAATAAGTGTGAGTACCGAGGATGGCCCCCTCGCAGGATACGAGGGAGGATCCTCGGTGGAGTATTGTGATGGTGAGTAGTGGACTCGTGTGCGAAAACTATTTTGCTAAAAGATTCCGTAGGATAGCTTAGCCAAGAGTCAAAGCTGGCTTGCTGCATAAACCCCACCACCTTCTTGAGAATGAGCATGTACAGTAGGTTCTGATGTAAGACTTGCTGAGTACCTTTGTACTCATGTTTGCTTACTTATTGTTTTCAGACGACAACACTGCCCCCTCCGATGGGTTTTACGTAGACCTTGACGTCGATGAGTGACTAGCCACCCAGGTGGTGATCCAGGCCATGGAGGGCCTATGTAGATAGACAGGCTTCGAGAAGCCTTCTTTCTTTTTAGAGTCTGTACTCAGACTAGTTGCTTCCGCATGTGCTTGTATGACTGTATGACTTGAGTGTCGGGTCATGTGACCCCTACCTGTATGGATATGTTATGTATGGCTCCCTGGAGCCTTTAAATAAAGTACTTGAGTTGTAGAGTTTTGTTGTGATGCCATGTTGTATGTACTCATATCGAGCATATTGTATGTATGATTGAAATGCTTGGTATGAGTGGGATCCGACAATCTAGTTGTTTGTCCTTCGCAGCCTTTCTTATGGGGAAATGTAGTCTAGTGCTCCTCGAGCCATAGTAGTCCGCTACAGCCCGGTTCACCGGAGTCCTGCTAGCCCAGCACTACTGTTCAGGACACTTGACTGGCCGGCATGTGTTTCACTTTGTCCCTATGTCTGTCCCTTCGGGGAAATGTCACGCGGTGATCCCCGGAGTCCTGTCTAGCCTGCTACAGCCCGGGATCCCCCGGAGTCCTGTTAGCCCAGTGCTACAGCCCGGAATCACTCGTTGATGACCGACATGTTCGTTGTGATTCATGTATGCCTGTCCCCATAGGTCTGTGCCGCTTTGGGTTCACGACTAGCCATGTCGGCCCGGGTTCTCGGTCATATGGATGCTAGCGACATTGTCATATACGCGAGCCAAAAGGCGCAAACGGTCCCGGGCCATGGTAAGGCGACTCCCGGGGAATACCGTGCGTGAGGCCGCAAAGTGATATGAAGTGTTACCGGCTAGATCGATGTGGCTTAGAATCGGGGTCCTGACAGCGTTGGCATCAGAGCCAGACTGCCTGTAGGTTTGTTCAGCCAAACTGGTCGATGTCGAGTCTAGAAATGCTTTAGTTATATGTAAGGGAATTGATTGTGGGAGGGAACGTAAGGTTCTTTTTACTCCTTTACCCTATGCTTCTGATCTGAGTCATTCCCTTCTCATTCAACGTGGGTTAAGGACTAGGCTCTCTTCTTCTATCAGGTTCACGTGTTACTAATCCGTAGTAGCTCATAGGATTATCGCTACGAGTTTCAGTCCAGTTTCTACTATTTTAGTACGTGGCTATTTGAATCAGAACCTTGATATGATGCTGTTGAGCGGTATTGTGAACTGTTGTGGATGTCTCAAATCTTTTTCTGAGCATTTACAGCCGTTATGCTGCCCAATTTTCCCTAGGAATTCTGATGTCTTTGTCTTGTGGCTGTGCTTTCAGATGGCCAACCAGTCTCAAAATCAAGTGGTTCGCCTCACCAGGTGCCTCGACGTGCCCAGTCATACTGCTATGTTGGTCCGGGTCATGATCGAGACAGGATACCGTTGGTATCCCGAATACACTGTTGAAGAGCAGTTCCGCGACTTTAATCAAAGCCAGTATTTATGCACCGTCAGGATATTTCCTTCCTATCCTGGATCTACCGAGCCCCTTCACTGTTCCTATGGACTCGGAGTTACCATTGAGATGGCTGTGCAGGATGCTGCCTATTCCATGATGACCATCTTGCGAGTCCGGACTGGCCTGCTTCGGAACACTGACTTCCGTTACATGCCAGCTTCACTTCCGGGAGCGCAGGGGTATCTTCAGGCTATCTATGCTGACTCCACTCAGGAGGACTCATTAACTCGTACCACCGCTGAGATGCTCGAAGATAAGGACCGAGAGAATCGGGCCTTGAGGCTGGAGCTCTTTAATACCCGTGCTGATCATTGGGCCACATTGACTCGGTTTGCACCCGCGGTGCAAGCTGGATGTATGGATACCAGGGATCTGTATCCTGTGAGAGCAGCTCTGCCAGACATGGTGGATTGGCGTGATGTGGGAGGCATCACCCCACCCCTTGGTCCCCGCAGGCCACCGTTTGTTGGTCCAAGACCTTATCCTAGCCCCTATGGTCCACAGGCTCCTCAGGACCGTCTGTTTCCGGATGATCACGTTGAACTTCCAGGCTATGGAGGTGACTTCTATGAGGACTACTACGGAGCTATCTGAGTTAGTAGTAGTACCACTAGTATTGTAGTAGTTGTATCTCCACTGTCCTGTGTGACTTGTGGAATACGACTTGGTGTGTAATCGATTCCGGAGGTGTAGACAAATAATGTATAGGGACTCGGAATGCCTCCGATGAGATCTAACGTCTACCTTCATAGTTGTACTGTAGCATGGGCTTGTACTAAACTATGTATGACGAGTATGACCGTTGGTGTATATATGGCAGTTTTATATTACCATGGCATACGAATGAGCATCTCTGCATTCCGCGTTATCCTTTACATTCTGCACTTCCCTGTTAAGTTTGAGCCATCCTTGTCTAAACCGTTGTCTTGTTTCCTTCTAGGATGGTCAACACCCGCGGAAACCCTGCTGCCCTGGAGCAGGGGGAAGCCAATGCAGCTAGAGGTGAAAATTTGCCTCACCCACCTTCCCTGGCCGAAGTAATGCTGGAGGCGGAAAGGAACAAGCGTGAGACCAACCGCCTGCTGGAGCGGATTGAGCAGAACACTGCACGCCACCCACGAAATGACTTGGTGTCAATCAACGACTTTATCAAGCTGTACCCCCCAAAGTTTAACCATTCCGTCGAGCCCCTTGACGCGGATGATTGGCTTCGCAGCATCACCCACAAGCTACGTTCTGCCAACGTAGCTGAGGCCGACAAGGTTACCTATGCTGCTTATCATCTTGAGGGCCCCGCTAGCCATTGGTGGGAAAACTACGAAGCTATGCGCCCGGTCGGCCAAATCACTACCTGGGCCGAGTTCAGCGAGGCTTTCCGTGAGCATCATATTCCGGAAGGTCTTATGGATCGCAAGAGGGAGGAGTTCTGCAACTTCACCCAAGGAAGGCTGACTGTGGATGCATATAGCCGAGAATTTGGAAACCTGGCACGCTATGCTCCTGAAGAGGTTTCTACTGACGCCAAGAAGCAGGCAAGGTTCTGTAAGGGACTTAGCCCTGAGCTTCGCCGCGATCTCCGTCTGCACGAGTGCACATCCTTCCAGAAGCTGGTCAATAAAGCTATCAGTGCTGAGACAGGCCAGACTGATTATGACGCTTCACGCAAGCACTCCCGTGATTTTGGGTCTTCATCCGGCTCTGGAGCTCAGAAGCGCCGGGTGTGGATTCCAAGCACCGCACTGCCATCCAGATTCACCCCGAGGCCATCCTTTGAGGCGCCTCGTCCCAACCAGCAAATTGCACCGTCCAAGCCCTATGGTGGCCCCGCTGCTAATGTTGCTCCACGCCCCACTGTGGTAACATGCTTCAAGTGTGGAGAACCGGGTCACTATAGTCGAGAGTGTCCCCAGAACAACCCCAATCAAGCTGGAAAGTCCGTTGGCCGTGATAAGCTCGCGGGAAAGACTTTCTACGCCAAGCCGGCCACTACTGCACGTGGCCATGTCAACTATGTTTCAGCCGAAGAGGCTCATGAGGATCCCAACGTCGTCCTTGGTACGCTCCTTGTTAACTGCCATCCGGCATCTGTTCTTTTCGATACTGGAGCATCTCATTCATTCATATCCGAGAATTATGCTCGGTTGCATAACACGACATTCTGTGACATGCCCACTTCCATGGTAATTCAAACTCCGGGTTCCAAATGGCAAACTTCTAGGGTAAGCCATGGGAACGAAATTCTTGTCGATAGGCTTGTATTCCTTGCATCTTTAATAGCTCTCAAGTCCTCCGACATAAACATCATCTTGGGTATGGACTGGATGTCGGCTCATTATGCCAAGATGGATTGTGCCACTAGAACCGTTCAACTTACTCATCCCTCGGGCAAGACAGTTAATGTCTTAACTCGAGTGGCCAAGCGCCAACTCTACTCTCTCAATGCCAACCCCCTTGCAGACCTTGAGGACGTTCCGGTAGTCCGAGACTTCCCGGATGTGTTTCCGGAAGAACTGCCAGGTGTTCCACCTGACCGGGATGTCGAGTTTGTGATAGACCTTGTTCCAGGAACCGTTCCAATTGCTAGAAGACCCTACAAGATGGCACCCTTAGAACTAGCCGAGCTTAAGAACCAACTCGATGAGTCCTTGAACAAAGGGTTCATCCGTCCTAGCTCCTCTCCTTGGGCTTGCCCCGTCCTCTTCGTCAAGAAGAAGGATGGAACGGATCGAATGGTTGTGGATTACCGACCTGTCAATCTGGTCACCATCAAGAACAAATACCCGCTTCCCAGGATCAACGACCTGTATGATCAGCTCGCTGGATCCTCAGTCTTCTCCAAGATGGATTTGAGGTTGGGCTACCATCAAATCAAAATCAGAAACGGGGACATTCCCAAAACGGCTTTTGGTACTCGTTATGGCCAATACGAGTACACCGTCATGTCCTTCGGTTTAACCAATGCCCCGGCCACTTTCTCCCGGTTAATGAACTCGGTTTTCATGGAGTACTTGGACAAATTCGTCGTAGTATACCTCGATGACATACTCATCTACTCCAAGAATGAAGAGGAACATGCCGAACATCTAAGGCTGGTATTGATGAAACTTCGAGAGCATCGCCTTTATGCCAAATTCTCCAAGTGTGAATTTTGGTTGTCAGAAGTGACCTATCTAGGCCATGTAATCTCTGGTAAGGGTATTGCTGTCAATCCCGAGCGAGTTCAAGCCGTCCTTGATTGGACTCCACCTGTTTCGGTCAAGCAAGTTCGGAGTTTCCTTGGCCTAGCGAGCTATTGCCGCCGCTTCGTCGAGAATTTCTCCAAGGTTGCTAAACCTCTAACTGAACTCCTCAAGAAAGATAAAAAGTTTGAGTGGACTCCACAGTGCGAGTTCAGTTTTCAGGAACTGAAAAGACGCCTGACATCTGCTCCCGTACTGATACCACCAGATTTCTCCAAGGACTTTATTATCTATTGCGACACCTCGCGACAAGGACTAGGTTGCATACTCATGCAAGATCGTCAGGTAATTGCCTATGCTTCACGGCAATTACACCCACATGAGGAAAATTATCCCACACATGATCTAGAGCTTGCGGCTGTAGTCCATGCACTCAAAACCTGGCGACATTACCTCCTCGGTAATCGTTGCGAGATCTTCACTGATCACCAAAGCTTGAAATATATCTTCACCCAACCAGATTTGAATCTCAGGCAAAGACGTTGGGTCGAGTTGATCTCGGATTACGACTTAGGAATAACTTACACCCCTGGCAAAGCCAATGTCATGGCTGATGCACTAAGTCGTAAGTCCTACTGTAACAACCTGATGTTACAACAAAGTCAACCACTTCTCCATGAGGAATTTCGTAAGCTTAATCTTCACATTGTTCCTCAAGGATTCCTATCCACCCTGGTGGCGAAACCTACCCTTATGGATCAAATCATAGCTGCCCAAAAGCGTGATAAGGGCATATCCCGGATTAAGGAAAACATTGCTAGCGGAGTAGCTAAATGTTTTTCCATGGATGAGCATGGTGCTGTCTTCTTTGAGAACCGCCTGGTGGTTCCCAAGAACCAACATCTACGCCAGATGATCCTTAAGGAAGCTCATGAATCCCCTCTCACCATTCATCTCGGTAGTACCAAAATGTATCAAGACCTACGCCAGAGGTTTTGGTGGACTAGGATGAAGAGAGAAATTGCTCAATACATTGCTAATTGCGACGTTTGTCGTCGTGTTAAAGCAGAGCATCAACGGCCTACTGGCACCCTTCAACCTTTGGCTATTCCTGAATGGAAATGGGACAAAATCAGTATGGACTTCATCACTGGGTTTCCCAGGACCAAGAGGGGAAATAATGCCATCTTCGTCGTGATCGACCGTCTTTCCAAAGTAGCCCATTTTCTACCTGTTCGTGAGAGTATCACCGCTAGCCAGCTAGCTGACTTATACATCTCCCGAATAGTGTCTCTTCATGGTGTCCCATTGGAAATTAACTCAGACCGTGGAAGTCTCTTCACCTCTCGATTTTGGGAAAGTTTCCAAAATGCTATGGGAACTCATCTCTCCTTTAGCACCGCCTTCCATCCTCAATCAAGTGGTCAAGTAGAGCGAGTAAATCAAATTCTGGAAGATATGCTCCGAGCTTCTGTTATCTCATTCGGAATGAGTTGGGAGAAATGCCTTCCATTCGCAGAGTTTGCCTATAACAATAGCTATCAAGCTAGTTTGGGCAAGGCTCCCTTCGAAGTTCTCTATGGACGAAAATGTCGAACGCCTCTTAACTGGTCAGAAACCGGGGAAAGACAACTCTTTGGCCCGAATATGATTCAGGAAGCAGAAGAGCAGGTTCGCGTTATTCGTGAAAAATTGAAAACAGCCCAATCTCGCCAAAAGAGTCAATATGATCGTAAGCATAAGCCTATGACATTTGAAATTGACGAGAAAGCTTACCTTCGGGTTACCCCGTTAAAGGGAACCCATCGCTTCGGTATCAAAGGCAAATTGGCTCCTCGTTACATTGGACCCTTTCGCATTCTTGCCAAACGAGGAGAAGTTGCCTACCAATTGGAACTACCTCCGCATGTTTCCAGAGTTCACGATGTCTTCCACGTTTCGCAACTCAGGCGTTGCTTCGCGGATCCTATCCGTGGAGTGGACCACGAAACGCTTGATTTACAAGATAACCTCTCTTATCGGGAGTACCCCGTTCGTATCCTTGATCAAGCCGAGCGTACCACTCGACGTCATAATATCAAGTTTCTCAAGGTTCAATGGTCACACCATTCCGAGGAAGAAGCCACTTGGGAAAGGGAGGATCGTCTTCGACTCGAGTACCCTGCCTTCTTCCCAGATGATCCTAAATCTCGGGACGAGATTCTATTGAGTGGGGGTGAGTTCTCACACCCTAGCTAGGTTATGCATTAGAGTGTGCATCATGTTTACTTTCATCAGAAATGGAAATGGGGAAAGCAGAACCCCCAGCACCCCCCCCCCTGAAATCAACTAGGGTTTACTAAAAATAAATTCAATGAACCTGAAATGCCCTTCAAATATGTTCACCCTCTTTGCCTTGGGTTATAACCCTTGGGAAAAATGGTGCATATATTTTTAGGTCAACAAAAGGGGCATTGATTTAATTCATAAATATTTGAATTTGGGCATTTAAATACTATTAAATAATTCAAATGCTCAAATAATGTTGGAATTATTTTTGGGCCACTGAAATATTTCAGAAAGTGTCCATAAATATTTTCAGGATTTTATAAAATGATTTAGTATTTAAACTAAATCAAAACAGAATAGCAAAAATAGGAAACAGAATAAAATTTGAGAGAGAGTAGGCCAGTGGGCCACTTACCTGGCGCCACCAACCGGCCCAGCACGGCCCAGCCCACCAGAGCCGGGCGCCAGTCGTCTCCTTCCTTTGCCAGGAGGACGACGGCGTGGCGCGCGCACAGGAGGCGAAGCCACCTCCTGCTTCCACCTCCTGCTTCCCCCGGCCCTCCTAGCGACGCCACGACGATGTCACGTGTCCCCTCGCTCCTCTCCCTCACTCGCTCCACCCTCTCTCGCTTCCCTGACTCTCTTCCCCGAGCTCATCCGAGAGTCGCCGTCGCCGTCGCTTGTCGTTACCGTGGCCACCAGCACCCCCCACGCCGGCCAGCGCCCCCATGAGCTTCGCCTCGACGCCGTAGAGCCGCACGCCAAGGCACGTGACCCCGGGAGGCCAGCAACATCGCCATCGCCGTCGTCTTCCACCTCGGGCTCCGGCCACCTTCATCATCGATTCGCCGCACGCAGGACGCCCCCGAGCCCGCTAACCATCCCTACGGCACCGCTGTGAGCTCTGCAACCGTTTCCCCCTCTTCCCCGCTTCAATTGATCGCCGTAGCCGTCGCCCCCTTGATGACCGAACTGCGGCGCCGCCCGAGCTCGCCGGCGACGAGGCTCCGGTGGCCAATCGGCCCCGTTCATATGGCCGTTGGCTTTGTGAGAGCCTGCAGAACACGTAGCCACCACCAGTTGATCCTCCCATGCACGGCGTCGTCGTTTTCATCGGCGCCCGAACTCCGGCAGCCGCAAGAGAGCTCGCCGCCGTCAGCTCCGGCCACCCCCGCACCTCTCGTTGGTCTCCCTAGATGCACACGAGCACGAGCTCCTCCCTGGTACCCCCAGCGCGCCAAACCATCGCCTGTAGCGAAATCCCGACGCGGACGCCGCCGCGATCTGAGGTCGCCGGCGGCTAAACGCCGGTAGCTGACGTGGCCGTCATTAGCGGCTAACTAACCCACTAACCACCCCTCTAGAGTCACTGCCATGTGGGCCCTAGTGCTTAATTAGTTAGTTAAATATTCTGTTAGATTAGCACCGGTCTCAGGAGGGCCCCACCTGTCAGTTTGACTTTGCCACGTCACAGTTGACCTGGTCCCACACGTCAGCCACATGAACCAACTAGAGTCACTGACCAGTGGGACCCATTGGTCAGGTTTGACCTGGAGGCAGCTCAGTTGACTTGCTGATGTCATGCTGATGTAGTGCTGACGCAGTAAATCATTTTCTAGTTTAAAAATAATTCAGGAAATTCCAGAAAATACCCAAAACTTTGAAAAATCATAGAAATTCAACCATAACTCCAAATGAGATAAATTATATATGTAAAATTATCAGAAAAATTCAAGGAATCCATCTGTACCATTTTCATGCATGTTTGAACAATGTTTGTCCTCTGTTTTGGACAAAACAAATAAAGGGCATTTAAATAATCATATATGGGGTTGGAATTTGAATCTTGTACTCAAACCAACTTCATTTAAATCATAGCTAGTTGCATTAGCTCAAGACACATCCATATTGCCATGTCATAGCATGCATCATATTGTTGCATATCGTCATGTGTTGATTGTGCTCGGTTGTGTTCTTCGTGGTAGGTTCTGCCTCCGAGGATATTCACGAGTATCCAACTGAAGGGCAGTATCCCGTTACCACTCCATCAGGCAAGCAACCATTGATCATTCCGATACAACCCATGTTCTCGCTCCTGCTCTTGTTTACTGCATTAAGACAACACGATTCAAACTGCTGTGTGCTACGGTAGTTGAACCCTTATCCTCTGCATGACCTGTCATTGCCACAGTAACTAGATGAAACCCTCTAGCATGTGTAGGAGTTGATTGAGCCATGTTTTGTGATTCCTACCTTGCTATGCCTGCTATGCTTAGAGTTGTGTCAGGTCTGGTTCATCTGGGGGATGGGCTAGAGTGAAATGCTTGTGCCAGTAATATGTGGGATGTGTTGAACATGTTTTGGTAAAGGTATCGATGAGAGGCCATGTAGGAGTACATGGTGGGTTGTTTCATTGAAGCCGTCCCTAAGAACTGAGTTCTGTATGCGTGAATTAAGATTCAGCTACTACCACACATTGGGCCCTGAAATATGACCCCGCTCGACTTACCGACCCCTCTCGCCTCAGTCCAGGAGTTGCAACTAGTTTCTGGTGTTTGTAGGGTATGTGTTGGCGGCCGTGCGTAGCGCTAACCCTAGGGATGGGCTATGTTGCGGTAGATACACCGTGGCACGGTGTACCGAGTCACCCGTTTGGTGTCTCGGGAACCCTGTTCACATCGTTCGGGGCCGTTGAGGACACCCCGGCCGGATTTCCTTGCAGATGGAACCTGAATAGGCGATGACCCTGGACTAGAGACTTGTGAGGTTAGTTAGGTCGTGGTCTACACCCACGTCGGTTTTCGCTTGAAGTCTGCCGAGCACATTTCGTGTGCAAACGCTAAGTGGTGGAAACATGTGTGACGAAGTACACCCCTAGGGTATAAAACTATTCGAATAGCCGCGTCCGCGGTAAAGGACTACTTGATTGCATATACAGTTCATAGACAAGTTAATGGATACTACTAAAAGACTCAAAATAAGTGTGAGTACCGAGGATGGCCCCCTCGCAGGATACGAGGGAGGATCCTCGGTGGAGTATTGTGATGGTGAGTAGTGGACTCGTGTGCGAAAACTATTTTGCTAAAAGATTCCGTAGGATAGCTTAGCCAAGAGTCAAAGCTGGCTTGCTGCATAAACCCCACCACCTTCTTGAGAATGAGCATGTACAGTAGGTTCTGATGTAAGACTTGCTGAGTACCTTTGTACTCATGTTTGCTTACTTATTGTTTTCAGACGACAACACTGCCCCCTCCGATGGGTTTTACATAGACCTTGACGTCGACGAGTGACTAGCCACCCAGGTGGTGATCCAGGCCATGGAGGGCCTATGTAGATAGACAGGCTTCGAGAAGCCTTCTTTCTTTTTAGAGTCTGTACTCAGACTAGTTGCTTCCGCATGTGCTTGTATGACTGTATGACTTGAGTGTCGGGTCATGTGACCCCTACCTGTATGGATATGTTATGTATGGCTCCCTGGAGCCTTTAAATAAAGTACTTGAGTTGTAGAGTTTTGTTGTGATGCCATGTTGTATGTACTCATATCGAGCATATTGTATGTATGATTGAAATGCTTGGTATGAGTGGGATCCGACAATCTAGTTGTTTGTCCTTCGCAGCCTTTCTTATGGGGAAATGTAGTCTAGTGCTCCTCGAGCCATAGTAGTCCGCTACAGCCCGGTTCACCGGAGTCCTGCTAGCCCAGCACTACTGTTCAGGACACTTGACTGGCCGGCATGTGTTTCACTTCGTCCCTATGTCTGTCCCTTCGGGGAAATGTCACGCGGTGATCCCCGGAGTCCTGTCTAGCCTGCTACAGCCCGGGATCCCCCGGAGTCCTGTTAGCCCAGTGCTACAGCCCGGAATCACTCGTTGATGACCGACATGTTTGTTGTGATTCATGTATGCCTGTCCCCATAGGTCTGTGCCGCTTTGGGTTCACGACTAGCCATGTCGGCCCGGGTTCTCGGTCATATGGATGCTAGCGACATTGTCATATACGCGAGCCAAAAGGCGCAAACGGTCCCGGGCCATGGTAAGGCGACTCCCGGGGAATACCGTGCGTGAGGCCGCAAAGTGATATGAAGTGTTACCGGCTAGATCGATGTGGCTTAGAATCGGGGTCCTGACAGCGTTGGCATCAGAGCCGGACTGCCTGTAGGTTTGTTCAGCCAAACTGGTCGATGTCGAGTCTAGAAATGCTTTAGTTATATGTAAGGGAATTGATTGTGGGAGGGAACGTAAGGTTCTTTTTACTCCTTTACCCTATGCTTCTGATCTGAGTCATTCTCTTCTCATTCAACGTGGGTTAAGGACTAGGCTCTCTTCTTCTATCAGGTTCACGTGTTACTAATCCGTAGTAGCTCATAGGATTATCGCTACGAGTTTCAGTCCAGTTTCTACTATTTTAGTACGTGGCTATTTGAATCAGAACCTTGATATGATGCTGTTGAGCGGTATTGTGAACTGTTGTGGATGTCTCAAATCTTTTTCTGAGCATTTACAGCCGTTATGCTGCCCAATTTTCCCTAGGAATTCTGATGTCTTTGTCTTGTGGCTGTGCTTTCAGATGGCCAACCAGTCTCAAAATCAAGTGGTTCGCCTCACCAGGTGCCTCGACGTGCCCAGTCATACTGCTATGTTGGTCCGGGTCATGATCGAGACAGGATACCGTTGGTATCCCGAATACACTGTTGAAGAGCAGTTCCGCGACTTTAATCAAAGCCAGTATTTATGCACCGTCAGGATATTTCCTTCCTATCCTGGATCTACCGAGCCCCTTCACTGTTCCTATGGACTCGGAGTTACCATTGAGATGGCTGTGCAGGATGCTGCCTATTCCATGATGACCATCTTGCGAGTCCGGACTGGCCTGCTTCGGAACACTGACTTCCGTTACATGCCAGCTTCACTTCCGGGAGCGCAGGGGTATCTTCAGGCTATCTATGCTGACTCCACTCAGGAGGACTCATTAACTCGTACCACCGCTGAGATGCTCGAAGATAAGGACCGAGAGAATCGGGCCTTGAGGCTGGAGCTCTTTAATACCCGTGCTGATCATTGGGCCACATTGACTCGGTTTGCACCCGCGGTGCAAGCTGGATGTATGGATACCAGGGATCTGTATCCTGTGAGAGCAGCTCTGCCAGACATGGTGGATTGGCGTGATGTGGGAGGCATCACCCCACCCCTTGGTCCCCGCAGGCCACCGTTTGTTGGTCCAAGACCTTATCCTAGCCCCTATGGTCCACAGGCTCCTCAGGACCGTCTGTTTCCGGATGATCACGTTGAACTTCCAGGCTATGGAGGTGACTTCTATGAGGACTACTACGGAGCTATCTGAGTTAGTAGTAGTACCACTAGTATTGTAGTAGTTGTATCTCCACTGTCCTGTGTGACTTGTGGAATACGACTTGGTGTGTAATCGATTCCGGAGGTGTAGACAAATAATGTATAGGGACTCGGAATGCCTCCGATGAGATCTAACATCTACCTTCATAGTTGTACTGTAGCATGGGCTTGTACTAAACTATGTATGACGAGTATGACCGTTGGTGTATATATGGCAGTTTTATATTACCATGGCATACGAATGAGCATCTCTGCATTCCGCGTTATCCTTTACATTCTGCACTTCCCTGTTAAGTTTGAGCCATCCTTGTCTAAACCGTTGTCTTGTTTCCTTCTAGGATGGTCAACACCCGCGGAAACCCTGCTGCCCTGGAGCAGGGGGAAGCCAATGCAGCTAGAGGTGAAAATTTGCCTCACCCACCTTCCCTGGCCGAAGTAATGCTGGAGGCGGAAAGGAACAAGCGTGAGACCAACCGCCTGCTGGAGCGGATTGAGCAGAACATTGCACGCCACCCACGAAATGACTTGGTGTCAATCAACGACTTTATCAAGCTGTACCCCCCAAAGTTTAACCATTCCGTCGAGCCCCTCGACGCGGATGATTGGCTTCGCAGCATCACCCACAAGCTACGTTCTGCCAACGTAGCTGAGGCCGACAAGGTTACCTATGCTGCTTATCATCTTGAGGGCCCCGCTAGCCATTGGTGGGAAAACTACGAAGCTATGCGCCCGGTCGGCCAAATCACTACCTGGGCCGAGTTCAGCGAGGCTTTCCGTGAGCATCATATTCCGGAAGGTCTTATGGATCGCAAGAGGGAGGAGTTCTGCAACTTCACCCAAGGAAGGCTGACTGTGGATGCATATAGCCGAGAATTTGGAAACCTGGCACGCTATGCTCCTGAAGAGGTTTCTACTGACGCCAAGAAGCAGGCAAGGTTCTGTAAGGGACTTAGCCCTGAGCTTCGCCGCGATCTCCGTCTGCACGAGTGCACATCCTTCCAGAAGCTGGTCAATAAAGCTATCAGTGCTGAGACAGGCCAGACTGATTATGACGCTTCACGCAAGCACTCCCGTGATTTTGGGTCTTCATCCGGCTCTGGAGCTCAGAAGCGCCGGGTGTGGATTCCAAGCACCGCACTGCCACCCAGATTCACCCCGAGGCCATCCTTTGAGGCGCCTCGTCCCAACCAGCAAATTGCACCGTCCAAGCCCTATGGTGGCCCCGCTGCTAATGTTGCTCCACGCCCCACTGTGGTAACATGCTTCAAGTGTGGAGAACCGGGTCACTATAGTCGAGAGTGTCCCCAGAACAACCCCAATCAAGCTGGAAAGTCCGTTGGCCGTGATAAGCCCGCGGGAAAGACTTTCTACGCCAAGCCGGCCACTACTGCACGTGGCCATGTCAACTATGTTTCAGCCGAAGAGGCTCATGAGGATCCCAACGTCGTCCTTGGTACGCTCCTTGTTAACTGCCATCCGGCATCTGTTCTTTTCGATACTGGAGCATCTCATTCATTCATATCCGAGAATTATGCTCGGTTGCATAACACGACATTCTGTGACATGCCCACTTCCATGGTAATTCAAACTCTGGGTTCCAAATGGCAAACTTCTAGGGTAAGCCATGGGAACGAAATTCTTGTCGATAGGCTTGTATTCCTTGCATCTTTAATAGCTCTCAAGTCCTCCGACATAAACATCATCTTGGGTATGGACTGGATGTCGGCTCATTATGCCAAGATCGATTGTGCCACTAGAACCGTTCAACTTACTCATCCCTCGGGCAAGACAGTTAATGTCTTAACTGGAGTGGCCAAGCGCCAACTCTACTCTCTCAATGCCAACCCCCTTGCAGACCTTGAGGACGTTCCGGTAGTCCGAGACTTCCCGGATGTGTTTCCGGAAGAACTGCCAGGTGTTCCACCTGACCGGGATGTCGAGTTTGTGATAGACCTTGTTCCAGGAACCGTTCCAATTGCTAGAAGACCCTACAAGATGGCACCCTTAGAACTAGCCGAGCTTAAGAACCAACTCGATGAGTCCTTGAACAAAGGGTTCATCCGTCCTAGCTCCTCTCCTTGGGCTTGCCCCGTCCTCTTCGTCAAGAAGAAGGATGGAACGGATCGAATGGTTGTGGATTACCGACCTGTCAATCTGGTCACCATCAAGAACAAATACCCGCTTCCCAGGATCAACGACCTGTATGATCAGCTCGCTGGATCCTCAGTCTTCTCCAAGATGGATTTGAGGTTGGGCTACCATCAAATCAAAATCAGAAACGGGGACATTCCCAAAACGGCTTTTGGTACTCGTTATGGCCAATACGAGTACACCGTCATGTCCTTCGGTTTAACCAATGCCCCGGCCACTTTCTCCCGGTTAATGAACTCGGTTTTCATGGAGTACTTGGACAAATTCGTCGTAGTATACCTCGATGACATACTCATCTACTCCAAGAATGAAGAGGAACATGCCGAACATCTAAGGCTGGTATTGATGAAACTTCGAGAGCATCGCCTTTATGCCAAATTCTCCAAGTGTGAATTTTGGTTGTCAGAAGTGACCTATCTAGGCCATGTAATCTCTGGTAAGGGTATTGCTGTCAATCCCGAGCGAGTTCAAGCCGTCCTTGATTGGACTCCACCTGTTTCGGTCAAGCAAGTTCGGAGTTTCCTTGGCCTAGCGAGCTATTGCCGCCGCTTCGTCGAGAATTTCTCCAAGGTTGCTAAACCTCTAACTGAACTCCTCAAGAAAGATAAAAAGTTTGAGTGGACTCCACAGTGCGAGTTCAGTTTTCAGGAACTGAAAAGACGCCTGACATCTGCTCCCGTACTGGTACCACCAGATTTCTCCAAGGACTTTATTATCTATTGCGACACCTCGCGACAAGGACTAGGTTGCATACTCATGCAAGATCGTCAGGTAATTGCCTATGCTTCACGGCAATTACACCCACATGAGGAAAATTATCCCACACATGATCTAGAGCTTGCAGCTGTAGTCCATGCACTCAAAACCTGGCGACATTACCTCCTCGGTAATCGTTGCGAGATCTTCACCGATCACCAAAGCTTGAAATATATCTTCACCCAACCAGATTTGAATCTCAGGCAAAGACGTTGGGTCGAGTTGATCTCGGATTACGACTTAGGAATAACTTACACCCCTGGCAAAGCCAATGTCATGGCTGATGCACTAAGTCGTAAGTCCTACTGTAACAACCTGATGTTACAACAAAGTCAACCACTTCTCCATGAGGAATTTCGTAAGCTTAATCTTCACATTGTTCCTCAAGGATTCCTATCCACCCTGGTGGCGAAACCTACCCTTATGGATCAAATCATAGCTGCCCAAAAGCGTGATAAGGGCATATCCCGGATTAAGGAAAACATTGCTAGCGGAGTAGCTAAATGTTTTTCCATGGATGAGCATGGTGCTGTCTTCTTTGAGAACCGCCTGGTGGTTCCCAAGAACCAACATCTACGCCAGATGATCCTTAAGGAAGCTCATGAATCCCCTCTCACCATTCATCTCGGTAGTACCAAAATGTATCAAGACCTACGCCAGAGGTTTTGGTGGACTAGGATGAAGAGAGAAATTGCTCAATACATTGCTAATTGCGACGTTTGTCGTCGTGTTAAAGCAGAGCATCAACGGCCTGCTGGCACCCTTCAACCTTTGGCTATTCCTGAATGGAAATGGGACAAAATCAGTATGGACTTCATCACTGGGTTTCCCAGGACCAAGAGGGGAAATAATGCCATCTTCGTCGTGATCGACCGTCTTTCCAAAGTAGCCCATTTTCTACCTGTTCGTGAGAGTATCACCGCTAGCCAGCTAGCTGACTTATACATCTCCCGAATAGTGTCTCTTCATGGTGTCCCATTGGAAATTAACTCAGACCGTGGAAGTCTCTTCACCTCTCGATTTTGGGAAAGTTTCCAAAATGCTATGGGAACTCATCTCTCCTTTAGCACCGCCTTCCATCCTCAATCAAGTGGTCAAGTAGAGCGAGTAAATCAAATTCTGGAAGATATGCTCCGAGCTTCTGTTATCTCGTTCGGAATGAGTTGGGAGAAATGCCTTCCATTCGCAGAGTTTGCCTATAACAATAGCTATCAAGCTAGTTTGGGCAAGGCTCCCTTCGAAGTTCTCTATGGACGAAAATGTCGAACGCCTCTTAACTGGTCAGAAACCGGGGAAAGACAACTCTTTGGCCCGAATATGATTCAGGAAGCAGAAGAGCAGGTTCGCGTTATTCGTGAAAAATTGAAAACAGCCCAATCTCGCCAAAAGAGTCAATATGATCGTAAGCATAAGCCTATGACATTTGAAATTGACGAGAAAGCTTACCTTCGGGTTACCCCGTTAAAGGGAACCCATCGCTTCGGTATCAAAGGCAAATTGGCTCCTCGTTACATTGGACCCTTTCGCATTCTTGCCAAACGAGGAGAAGTTGCCTACCAATTGGAACTACCTCCGCATCTTTCCAGAGTTCACGATGTCTTCCACGTTTCGCAACTCAGGCGTTGCTTCGCGGATCCTATCTGTGGAGTGGACCACGAAACGCTTGATTTACAAGATAACCTCTCTTATCGGGAGTACCCCGTTCGTATCCTTGATCAAGCCGAGCGTACCACTCGACGTCATAATATCAAGTTTCTCAAGGTTCAATGGTCACACCATTCCGAGGAAGAAGCCACTTGGGAAAGGGAGGATCGTCTTCGACTCGAGTACCCCGCCTTCTTCCCAGATGATCCTAAATCTCGGGACGAGATTCTATTGAGTGGGGGTGAGTTCTCACACCCTAGCTAGGTTATGCATTAGAGTGTGCATCATGTTTACTTTCATCAGAAATGGAAATGGGGAAAGCAGAACCCCCAGCACCCCCCCCCTGAAATCAACTAGGGTTTACTAAAAATAAATTCAATGAACCTGAAATGCCCTTCAAATATGTTCACCCTCTTTGCCTTGGGTTATAACCCTTGGGAAAAATGGTGCATATATTTTTAGGTCAACAAAAGGGGCATTGATTTAATTCATAAATATTTGAATTTGGGCATTTAAATACTATTAAATAATTCAAATGCTCAAATAATGTTGGAATTATTTTTGGGCCACTGAAATATTTCAGAAAGTGTCCATAAATATTTTCAGGATTTTATAAAATGATTTAGTATTTAAACTAAATCAAAACAGAATAGCAAAAATAGAAAACAGAATAAAATTTGAGAGAGAGTAGGCCAGTGGGCCACTTACCTGGCGCCACCAACCGGCCCAGCACGGCCCAGCCCACCAGAGCCGGGCGCCAGTCGTCTCCTTCCTTTGCCAGGAGGACGACGGCGTGGCGCGCGCACAGGAGGCGAAGCCACCTCCTGCTTCCACCTCCTGCTTCCCCCGGCCCTCCTAGCGACGCCACGACGATGTCACGTGTCCCCTCGCTCCTCTCCCTCACTCGCTCCACCCTCTCTCGCTTCCCTGACTCTCTTCCCCGAGCTCATCCGAGAGTCGCCGTCGCCGTCGCTTGTCGTTACCGTGGCCACCAGCACCCCCCACGCCGGCCAGCGCCCCCATGAGCTTCGCCTCGACGCCGTAGAGCCGCACGCCAAGGCACGTGACCCCGGGAGGCCAGCAACATCGCCATCGCCGTCGTCTTCCACCTTGGGCTCCGGCCACCTTCATCATCGATTCGCCGCACGCAGGACGCCCCCGAGCCCGCTAACCATCCCTACGGCACCGCTGTGAGCTCTGCAACCGTTTCCCCCTCTTCCCCGCTTCAATTGATCGCCGTAGCCGTCGCCCCCTTGATGACCGAACTGCGGCGCCGCCCGAGCTCGCCGGCGACGAGGCTCCGGTGGCCAATCGGCCCCGTTCATATGGCCGTTGGCTTTGTGAGAGCCTGCAGAACACGTAGCCACCACCAGTTGATCCTCCCATGCACGGCGTCGTCGTTTTCATCGGCGCCCGAACTCCGGCAGCCGCAAGAGAGCTCGCCGCCGTCAGCTCCGGCCACCCCCGCACCTCTCGTTGGTCTCCCTAGATGCACACGAGCACGAGCTCCTCCCTGGTACCCCCAGCGCGCCAAACCATCGCCTGTAGCGAAATCCCGACGCGGACGCCGCCGCGATCTGAGGTCGCCGGCGGCTAAACGCCGGTAGCTGACGTGGCCGTCATTAGCGGCTAACTAACCCACTAACCACCCCTCTAGAGTCACTGCCATGTGGGCCCTAGTGCTTAATTAGTTAGTTAAATATTCTGTTAGATTAGCACCGGTCTCAGGAGGGCCCCACCTGTCAGTTTGACTTTGCCACGTCACAGTTGACCTGGTCCCACACGTCAGCCACATGAACCAACTAGAGTCACTGACCAGTGGGACCCATTGGTCAGGTTTGACCTGGAGGCAGCTCAGTTGACTTGCTGATGTCATGCTGATGTAGTGCTGACGCAGTAAATCATTTTCTAGTTTAAAAATAATTCAGGAAATTCCAGAAAATACCCAAAACTTTGAAAAATCATAGAAATTCAACCATAACTCCAAATGAGATAAATTATATATGTAAAATTATCAGAAAAATTCAAGGAATCCATCTGTACCATTTTCATGCATGTTTGAACAATGTTTGTCCTCTGTTTTGGACAAAACAAATAAAGGGCATTTAAATAATCATATATGGGGTTGGAATTTGAATCTTGTACTCAAACCAACTTCATTTAAATCATAGCTAGTTGCATTAGCTCAAGACACATCCATATTGCCATGTCATAGCATGCATCATATTGTTGCATATCGTCATGTGTTGATTGTGCTCGGTTGTGTTCTTCGTGGTAGGTTCTGCCTCCGAGGATATTCACGAGTATCCAACTGAAGGGCAGTATCCCGTTACCACTCCATCAGGCAAGCAACCATTGATCATTCCGATACAACCCATGTTCTCGCTCCTGCTCTTGTTTACTGCATTAAGACAACACGATTCAAACTGCTGTGTGCTACGGTAGTTGAACCCTTATCCTCTGCATGACCTGTCATTGCCACAGTAACTAGATGAAACCCTCTAGCATGTGTAGGAGTTGATTGAGCCATGTTTTGTGATTCCTACCTTGCTATGCCTGCTATGCTTAGAGTTGTGTCAGGTCTGGTTCATCTGGGGGATGGGCTAGAGTGAAATGCTTGTGCCAGTAATATGTGGGATGTGTTGAACATGTTTTGGTAAAGGTATCGATGAGAGGCCATGTAGGAGTACATGGTGGGTTGTTTCATTGAAGCCGTCCCTAAGAACTGAGTTCTGTATGCGTGAATTAAGATTCAGCTACTACCACACATTGGGCCCTGAAATATGACCCCGCTCGACTTACCGACCCCTCTCGCCTCAGTCCAGGAGTTGCAACTAGTTTCTGGTGTTTGTAGGGTATGTGTTGGCGGCCGTGCGTAGCGCTAACCCTAGGGATGGGCTATGTTGCGGTAGATACACCGTGGCACGGTGTACCGAGTCACCCGTTTGGTGTCTCGGGAACCCTGTTCACATCGTTCGGGGCCGTTGAGGACACCCCGGCCGGATTTCCTTGCGGATGGAACCTGAATAGGCGATGACCCTGGACTAGAGACTTGTGAGGTTAGTCAGGTCGTGGTCTACACCCACGTCGGTTTTCGCTTGAAGTCTGCCGAGCACATTTAGTGTGCAGACGCTAAGTGGTGGAAACATGTGTGACGAAGTACACCCCTAGGGTATAAAACTATTCGAATAGCCGCGTCCGCGGTAAAGGACTACTTGATTGCATATACAGTTCATAGACAAGTTAATGGATACTACTAAAAGACTCAAAATAAGTGTGAGTATCGAGGATGGCCCCCTCGCAGGATACGAGGGAGGATCCTCGGTGGAGTATTGTGATGGTGAGTAGTGGACTCGTGTGCGAAAACTATTTTGCTAAAAGATTCCGTAGGATAGCTTAGCCAAGAGTCAAAGCTGGCTTGCTGCATAAACCCCACCACCTTCTTGAGAATGAGCATGTACAGTAGGTTCTGATGTAAGACTTGCTGAGTACCTTTGTACTCATGTTTGCTTACTTATTGTTTTCAGACGACAACACTGCCCCCTCCGATGGGTTTTACGTAGACCTTGACGTCGACGAGTGACTAGCCACCCAGGTGGTGATCCAGGCCATGGAGGGCCTATGTAGATAGACAGTCTTCGAGAAGCCTTCTTTCTTTTTAGAGTCTGTACTCAGACTAGTTGCTTCCGCATGTGCTTGTATGACTGTATGACTTGAGTGTCGGGTCATGTGACCCCTACCTGTATGGATATGTTATGTATGGCTCCCTGGAGCCTTTAAATAAAGTACTTGAGTTGTAGAGTTTTGTTGTGATGCCATGTTGTATGTACTCATATCGAGCATATTGTATGTATGATTGAAATGCTTGGTATGAGTGGGATCCGACAATCTAGTTGTTTGTCCTTCGCAGCCTTTCTTATGGGGAAATGTAGTCTAGTGCTCCTCGAGCCATAGTAGTCCGCTACAGCCCGGTTCACCGGAGTCCTGCTAGCCCAGCACTACTGTTCAGGACACTTGACTGGCCGGCATGTGTTTCACTTCGTCCCTATGTCTGTCCCTTCGGGGAAATGTCACGCGGTGATCCCCGGAGTCCTGTCTAGCCTGCTACAGCCCGGGATCCCCCGGAGTCCTGTTAGCCCAGTGCTACAGCCCGGAATCACTCGTTGATGACCGACATGTTCGTTGTGATTCATGTATGCCTGTCCCCATAGGTCTGTGCCGCTTTGGGTTCATGACTAGCCATGTCGGCCCGGGTTCTCGGTCATATGGATGCTAGCGACATTGTCATATACGCGAGCCAAAAGGCGCAAACGGTCCCGGGCCATGGTAAGGCGACTCCCGGGGAATACCGTGCGTGAGGCTGCAAAGTGATATGAAGTGTTACCGGCTAGATCGATGTGGCTTAGAATCGGGGTCCTGACAGGTAAACTACTCACACATCATCGAAGAGGCTATGGTGTTGATGTAGAAGCCCTTCGTGATCGATTCCCCCTCCGGCGGAGCTCCGAAAAAGGCCCCAAGATGGGATCGCTTAGGTACAGAAGGTTGCGGCGGTGGAAATAGGGTTTCGTGGTGCTCTTGGATGTTTTCGGGATATATATATATATATATATTCTAATCCCAGGATTATAATAGTTATTTGGATCACAGCCACCCCTATATAGAGCCCGAAGACAGGTTCCCGAACTTCCCTGGACTGCCGGCCCAGCCCGACAGAATCCCACCTAGACCCCGATCCCGACAGAATCCCACCTGGACCCCGATCTCTATCGAGCCACCCCTCCCCAACCCCCCTCCTCCCCTCGATCTCCGTCGTGATTCGCCGCTGAAAATCCGCCGGATCTAGCGCCTCCCTTCCTTCTCCAGATCCTGGCCGACTGGATCGAGCTCCGCCCCCTCCGACTCCACCTCCTGCCCGACCGTCGGTGCAGGCGAGCGAGCGATGGCGGACGCCGGCGTGAGGGAGCCCGCGTCGCCTGGAGCCGGCGGAACCGGCGGAGCCGCCGGATTTCTGCGATGAACGGCCGCCATGGACTTCCGGAAGCCTCATCCTCGGTGCATCATCACCGCCAGACGGCTTGGCAGTGCTCGTGACGGCCAAGGTGCAACCTACGGCGAACAACGCACCTAAGGAAGCATCTCGGCGGTGGAGGCCGCATCGGTGGCGCCTTCAAATCTAAGAACGGTATATGAATTTCCTCCCTGATCTCGCCTTCTTCCTCAATCTTTCCTTCTCTGACCTTCTTGCTTCGTGTAGAAGAACTTCGCACCCCCTGCAAGACATGGATTGCCATACGGTTCCTTTCCTACCTCCACGATGAATTTTTCTCAAGGTGGCCTATCAACTGCTGGAAAAAGGTTGGCCGAACTTCTAGCCAGGGTATGGTTGAACTTCTTCCTTCCTTTGGTTTGTTATTTGCTTACAGCTATGTAAAGTTCAGGTGGTGTGTGAGCATCAATCCAGGCTACAAAAGCTTTTTTAAAACTGCCTGCTTACAGGCATGTGAAGTTCAGGTAGTATGTGAGCTTCAGTCCAGGCTACAAACACTATTAAATCTGCCTACATTCACATTCACATGTGGAAAAGCCATGTGAAGTTCAACTAGTAAGTGTGCTAGAGTTCAGGTTGGTATGTGTCTGGTTCTGTGCAAAAAAATAAAAGGAAAATAGAACATGCATGTGATATGACATGAAGGTCAGGTTGGTACGCACTAGCAGTCCAACCATTCAAAAACTCATGAAGGTTCAGGTTTTTTAACTGAAGACATTATTTCCCCTTTGCAAAACAAGAAGTTCAGGTTGTGGAGAGTGCTCAGTTCAGGTACATATAAGTAATCAAATATTATAGAATTAAAAAACATGATGTGAAGTTCATTCCGTGAAGGGTGCTCAGTTCAGGTACAAAGGCATTGGCAGATGCTCAGCTCAGTGCATAGTGTGATGGCTCTCACCACTTTTATATGAGAAGTTCATGTTGTGAATAATGCTAAGTTCAGTTACAAAGGTATATGCAGATATAACTTGTGTGCTAATAGATATTTTTTTTCTTTTATGTCAACAAGACGAGAGACGCATGAAGAAGCTTAGAAGTTCCCAGCAGCAAGTACACAATCCAAAGCCTGTACACGTTGCACCACCCCCTCAATGGGTCACACCTCACATGCACCAACAGCATTACCAACTTGCTCCAGACCAAAAATGGATGACACCCGAAACACACGGATACTTCCAAGATGCTGGGTCACAGCCCTATTAGCACAGGTTTGTGCCTCCACCTAATTGGGTGACGTCGGAAATCCCCCGCGGATTCTTTGTATGCACCAGCAGACTCCCAAGCACGCCAATGGAGGAGGGGGTTAGCTCAAGTCCTGCGTGTAACTCTGGAGGTTATCCCGGTGTGCCTCATCAATGCCAAAGTGAAGCAACTAAACCGGATCCCAGGACAAATCCAACAGCAACACACACATGGATGAGAGTGATCTGCACACTACCACCATTTGATCCTGCTGCTGCTACAAGTCAGAATTCTATGAGGCATAAGATAGATGGATTGCTTCACAAAACAAAAGAGCAAACCAAGACCAGGATTGCAATACCTCCACAACCACCTCAAGCAAAAATGACGCAAACAAGAGAGAGGCCACCTTAAGCCCTCCTTCCTCCTCGTGATCCACTGCTGCATCCTGCTATGATTACTCCGCCATGCCCCATCCCAGAGGGACAGTAGTTGACACCGGCGGAGTTGCGATCATACACGCACGTAAGTGAAACAAAAATATTTATATACGCATCTTGTATTATCTGCACATTTTCTGCTCCCTCCAGGATAACAAGTTCATAAACTGCATTTTTAAGGTGCTGTTTGGATTTTTTTTTCTGCAGACGCCAGATCTACCGGATTATCTAATACCAAGACTAAATATGCGATTCAAAGATGTAGAGAAAGCAAGGGAATTTTATAACAGATACGCCAGACACGCTGGTTTTGGAATCAGGAAGACGGGTGGAAATGACAACCACAAGTATTTTGTTTGCGCCTTCCAAGGGATACACACTTCTTCTGTTTTAGAGGCCAATAGGAAGCGAAACAAAACAATGCAGAGGACGGGCTGCAATGCAAGAATGAGGGTGAAGGTGCAGGAGGATGGCACATGTGTGGCAGTGGACATTGAGTACAATCATAATCACGAGCTCATGCAAACTGATGACATGCTGGTATTTTTGCACTCACACAAGAATTATGACCCCACTATTTTGGAGTACGTAAAGCTCCTGCAGTACCATGATGTCAAGCACACAACAATCATGTCCATGCTATCTGAAAATGAAGATGGAAGCTACTTCCTAAGCATGACCGGATGAGACCTGCTAAACCAGTAAGTATTCAAACACCCACATACTGCAATGTAAAATAGCATCCTAGCTCACAACCCTTTGCTAGCAAAAAATAAACAAATGCATGCTTGCATGTGATTTGCAGGAAAGCCATGAATGCAAGGAAAGATGATTTGGATGATGTATTGAAACTTGTTTCATTCTTCAAAGACATGAAGGCAATAAATGATGAGTTTTTCTATGACATCCAAGTGGACAAGGACAAGTCAATTAAAAACATTTTCTGGTCCAATGCAAGCTGCCGAGGAGCCTATCAATACTTCGGCGATTGCGTAACATTCGACACGACTTACAAGACCAACAGATTTCATATGCCCCTGGGAGTGTTTGTTGGAACAAACCATCACTTGCAGTCAACGATATTTGTTGTTGCCCTGATAAGAGACGAAGATGCAAAGTCATTCAAGTGGATGTTCGATACATTTCTACGGTGCATGAACAACAAGCACCCAACTTGCATTCTAACAGGTGAGTTCAAAAAAAACTCCTCAAGTTTCATCATCTTTTCAGTCTATGGGTCTGTGTTGGTTGGGTACATTGGTTTTGTCTGAAAATAATGTAAAGAATGCAGTTCAACCACAGTAAGCACAGAAGTCCAACTAGCAGTACAAGAAAGCAAAATTATCTGTCACATGTTTAGAAAAAAAATTAGTTATGAATGTGAAGTTAAAATACATGAATCATAGAAGTTCATGGACAAATCTATAAGATAAATATATGTAGCATGTTCAGAAAAATGTAGTTATTTACGTGAAGTTCAAGCACTGCCACCACAGAATTTCAACAACAATGCTTTAAAAAAATTTGATTGCGATACTACTAGTTTGTCCTACTACTAACTGTGAAGTTTAAGAAGTGATACCAAAGAAGTTCAGCAACGCTGCTACAAAGAAAAATACATGTGACATTCTTAGATACCATACTGCCAAGATGTGTAGTTCAAGTACTTGTACAACATAAGTTCACCATCAGTACAAAAAAAGAATCAAGTTTCATTTTTTTTAATTCATGCAGACCAATGCCCATCGATGGCGAAAGCTATACCACAATCATTTCCAAACACCGTCCACAAGCTATGACGTTGGCACATCATGAAGAAGTACAGGGAATACCTCGCGTTGTTGTACAAAAAGTATAAAACATTCAAAGAGGAGTTCACAGCTATATTAAACTGGCCGCTGATGCCAACGGAGTTTGAAGATGCCTGGGCTAAACTCGTGCAGAACTACAACTTGGAGAACGACCAGATGATGATGCAGCTCTGGAGTGATAGGAAGATGTGATTTCAGCATATTACAAGAACATTTTCTGTGCTAGAATGACTTCCACACAACGAAGCGAGAGAATGAACCACGTGCTGAAGAAAGGGTTTGTCAAGGGGGCCCAGAACCTACACAAGTTTGCTAGGCGGGTCAATGCTTGCATACAAACTCGGATGTAGAAGGAGAACGAGCAAACAATGACCAGCATGATATGATGACAAGTACAAAACACCCCCATCATGTTCTATTTTACCTTCAACACGTGCACTTTGAATTTAAAAAAAATGAAACCCATGACTCTGCTTCGACTAATATCTCACTTTTTGACATGTGCAGGCCAATCCTGTGACAAAAACAACTTACGGCTACGAGGAAGCCATGTCTATCAAGTACACGAGAGCCGTGTACATTGAGATGAGGAATAGGATGAGAAAGGCCATGCTATTTCGCACAAAGCCTACAGCAGAGCCCACTAAGTACCTTGTGTACTACCACAACAAGCCTGGCCATAATGATGAAGAAAGATTTTCCTGGTCAAAGCATGAATTCCAGGTTGTAGCTGGCCTAGAGAAGGAAATATACGAGTGTGAATGCAAGCTCTGGACACACATAGGTGAGCGAAAAAACAAGATCATTAAATAGCTAGACTAGTAGTATCATATCAAAATTTATGAAACTCATTGCTGGCTCACAAACTATGTATTCCGCATTCATCACAAAAATGCAGGCCTGTTCTGCCTTCACATCATGAACATACTCGACTACATCAAGCCTGACAAATTTCCAAACAAGTATATCCTCATTCGGTACACAAAGACTGCAAGATCACAACCAACCTTTGATACAAGGGACTACAACACAACCGCATCGAATGGAAGCTCAAGGCTATCGAAGCGAGACATCTTGCTGCAGCTGAATTTGATGGTTAACAAGAAAGCGATGAGATGTGACTAGCAATATGACAGAGCCTACTATGTTCTCAAGAGGCTTGTGGAAGAGCTTGATGCAATACATTCAGCAAATCAAGCGGATGCTGACGAAAGGATGGCTGAAGAGGATGCTGAAATTGAAGATGACCTTCATTATTATGCAGCTGAAATGCTCAACGCCGCCGCTGAAGCCAACCAATGTAAGCAGGGTGATGGCCAATCAATAGAGCAGTGACAGCAAGAGACGATGAAATTGCCGTTGTATTCTGAAACAAAGGGTAGGAAGAAAATTACTGCAGCAAAGAAAAGTGACGAGAGAGCTCAAATGAAGGCACCACCTGCAGGAAGAGTCGTCGTGCACGATAAGAACGGAGTGCCACTTGGACACAGGAAATGCAGTGTGTGCAACCAGGTTGCGGGACACAACAAGCTGACCTGTCCAACACTATTGGAAAGAAACAATCCTGCGGAGATCAAGCAAACCAAATCTCAAAAACAGCAGCCCAAAGTTATGGAACAAAAGAAGGGACCACACCCAAAGAAAGCAAGCAGCAGACTTTGTAGCATATGCAAGGAGTATGAACCACATAATGCAAGAACATGCCCGAAGCGCGCAGATGCTGAAAAGAGAAGCAAAATGCCAGAGAAGAAACAGAAAGCAAGACCTAGAGCCAACAACAAGAAAGTGGTGGAATATGAAGAGGAAGACGAAGATGAAGACACCGTCGAAGAAGAGGAACACGAAGAGGAAGAGTAAGTGGAATGCGACGATGAAGAGGAAGAAGACGATGAAGAGGAAGAGGACGATGAAGAGTTAGAGGTGCATGTCAAGCAGAAACCTCTACCACCAAAGCCTAGGAGGAGCGCAAGGCTCATGAACAGTTAGAATAGGTCAATTAACACAATGCAAACTTGTGTCATGTCAATGTGCAGAACATTATGTCATCCCCTGGTAACATACACTGTGAAGTTCAAGTAATATTACTGCAAAAGTCCTGGTATGTTATGGCAGGAAGTGATGTGTTGGTGTTGTATTGCATGAAAGAGCAAGCAGTAATAAATTGAAAAACATACACTGTGAACTTCAAGTAATATTACTGCAGAAGTACTGGTATGTTATGGCAGGAAGTGATGCGCTCGTGTTGTATTGCATGAAAGAGCAACCAGCAAATTAATCATACTGTTTTGAAGTTCATGTCAGCTTACAGAACAAGTTCTGGTATGTAAAATCGATGTAGGAAAAGAATATACTTAAAAAATAAAGTTTCGCCGCATAAACTAAGGTTAGCAAGCCTAAGACAACGCGTTCAAATGTGAAGTTCTGCTTGGATACGTGCAGAAGTTCATGTACAATGCAACAAAGGTAAAGAAACGTCAACAATATTTCTGCACAGATTTACATATGAAATACGTTCGCACTTGAAAAAACACAAAAAAAACAAATATAGATTCTATGCAAAAGCATACATATTGGTTGGGTTAAACATTACCAATACATTACACAACACAGAATATCCTCTCCATCTGAAACCAGCAGCCCAACCATATCTCAAAGCAGAAGTTCAAGTCTACGATCATATGTTGGGAGCCCAAAAATAAACAACACAAAAAATCAAGCAGTTCAACCAAAACCAAGGCAGAAGTTCAGGTACATCTGTTGGGGCAAAAACATTCAACACATGGATACTGAAAAATGACGCAGTACATTGAAATTCACAAAGCCAAATCATTCTTCACACCAAATGCATTTGTCCACAATATCATAAGTAATAGTAATGCACCCATAGATAGACAAATCACTAAAAACATTCTTACAACCAAATCTTTATGAAATTGTTCCAATCATTATCAAACCTAAAAATCTATACGAAATCAAATCTATAATGAAACTAATGCTTTGAATTCACGGGCCAAAGGACTGGATCTCTTTAGGGAGCTCTGAACGCATGACTTCATTTTTCTCACTAAAAATTAGAGTGTGCATGAACTCCGCCTTCCAGTCATCTGCAGCAGCCTGCAAACAAAGAAAGGTGAAAATGATGGTTTAGTAACAGATATCTAAAACCACAGCAGGAGCGTCTCATCAAAAATACACAAGAATAATCAAAGGATGATGAGACAAGAACAAAGACAGAACATACTTCCACATCACCAAAATCTTCAACAACCCATCATACGAAGAGCAGAACTTCACGGCAAAGAAACCACAATCGTTACTCTTCTGCTTCGGAACATCGATGAAAGTTGGCCTCTATGCAATAGTCACCTAGTTAGGCTGCTTGCTCGCCTTGTATGCAGCCTTGTCGTACACCTCCTCGAGCAACCCAACAAATCTCGTCATCTGCCAGAAATAACAAAATTAGATGAAGTCAAAAACATGTTAACCAAAATAGTTAAGTTCAGGTACATAAAAAAGCGACACTTGCATAAGATCCACCTAAACAAAATAGCAGAAGTTCAACTTCTAAATGATAGTCAGTTCAAGTAGTATTACCAAAACAGAGACAGCAACATATTTTGTCGACACAAGGCATAATAAACTTCATGTCAAACAAGAGAATGTGAAAGAAGGTTCAGGCTAAGAAACACTCACGATACTTTGGCAGTCCCCGTGGAAACTCGTTCGCGACATTTCCATATTAGCATAAGAAAGTGAATCAAGGATGTCAATGCTCCCACGATATCTATTCACCACGTACACACTGTAGTGCGCCATTGTGCCAATTGGCTTGAATAGAATCAAGAAAACCTGCAAAGAATGAAAGGATCAGTGAACACAAACTATAAAGCATATGTACTCAAGAACCGGCATGAACAAAAACTTCTTGAAAAACTCAACAAAAGGATGCACATGAAATTAAAAAAAGCAAGAGTTATGAAAAACTAACCAGCTTTGCGTTAAGAAGGTCTTCTTCCTTGCAACAAACATTGGGAGGAGACCAACAGATTTTTCTGCATCAAACTTTGGAACTGTTGCGGCGTAGAAATCATACTCCAGGCAGTACTGAGCATTCACCAAAACACAATTAAAACACCTCCCAGATGCCACTACAACAAAACTAAGGCAAAAAAGCAGATAGGGGTGCAAAGAACTAAAACCTGTATGAAGTAGGGACTAAGTACAACCCTGTCAGCATTAGTGAAAATCCCAGAGGTCTCCGGCTTATCCTTCCACAAATTTATGAGATAATCCATTATGTCTCCTTCCATCTGCTGCCCTTCACCAAAAAGCGTATAAAGGACACGTCCTGTGAGGTCAATCACATTCCCAGGGATGGTAACCATGCAGTAGCTTGTCCTGTAGAATACAAAAGGATGGTAAAAAAATATATTAGAAGTTCAGATACAACAACAAACAGAAGTTCAAACACTATAACTCAAAAGGCAAGAGGAGACATAAAACAGAAGTTCAGATACTACAACAACGACAGTTCACACAATACAACAAACAGAAGTTCTGACACTATAACTCCAAGGCAAGGGAGAAATATGAACAGAAGCCCACATACTACAACAACAGAAGTTTCAAACACAAATTAGCATCTCTGGCAGCAACAAAGTTAAAGAAGAAGAAAACTCACTCAGAATACTTTTCCAGACCGTCTTTACTCAGCACATACTGTTTCAACTTCCACGCCTCGGATAGATGAGGGTAACTGTATTTTTTCAGGGGAGTGACAGGAGAACGCCACTTCAAAGGAAATCTTGATGCTCTCTTGGAGGAACTTATGTTCCCAGACTCAACTGCCAGTTTCCTCCTGGTAATCACAGCATTCTTCTCACCTCTACCAGCAACAATACCACCAACACATTTAACATTCTTGGGGTCAGCAATCTTCTCAAAATCACCATCGGACGAAATCACTTCTGCTTCGGCTACTTCGACTGCATCAGCCTTCATGTAGCAAGGGGTTTTTGGAGTACCACGAATACCACCAGCCTGCTTCCCCAACTTGGAAGGAATGAGGGTCCGAGGTCTATCATCTTCTATCGGAGCTGTACTTATCGGTTCCTCCCTAGGCTGGTATTCCTGTGACCCGAGGAATGAGTAGTGGTAATCGGTCAACTCCAACGGATCCACTGTCAAAGAAAAAAGGAAGAGAAAACATCACATTAAAATACAACTGAAGTTCAGGAACATCACAATGTGCAGTCCAACTAATAAAGATGCAATGGTTACTACTCAAGCTGACCTAAAAAAATTAGTTGCAGTAAAAAACTAAATGAAGTTCAGGCACAACCAGAGGCACGGTTCAAGATAAACTGATGAACTGGAAATCATCATCTCTGAAGTTTAATTAGAAAAGAAAATGCTCATGTTCATTTAAGCAATGGAAGGACAGAAATTACTGAAACAAAACACACAAGCAAAATTAAAAAAGATAGAAATGAAGTTCATGTACAAAGGAAATGCTCCTCTCCTTCCGAAACCAGCAGCCTAGCCAGACCTCAAGCAGAAGTCCAAGTTTAGAGAAAAAAATGAAGTTCAGGTAGAATAAAAGATGCAGTGCAGGTAAGCAGTACAAGTTCCAAAAATACTTACATGTGTAGTAGCCAAACAGAGCTTGGAAGTCTGTCTCAAACAGGTTAGAAGAAGCGATTGAGTACAACCACGTCATCCTGATATCCTCGATATTCTCATGGGAATAATTTGCAAGAACCCCGTCATGATACGAATTAACATTTGTAAGCATGAAGAATCCGCAGTCGATACTACCATCTGTAGGATCTAAAGTATGTCTAGAGGGGGGGTGATTAGACTACTTGACCAAATAAAAACTTAGCCTTTTCCCAATTTTAGTTCTTGGCAGATTTTAGCTATCTTAGAGCAAGTCAAGCAATCATCACACAATTCAAGCAAGCATGCAAAGAGTTTATTGGAAGCGGGAAGTAAAGCATGCAACTTGCAAGAATGTAAAGGGAAGGGTTTGGAGGATTCAAACGCAATTGGAGACACGGATGTTTTCCCATGGTTCGGATAGGTGGTGCTATCCTACATCCACGTTGATGGATGCTTCAACCCATGGAGGGTAACGGTTGCGCGAGTCCACGGAGGGCTCCACCCACGAAGGGTCCACGAAGAAGCAACCTTGTCTATTCCACCATGGCCATCGCCCACGAAGGACTAGCCTCACTAGCGGAAGATCTTCACGAAGTAGGTGATCTCCTTGCCCTTACAAACTCCTTGGTTCAACTCCACAATCTTGTCGGAGGCTCCCAAGTGACACCTAGCCAATCTAGGAGACACCACTCTCCAAGAAGTAACAAATGGTGTGTTGATGATAAAATCCTTGCTCTTGTGCTTCAAATGATAGTCTCCCCAACACTCAACTCTCTCTCATAGGATTTGGATCTGGTGGAAAGAAGATTTGAGTGGAAAGCAACTTGGGGAAGGTTAGAGATCAAGATTCATATGGTAGGAATGGAATATCTTGGTCTCAACACATGAGTAGGTGGTTCTTTCTCAGAACATATGAGTAGGAATGGTGTATGTGTTCTGATTGCTCTCTCATGGAATGAAGAGGAGGTGGAGGGGTATATATAGCCTCCACACAAAATCCAACCGTTACACACAATCTACCAATCTCGGTGGGACCGAGTCAGAAAACTCGGTCTGACCGAAATAGTAAACCTAGTGACCGTTAGGAATTTCGGTGGGACTGAGATACAACTCGGTAGGACCGATTCGGTTAGGGTTTGGGCATAACGTAATCTCGGTGAGACCGATCGCACAAACTCGGTGAGACCGAGTTCGGCAATTAGCTAACCAGAGAGTTGGTCAGGCAAACTCGGTGGGACCGACTTGCTCTTTTGGTGAGACCGAAACGTTACAAGAAGGAAACATAGAGTTTACCTTGCATTCTCGGTGGGACCGATTCGCTCTTTCGGTGAGACCGAAAAGTTATGAAAGGGAAACAAAGAGTTTGCAAGCCCATCTCGGTGAGACCGAGATCCTTATCGGTAGGACCGAATTGCTAGGGTTTGGAAGTGGCAAATGACAAGTGAAACTCGGTGGCGCCGGATTGAGAGAATTGGTATGACCGAGTTTGGCTTAGGGTTTAGGTCATTTGTGTATATGGAAAGGTGGTTGAGGATTTTGGAGCATATCACTAAGCACATAAAGCAAGAGGCTCATTAAGCAACACCTCATCCCTCCTTGATAGTATTGGCTTTTCCTAAAGACTCAATGTGATCTTGGATCACTAAAATATGAAATGAAGAGTCTTGAACTTTTGAGCTTGAGCCAATTCTTTGTCCTTAGCATTTTGAGGGTTCCACTTTCACATCCATGCCATGCCAATCATTGAGCTTTCCTGAAATAATCATCTTGAAATAGCATTAGCTCAATGAGCTATATGTTGTTATAAATTACCGAAACCACCTAGGGATAGTTGCACTTTCAATCTCCCCCTTTTTGCTAATTGATGACAACATATAGATCAAAGCTTCAACAAATGATAATAAGCATGAAATATATTGTCGCTTTGAGAAGTATGTGATAAGTAAGAGCTCCCCCTAAATTTTTGCATATTTAAAATTTGCTTTGGACTGCAAATGCACGAGGAGTTAGAATCATGGGTTACTCTTCCATGTCACATACATCTTGGTGGAGCGCTCAAAAATGATAAGATTGAAATACATGCACTCATCACCAAGAATAGTGAATGATCACAGACAATAGATAGAATGATAGTATTTAAGCAAGCATTAAGCAAACATTAAGTGTAGCTTATGATCAAACACATGATCATCGATGTCTCACAAACATAAGGGCATTGTATCTCACACACAAGCAAACAAAGTTTGAAAAACCACCAAATAAACAAGAGAGAAAAGCAACACTCTCTCTCTCTCGAAGCCTATGATATATACATTTTCTCCCCCTTTGGCAACAAGTTACCAAAAAGTTCCTAGAAAATGCATAGTGCTAAGTCGACGCTCAGGCTTGATCTTCAGGTGGTGGTGGAGTCCGGAGCACGCCAAGGACGAAGCCTTCAGTAGAAGTGGTCGGAGTCGAGGCTGAAGTGGATGCTGGAGCTGGTGGAACGGAGGCTGTAGCTGGTGCAGACGTTGTAGCTCTAGTGTCAGCAACTAGCAGTGCAGACGACCTCGGACCTCGTGGCACCCTGGCAAAAGCATCAGTCATGGTCCTGCCTCTCCTCTCATTCATGTCCTCCTGAAGCTGCTCCACGGCAGTCTGTATCTCTGTCACCTTGATGTCCATGTCATAGAATCTCTGTTCCATGATCCTCTCTAGGCTCGCCTGGTTCTGAGTTAGGGTGGCAAGTCCTTGCTCAATACGCAGGGTGGACGCTATCAGGTAACCGAGCTGCTCTTGTTTGGTCTTCAAGAAGTAATCAGATGCCTCTGCTTGAGTAGGCATCCTGGCAGCTTTCTCCTTCTTCGCCTTCTCCTTCTGAGCTTGTGCATGTGCAGATGAGGGTTCATTCTTAGTCATAACCACTTGGTTATCCTCAAAATCTGGACGGATGGGCAGGTGTTCCTTATCCAATAAATACACGCCCGTGCCCATCTTGGAGTTGATGAGCTCCTGAATCTGTGGGGCATACCCACAACTCCTCTTCTGGTCTGCAGCTGTCCTCTTGATTGTTTCCACAATGAGGCTCATGACCTTGAATTTCTGAGGCACGTCAAAGACATGAAGTAAGTTGATCGCGTGACCTCTGATCATCTTGTGATCTCCAGATTTGGGCAGAAGGGTGTGCCTAAGGATCCAGTTGATCGTAGGCAATCCTGAGAGCAGATAGTACACTGAGCCAAACTTGAACGTGTCGAGCGCTTCATTCGGGATCTCCTTGTACATGTTGGACATGGAGTTATGATCCATCTTTTTCTTGGCATAAATGTCCAAGTCATCAGCTTGCTCCTTTGGGGCATTGATCAGCTTCGCCCATTCTTCAACAGTGGATTGGTACCTTGTACCCTCTGACATCCATGTGATCCTGCCATCCGGATAAAAGTGTGCTGTGGAGTAGAATTGCATGATCAGCTCCTCGTTCCACTTTGTGAGCTTCTGCCCAACAAAGTCTGCAACTCCGCACGCACTAAAGCTGTCAAATACACCGGGGTAGTACTCTTCATTGTCCTTGATGTAGGTCTAGTCGACCCATCTCATGTCACAGACGATTGGCTTCTTGTCAAGCAAAACAGTCTCATAGAAATCTTGTTGCTCCTTGGTGTGAAATCTGTAATCCACGGCAGTCCTTCTCGTAGAAGCATACGGATCTGCTTCTCTCCATTTCCTCAGCCCTGAGTCTCTCCTGAGCTTCATATCCTCAGCCACAGGATGAGCATCGTTGTGGTCTGGGATCTTGGGCTTGAGCTTCCTAAGGACACTCTCTTCTTCTTCTTCGATAGCTTCAGGCATTGGGGCCTTGTTCTTTTCTGCAGCTGGGATGCTTCGTGTGTTTCTCTTTGGTGCACTCTTAGGCTTAGATGCAGCCTTAGGTGCTTCCTTGGGCTTGGATGCAGCTGTTCCTGACCTTATAGCATCTCCCATGAGTTTGGCTGCCTTGGGTGCTGGTGCAGCAACCTCTTCTTCTTCTTCCTCTTCATCTACCATGATGGAGGCCTTCCCAAGCACTCTGGCTACAGTCTTTTTCACCCTCTCTTTCCTCTTTTTGCCCTCAGCAGCAATGGGCTCAATGGGAGCAGGCTTCACAGTTGAAGCCCTAGCCTTTGACATGGGCTGCCTGCCTGCTAGCCTTTTGATTTTTAGGCCTGGCTTTGTGCCTGCTGCTGGTTCAACTCTCTTTGATGTGGCCTCTTCCTCTGCCACATAGTCTTCATCCTCAGAATCAGACGTTCTCTTCTTCCTTTGACGTGTGGCAGCCTTAGGCAGATTGCTGGGGGTGCTCCTGCTGCCATCATCAGAGGAACTTGAGGGGCTAGTGCCCTCACTCATCACAACCTGCTGCTCAGACACATTCTGGCTGTCACTTTGATCATACATGTTGCAAACTGGCTGCTGACCCTGTGAATAGATTATGGATAAGATAGAGTGGATGAGCATCACAAAAAGCAGAGATTTTTGCAAAAGATTAATTCAAAAACTTAATTTTAGTTTTCCACAGAAAGCATCTCGGATCTACCGATTTTCAAACTTGGTGACACCGAAGCAGTTTTGGCAACAGAACTGGTGAACTCGGTCAGACCGAGTCACAGTTCGGTGGCACCGAGACTGCTAGGGTTTCACAGAATTCCAAAATCAGTCGCACCGATAAGTTATTCTCGGTCAGACTGAGTTCACTTGTGCAATGGCAAAAGCCAGATCGGTGGGACCGAGTTTTTCAACTCGGTGGGTCCGAGATGGTTTCGGCGGAAACCTAACCCTAAAATTTTCGAATTAAACCTAATCTACGAGATCATTGACTGGATAGGAGTGTTTCAATCGTGGCAAGAATCATAATGATCACAATGTGCTAGGAATCGGAGTGGAGAATAGCACAAAGATCGCGTCCATACCCTAGTTCGGCGGAGACTCGCTACGGCGGAAACGGCGGGGCAGAATTCCGTTGACTGCGGCGGAGACCAGCGACTGGAGGCTGCTGGCGGCGAGAAGATGATCCGGAGACCACGAAGGCAGAGCAGGCTATCACGCGGGCGAAGAGGTTTCGAAGAAATTTCCAAAATTTTGCCCGCCACTATATATAGCCCGACCCTGTCGGTGTGACCGAGTGGAACAACTCGATGGCACCGAGATGCAAAACTGTGTGCAGTTATTGCAACTCGGTGTGACCGAAAGGTTCAAATCGGTTGCACCAAGATCGAAAACCTAGATCAACTTAATGAACTCGGTAGGACCGAAATGGAGTATCGGTCAGACCGAGATTCATAAAGACGTTTTGGAAGTTTATGTCTATGATGAATCGGGGACTCCGAGCGCTCCTCACATAGAGTGGTTCAAATCTGACTTGATCAAGTTTTGTGATGCAGCATGAATAGAGTTTGAGACGAGAAAAGCATAGATAGCTAGAGGAGGTTCTTAGGCATCCTTGTCCATCCACTTGGCAAAAGAAGAAAACCAAACAATCAAAACAACAAGTGGATCTCCTCGAATGAGTAAAATATGCAACCAACCTGCTCACACAATAAGATGGCAAATGAAATATGTGGCAAAGCATGCACAACCAATTCTAGCATCTATCAAGCAATTTGCGATGACTAGGTCATCTATATATGAGTATATTGACTTAGGAGTCAAGTGAGAACACTTGATCGTAGGTCATACTCATCGTTTAAGCTCAAATGGGGTTACCACTTTTACATAAAGCATTGTTGTATTCACATCTTTAGAGTTGCTTTAGCTCAAGTCTTAGAGTAAAGCTCCCCCTAGATGTGATATCCCCCCTAAGAGGGATGAACTAACCTTGTGTTTTGTCGATGATGACTTCATGTAGATGTTGAAGATGTGGATGCTCAATGTTGATGTAGATCACTTGGAGCTATCCATTTGAGTGAATTGCACTTTCAATACCTACATGGGTTAGTCCCACAAGGAACAAACAAGGATATCCATATACATAGAGTGATGCACACACAAGATGATGTCCATGAAAACTTTAGGTTACCTTGTCCCTTGTCTTACCAACAAGAGGGTTTGTGACTCCTTGAACTAGTGCAAGATGTGGAAGTTGATTGCACTTGTTCTTGCCAAAATGATAAGAGTGAAGTATGTTGGCGGAGTCACCCTCAAGAACTCTCTAGTTCTTCTTCTTTTGGATCCACACCATCTTGATGGGAATCCTTGGAGTTGTAGTCATACTTGATGTAGTGGAACTTGAAGTGGTCTTGGGAATCCACTTGACTAAGGTCTTAGGAGCTTCTTCAAATGCATCAATCTCCTCTTGAAGCTTGTCCTTGCCTTTTTGCTTGTAGTCTTGTGGTGGAAGATCATCTTGAGCTTGTGTCCCCTTGAAAGAAGTGTCATACTTCTCTTGTTGAGGAACAAACTTTGTCTTGGGGTATTGATCTTCTTCCCATTCAACTCCATTGGCATTGAACTTTCGTTCAAAACCAACACCTTGATTCTTCCGGTGCATTCCTTGCTTGCGCACAATTTCCTCGAATTGCTTACTTCCGGCAAGGCTCTTGTAAACACCTTTCTCTATAATTCCCTTCAATAAGCTATTTTCTTGCTCAAGTGTAACTTGGCTAAGAGAATCATTAGTGGAATCAAGAGAACTACTAGAAGCAACAATATTGGATTTAGCATGATCATTGTTACTACTAGAGGAAGAATCTTTCTTATTCTTGTTACTAGTCTTGACTTGAGGCATGTAGGTGGATAAAAGTAAACGCTTGGCAATGTGAGAAGAACTTTTCTTGCGGAGATCATCATTGATTGCTTTTAAGAACTCATGCTCTTGCTCAAGATTGAGCTTTTCAAAGCGTAATTTCTCATGAGCTCTTAAAAGTTCTCGATGATCTTCGAAGATAGTTTCATGAGCTAACTTAAGAGTGTTTAGTTCTTTAGTTAGAGCCCCAATCTTCTCCTTATCATTGTCATTCATTTTAGCATGATTAATTGATATTTCACCATAATAATCTTCACTAGAGTTGTCAACAAGCAAATCATCATCACCTAACAAGTCATCTTCATCACTATTAAAGTCAACATACTCAGGGTGTGTTACCTTAGGACCTTTGGCCATGAAGCATCTTCCAATTCCTTCATTTGGTGAGTCAAATATGTCGTAGGAGTTGGTTGACACAAGTGCTAGACCAGCAACACCTTCATCTTGAGTATCTTCGGAGTCGGAGTGGTAACTTCTCTCGGAGTGGCTGTCAGAGTTGGAGCCGGATACCCATTCACCAACATGAGCTTGATGTCTTCGTTTTGTATAGCTCCTTGATGATTTTTCCTTCCTTTCCGAATCCTTGCTTCTCCGTGAGTATCTTCGTTCATAACGATCATCTCTACTCCTTCTCTCTCTTGGTGGAGATTCTTTGCTTCTTCTTTTTGGAGAATCTTCTCTTCTCTTGTAGGGAGCCGTACACTCATTGGAATAGTGTCCGGGTCTTCCACAATTATAGCAGTTTCGCTCTCGACTAGAAGATCTTTTGTCATTGTAGGACCTTGACTTGAAGCTTCTATCTTTGTTTCTACTCTTGTAGAACTTGTTGAAGTTCTTCACCATTAAGCTCAATTCTTCATTGAAGTTTTGTTTCTCACTTGATGATGTGGGGACTTCACATGATGCTTTGTAGGCACCACTTGATTTTTTGTGAAGTTCCTCTTTATCCTTGAGTGACATCTCATGGGCATCATTTGGATTAATGTGCACACGGTATCATATTTCCCATCCAAGGCTCTTAGGATCTTCTTGATGATGAATCTATCGGTCATCTCTTCACTTCCTAAGCCGGCAATCTCATTTGTGATGAGAGCAAGCCTAGAGTACATTTCAGCGACACCTTCACCATCCTTCATCTTGAACTTGTCAAGTTGACTTTGGAGCACATCCAACTTGGATTCCTTGACGGAGTCGGTACCTTCGTGCATATCAATCAAAGTATCCCAAATTTCCTTTGCATTCTCAAGGCGGCTGATTTTGTTGAATTCTTCGGGGCACAATCCGTTGAAGAGAATATCACAAGCTTGAGCATTGTATTGCAACATCTTCAACTCATCCGCGGTAGCTTCACGGTTTGGTTCTCTCCCATCAAAGAACTCACCTTGCAAGCCAACACAAACAATAGCCCATACAGCGGGGTTATGTCCAAGAATATGCATTTTCATTTTATGCTTCCAACTAGCAAAATTCGTGCCATCAAAGTAAGGACCTCTACGGTGATAATTTCCCTCGCTAGACGCCATACTCTCCTAGGTTGTGAAACCAAGGCTATGACCACCAAAAGCTATGGAGATCAAGGCAAATGGAGACCAAAGCTCTGATACAACTTGTAGGATCGAAAGTATGTCTAGAGGGGGGTGATTAGACTACTTGCCCAAATAAAAACTTAGCCTTTTCCCAATTTTAGTTCTTGGCAGATTTTAGCTATCTTAGAGCAAGTCAAGCAATCATCACACAATTCAAGCAAGCATGCAAAGAGTTTATTGGCAGTGGAAAGTAAAGCATGCAACTTGCAAGAATGTAAAGGGAAGGGTTTGGAGGATTCAAACGCAATTGGAGACACGGATGTTTTCCCGTGGTTCGGATAGGTGGTGCTATCCTACATCCACGTTGATGGAGACTTCAACCCATGGAGGGTAACGGTTGCGCGAGTCCACGGAGGGCTCCACCCACGAAGGGTCCACGAAGAAGCAACCTTGTCTATTCCACCATGGCCATCGCCCACGAAGGACTTGCCTCACTAGCAGTAGATCTTCACGAAGTAGGCGATCTCCTTGCCCTTACAAACTCCTTGGTTCAACTCCACAATCTTGTCGGAGGCTCCCAAGTGACACCTAGCCAATCTAGGAGACACCACTCTCCAAGAAGTAACAAATGGTGTGTTGATGATAAACTCCTTGCTCTTGTGCTTCAAATGATAGTCTCCCCAACACTCAACTCTCTCTCATAGGATTTGGATCTGGGTCGAAAGAAGATTTGAGTGGAAAGCAACTTAGGGAAGGCTAGAGATCAAGATTCATATGGTAGGAATGGAATATCTTGGTCTCAACACATGAGTAGGTGGTTCTTTCTTAGAACATATGAGTAGGAACGGTGTATGTGTTTTGATTGCTCTCTCATGGAATGAAGAGGAGGTGGAGGGGTATATATAGCCTCCACACAAAATCCAACCGTTACACACAATCTACCAATCTCGGTGGGACCGAATCAAAAAACTCGGTCTGACCGAAATAGTAAACCTAGTGACCATTAGGAATTTCGGTGGGACTGAGATGCAACTCGGTAGGACCGATTCGGTTAGGGTTTGGGCATAACGTAATCTCGGTGAGACCGATCGCACAAACTCGGTGAGACCGAGTTCGGCAATTAGCTAACCAGAGAGTTGGTCAGGCAAACTCGGTGGGACCGACTTGCTCTTTCGGTGAGACGGAAACGTTACAAGAAGGAAACATAGAGTTTACCTTGCATTCTCGGTGGGACCGATTCACTCTTTCGGTGAGACCGAAAAGTTACGAAAGGGAAATAGAGAGTTTGCAAGCCCATCTCGGTGAGACCGAGATCCTTATCGGTAGGACCAAATTGCTAGGGTTTGGCAGTGGCAAATGACAAGTGAAACTCGGTGGCGCCGGATTGACAGAATCGGTATGACCGAGTTTGGCTTACGGTTTAGGTCATTTGTGGATATGGAAAGGTGGTTGAGGATTTTGGAGCATATCACTAAGCACATAAAGCAAGAGGCTCATTAAGCAACACCTCATCCCTCCTTGATAGTATTGGATTTTCCTAAAGACTCAATGTGATCTTGGATCACTAAAATATGAAATGAAGAGTCTTGAACTTTTGAGCTTGAGCCAATTCTTTGTCCTTAGCATTTTGAGGGTTCCAATTTCACATCCATGCCATGCCAATCATTGAGCTTTCCTGAAATAATCATCTTGAAATAGCATTAGCTCAATGAGCTATATGTTGTTATAAATTACCAAAACCACCTAGGTATAGTTGCACTTTCACCATCAAACAAAGTAAAAGAAATAGTGTTAGGACAGAAAAAGAAAGCCAACGAATTAAACACGTCGCAGCTTAAGTACAACTACAGTTAAACAGATGTGATAAAGAGAAAAAGTTGAACTCATACTTGTTTTGTTGCTGGGGGACATCAATCCAATCCAGAGGGAATTTGCCGATGCTAAGAGGACTGAAGGGTGTCTCCCTGTTGTTGCTGGTATCCTTCCAAAGCCTCTTGATGTTGTCAGTCATCCGTCGAAACAGGCGTACGGCACATTCATCTTTTGGTCCATAGTAGGAATCGACAAGCTGGAACCTTGAATTCTTCAGGTCAAGGAATACCGACACCCAATGACCGACACCACCCATGGAAGCAGGAAGCTCAGGCGGGTCAAAAGTAGGGAAAACAACCTGAAGCATCATAAACACACGAATCATTAAAAATGGGAATTAATATCAGAATGGTACAAAAGAAAAATAAAACAAATATTAACACAGTGGATCGCACTGCAAAACTAATACAGAGGCAAAGAACAAGATATTGCATACTGAATCATGTGCATCCATGCTATCTGGACCACTCGCCATGAAGTACTTCCTCACACGGCAATCAAATTGACATCTGAAAATCTTGTCCTAAAATAATGTAGACAACACCAACATATGAAAAAATACAAAAATGAGACGAACAAGTTTTAACTTAAATGGTAAGGAACAAAACAGAAAAGAAATCACTGTATGGTTGACTTACACAAACCTAATACAGCAGGATGAGTTTATCCGATCCCTGGTACTTCGCACGTAGACAGTAGAGTGCACACTCAGCCACATTAGATGTAAGCATTCCGCGAGGACCAAAAGATATTGCGACTTCTTGAACAGAAGCTTCACACTCCTTGTTTTGGAACATAATCATTTCTCTAAAACAAGCAAATAGAAAGTAAAACAAGTTCAGCAGTAGGAACTCAGGAAGTTCATAACACATGTTAGCACAGAAGTTCAGCTATATCACAACAGGCAGTATAGTGCAAAAAGAGGCCAGAAGTTCCGCACCAGAGAAGCAAAAAAACAAGAAGTTCAGGTACATAGAGTTGGGAAGTTCAGGTAAGAAACCACAGGCAGTTCACAGGGGGTACATGGATGATGTAAATATTGAGCAGCTGCACTCACCTCTTGGAACGATCATTCCTAAGCCTAGTTACACTGTAATAAATTCATCAACCTTCTTTCGGACGACAGCAAGGTCGCTATCTGCTCACCAAAAAGAAAATAGCAATTAACAGCAACACTCAAAGCACATAGATTCATGACAGTTTCAATTAAGACCAACATTCAAGCACAAACATTCAAAACATAAGCACATCTCAGTTGCTACATCAGAAAAGATAAAACCACAACATCATAGACATCACAACCCATGCATTACAAACCTCCACCCACATAGAAAACAGGTTCACTTAACATTCTTTACAACCCACACGACAAACAACAAAACCAGAAGTTCAACTTAGACCACACAGGCAGTTCACAGGGGATATCATGGACTAAACCAAACAACAAAGAGGGAAGGGGATGGGGAAAGAAGATAGAAGCATGCTCCTCTCTTCATGGATCCTTGCCTAGACCAGTGGCAGCACTGGAATGATCAACCTCTCTCCATAACTATCGCTTTCGGTATCTTCATCATCGACATCAACATCAACTGATGGCTCTGCTGCAGGAGACTTCTCCGGGCTTGCAGCAGCACTACCACTAGTTTGTACAGCAGACTCAACATGATCTTTCTCCAAAATGATGTCTCCATTTGTCTTGCCCTGCTCAGCATCAGAAACCTTAGCGCCAATGGACGAAAAAGGTTCAGTCAGGACCACCCCGTCGGAGCAGCCAGTGCCTAAGACGGACATGTCTGCAACCTTCTCTGGAGCAACACTAACATCATCATTCTGCTTCTGCAAAAAAGAAACAAAAAGTCATTACAAGGGGCTGACTGAACCTCATGCACAGGGGCAGCAAGTTCGTCTCACCGGCAAACAAGACAAATGGACAAGAAAAAATGGTACCTTATTTTCACTGCCATGAACCTCATCAACTATTACGCCACTAGCGGGAGCAGGTTCATGCACAAGGGAAGCCTCATGCATAGGAGCAACTTCATGCGCAGGTAAAACATCCTCCTCAACCCTAGCATCATCATCAACAGCCTACAAAAAGAAATCATGTAGAAAACAAAATACCTAATCAGCAGAAGTTCAGATTGCATAATCAGTGAAGGTCAGCTATCACAACTGACATATAATGGAAGTCCAAATACAGTAAACATAGCAGGTCAGATATCAAACTACTCTAAGATACAAAAGGGAACGAAAAAGGGCCAGTCATGGAAGTTCAGGTGTTGTAGTAGTTGAAGTTCAGGTTCTATAAACAGAGAAGGTCACATAGGAACACTTGTGCTAAAAAAATGGTTTACGACACATGAAATCAATAACGGGCGCCTATGACTACAAACAGTAATAACTGAAAGCTAACACTGAACATTATTGCAAAGAAATATCAAAAGCCAACATAAACAACCCTCTTTGGTAGGCTCCACGTGGCCTCCTTCACGACCCGAACGAACAGAATCCTACCTCTGAATCTGTCTCACAACAACACTTGCCTCATCTTAAAAAGGCTTGCAACGAGCATCCTGCATTTCCTTGAATAGCCCAATGCTAGTCCGGAGGTGGGAAGTGCTCTGACGAAGCTCTTCAAGAAATTTAGCTTCAATAGATAAGACCCCCTTCGAAGACTCAGCATCAAATCTGTGTCCGGGAGGAAGAATCCCATCAATGCGACTAACACGCTCAGTAGTTGAAGGAACACGAGCCAACTCCCCACAAACAGTTTCAAGAAGACTGTTAACTAGAGAAACATTGGCAGCTTCAAACAAATTCTCAGAAGAAATGCAACCTGTAGCACTCACACCAGCAGAAGAACCTCCTGGATCTATAGGGGGGCACCGGTATTAACATCCTGGGAGAATTCAAATCTTGGGGAAGTTCCACTCCCTAGGCCGGCAGAACGAGGCATAGTTAGAACAGGACGTTCAATAACCCTAAGAACACAACCTCAGCCTGTGTCTTCCACTACATAAAAAACAAAAGTCAACGCGTCAGAAAACAAATGAAGGAACATGGGAACAAAAAATATACAAGACAATACCAGAAGTTCAAGTTAAACTACACAGGAAAGAATAATGCATAGAAACACTCACAGGCAGTCTCCCAAACACCCAGTTGGCTGGGTCATCATCACCCTTCGTGACCAAGTCGGCCGCAGCAAGCTCAAGAAGCTTGGCCTGATCCATGAAATTGATGCGAGGGGTCCTCAAGTCAATATTAGGCGTCTTGCCAATGATAAGGCAGTCCAGATACATAAGCAGCGGCGCGATGGCACAACCTGTGACAGCTTTTCCTTTGCTAGTACCTTGCTGATACCTAACAACAGCACTCCGAATATCGTCAACAACCAACTGGCAGTAATCCATGTCTGCCATGTCCTCAAACACAAGGTTCTCGGCCATTGCTGCCTCCCTGGACACTCGTGTAGACGTTCCAGGGATAACCACCTTCATGAAAATAATAAGGTAAAACACCTGTAGAGCAAGATCATCCTTCGTCTCATCCTTCACAAGTTTAGCGAGGGTATTCCACAAATCCTTTGTCTTGATGTCGTCATTCCTAGCATACCCAAGCTTGCCCTTCAACCTCATAACAGCATCATCGAAACCATTATTCGAGGGCCTAGGGGGGTACGATTACCTTGAGGGAACCCAAAGAGATGGTGAATAGCATCACTTGTAATACGTATAACCTTGTTCACCTCACCCATGTCCAAAATCATGGTTGAAGGGTCAATCCTAGTGTAGATGTTGCCCATCAAAGGACGAGAAATGTTGGAATCAACTTTCAAGTCAGACACACAACCAAAACCAGCATTGATAACCCTCGTCTTGTGCCTAAGTTGTAGCATTTCCGCACACGTCTTGACCTCTTTCAGTGAGCAGCGAACCATCTTGTTAAAACGTTTTGCCTCACCTCCTCCTTGGCCACCTTCTTCGGGCGCTTTGCCTCCTCTCTTCCTCCTCTCAGGCCACTGCACAAGCTGATACTGAAAAAAATACATTGACAAGGAAACAAGGCAGAACAATGAGACACACAAGCTTCACCAAAATTCCACTAACGCCTACATACGCACCACATCTCAGAAGTCCAACTATGTCTACATAGGCAGTACAACCATGTATGACCAGAAGTTAACATGCTTTCAAAAATGTTGGAAATTTACAAAAGCAGAAGTTCAACCATGTATACCAAGGCAGTAATCAAACATGTATCTCAGAAGTCCAACTATGTCTACATAGGCAGTACAACCATGTATGAACACTAGTTAACATGCTTTCAAAAATGTTGGAAATTTAAAAAGCAGAAGTTCAACCATATACACTAAAGCAGTAATCAAACATGTATACAAACAAGTTGAGCTAATTTCTTCTTGTATATACCCAGAAGTCCAACTATGTACACAAAGGCAGTAATACCATAAAAGAAAAGAACGTCGGCTAATTTATTCGTCTATATTGAGATGGAGCAGAAGGTTAGCTATGTACGCCAAGGCAGTGCTAAAACAATAAAACTACAGCAACAGTGACAAATGCTCTAAAAACAGTAAACATGAGACATCCATACCTGATTAGCGGTAGCATCATCATCGACGTCGTCCTCATCATCAGCATTGAAATCAGCATCATCCTTGTCCTATGGATTAACACGAGAACACTTCTTCACACCCTTGTTGACCTTTGCAGGTGGAACCTTGCGCTTCACGCCGCATTTCTTACCCTTACCAGATGCACCAGCACCAAGCGGAGAAGGTGTAGGCGCGGCAGTGGCAAGCACACGAGGACTACGGCGTGGCGTACCACCAATGCCTAACCCTTCATCTTCAACAACTTCTGCAGGCATTGAAACATGTGGGCTCCTCCGAGGAGTAACTTCACCAACTGTGACACCCCAAAATTTTGACCTTGTTTTAATGAATTAAAATTTTGCCAGGAATTAAAACTTTGAATTTCTGAGCTCCATTTTGATTTTTAAATCATTTTCTTCCCTGTTGTGATGAGTTTTTCCCAAAGAGAAAACATTTCAAATATGTTATTGGACTTGTTTAACCTCTCAAGAAAAACTTTTCTTGTATCAGTATAACTAATTAAATAATTAAGTTGCTTGATCTTTACTTTCTTGAAAATGGTTTTTCAAGGTTAAATGGCCATATTTGAACTACAACCATTTGATAAATTCACTTAAAATTCCCACAAAAATTTGGAGATGTCATGTGATGTTATTAAATAACTTTTGTGCAAAAACATCTTTATTTCCTGAAATATTTTAAGCTCTACACTTTTTTTTCTTCTCTGGTCCAGTGGGCAATTTTGCACTACGACTCTTTTAAATAATTCTATCTAGCCTCCACCAAAATTATGGGATGTTAGTAGTATCATATGATTCAACTTTATGCAAGAACCCAGTGATGTTATTTGAAAATTTTGAGTGAATTAACCTCTTTTTCATTCTGGACCAACTTGATGGTTTGTACAGCAACCATATTTTTGCTTGCTCTTTGGCTCTTGATTCCTTTTCCTACTTGTAGCCCACCTTACCAAACCCCTATGTCCAGGAGCATGCACCGTTTGGATCATTTTTGGTCCATGAAATGATGCCATTTATTTCCTGTCCAGAATTGAAGTTTTGTAAAACTTGCACTAACAAGTTTCTCCTTTTGCCAAACTAACCTTAACACTCTCTTATGGGCATGATCTGTTTTGGCATGAATTTTTGGTTTGCACTGTGAACCTGATCCCCTGACCAAACCAGCTTGTCCACTGATCTCCTTGCAAGCCCAAACCTAGACCTGCTAAACCCCAGCTCCAACTGAGCCACCTAGCATGCAATGGCATTCCGTCGAGCACCTTCCGTGCGTGCACTGGGCGCGCCCAGAGCACGCGTATTGCACGAACCACGCCCGAGCTGACACGCTGGCCCCCTTGGTTTTGGCCCGCTCTGTAGTGCCACGCCACGCGCTACCCTCTCGCAGCAACGCGCCAAGCCGCCCTGGCAGTCAACAGCGCCGCCGTCAGAGCTTTTGGCGGCACGCCGGCGTCGGCAGTGCGCCTCTGCCACGGGCAGCGCCGCCCAAGCCTCTCCCGCTCGCCACCTGGCCCCTGGAACAGCGCGAGCTCATCCACAAGGGTGTCGCCTAGCGCTCGTCGCCGCCACGACGCCCTAGCTACAGAATGGCGGTCGCTGGAGAGCTTATCCATGGCCGCCGTGGAACCGCCTTGCCTCGCCTATTTAAGGAGCCCCGAGCTCGTCTCCGCAGGAAGGAAGTCTCAAGCGGTCTCCAAGAAGCCCCCAGTGGCAGCCAATCGACCAGGGGAGGTCTCCTTCCCCATCTCCGGCAACCGCAGCCGCCACCACTGCTCCGGCCATTCCGGCGCCACCAGGGTCTCCCCCTCCCATTTCTCTTCACCAAGAACCTTCTCATCCTCCCGTGAACTCGTTCCCCTACTTGATTTTGATCGGGAACCACCATAGCCCCAAACTCACTTCACCCCCGAAGTCATCTCCGCCACGATGCTCGTCGCCGGTGACTCCGTCCATGTCGGCGACCATGGAGGGTACCCCCGAGTCCGTCTCGACCTCCTAAGCACGCCCATGCTCTCAGATCACCGAGAGACGCCACCATTCGCTAGCGAGCCTTGCCGGAGCTCCGCCTCTGTTCGGTCAGGGGGAGACGACGCGCGTGTGGACTAGTCAAACCTGACCAGTGGGCCAGGCGGGCCCACTGTCAGTGACACACGCGCCGCCCACGCTGGATATGTGGAGGCGTAAAGGCACAAGTACGTCTCCTCTGTGCGAAAGCGTAATGCCATTCGAACCGTTTTCTTTTCTGGATTTTCTTTTAAAAACAGATTTGACCAGAAGTTTGACTGACTATAACACTTTAAATATAACTCCAAATGAATTGATTCTTCTTCCTACATCTCTCAAATTTTGTCTAGTTTATTTTAAGATTTATTTGAAAATTTCCCAAACAACTTTTTTGTACTATTTTTGAAATGCGTGTTAATTCAAATATATTTTAAAATAGGATTTTGGAGAGAGAGAAGAAACTTTCAAATGTTTTGGAGAGCACCTCACCCCTCCACAACTTAAAGGCAAGCATCTTGAACCCTGGCATAATATTTTTGATGTGTTGGTTGACACGTTTATAACACCACCTTAATTTGGAGGACTTGTTATTTCATGTGACATGATCATTTGCATGGAAGCATATTAGTGATTTCCTTGCTGTTGGAAATGAATATGATTGTGATGGTAATCATCCTCATGTGCCTTGCATGCATGCCGGAAGGGAATCCGGGAAAAGCCTCGGCCTTGGGTAGGCGTGAGCTTGTCGCCGGTCCCCATCGGGACGGTTATGTCCGGTATGGCATGGTAAGGTACATTGAGTGGTGATTGCGTCGGTTGAAATATATTTGGTATACACGTTATGCAGGGAACTTATAAACCTCTTGAGTCGACCGCAGATCGAGTCTTGTTCCAGTAACCCCCATACTTGCCTCGTACTACCACTCGTCCCTGCCGCAGGTAGGGTATGATTCAGTAAGTCGTCAACCCCTTTCCAGCACACACTGTACAGAGAGGCCATGGTGGAAGATATCGGTTGTAACCGGTAGGCATGCCACCTAGTCAGGGGGCATGGGTGTTTCCGGTTGGGACCGAGAGGGGAGGCCACCCCTTAGAGCGCGCGATATAAATTTGATCCCATGCTACGCGAGGTTGTAGCCTCCCACTTAAAGTTTTGCTTAACAAGTGTCGTGGGTGATTCCAGACACCGATGAGTTGAGCTGGTGTGTGCAAGTTAGGCGTGTTTTCAACTAAAAGGCCGTAGACGGAATTAGTCCCGATGGACTAAAGGAATCCGTTACTCGTGGGTAAAGAGTACACCCTCTGCAGAGATTTAAACATATTCGAATAGCCGTGTCCATGGTTAAGGATTACAGTCTGGGATGGGTCAAGTGTTGGTCTTAGTGTCAGTCTTCGGAGGTGAATTTGTTAAACCAAACTTGGTTACCGACTGGTGACTTGTGAGGACCATGATTATTATTTTGTGATGGACTAACCCGTTGCATTATTTGTATTATCGAGTATCCCTGGGATGGTCCTACCTCCTGGATATTCAATATGATCATTTCTTTCTTTTAAGCCCTTTATGTGGTGTCGCTCAGATGCCCGACTGTGGCATTTCTTTTAAGCCCTTTATGTGGTGTCGCTTAGACGCCCGACTGTGGCATTTCTTTTAAGCCCTTTAGGTGGTGTCGCTTAGATGCCCGACTGTGGCATTTCTTTTAAGCCCTTTATGTGGTGTCGCTTACACGCCCGACTGTGGCATTTCTTTTAAGCCCTTTATGTGGTGTCGCTCAGAAGCCCGACTGTGGCATTTCTTTTAAGCCCTTTATGTGGTGTCGCTTAGACGCCCGACTGTGGCATTTCTTTTAAGCCCTTTATGTGGTGTCACTTAGACGCCCGGCCGTGGCATTTCTTTTAAGCCCTTTAAGTGGTGTCGCTCAGACGCCCGACTGTGGCATTGCTTGTTATTTATTTACTTTGTAAGCCCTTTATGTGGTGTCGCTTAGACGCCCGACTGTGGCATTTCTTTTAAGCCCTTTAAGTGGTGTCGCTCAGACGCCCGACTGTGGCATTGCTTGTTATTTATTTACTTTGTAAGCCCTTTGTGTGGTGTCGCACCGACGCCCGACTGCGGCATTTTATTCCCACTCCTTTATTGCTTATTCAAGTTGCATATAACTAACCTGCTTGCCTGCATAAAAGATATTTTATTTGTGACTGACGATGTGATCATAGAATATTTTAGTGCATAATTATCAATTATATTATCCCAGTGTTCTTAATGTTTGTGAGTGCATTCAAAGTACTCACTGGCTTGTCCCTGGCTATTGTCTTGGCCAAATTTCTGCATGGAGAGGAGCGTTGCGGTGACGGCCCTGGAAACTAGGCAACGGTGATAGCAGCCTCGCGAAGATAGGAGTTGACCTGGTCAGTTGTTTCCATGGGAAATGGAGTCCCCTAGACACTAATGACTCACAAACCGCTTCCGCCATCGACCACTAGAAAACCATTTGATGTACTCATAGGCCACAATGGTCTTGTACTGCATATTTTGTGTTTTGCTTGGAATTTCTGTATCAAGTTGATGCCTCATCAGCTAACAGTAATCCTGGGGCTGGTGAACACGAAGGCCATTTTCTGGAAATCAATGTCCGGAAAATCCAGTCGTGACAGACTTGGTATCAGAGCCAGGCTGACCATTGGCTGATCCTATCTTAGCCAGGTCGAAAAATCTTAGGTAAACCAACCCACCAGACCTCAGCCAAACCCCAGTCAAGCTTCCCCTGCAAGATAGCCACATCGTGACCCGACGCCTTTTTGGCGGTCGGTGCCCAACCTATCAACCCAACCTATCACTCATGCACCAGTGACCGAATCCTGAATAGTCTTTCTCACAAGCGTGCGAAGGAAGACTCCATCCCCTTTTCCTATAAAAAGGGCACTCTAGCCCCAACTCAGCACAGCACAGCCGCTACCCCAAACCAAGCCACAATGCCTGGCCCCGTCGTGCACAATGAGACCATAGCAACCAACCTTGGAGGCTTTGTGACCATACTCGCAAACCTCACCTGTCGTGCCTACACGTTAGAGGAGCCCCCAGAATATGTTGTGTACCAAGGACCCATGAGCGGTGAGAGCCATCAATTCTGGGCCACTGTGCACATCTATGGTAGGGGTCTAGAGCCCGAACGCCCCTACAGGTTCACCGGAAGAACGACTTCCTTTGAGCCACAAGCCATCCAACTAGCTGCTCGAGAAGCTATAGTTCATCTCCGGCACTTGTCGCCCAGAGTTAACTGTCGCTCGTTCCACTACTACCCCAGACGTGAAGGGTATGGTAGACCACCCCAAGTTGCCAACGGAGATCATGAGATAGATCCTGCATTGTTGCACCTAGTGCGCTATGTAAGTGCACTAGAGGAACTGTGTGATCAAATCACGATTGATCTAATCGCAGCTCGTGGAGAGCTGGTTCGTCGAGCCCCGGCAAGAGAAGAGAACGAGCCCAATGCCGACAACCCAGTCGTGCTGTTTGGACACCTGATCGAGTCCCTGAGGTCTGCCCCAGCCATCGGCCAAAGTGTTGCGATAACCCCAGAAGTGCTTCGTCGCATATTGGGAGCACACTCCAATGGGGTTGTGGCCAACAATCCCCGGGATGGTCATCATCGCTACCCCGAGCCTGCAGCCCCTCAGCCCACTCCAGCTAATTCAGACGACGAGACCCGAAGAGAAGCCTCGACATCCACAAGGCACGCCCGCTTGGATATAAACGAGGTAGACTAAGTCACTCGAGTAGTGTCGAGTCCCAGTGTACCCTCACTTTGTTATCGTGTGACCTTGTAAATAAACGCCGCATGTTGTCGTGCCTCTGTTTTAAATAGTAACCTTGCATGGGTATGTCAGCACACAGTTGCATATTTTCCGGACACAACTACCCAAAAAAAACCTTCCCCGACAACCCCCACAGTAACACATCACTATAGTAAAATGTGTGAATCTGTGGCTTGACCCCAACCCTTGGAACAGAGCTGAAAATTTTCCTTACCATTCACCACGGTAAAAATGACCCAGCTCCGGTGCTATAAAAAAAGGCCACCGCATGACCTTGCCAAGCACCTCTCACCTTGTGCACCACCCTCACAACCATTTCTTGCCATGCCGAACCCCAGCATTTATCTGAGAACCCCAGATGCATCCCAGGGTAGTTTTGTCAAGATATTGTGGGATTTTACCTGCAGTACCATGGGCGCTACCCAGCCACCCCAGTACGAGATGTTCAAATCGAGAATCACCCCTTCCACCTCGAGATATTGGGCAGCAGTACACATCCCTCCCGTAAACCCAAACCAAGATCCAACGGAGGTCTCCTTCGTGGGGAAATCTATGCCAACCCCACAAATGGCCATAGAAGCTGTTGCATACGAAGTGCTTGCTCGCCTTCGATTCGCGGTACCCTATGCCAGTGAACGAGGGTATTATTACTTCCCAAGCCGTGCAGCGCCTGGAGGAGTGACATCTTTTCCCGATGGACGAATTGAGAGAGACCCAGTCCTGGCCAACCTTGTCCAGTACGTCATCGCTCAAGAGCGTTTAACCCAACGTGTGATGGTTATCTCCAGAGCCTCGCAGATTTAAATCCTCAGATCGCCATCGGCAGAGCACTAAGGCCCGACCGGGAGAGACACGTGCATCGACTGGTCAATCCACTTCCCCCGATAGAAGAGGAGTGTATCCCAGTACCAGAGACGATTACTAGGGACCCCGTCCAGTTACCGTTTCCATTTTAGACGTCGCTGCGGTGTTCATTACTGCAGCATTTATTTATGTGTGTGACTTATGCGTGATACCCGGAGTTTGTACGACGAGTCAATTATTTGGCTTCTACTAATGTGTGTAGTTTTTGTTGTGGTTTATGCTCCTTTAAATTAACTGTTTTTCCCTCGCAAAATCCTGGAGTGAGATTTCTTCTCCCTGAATTGCTACATCTGCACCTTCTCTCGACGTGGATTAATTAATTTCACACAGCACCACGGCAGCAGCCTCACAACCATAATCATTCGAACACATACACTGTTTGCAAAACTTTGCAACGGTGTTACATCCAGCTAATCACCCCTAATAACAGTTAGCACCCGGCACACCCCATCTACTCCTCGTGATCACCACCACCGCGGAGAGCCAACACCTGAGCAGCAGCATCGCGACGATCATCGAGGATCATCGCACACAGGAGCACGGAGAGCCCCAGCAGCGTCGCCAGCCCTCCGCATATCAGGATCGCAAACCAGTCCGGCATCGCCTCCGCCATTAGAGCCTCACCCGAGCTTCTGTAAGCAGTAATGGGGGAAGGAGGAGGAGAAGTGATGCCAGGTGTGAGGAAGAAGAGAGGAGAACATCCCGGCCGTTTTATAGCTCGAGCTCGGTGTACGGTGGGCGAAGTCCACCAACGCCGCTCGTCACCGATCGCCGGTGTTCAGAGACGAATCCACAAGCAGTGCCGACAGCGCACTGGCCCGCGAGGTGAGTGCATGCTGCACCGGCAGCTAGCACGCCGTGCACTACTGCGATACGGCCTAGATGCCCTACGCGCTAGGCGTCGCCGGTGGAGAAAGCGCGGGAAAGCACGCGGGAGAGAGGAAGAAGAGAGAACCAGAGGGAGAAGAAGAGACTGACTGTGGGCCCCGGGTCCACCTGTCAGCCAGACTGAGCATTGTGCTCTCGGGTACGACCAGCGTATATTTAAATTTAGAAATTATTCTAAATTTGTATCTAGCGTAGAATCCCACGTTTTTGTCCCGAACCGTAGATTTTTTCCACGCAGCACCAGTATTCACACTGTGGTTTTACACCACTTATTGCCCTCTCCCTGTAGCCATTTTTTTATTGCGTAATATTTTCTTAACACAGTTTTTAACAAATCTCGAGGACGAGATTTTTCTTAAGGGGGGTAGTGTTGTGACACCCCAAAATTTTGACCTTGTTTTAATGAATTAAAATTTTGCCAGGAATTAAAACTTTGAATTTCTGAGCTCCATTTTGATTTTTAAATCATTTTCTTCCCTGTTGTGATGAGTTTTTCCCAAAGAGAAAACTTTTCAAATATGTTATTGGACTTGTTTAACCTCTCAAGAAAAACTTTTCTTTTATCAGTATAACTAATTAAATAATTAAGTTGCTTGATCTTTACTTTCTTGAAAATGGTTTTTCAAGGTTAAATGGCCATATTTGAACTACAACCATTTGATAAATTCACTTAAAATTCCCACAAAAATTTGGAGATGTCATGTGATGTTATTAAATAACTTTTGTGCAAAAACATCTTTATTTCCTGAAATATTTTAAGCTCTACACTTTTTTTTCTTCTCTGGTCCAGTGGGCAATTTTGCACTACGACTCTTTTAAATAATTCTATCTAGCCTCCACCAAAATTATGGGATGTTAGTAGTATCATATGATTCAACTTTATGCAAGAACCCAATGATGTTATTTGAAAATTTTGAGTGAATCAACCTCTTTTTCATTCTGGACCAACTTGATGGTTTGTACAACAACCATATTTTTTCTTGCTCTTTGGCTCTTGATTCCTTTTCCTACTTGTAGCCCACCTTACCAAACCCCTATGTCCAGGAGCATGCACCCTTTGGATCATTTTTGGTCCATGAAATGATGCCATTTATTTCCTGTCCAGAATTGAAGTTTTGTAAAACTTGCACTAACAAGTTTCTCCTTTTGCCAAACTAACCTTAACACTCTCTCTTGCATCTAAGGAGACACTGATCTGGAGTTTTTGACCACTGCAAGAATTTCCTAAGTGCCCTTGGCATTTTGTCAAACACCTTATGGGCATGATCTGTTTTGGCATGAATTTTTGGTTTGCACTGTGAACCTGATCCCCTGACCAAACCAGCTTGTCCACTGATCTCCTTGCAAGCCCAAACCTAGACCTGCTAAACCCCAGCTCCAACCGAGCCACCTAGCATGCAATGGCATTCCGTCGAGCACCTTCCGTGCGTGCACTGGGCGCGCCCAAAGCGCGCGTATTGCACGAACCACGCCCGAGCCGACACGCTGGCCCCCTTGGTTTTGGCCCGCTCTGCAGTGCCACGCCACGCGCTACCCTCCTCGCAGCAACGCGCCAAGCCGCCCTGGCAGCCAACAGCATCACCGTCAGAGCTTTTGGCGGCACGCCGGCGTCGGCAGTGCGCCTCTGCCACGGGCAGTGCCGCCCAAGCCTCTCTCGCTCGCCACCTGGCCCCTGGAACAGCGCGAGCTCATCCACAAGGGTGTCGCCTAGCGCTCGTCGCTGCCACGACACCCTAGCTACAGAATAGCGGTCGCCGGAGAGCTTATCCACGGCCGCCGCGGAACCGCCTTGCCTCGCCTATTTAAGGAGCCCTGAGCTCGTCTCCACAGGAAGGTAGTCTCAAGCGGTCTCTAGGAAGCCCCCAGTGGCAGCCAATCGACCAGGGGAGGTCTCCTTCCCCATCTCCGGCAACCGCAGCCGCCACCACTGCTCCGGCCATTCCGGCGCCACCAGGGCCTCCCCTCCCATTTCTCTTAACCAGGAACTTTCTCATCCTCCCGTGAACTCGTTCCCCTACTTGATTTTGATCGGGAACCACCGTAGCCCCAAACTCACTTCGCCCCCGAAGCCATCTCCGCCGCGATCCTCGTCGCCGGCGACTCCGTCCACGTCGGTGACCATGGAGGGTACCCCCGAGTTCGTCTCGACCTCCTGAGCACGCCCATGCACTCAAATCACCGAGAGACGCCGCCATTCGCCGGCGAGCCTCGCCGGAGCTCCGCCTCTGTTCGGTCAGGGGGAGACGACGCGCACGTGGACTAGTCAAACCTGACCAGTGGGCCAGGCGGGCCCACTGTCAGTGACACACGCGCCGCCCATGCTGGATAAGTGGAGGCGTAAAGGCACAAGTACGTCTCCTCTGTGCGAAAGCGTAATGCCATTCGAACCGTTTTCTTTTCTGGATTTTCTTTTAAAAAAGGATTTGACCAGAACTTTGACTGACTATAACTCTTTAAATATAACTCCAAATGAATTGATTCTTCTTCCTACATCTCTCAAATTTTGTCTAGTTTATTTTAAGATTTATTTGAAAATTTCCCAAATAACTTTTTTGTACTGTTTTTGAAATGCGTGTTAATTCAAATATATTTTAAAATAGGATTTTGGAGAGAGAGAAGAAACTTTCAAATGTTTTGGAGAGCACCTCACCCTTCCACAACTTAAAGGCAAGCATCTTGAACCCTGGCATAATATTTTTGATGTGTTGGTTGACACGTTATAACACCACCTTAATTCGAAGGACTTGTTATTTCATGTGACATGATCATTTGCATGGAAGCATATTAGTGATTTCCTTGCTGTTGGAAATGAATATGATTGTGATGGTAATCATCCTCATGTGCCTTGCATGCATGCCGGAAGGGAATCCGGGAAAAGCCTCGGCCTTGGGTAGGCGTGAGCTTGTCGCCGGTCCCCGTCGGGACGGTTATGTCCGGTATGGCATGGTAAGGTACATTGAGTGGTGATTGCGTCGGTTGAAATATATTTGGTATACATGTTATGCAAGGAACTTATAAACCTCGTGAGTCGACCGCAGATCGAATCTTGTTCCAGTAACCGCCATACTAGCCTCGCACTACCACTCGTCCCTGCCGCAGGTAGGGTACGGTTCAGTAAGTCGTCAACCCCTTTCCAGCACACACCGTACAGAGAGGCCATGGTGGAAGATATCGGTTGTAACCGGTAGGCATGCCACCTGGTCAGGGGGCATGGGTGTTTCCGGTTGGGACCGAGAGGGGAGGCCACCCCTTAGAGCGCGCAATATAAATTTGATCCCATGCTACGCGAGGTTGTAGCCTCCCCACTTAAAGTTTTGCTTAACAAGTGTCGTGGATGATTCCAGACACCGATGAGTTAAGCTGGTGTGTGCAAGTTAGGCATGTTTTCAACTAAAAGGCCGTAGACGGAATTAGTCCCGATGAACTAAAGGAATCCGTTACTCGTGGGTAAAGAGTACACCCTCTGCAGAGATTTAAACCTATTCGAATAGCTGTGTCCATGGTTAAGGATTACAGTCTGGGATGGGTCAAGTGTTGGTCTTAGTGTCGGTCTTCGGAGGTGAATTTGTTAAACCAAACTTGGTTACCGACTGGTGACTTGTGAGGACCATGATTATTATTTTGTGATGGACAAACCCGTTGCATTATTTGTATTATCGAGTATCCCTGGGATGGTCCTACCTCCTGGATATTCAATATGATCATTTCTTTCTTTTAAGCCCTTTATGTGGTGTCGCTCAGACGCCCGACTGTGGCATTTCTTTTAAGCCCTTTATGTGGTGTCGCTTAGACGCCCGTCTGTGGCATTTCTTTTAAGCCCTTTAGGTGGTGTCGCTTAGACGCTCGACTGTGGCATTTCTTTTAAGCCCTTTATGTGGTGTCGCTCAGACGCCCGACTGTGGCATTTCTTTTAAGCCCTTTATGTGGTGTCGCTCAGACGCCCGACTATGCATTTCTTTTAAGCCCTTTATTTGGTGTCGCTTAGACGCCCGACTGTGGCATTTCTTTTAAGCCCTTTATGTGGTGTCGCTTAGACGCCCGGCCGTGGCATTTCTTTTAAGCCCTTTAAGTGGTGTCGCTCAGACGCCCGACTGTGGCATTGCTTGTTATTTATTTACTTTGTAAGCCCTTTATGTGGTGTCGCTTAGACGCCCGGCTGTGGCATTTCTTTTAAGCCCTTTAAGTGGTGTCGCTCAGACGCCCGACTGTGGCATTGCTTCTTATTTATTTACTTTGTAAGCCCTTTATGTGGTGTCGCTTAGACGCCCGACTGTGGCATTTCTTTTATGCCCTTTAAGTGGTGTCGCTCAGACGCCCGACTGTGGCATTGCTTGTTATTTATTTACTTTGTAAGCCCTTTTTGTGGTGTCGCACTGACGCCCGACTGCGGCATTTTATTCCCACTCCTTTATTGCTTATTCATGTCGCATATAACTAACCTGCTTGCCTGCATAAAAGATATTTTATTTGTGACTGACAATGTGATCATAGAATATTTCAGTGCATAATTATCAATTATATTATCCCAGTGTTCTTAATGTTTGCGAGTACATTCAAAGTACTCACTGGCTTGTCCCTGGCGCTATTGTCTTGGCCAGATTTCTGCATGGAGAGGAGCGTTGCGGTGACGGCCCTTGAAACTAGGCAACGGTGATAGCAGCCTCGCAAAGATAGGAGTTGACCTGGTCAGTTGTTCCCGTGGGAAATGGAGTCCCCTAAACACTGATGACTCACAAACCGCTTCCGCCATCGACCACTAGAAAACCATTTGATGTACTCATAGGCCACAATGGTCTTGTACTACATATTTTGTGTTTTTCTTGGAATTTCTGTATCAAGTTGATGCCTCATCAGCTAACAGTAATCCTGGGGCTGGTGAGCACAACGGCCATTTTTTGGAAATCAATGTCCGGAAAATCCGGTCGTGACACCAACTACTAGCTTCCTCGCAGCAGTCTTCTTCATGTTCTTCTTAATAGGGACAACCTTGCCAGCACTACCACACGACACGTCTTCCTCAACAGTGAGCTCAGCCGCTTGAACAGATCCAGGAACATCAGAACCTTTCTCAAAGTGGGTAGCCCTCTTCTTGTCAAAATCTTCTTGCTTCATCCTCTTATGTTGGTCCTCCAGGAGAAGCTGAAGAGGCACATCCTCGGGTTGTGTGACAGGTTCAGTGCCATCAACAGACTGTGACTGCGTCTCTGACATCTGAAGAGAGCACAAAGGATCTGGAACGGAATCACAACCTTTGACTGATGGAGCCACCTCCTCAGCAGCAGCAGGGGTTTCTGATAAACCCAACTCAAATAAAACATCATTGATGGTGTTCACAGCTTCCTCCTTTGTGGACACCTCTGCAAAGAACACAAAAAATCGAAGCAAAAAATAAAAAAAGTCGGGAACAAAAACAAAAACAAATGACAAGAACAAGCTAAAAAAACATGGCTCAAAACTTTAAAATGAAAAGAAAAGGGGTTTCACATACTAGGTGAAGCAAGAGCTGCAGAAGCAACATCCTCAAGGCTTGAAACATTCTCAAGGCTCGAAGCAACCTCGGCAATCACAGTCAAAGGGATAATGGGTGATTTAGCCGCATCAAATATTGGAGCATTAGTATTAACCTCTCAAGCTCCATCTTGATCGCAGGCATTTTTTCAGAACTATTCAACTCATCACCAACTACAAAAAATGCAAGTAAAAAGGCAACTGAGTTCTAATCCACAATCCTACACCAATGGGACTTCTACTTTTACAACAATGTCCAATACCCAGAAGTTCAACAATACCTAACAAAGTACTAAACACAAAAAACAAACTAAAAACTACAAACTAAATATAAAAACAATATATACCAGAGGGGCTACTACATATATCATGAATGTCCAGAAGTTCAACGATACATAACAAAGTAGTAAAACAAAATGTGCATAACAGAAATTCAGCCAAATTTCATTACAATCAAACAATAATTAAAACCAGAAGTTCAACTATGTGACCCAAGCAAGTAGCACATAAAAAAGATGTAGCATGACCACAAATAGTATTTCACAGGCAAACTAAATATCAATGCCATCAACATGATAACAAAAAAACAAAGATATAAACTAAAAAAATGAAACATCTGGGAAGTCCAACAACACTTGGTGACAAAGTTTCACCTGCAAAATCATCAACTACAAAGTAAGAAAACACGCTACTAACTCAAACTAATGGTAAAAAGCATATACATAACCATTACTAGAACTTCACACTATGAAGAATGGCAGTCCAACATGAATACTAAGTGAAGATATGGGCAGACATATATGAGAATAATGCTATTTAAAATACAAGATACAACTACATTAAGATACCTGGAGAAGGTTTTGAAGCCATGACAACACAACCGCCTTGATGAATGCAACTCCAAACACTAGAACAACCTGCTAAAAACAGGGGATTGATTGCATATAGTTAGCAAGTACAAAATCATACAACAAAATACAAAAAGAAACTGAATCAAACCCAAGGATGAAACAACTACAACATATCAACAAAGGATGAACAGTAGCACATCTAGGCAAGCACAACAAAAAATGTATCCATAAACTAAATACAATGTCACAGACATAATCTAGACTTCGAAATCCACAGCACTAATGCAATTAAATACATCAGATCGAGCATCAACCATCCATCACACCACACCCTCTCTTACATTCATCTGACTGCTAAAATCAACAAAGGGGAAATGAAATCCACACAAGTATGAAGGGACAAATAGCACACAGAAGCATCTCACAAACAATTCTGACCACGGGGAATTGAAATCCAACCACCACACGCACAAGAACCCTACCTAATCTACCACCAAACCATCAGAAGAAGGGGAGGGAGGCGGACGTGAGAGCACACAGAAGAAACAGGCAGGCCTCGACAGATTTGGCGAAACTAGAAGCAAGCATTAGGAGGGGGCCAGCAGTTGTACCTCTCCAGATGACTCCCGCACACACGAATCCGTGTTGGTTCTTCCACTCCCCATGACGCCACGCGCACCTTGCAACCGTGCAGGCATTTGCCGCCCTCGCTTCAGAGCAGAAGAGAGCGGGCTGTGTCGGATTTCGAGTTCCGGCAGACCCTTGAGGTTTGAACACTGGGGTGCGCGCGGAGATTTCGCCTTCTACCTGCCTGTACCCCTCCGCCTCGCTAAGATCTAAGCTATGGAAAGAACACCACAAGAGACACAGGGTTTATACTGGTTCGGGCCACCGTTGTGGTGTAATACCCTACTCCAGTGTGTGGATTGCCTCTTGGGCTGATGATGATGAGCAATACAAGGAAGAATAGCCTCGCGAGGGTCTATTCTTGGCTGGGGGATGAACTGCTAGGAGGAGTTCAGTCACCCTTCTCTCTCTCTCTCTCTCTCTCTCTTCGATTCTCTCTCCGAATCCGATCTTCCTCTTCGTCCCTCTACCCTGTGGGTGGCTAGTCCTATTTATAGGCAAAGGCCCTGGGCCTCTTCCCAAATATTGAGCGGGAAGGGCGCCAACAATTGGCCATTTTGAAGGGGAACATCTGGTACACTTATCCTGACTAAAGTTGGTCCTCGCCTGCCAAAGGCTCTGGTGGTGACGCTGGCTTGGGCTCCACAATGACTTCCTCCCTGCCGTTGGACTGGTCTTGGTCTCGTTGCACCGAAACGGGTGCCTTTTCTTCGCCTGCGCTTTCTCCCTTGGCACCGAAGAGGAAAGGAGGACACTGCGCGGGCTGGCGCCCGCCTGGCGCCTTTGGTCGTCATGGCTTGCGTCATGGGCACCTCGTGAGGTACCCCGCCTTGATCTCTCCGCCTCCTCGCGAGCCAGCCTGATGAGGTCGTGCCTGAGGAAGCTCCATGTCGTCCGCCCCGCGAGGCTTGGCCCCTCGCAAGGGTCTTGGGTTTGTGTTGATGAAGATGGGCCGCGCTGGGCCCCCTTTAAGCCACGCCGCAGGCCGCAGGCAGGCAAGTCTGGGGACCGCCGTTCCCAGAACGCCGACAGTAGCCCCCGGGCCCTAGGCGCGCCTGGACTTGGCCATGCAGGGAGGCGAAAGGGCAAGGGCGAAGCGCCGCAGGACCTAATAGCCTGCGGCCTTGGGCGCCGCGTGGCAGTTGATTGGACGTGAGCGCCTCAGCAACCGTGCGAGTTGATAATGGAGCGGCATCTGCCCAGGCTTTGCTTTTTGCTTTCTCCGGTTGCTGCTCACATCCCCTTTCTTGCACCTCTCCTTCCTCCAAAATTTTTAGATCTACTTCGACCGCGTGACCTAGGAAGCTATGGCGCCTCGTCAGTCCCCGGCCGGAGCTTGGTACTCGTCTGCCCTGGACTCGCCGAACATGTCGGAGGCGAGCCTCGCCCGGTTGCGCCGGATGGCGGCGGCGCAGGGCATCGACAGGGGAAGGTGTTTAAGGCCGGCTCCGCTACCCAGAGGGCCAAGGGAGCACCTTCTATCCGTTCTTTGTAAGCGCCATTGCTGCTGGCCTGGTGCCTCCCTTCTCCGAGTTCTTCTTCTCTGTCCTCCGCCATTATAAGCTACAGGCTCTGCATCTCCACCCCAACTCCGTCCTTCTCCTGGCAATCTTTGCCTACTACTGTGAGGCTCACGTAGGGGTGCAGCCCTCGATGGCCTTGCTGTGCCACTACTTCTACCTCCGGACCTCTCGCGGCCCTGCTTCCGCGTGCGCGAGCTTCATCGCGTACGGTGGCGCCATTGCCATTTCGAACCCCGGGAAAAGTATTTAGGGCTTCAGGAGCAAGTGGGTCTTGGCAGATGCTGGGCGCATCCACCCTCGGCTGATCCTGCCCACGGAGCAACCCATGAGCTCCAGCGATTGGGGTCGAGCGGAGCTCACGGAGCCCCGCGCGAAGCTGGTGTTGGAGAAGATGGACGCGGATCTGAGGCCGGCCAAGATGGCGGCGGTGAAGCTGACCGGCGCGTCGCTACTGAGGTAATTCCTGGAGAACCAGCTGGCTCCGCTTCGGCAGTACTCACTTCCAATGTGGAGGCCCCACCCGAGCCCCGCGGCCTTGGCCGATGAAGATCTGGCTGCGGTCCTCCAATCTCTGGTCGGGGGCGATGTGGCGAGGTTGGAGAGCGCTCCTACGCCCCTGTTCCTCTGCAACGACTGGGAGCAGGTAGTGGAGTCCATGCCCGTCTTCAACGGGGACAGGACCGTGCCCATGGAAACTCCTGGGGAATCGGTGGACATGTCCTCCGACGACTCCAGCGAAGAGGAGGAAGGAGGGGAGCGGGAAAGAGGGCCTGACTCCGAGGCGACTAACGGAGAGTCGAGGGCTCCCCTCCTCTGGCGCAGGTCCCGCGCTCTCCGCCTCCTTCCGAGCGATGAAGACAAGGATGATGACGAGTAGGGCGGCGGGAGCTTGCCCCCGATCCCGAAGAAGGACAGGACCGGGCTGATCTCCCGCGGGTCTACCCCGGCCCCGAGGCGGACTGCAGATGCGCCTTCCGCTTCCAAGCTTCCCGAGGTTGACCCTTCCAGCCGTCTTTCAGGCTTCAAATTTGGCAGGAGGCTGCTTGAGCTCACTGGCGACGACCCGTAAGCGCTTGATTCTTGTCTTCATTTCTTGTTCTGCTGCTGAGGCTTGACGTCCACATCTCTTGGACAGGCTGGCGCCCACGGCAAAGAAGCCAAAGGGAGCTCCTGAGATTCCATCCGTGGCAGCGCCTCTGCCCGCGAAGGAAGGTGACCGTGACGCACGGGCTTCTCCTGCCCGGTCGTCCTCGCGAGGCCTGGCTGAGCCGGCTGGGTCGAGCTCAGCCCCCATGGCCCAAGTGACTCCCGAGGTGCCTTTGCCTGCTGCCGCCACTGCAGCCGTTGGGGCGCAGCAGGCTCCGCCTCAGGATGATATGGTCGTGCTGCCGCCTTCCCCTCCTACTCCATCGACTGCTGTCTCTCCGACTCCTCTTGCCGTTCTGGATCGTGCTGCTGCTAAGCTGGACCGGCTGCGGCAGGATCTTCTTGGCGCCGACCCTCGCTTGGTGGCCGGGCGCTTGGAGCTGGCTTCAGGATGGATTCGCTCCGATGCTTCGATTCAGGCGGCGCTGGTCCAGGCCTCGACGGCTTGCGATGAGGAGAGGTAAGCCGTCCTTGAGGCGAAGCCTGCTCATGACACAGCCCTAGGGGAGGTGGTCGTCGTCCGCGGTCGCTGCAAGGCGCTGGAGGACGAGCTGCAAGGCCTGCGGGACAAGCTCGCGAAAGAGGCCCGCCTTCACCAAGAGCAGGAAGAAGGCGTGAAGGCTCGCGAGGCGGCCGTCGAGGGCCGGGAGGCCAAGCTCAGGAAGTGCCGTGACCGCCTAGGCGCGCTGGAGCAGGAGTTGGGGGCGAGGAAGATCGAGCTGGATGACAAGGCCCAGGTTCTTGCCGAGGACCGAGTGGCCTTCGCGGAGATGGAGGCGAAGGCTCGCTCCTCACTTAGGACGCTTTACGGCAGCGGCCTGGAGAGCCCGCTGGCCGGCGCCGAGGACGGCCCCGCCAAGCTGCTTCCCTTCCTGGTTCACGCTCTTGAAGATGTCGCCCTTGGCCTCGGCCCCACGGCCGAGGCCGAGGCGCGTGTCCTATCTTCAGCTGCGCTGACGCAGGTCCTCACCCACATCTACCTTCGTGATCCCGGCGTCGACCTCGACAGCCTGCTGGAGCCAGTAAGCGGCGAGCATGCTGCTGCCGCTACCGAGGCCGTGAAGGGTCGCGCGGAGGCTCTGCTAGGGAAGTTCCGGGCCTTTAGCACCTAGCTGAAGCAAGGCGCTGCTGACCCTGCTGCTCCATGAGGCGAACCCACTCCGCGCTGCTCCACCGCCAACAAGTGACTCCGTTGTGGCTCCTGTGCTGCCTTTAATTCCTGCACATGTATCATGCCTCGGGGAGGCGTTTAAACTTGCGTTTAGCATTGAGATAACAGTGTGGACTGTAATATTTGCTTTTGAATTCCTTGAAATTTATGCTTTTCCTTCCTACTTGCTTATGTTCTACGCCGGCAGAGCCCAGCCCCGCACATACCTCACCCAGCGTTAGCCCCGACCGGAAACCAGGACGGGACCAAGGAGTGAGGGGCTACGTGACAAGTTAGGCTCCTGAGTCGCGATGCTCAAGAGTCCCCCTTGGCGCACGAACAGCAAGCAGGGAGGTGAGATGTGGGTGGATCTACCGTTCTACGTCTGCAGAGCTCGGCCCCACGCATACCTCACCCAGCGTTAGCCTTTTGGAACTAAGGCGTGAGGGGATACGTGACCAGTTAGGCTCCTGAGTCGCAATGCTCAGGAGTCCCCCTTGACGCTCGAACGGCCTTCGTACCTTGGCTCCGCTCGGGGAGAGATGCGCGACGAACCAGGCCCGGGGGGCCTGGCTGGGTGGCGTGCATCCGGGCGTGACCCAGGCACAGCCCCCGTGCCCATCCCCCTCGTGCGGCACTCCCGAGGGGAGGCATTACTATTGGGGAATGTAGTAATTTCAAAAAAAATCCTACGCATACGCAAGATCATGGTGATGCATAGCAATGAGGGGAGAGTGTAATCTACGTACCCTTGTAGACCGACAGCGGATGCGTTATGACAACGCGGTTGATGTAGTCGTACGTCTTCACGGCCCGACCGATCAAGCACCGAAACTACTGTTGGGGAACGTAGTAATTTTAAAAAATTTCCTACGCACACGCAAGATCATGGTGATGCATAGCAACGAGGGGGAGAGTCTGATCTACGTACCCTTGTAGATCGCAACGGAAGCGTTGACACAACGTAGAGGAAGTAGTCGTACGTCTTCTTCCCGATCCGACCGATCCAAGCACCGTTACTCCGGCACCTCCGAGTTCTTAGCACACGTACAGCTCGATGACGATCCCCGGGCTCCGATCCAGCAAAGCTTCGGGGAGGAGTTCCGTCAGCACGACGGCGTGGTGACGATCTTGATGTATTACTGACGTAGGGCTTCGCCTAAGCACTACAACGATATAATCAAGGTGGAATATGGTGGCAGGGGGCACCGCACACGGCTAAGGAACGATCTCAATGATCAACTTGTGTGTCATGGGGTGCCCCCTGCCTCCGTATATAAAGGAGCAAGGGGGAAGGGGCAGCCGGCCTAGGAGGGGGCGCGCCAAGGGGAGTCCTACTCCCACCGGGAGTAGGACTCCCTCCTTCCTTGTTGGAGTAGGAGAAGAGGAAAGAGGGGGAGAGGAATAAGGAAAAGGGGGCTGCGCCCCTTGTCCAATTCGGACCAGAGGGGGGGCGCAGGCCTCCTTCCTTTTGGCCTCTCTCCTCTATTCCCGTATGGCCCAATAAGGCCCATATACTCCTCCCGGCGAATTCCCGTAACTCTCCGGTACTCCGAAAAATACCCGAATCACTCGAAACCTTTCCGAAGTCCGAATATAGTCGTCCAATATATCGATCTTTACGTCTCGACCCTTTCGAGACTCCTCATCATGTCCCTGATCTCATCCGGGACTCCGAAGTCCTTCGGTACATCAAAACTCATAAACTCATAATATAACTGTCATCGAAACCTTAAGCGTGCGGACCCTACGGTTCGAGAACAATGTAGACATGACCGAGACACGTCTTCGGTCAATAACCAATAGCGGGACCTGGATGCCCATATTGGCTCCTACATATTCTACGAAGATCTTTATCGGTCAGACCGCATAACAACATACGTTGTTCCCTTTGTCATCGGTATGTTACTTGCCCGAGATTCGATCGTCGGTATCCAATACCTAGTTCAATCTTGTTTACCGGCAAGTCTCTTTACTCGTTCCGTAATACATCATCCCGCAACTAACTCATTAGTTGGAATGCTTGCAAGGCTTAAGTGATGTGCATTACCGAGAGGGCCCAGAGATACCTCTCCGACATTCGGAGTGACAAATCCTAATCTCGAAATACGCCAACCCAACATGTACCTTTGGAGACACCTGTAGAGCCCCTTTATAATCACCCAGTTACGTTGTGACGTTTGGTAGCACACAAAGTGTTCCTCCGGCAAACGGGAGTTGCATAATCTCATAGTCATAGGAACATGTATAAGTCATGAAGAAAGCAATAGCAACATACTAAACGATCGGGTGCTAAGCTAATGGAATGGGTCATGTCAATTAGATCATTCAACTAATGATGTGATCACGCTAATCAAATAACAACTCTTTGTCCATGGTTAGGAAACATAAACATCTTTGATTAACGAGCTAGTCAAGTAGAGGCATACTAGTGACACTCTGTTTGTCTATGTATTCACACATGTATTATGTTTCCGGTTAATACAATTCTAGCATGAATAATAAACATTTATCATGAGATAAGGAAATAAATAATAACTTTATTATTGCCTCTAGGGCATATTTCCTTCAGTCTCCCACTTGCACTAGAGTCAATAATCTAGATCACATCTCCATGGGATTAACATCGATAGTTCACATCATCATGTGATTAACACCCATAGTTCACATCGCCATGTGACCAACACCCAAAGGGTTTACTAGATTCGGTAATCTAGTTCACATCACTATGTGATTAACACCCAAAGAGTACTAAGGTGTGATCATGTTTTGCTTGTGAGAGAATTTTAGTCAACGGGTCTGCCACATTCAGATCCACATGTATTTTGCAAATTTCTATGTCAACAATGCTCTGCATGGAGCTACTCTAGCTAATTGCTCCCACTTTCAATATGTATCTAGACCGAGACTTAGAGTCATCTAGATTAGTGTCAAAAACTTGCATCAACGTAACCCTTTACGACGAACCTTTTTGTCACGTCCATAATCGAGAAACATATCCTTACTTCACTAAGGATAATTCTGACCGTTGTCCAGTGATCTACTCCTAGATCACCATTGTACTCCCTTGCCAAATCAGTGCAGGGTATACAATAGATCTGGTACACAGCATGACATACTTTATAGAACCTATGGCCAAGGCATAGGGAATGACTTTCATTCTCTTTCTATCTTCTGTCGTGGTCGGGCTTTGAGTCTTACTCAACTTCACACCTTGTACTACAGGCAAGAACTCTTTCTTTGACTGCTCCATTTTTGAACTACTTCAAAATCTTGTCAAGGTATGTACTCATTGAAAAAACTTATCAAGCGTCTTGATCTATCTCTATAGATCTTGAAGCTCAATATGTAAGCAGCTTCACCGAAGTCTTTCTTTGAAAAACTCCTTTCAAACACTCCTTTATGCTTTGCAGAATAATTCTACATTATTTCCGATCAACAATATGTCATTCACATATACTTATCAGAAATGTTGTAGTGCTCCCACTCACTTTCTTGTAAATACAGGCTTCACTGCAAGTCTGTATAAAACTATATGCTTTGATCAACTTATCAAAACGTATATTCCAACTCCGAGATGCTTGCACCAGTCCATAGATGGATCGCTGGAGCTTGCATATTTTGTTAGCACCTTTAGGATTGAAAAAACCTTCTAGTTGCATCATATACAACTCTTCTTTAATAAATTCATTAAGGAATGCAGTTTTGTTTATCCATTTGCCAGATTTCATAAAATGCGGCAATTGCTAACATTATTCAGACAGACTTAAGCATAGATACGAGAGAGAAACTCTCATCGTAGTCAACACCTTGAACTTATCGAAAACCTTTTGCGACAATTCTAGCTTTGTAGATAGTAACACTACTATCAACGTCCGTCTTCCTCTTGAAGATCCATTTATTTTCTATGGCTTACCGATCATTGGGCAAATCCATCAAAGTCCATACTTTGTTCTCATACATGGATCATACCTCAGATTTCATGGCCTCAAACCATTTCGCGGAATCTGGGCTCATCATCGCTTCCTCATAGTTCGTAGGTTCGTCATGGTCAAGTAACATGACTTCCAGAATAGGATTACCGTACCACTCTGGTGTGGATCTCACTTTGGTTTACCTACGAGATTTGGTAGTAACTTGATCTGAAGTTACATGATCATCATCATTAGCTTCCTCATTAATTGGTGTAGTAGTCACAGGAACAGATTTCTGTGATGAACTACTTTCCAATAAGGGAGCAGGTACAGTTACCTCATCAAGTTCTACTTTCCTCCCACTCACTTCTTTCGAGAGAAACTCCTTCTCTAGAAAGGATCCATTATAAGCAACGAATGTCTTGCCTTAGGATCTGTGATAGAAGGTGTACCCAACAGTCTCCTTTTGGGTATCCTATGAAGACATATTTCTCCGATTTGGTTTTGAGCTTATCAGGATGAAACTTTTTCACATAAGCATCACAACCCCAAACTTTAAGAAACGACAACTTTGGTTTCTTGCTAAACCACAGTTCAGATTGTGTCGTCTCAACGGACTTAGATGGTGCCCTATTTAACGTGAATGCAGCTGTCTCTAATGCATCATCCCAAAATGATATTGGTAAATCGGTAAGAAACATCATAGATTGTACTATATCCAATAAAGTACGGTTATGACGTTCGGACACACCATTATGCTGTGGTGTTCCAGGTGGCATGAGTTTGTGAAACTATTCCACATTGTTTTAATTAAAGACCAAACTCGTAACTCAAATACTCTTCTCTACGATCAGATCATAGAAACTTTATTTTCTTGTTACGATGATTTTTCACTTCACTCTGAAATTCTTTGAACTTTTCAAATGTTTCAGACTTATGTTTCATCAAGTAGATATACTCATATCTGCTCAAATTATCTGTGAAGAGCAAAAAATAATGATACTTGTCGCGAGCCTCAATATTCATCGGACCACATACATCAGTATGTATGATTTCCAACAAATCTGTTGCTTGCTCCATTGTTCCGAAGAACAGAGTTTTAGTCATCTTGCCCATAAGGCATGGTTCGCAAGCATCAACTGATTCATAATCAAGTGATTCCAAAAGCCCATCAGCATGGAGTTTCTTCATGCGCTTTACACCAATATGACCTAAACGGTAGTGCCACAAACAAGTTGCACTATCATTATTAACTTTGCATCTTTTGGCTTCAATATTATGAATATGTGTATCATTACAATCGAGATCCAACAAACCATTTTCGTTGGTGTGTATGACTATAGAAGGTTTTATACATGTAAACAGAACAACAATTGTTTTCTACCTTAAATGAATAATTGTATTGCAATAAACATGATCAAATCATATTCATGCTCAACGCAAACACCAAATAACACTTATTTAGGTTCAACATTAATCCCGAAAGTATAGGGAGTGTGCGATGATGATCATATCAATCTTGGAACCACTTCCAACACATATCGTCACTTCACCCTTAACTAGTCTCTGTCTATTTTGCAACTCTAGTTTTGAGTTACTAATCTCAGCAACTGAACTAGTATCAAATACTGAGGGGTTGCTATAAACACTTGTAAAGTACACATCAATAACATGTATATCAAATATACTTATGTTCACTTTGCCATCCTTTTTATCCGCCAATCACTTGGGGTAGTTCTGCTTCTAGTGACCAGTCCCTTTGTAGTAGAAGCACTTAGTCTCAGGCTTAGGATCAGACTTGGGCTTCTTCACTTGAGCAGCAACTTGCTTGCCGTTCTTCTTAAAGTCCCCCTTCTTCCCTTTGCCCTTTTCTTGAAACTAGTGGTCTTGTCAACCATCAACACTTGATGTTTTTCTTGATTTCTACCTTTGTTGATTTTAGCATCACGAAGAGCTTGGGAGTTGTTTTCGTTATCCCTTGCATATTATAGTTCATCACGAAGTTCTACTAACTTGGTGATGGTGACTAGAGAATTCTGTCAATCACTATCTTATCTGGAAGATTAACTCCCACTTGATTCAAGCGATTGTAGTACCCAGACAATCTGAGCACATGCTCACTAGTTGAGCGATTCTCCTCCATATTTTAGCTATAGAACTTGTTGGAGACTTCATATCTCTCAACTCGGGTATTTGCTTGAAATATTAACTTCAACTCCTGGAACATCTCATATGGTCCATGATGTTCAAAACGTCTTTGAAGTCCCGATTCTAAGCCATTAAGCATGGTGCACTAAACTATCAAGTAGTCATCATATTGAGCTAGCCAAACGTTCATAACGTCTGCATCTGCTCCTTCAATAGGTCTGTCACCTAGCGGTGCATCAAGGACATAATTCTTCTGTGCAGCAATGAGGATAAACCTCATATCACGGATCCAATCCGCATCATTGCTACTAACATCTTTCAACATAGTTTTTCTCTAGGAACATATCAAAACAAACATAGGGAAGCAACAACGCGAGCTATTGATCTACAACATAGATATGCAAATACTACCAGGACTAAGTTCATGATAAATTTAAGTTCAATTAATCATATTACTTAAGAACTCCCACTTAGATAGACATCCCTCTAATCCTCTAAGTGATCACGTGATCCAAATCAACTAAACCATAACCGATCATCACGTGAGATGGAGTAGTTTTCAATGGTGAACATCGTCATGTTGATCATATCTACTATATGATTCACGCTCGACCTTTCGGTCTCTGTGTTCCGAGGCCATATCTGCATATGCTAGGCTCGTCAAGTTTAACCTGAGTATTCTGCGTGTGCAAAACTGGCTTGCACCCGTTGTAGATGGACGTAGAGCCTATCACACCCGATCATCACGTGGTGTCTGGGCAAGACGAACTTTCGCAACGGTGCATACTCGGGGAGAACACTTCTTGATAATTTAGTGAGAGATCATCTTAAAATGCTATCGTCAAACTAAGCAAAAATAAGATGCATAAAAGATAAACATCATATTCAAGCAATATAAGTGATATGATATGGTCATCATCATCTTGTGCTTGTGATCTCCATCTCCAAAGCATCGTCATGATTTCATTCGTCACCGGCATGACACCATGATCTCCATCATCTTGATCTATATCAATATGTCATCACATGGTCGTCTCGCCAACTATTGCTCTTGCAACTATTGCTATCGCATAGCGATAAAGTAAAGCAATCATTTGGCGCTTGCATCTTATGCAATAAAGAGACAACCATAAGGCTTTTGCCAGTTGCCGATAACTTCAACAAAACATGATCATCTCATACAACAACTTATATCTCATCACGTTTTGACCATATCACATCACAACATGCCCTGCAAAAACAAGTTAGACGTCCTCTACTTTGTTGTTGCAAGTTTTACGTGGCTGCTACGGGCTTAAGCAAGAACCAATCTTACCTACGCATCAAAACCACAACGATAGTTTGTCAAATATACTCCGTTTTAACCTTCGCAAGGACCGGGCGTAGCCATACTTGGTTCAACTAAAGTTGGAGAAACAGTCACCCGCAAGCCACCTTTGTGCAAAGCACGTCGGGAGAACCGGTCTCGCGTAAGCGTACGCGTAATGTCAGTCCGGGCCGCTTCATCCAACAATACCGCCAAACCAAAGTATGACATGCTGGTAGGTAGTATGACTTATATCGCCCACAACTCACTTGTGTTCTACTCGTGCATATAACATCAAACCATAAAACCTAGGCTCGGATGCCACTGTTGGGGAACATAGTAATTTCAAAAAATTTCCTACGCACACGCAAGATCATGGTGATGCATAGCAACGAGGGGGAGAGTCTAATCTACGTACCCTTGTAGATCGCAACGGAAGCGTTGACACAACATAGAGGAAGTAGCCGTACGTCTTCTTCCCGATCCGACCGATCCAAGCACCGTTACTCCGGCACCTCCGAGTTCATAGCACACGTACAGCTCGATGACGATCCCCGGGCTCCGATCCAGCAAAGCTTCGGGGAGGAGTTCCGTCAGCACGACGGCGTGGTGACGATCTTGATGTATTACTGACGCAGGGCTTCGCCTAAGCACTACAACGATATAATCGAGGTGGAATATGGTGGCAGGGGGCACCGCACACGGCTAAGGAACGATCTCAATGATCAACTTGTGTGTCATGGGGTGCCCCTGCCTCCATATATAAAGGAGCAAGGGGGAGGGGGCGGCCGGCCTAGGAGGGGGCGCGCCAAGGGGACTCCTACTCCCACCGGGAGTAGGACTCCCTCCTTCCTTGTTGGAGTAGGAGAAGGGGAAAGAGGGGGAGAGGAATAAGGAAAAGGGGGCTGCGCCTCTTGTCCAATTCGGACCAGAGGGGGGGCGCAGGCCTCCTTCCTTTTGGCCTCTCTCCTCTATTCCCGTATGGCCCAATAAGGCCCATATACTGCTCCCGGCGAATTCCCGTAACTCTCCGGTACTCCGAAAAATACCCGAATCACTCGGAACCTTTCCGAAGTCCGAATATAGTCGTCCAATATATCGATCTTTACGTCTCGACCATTTCGAGACTCCTCGTCATGTCCCCGATCTCATCCGGGACTCTGAACTCCTTCGGTACATCAAAACTCATAAACTCATAATATAACTGTCATCGAAACCTTAAGCATGCGGACCCTACGGTTCGAGAACAATGTAGACATGACTGAGACACGTCTACGGTCAATAACCAATAGCGGGACCTGGATGCCCATATTGGCTCCTACATATTCTACGAAGATCTTTATCGGTCAGACCGCATAACAACATACGTTGTTCCCTTTGTCATCGGTATGTTACTTTCCCGAGATTCGATCGTCGGTATCCAATACCTAGTTCAATCTCGTTTACCGGCAAGTCTCTTTACTCGTTCCGTAATACATCATCCTGCAACTAACTCATTAGTTGCAATGCTTGCAAGGCTTAAGTGATGTGCATTACCGAGAGGGCCCAGAGATACCTCTCCGACATTCGGATTGACAAATCCTAATCTCGAAATACGCCAACCCAACATGTGCCTTTGGAGACACCTGTAGAGCCCCTTTATAATCACCCAGTTACGTTGTGACGTTTGGTAGCACACAAAGTGTTCCTCCGGCAAACGGGAGTTGCATAATCTCATAGTCATAGGAACATGTATAAGTCATGAAGAAAGCAATAGCAACATACTAAACGATCGGGTGCTAAGCTAATGGAATGGGTCATGTCAATCAGATCATTCAACTAATGATGTGATCCCGCTAATCAAATAACAACTCTTTCTCCATGGTTAGGAAACATAAACATCTTTGATTAACGAGCTAGTCAAGTAGAGGAGTACTAGTGACACTCTGTTTGTCTATGTATTCACACATGTATTATTTTTCCGGTTAATACAATTCTAGCATGAATAATAAACATTTATCATGAGATAAGGAAATAAATAATAACTTTATTATTGCCTCTAGGGCATATTTCCTTCAACTACGGCACCTCCGAGTTTTAGCACACGTTCAGCTCGATGACGATCCCCGGACTCCGATCCAGCAAAGTGTCGGGGAAGAGTTCCGTCAGCACGACGGCGTGGTGACGATCTTGATGTACTACCATCGCAGGGCTTCGCCTAAGCACCGGGACAATATTGTCGAGGATTATGGTGGAAGGGGGCACCGCACACGGCTAAGAAAACGATCACTTGGATCAACTTGTGTGTCTATGGGGTGCCCTCTGCCCTCGTATATAAAGGAGTGGAGGAGGGGAGGGCCGGCCCTCTCTATGGCGTGCCCTAGGGTAGTCCTACTCCTACCGGGAGTAGGATTCCCCCTTTCTTAGTCCAACTGGAGTCCTTCCATGTAGTAGGAGTAGGAGTCAAGGCAAGGGAAAGGAGAAGAGAAGGAAGGAGGGGGCGTAGCCCTTCCCCCTAGTCCAATTCGGACTAGGCCTTGGGGGGGCGCCGAACCTCTCCTATCTCTTTCCCCTAAAGCCCAATAAGGCCCATATACTCCCCGGCGAATTCCCGTAACTCCCCGGTACTCCGAAAAATACTCGAATCACTCGGAACCTTTCCGATGTCCGAATATAGTCGTCCAATATATCGATCTTTACGTCTCAACCATTTCGAGACCCCTTGTCATGTCCCTGATCTCATCCAGGACTCCGAACTCCTTCGGTACATCAAAACTCATAAACTCATAATATAACTGTCATCAAAACCTTAAGCGTGCGGACCCTACGGGTTCGAGAACAATGTAGACATGACCGAGACACGTCTCCGGTCAATAACCAATAGCGGAACCTGGATGCTCATATTGGCTCCCACATATTCTACGAAGATCTTTATCGGTCAGACCGCATAACAACATACATTGTTCCCTTTGTCATCGGTATGTTAATTGCCCGAGATTCGATCGTCGGTATCTCAATACCTAGTTCAATCTCGTTACCGGCAAGTCTCTTTACTCGTTCCGTAATACATCATCTCGCAACTAACTCATTAGTTGCAATGCTTGCAAGGCTTATGTGATGTGCATTACCGAGAGGGCCCAGAGATACCTCTCCGATAATCGGAGTGACAAATCCTAATCTCGAAATATGCCAACCCAACATGTACCTTTGGAGACACCTGGAGAGCTCCTTTATAATCACCCAGTTACGTTGTGACGTTTGGTAGCACACAAAGTGTTCCTCCGGTAAACAGGAGTTGCATAATCTCATAGTCATAGGAACATGTATAAGTCATGAAGAAAGCAATAGCAACATACTAAACGATCGGGTGCTAAGCTAATGGAATGGGTCATGTCAATCACATCATTCTCCTAATGATGTGATCCCGTTAATCAAATGACAACACATGTCTATGGTCAGGAAACATAACCATCTTTAATTAACGAGCTAGTCAAGTAGAGGCATACTAGTGACGTTTAGTTTGTCTATGTATTCACACAAGTATTATGTTTCCGGATAATACAATTCTAGCATGAATAATAAACATTTATCATGATAGAAGGAAATAAAATAATAATATTATTATTGCCTCTAGGGCATATTTCCTTCAGTCTCCCACTTGCACTAGAGTCAATAATCTAGATCACATCACCATGTGATTAACATCGATAGTTCACATCATCATGTGATTAACACCCATAGTTCACATCGCCATGTGACCAACACCCAAAGGGTTTACTAGATTCAGTAATCTAGTTCACATCGCTTATGTGATTAACACCCAAAGAGTACTAAGGTGTGATCATGTTTTGCTTGTGAGAGAAGTTTAGTCAACGGGTCTGCCATATTCAGATCCGTATGTATTTTGCAAATTTCTTAGCTAATTGCTCCCAGTTTCAATATGTGTCCAGATTGAGACTTAGATTCATCTAGATTAGTGTCAAAATTTGCATCGACGTAACCCTTTACGACGAACCCTTTTTGTCACGTCCATAATTGAGAAACATATCCTTATTCCACTAAGGATAATTTTGACCGCTATCCAGTGATCTACTCCTAGATCACTATTGTACTCCCTTGCCAAAATCAGTGTAGGGTATACAATAGATCTGGTATATAGCATGGCATACTTTATAGAACCTATGGCTGAGGCATAGGGAATGACTTTCATTCTATTTCTATCTTCTGTCGTGGTCATGTTTTGAGTCTTACTCAATTTCACACGTTGTAACACAGGAAAGAACTCTTTCTTTGACTGTTCCATTTTGAACTACTTCAAAATCTTGTCAAGGTATGTACTCATTGAAAAAACTTATCAAGCGTTTTGATCTATCTCTATAGATCTTGATGCTCAATATGTAAGTAGCTTCACCGAGGTGTTTCTTTGAAAAACTCCTTTCAAATACTCCTTTATGTTTTGCAGAATAATTCTACATTATTTCCGATCAACAATATGGCATTCACATATACTTATCAGAAATGTTGTAGTGCTCCCACTCACTTTCTTGTAAATACAGGCTTCACCATAAGTCTGTATAAAACTATATGCTTTGATCAACTTATCAAAGCGTGTATTCCAACTCCGAGATGCTTGCACCAATCCATAGATGAATCGCTGGAGCTTGCATATTTTGTTAGCACCTTTAGAATTGACAAAACCTTCTGGTTGCATCATATACAACTCTTCTTTAATAAATCCATTAAGGAATACAGTTTTGTTTATCCATTTGCCAGATTTCATAAAATGCGGAAATTGCTAACATGATTCGGACAGACTTTAAGCATAGATACGAGTGAGAAAATCTCATCATAGTCAATACCTTGAACTTGTCGAAAACCTTTTGCGACAATTCTAGCTTTGTAGATAGTAACACTACTATCAGCGTCCATCTTCCTCTTGAAGATCCATTTATTTTCTATGGCTTGACGATCATCGGGCAAATCCATCAAAGTCCATACTTTGTTCTCATACATGGATCATATCTCAGATTTCATGGCCTCAAACCATTTCACGGAATCTGGGCTCATCATCGCTTCCTCATAGTTCACAAGTTCTTCATGGTCTAGTAACATGACCTCCAGAACAGGATTACCGTACCACTCTGGTGCGGATCTCAATCTGGTTTACCTACGAGATTCGGTAGTAACTTGATCTGAAGTTACATGATCATCATCATTAGCTTCCTCACTAATTGGTGTAGTAGTCACAGGAACAGATTTCTGTGATGAACTATTTTCCAATAAGGGAGAAGGTACAATTACCTTATCATGTTTTTTACTTTCCTCCCACTCACTTCTTTCGAGAGAAACTCCTTCTCTAGAAAGGATCCATTCTTAGCAACGAATGTCTTGCCTTCGGATCTGTGATAGAAGGTGTACCCAACAGTCTCCTTTGGGTATCCTATGAAGACATATTTCTCTTATTTGGGTTTGAGCTTATCAGGATGAAACTTTTTCACATAAGCATCGCAACTCCAAACTTTAAGAAACGACGGCTTAGGTTTCTTGCCAAACCATAGTTCATACGGTGTCGTCTCAACAGATTTAGATGGTGCCCTTTTAACGTGAATGCAGCTGTCTCTAATGCATAACCCCAAAACAATAGTGGTAGATCGGTAAGAGACATCATAGATTGCACTATATCCAATAAAGTACGGTTATGACGTTCGGACACACCATTATGCTGTGGTGTTCCATGTGGCATGAGTTTGTGAAACTATTCCACATTGTTTTAATTGAAGACCAAACTCGTAACTCAAATATCTGTCTCCGCGATCAGATCATAGAAACTTTATTTTCTTGTCACGATGATTTTCCACTTGACTCTGAAATTCCTTGAACTTTTCAAATGTTTCAGACTTATGTTTCATCAAGTAGATATACCCATATCTGCTCAAATCATCTGTGAAGTTCAGAAAATAACGATACTTGCCGTGAGCCTTAACACTCATCGGACCGCATACATCAGTATGTATTATTTCCAATAAGTCAGTTGCTTGCTCCGAAGAACAGAGTCTTAGTAATCTTGCCCATGAGGCATGGCTCGCAAGCATCAAGTGATTCATAATCAAGTGATTCCAAAATCCCATCAGCATGAAGTTTCTTCATGCGCTTTACACCAATATGACCTAAACGGCAGTGCCACAAATAAGTTGCACTATCATTATTAACTTTGCTTCTTTTGGTTTCAATATTATGATTATGTGTAACACTATGATCGAGATCCAACGAACTATTTTCATTGGGTGTGTAACCATATAAGGTTTTATTCATGTAAACAGAACAACAATTTATTCTCTTACTTAAATGAATAACTGTATTACAATAAACATGATCAAATCATATTCATGCTCAACACAAACACCAAATAACACTTATTCAGGTTCAACACTAATCCCGAAAGTATAGGGAGTGTGCCATGATGATCATATCAATCTTGGAACCACTTCCAACACACATCGTCACTTCACCCTTAACTAGTCTTTATTCTGCAACTCCCGTTTCGAGTTACTAATCTTATCAACTGAACTAGTATCAAATACTGAGGGGTTGCTATACACACTAGTAAAGTACACATCAATAACATGTATATCAAATATACTTATGTTCACTTTGCCATCCTTCTTATTTGCCAAACTTGTGGTAGTTCTGCTTCCAGTGACCAGTCCTTTGCAGTAGAAGCACTTAGTCTCAGGCTTAGGATCAGACTTGGGCTTCTTCACTTGAGCAGCAACTTGCTTGCTGTTCTTTTTGAAGTTCCCCTTCTTCCCTCTGCCCTTTTCTTGAAACTAGTGGTCTTGTCTACCATCAACACTTGATGTTTTTCTCGATTTCTACCTTCATCAATTTCCGCATTACGAAGAGCTTGGGAATCGTTTTCGTTATCCCTTGCATATCATAGTTCATCACGAAGTTCTACTAACTTGGTGATGGTGACTAGAGAATTCTGCCAATCACTATCTTATCTGGAAGATTAACTCCCACTTGATTCAAGCGATTGTAGTACTCAGACAATCTGGGCACATGCTCACTAGTTGAGCGATTCTCCTCCATCTTTTAGCTATAGAACTTGTTGGAGACTTCATATCTCTCAACTCGGGTATTTGCTTGAAATATTAACTTCAACTCCTGGAACATCTCATATGGTCCATGACGTTCAAAACGTCTTTGAATTCCCGATTCTAAGCCGTTAAGCATGGTGCACTAAACTATCAAGTAGTCATCATAATGAGCTAGCCAAACGTTCATAACGTCTGCATCTGCTGCTGTAATAGGTCCGTCACCTAGCGGTGCATCAAGGACATAATTCTTCTGTGCAGCAATGAGGATAAACCTCAGATCACGGATCCAATCCGCATCTTTGCTACTAACATCTTTCAACACAATTTTCTCTAGGAACATATCAAAATAAACATATGAAAACAACAACACGAGCTATTGATCTACAACATAGATATGCTAATACTACCAGGACTAAGTTCATGATAAATTAAAGTTCAATTAATCATATTACTTAAGAACTCCCACTTAGATAGACATCCCTCTAATCCTCTAAGTGATCACGTGATCCAAATCAACTAAACCATGTCCGATCATCACGTGAGATGGAGTAGTTTTAATGGTGAACATCACTATGTTGATCATATCTACTATATGATTCACGCTCGACCTTTCGGTCTTCGTGTTTCGAGGCCATATCTGTATATGCTTGGCTCGTCAAGTATAACCTGAGTATTCTGCGTGTGCAACTGTTTTGCACCCGTTGTATTTGAACATAGAGCCTATCACACCCGATCATCACGTGGTGTCTCAGCACGAAGAACTTTCGCAACGGTGCATACTCGGGGAGAACACTTCTTGATAATTAGTGAGAGATCATCTTAAAATGCTACCGTCAATCAAAGCAAGATAAGATGCATAAAAGATAAACATCACATGCAATCAATATAAGTGATATGATATGGTCATCATCATCTTGTGCTTGTGATCTCCATCTTCGAAGCACCGTCGTGATCACCATCGTCACCGGCGCGACACCTTGATCACCATCGTAGCATCGTTGTCGTCTCGCCAATCTTATGCTTCCACGACTATCGCTACCGCTTAGTGATAAAGTAAAGCTTTACAGCGTAATTGCATTGCATACAATAAAGCGACAACCATATGGCTCCTGCCAGTTGCCGATAACTTGGTTACAAAACATGATCATCTCATACAATAAAATTTAGCATCATGTATTGACCATATCACAACACAACATGCCCTGCAAAAATAGGTTAGACGTCCTCTACTTTGTTGTTGCAAGTTTTACGTGGCTGCTACGGGCTTAAGCAAGAACCAATCTTACCTACGCATCAAAACCACAACGATATTTTGTCAAGTTGGTGCTGTTTTAACCTTCGCAAGGACCGCATAGCCATACTCGGTTCAACTAAAGTTGGAGAAACTGTCACCCGCTAGCCACCTTTGTGCAAAGCACGTCGGGAGAACCGGTCTCGCGTAAGCATACGCGTAATGTCGGTCCGGGCCGCTTCGTCCAACAATACCGCCGAACCAAAGTATGACATGCTGGTAAGCAGTATGACTTATATCACCCACAACTCACTTGTGTTCTACTCGTGCATATAACATCAACACATAAAACCTAGGCTCTGATACCACTGTTGGGGAACGTAGTAATTTTAAAAAAATTCCTACGCACACGCAAGATCATGGTGATGCATAGCAATGAGGGGAGAGTGTAATCTACGTACCTTTGTAGACCGACAGCGTAAGCGTTATGACAACGCGGTTGATGTGGTCGTATGTCTTCATGGCCCGACCGATCATGCACCGAAACTACGGCACCTCCGAGTTTTAGCACACGTTCAGCTCGATGACGATCCCCGGACTCTGATCCAGCAAAGTGTCGGGGAAGAGTTCCGTCAGCACGACGGCGTGGTGACGATCTGGATGTAGTACCGTCGCAGGGCTTCGCCTAAGCACCGCTACAATATTATCGAGAATTATGGTGGAAGGGGGCACCGCACACGGCTAAGAAAACAATCACGTGGATCAACTTGTGTGCCTATGGGGTGCCCTCTGCCCCCGTATATAAAGGAGTGGAGGAGGGGAGGGCCGGCCCTCTCTATGGCGCGCCCTAGGGGAGTCCTACTCCCACCGGGAGTAGGATTCCCCCTTTCCTAGTCCAACTAGGAGTCCTTCCATGTAGTAGGAGTAGGAGTCAAGGCAAGGGAAAGGAGAAGAGAAGGAAGGAGGGGGCGCAGCCCTTCCCCCTAGTCCAATTCGGACTAGGCCTTGGGGGGCGCCCAACCTCTCCTATCTCTTTCCCCTAAAGCCTAATAAGGCCCATATACTCCCCGGCGAATTCCCGTAACTCTCCGGTACTCCGAAAAATACTCGAATCACTCGGAACCTTTCCGATGTCCGAATATAGTCGTCCAATATATCGATATTTACGTCTCGACCATTTCGAGACTCCTCGTCATGTCCCTGATCTCATCCGGGACTCCGAACTCCTTCGGTACATCAAAACTCATAAACTCATAATATAACTGTCATCAAAACCTTAAGCGTGCAGACCCTACGGGTTCGAGAACAATGTAGACATGACCGAGACACGTCTCCGGTCAATAACCAATAGCGGAACCTAGATGCTCATATTGGCTCCCACATATTCTACGAAGATCTTTATCGGTCAGACCGCATAACAACATACGTTGTTCCCTTTGTCATCGGTATGTTGTTTGCCCGAGATTCGATCGTCGGTATCTCAATACCTAGTTCAATCTCGTTACCGGCAAGTCTCTTTACTCGTTCTATAATACATCATCTCGCAACTAACTCATTAGTTGTAATGCTTGCAAGGATTATGTGATGTGCATTACCGAGAGGGCCCAGAGATACCTCTCCGACAATCGGAGTGACAAATCCTAATCTCGAAATACGCCAACCCAACATGTACCTTTGTAGACACCTGGAGAGCTCCTTTATAATCACCCAATTACGTTGTGACGTTTGGTAGCACACAAAGTGTTCCTCCGGTAAACGGGAATTGCATAATCTCATAGTCATAGGAACATGTATAAGTCATGAAGAAAGCAATAGCAACATATTAAATGATCGGGTGCTAAGCTAATGGAATGGGTCATGTCAATCACATCATCCTCCTAATGATGTGATCCCGTTAATCAAATGACAACACATGTCTATGGTCAGGAAACATAACCATCTTTGATTAACGAGCTAGTCAAGTAGAGGCATACTAGTGACGTTTAGTTTGTCTATGTATTCACACAAGTATTATGTTTCCGGATAATACAATTGTAGCATGAATAATAAACATTTATCATGATATAAGGAAATATAATAATAACATTATTATTGCCTCTAGGGCATATTTCCTTCATTACGATGAGGCAAGACACTAAGCTCTGGGCTCCCTGAGGTTGATGCGGCCCGGGGGCCACCCTCAGTTGTTTATCACCAGTGCTGAGCATAGCGCTTCCGTATGTGTACGGGCATAGCCGCTCCTCGGCAGTGTCCTCAGCCAGCGCGGAGCATGGTGCTTCCACTGGTACGTGGGAGGGGGCTCCAATCTAGGAGGAGCCCCCGGGGCGTGTACAACCCCGCCCTGACACGTGGCTGGCACGGTAGGGCCTGGCGAGGTGTATTTGGGCACCCGTGAGCCAGCGCGGGACTCACGGGGCCCTACCTCTAGGCGGGTTGCTCCTGGCACTGGGCCTTATCTTGTGATGTGTCCCTGCAAATTTGGTTAGATGCCGGCACTCTACGTCCTCGGGTCCCGGCCCTCGAGCTGGTCTCAGCCGTCGCTGGTATGCCAGGTCGCGATGCCATGGACAAGGCCAGAGGGTGAGGGCTGGAGAGCCAGTAAGAGCCCTGAGTCGCGATGCTCAGGTACCCCCCCTTTAACGTGCAAGTGGTCGGCATGGAGAAGAAGAGGTGCCGTGGACAGGCATCAAATAATCAAGCATGGTGGGTCGAACGCATAGCCGGAAATAAACGCAAAAGGGATACATGTCGCTGGGTTTGGCCCAAGCGACTTGGGGGATGATGCTGCCCGAGGGGCACCCCCAACAAGGTAAGCTAACAACATGAAATAAAAGGAATACATGCCGCAGGGACAGACCCACGCGGCCTGGGAATAATGCAGCCCTGGGGGGGGGGCTCCCAGCTGGAAATGAAACTTGGAAGATGTCACTTGATGATGTTGAGGACGAAGGAGTGTTGGTGTAGCAGACTCGGTGAGCCGCGGAAGCCGATCCTCACAAGCCCCCAGGCCCAGGGGCCTCGGGGGGCTCTGAAGGCGCTGGTGGATCCTCGCGGAACATCTCCATCTCCGCCAGGGCTGCGGAACGCCTGGCCTCTTGAGCCCCCATGATGCCCCTCATGAGGCGCTGGTACGTGGCAGCCGTGTTCGGCAAGCCGTAAGGCATGCGAACGTAGCTGTGGGGTGTACCTACGCAGCACCCCACTTGCGAGGGCCAGAGGCGCTCCAGAGAGGCGATGCAGATGCGCAGCCCACCATCCTCGCCTGGATGGGGAGCCACAGCTGGTAGGCGGCGGCCGCCTTTCATGACCCTTGACTCCTGTAGCTCCTGAATGGCCTTGCTGACGAACTCCTGAGGGTCTGGCTCTCCTTGCCTTACTCCTTCTTGAGGGAAACGTGCTTGGAAACACGCCTCCATGTGGTTCCCAAGCGCCTCCCTCATGAAGTTAGCCAGGTCGGTGGCCCTCCAGGGGAGAGCACCCGAGCCCTACCTGAGGAGGGCGCCGGGCGTGCTTTCCTATGCGATGGAAGGAGGTTCCCCCTGGTCAGGCGCGGGCCCTGAGGGGCCTGCCTCCTGAGGGGCCGGGCCGGACGATGTCTTCTTCTTCTTGGGGGCGGTCTCGGGAAGCCTCCTGCTTCCGCGATCTGGGTCTTCCAGTGATGCGGCCTGAAAGGCTCGCTCCAGGGAACACACCGCGTCCTTCTCTTCACAGGGCACCGTGATGACTCCGCCACTTCCTGGCATCTTGAGGACGTTGTAGCCGTGGTGAGTTAATGCCATGAACTTGGCCAGCGCTGGGTACCCAAGGATGGCGTTGTACGACAGGCGAATGTGAGCGACATCGAAGTCGATGAGCTCGGTGCGGTAGTTGTCGCGTGCCCCGAAGGTGGCAGGGAGGCGGACCTGCCCAATCGAGACCGTGGAGCCATCGGTGACTCCAGAGAAAGGCTTGGTTGGCTGAAGCTGGTTGTAGGGCACTTGGAGATTGTTGAATGTTTCCACGGACAGGACGTTGAGCCCTGCCCCGCCATCGATGAGGGTCCTGGTGACCACCACGTTGCTGATCATTGGGGAACAAAGCATCGGGAAGACTCCGGCTGTGGCCGCACACTTGAGTTGATCTGCTGAGCTGAACGTGATGGCGCACGCTGACCACCTGAGAGGGTGCGTGGCTTCGAGCTTGGGGAGGACTGCATTCACTTCGCGGGCGAACTACTTGAAGATGCATTGCGAGGCTGGGGCTTGAGCCCCGCCCAGGATGCAGGCGATCGCGCGCGGCTCCTGGAAGCCCCCAGCCCCCTCGTCCTGATGGCGGTCCTTGTTTCTCCTTGGCTACGGCGGCAGCGGAGGGAGGCCTGCGTTGCCTTGCGGGCGATCCTCGCGAGGCTGATCCATCTAGTCTCCCTCGCGAGGCGGGTCTTGCCAGCGATCCTCGCGAGGTTGACCGCGCCACACTTGGCGTGGGCCGCGGTCTTCCCAGCGTCCTACGTTCCTTCCTCCTCCTCGACCGTAGCCCCGGTCACCGTGGTCGGGGCGACGGCCGATCCTTCCTTCTCGCACGGCTCGGAGCTCTTGACATTCGTTGGTGTTGTGGGTGTGGAGGTCGTGGTACACACAGTACCGACTGCCCTTGGAAGGCTCGGGCTGATCTCTGCCCCGCTTGGTGTCTGGTTCTGCCGCGAGCACGGCAGCCCCTTGCGCTTCACATCTTTGGCCTTGGGCTTCTTCTCTTCTCGGTCTATGGCAGGCAGCTCGAGGAGGGAGAGGTGCCCTTCCTCAGCCCTGGCGCACTTGGTTGCCAAGTTGAACAGCTCCAAGGAAGTGCACAGGTCTTCATGCATCGCCAGCTCCTCCTTCATCTTGACGTCGCGCATGCTATCGGAGAAGGCTGAGATGATGGCCTCCTCGGTCACCTTGGGAATCTTGAGGTGTGCATTGTTGAAGCACTGGATGTACTTCTGCAGGGTCTCTCCGGGTTGTTGCTTGATGCGGCGCATGTCGCTCACGGCGGATGGCCGGTCGCGAGTACCTTGGAAGTTGGCGATGAAGAGGGTGCGCATCTCGTCCCAGGAGGAGATCGTGCCTGGAGGCAGGTTCAGGAGCCAAGTGCGGGCCCCGTCCTTGAGCGCCATGGGAAACCAGTTCGCCATGACCTTCTTGTCTCCGTTGGTGGCTTCGATGCCCAGCTCATAGAGCTGGAGGAACTCCGCAGGGTCAGCCGTGCCGTCGTAACGAGGAGGCAGGTCTGGCTTGAACTTGTCGGGCCACGCGACGCTGCGTAGCTCGGTGGTGAAGGCACGGCAGCCTGCTGTGGCCACGGGAGGCCTGGGGGTGGTGAGCTTGGTCTTGCATGCCCCCACGCGCTGCAGCTAGGAACAGCGCGGGGGTCTTGACGCGCGTGAGCAGGAGCTTGGTCGCGACGTGTTGGAGCAGGGAGCGCCCGGGCAGCTTCTTGCGGGCGAGGGACTTCTTGGCAGCTCTGCTCCTGCCACGCTAGCACTTGACGGAGCGGGTTCCGCCCAGGGGCCACGCGCCTTGGAGCCATGGCGCCTTCTTGTGGAGGAGGTGGCCGGGGCGCCGCCGGAGCTTCTTTGCCCGCGCGGGGCGGGGTGCGGTGCAGCGGAACGAACGGCGCAGGAGAGCCCCCTGCGGCACGGACGAGCTCGGCGATGCGGTCGAGCCATTGTTCGTAGACGTCATCGACGGGACGGTAGCGCAGGAGCTCGTTTGCCGCGATGAGCGCAGCTCGAGCCTCCATGGGTGCGCGGAGCACACAGGACGAAGAACCAGCTGGGGTGAGTGAGGGAGTAGCGGTGCGGCCGTCTTGCCGCACGGACGGATGCTGAGATGATGCTTGCCGCTCGTCCCCCGCAGGGCCGGTGGTGGCGTTGACGGCAGGTGACGGGGAACGGCGAGGGCGCCCGCCGACAGGAGCCGTCTGGGTGACGTGGGAAGCGAGAGCGGCCCGGCGCTCGGCGCGGGCCCGACGAGCGTCAGACATGGACGCGATGGTCGGAGGAGAACGGGGTGGTGGGAGACGAATTCCGGCGCACCCCTACCTGGCGCGCCAAATGTCGGATTTTAGGTTCCGGTAGACCCTTGAGGTTCGAACACTGGGGTGCACATGGAGATTTCGCCTTCTACCTGCCTGTACCCCTCCGCCTCGCTAAGATCTAAGCTATGGAAAGAACATCACAAGAGACAGAGGGTTTATACTAGTTCGGGCCACCGTTGTGGTGTAATACCCTACTCTAGTGTGTGGTGTGGTGGATTGCCTCTTGGGCTGATGATGATGAGAAATACAAGGAAGAACAGCCTCGCGAGGGTCTGTTCTTGGCTGGGGGATGAACTGCTAGGAGGAGTTCAGTCACCCTTGTCTCTCTCTCTCTTTGATTCTCTCTCCGAATCCGATCTTCCTCCTTGTCCCTCTACCCTGTGGGTGGCTAATCCTATTTATAGGCAAAGGCCCTCGGCCTCTTCCCAAATATTGAGCGGGAAGGGCGCCAACAATTGGCCATTTTGAAGGGGAACATCTGGTACACTTATCCTGACTAAAGTTGGTCCTCGCCTGCCAAAGGCTCTGGTGGTGACGCTGGCTTGGGCTCCACAATGACTTCCTCCCTGCCGTTGGACTGGTCTTGGTCTCATTGCACCGAAACGGGTGCCTTTGCTTGATGCTCTCGCCTGTGGTTGCTCCCTTTACACCAAAGAGGAAAGGAGGACACTGCGCGGGCTGGCGCCCGCCCGGCGCCTTTGGTCATCATGGCTTGCGTCACGGGCACCTCGTGAGGTACCCCGCCTTGATCTCTCCGCCTCCTCGCGAGCCAGCCTGATGAGGCCGTGCCTGAGGAAGCTCCGTGTCGTCCACCCCGCGAGGCTTGGCCCCTCGCGAGGGTCTTGGGTCTGTGTTGATGAAGATGGGCCCCGCTGGGCCCCCTTTGAGCCACGCCACAGGCTGCAGGCAGGCAAGTCTGGGGACCCCCGTTCCCAGAACGCCGACAGGCTGGGCGAGAGAGAGCGGGGCGTGGGGGAGAAATAGGAGCGGCAGCCTGCGCCGGTTACTCCAGCATGAGGGTAGGGGATAGGGGCGGACAAATCGGAGGGGGGTTGGAGGAGAGGAAGGCAGCGGGGGAGATGGTCACAAGGGGAGAGGAGTTTTCTAACAGGTGGTCGCGAGGGAGATGGTCACTTAATGCCTCTCTGTCGTGGGACTTGCAGCGCCACTTAATTTACACTTTTACCCCTCAACAGCTAAAATAGTAAATACATGTGTAGATAAATAAATGCACCATTTGAATGCATCTATTATAATGAGATAAGATCACAAAACAGCACAGCTGATATCCTCAAAACCAAAAATAGATGGCAAATACAATACTAAAGGAAGAAACATACATACATAAATATGCCCCTAAAAAACAAGAGAAAAGAAGTTCAAAAAATAAAGAACAGAAGTTCAAGTACCCTAATAAAAGAACTAAAGGAATAAGAATAAATAAACCATAAAGAAACAAAAAGAAGAAGTTCAAGTACAAAAACAGATGAAGTTCACCCTAAACCCTAGAAACCCAAAGATAGATAGTGGGGTCACGGATGTAACGGACTCGCCTCCGCATGCGATGACGCGGCACGCCGCGTCGTCGCCTGCTCTGGCTCGTTCCTATCTCGGCCTCGTAGGGGGAGGGGAGGGGGGCCCTGCTCGGCCTCGCGCTACCGCATTGCTGCACTCTAGGATTTGACAGGACGCAATGTGGTTATTTTGTTTCCACCCCCACCACATGCACCCTAAATCCTAAAAACCCTAAGATAGATAGTGGGGTCACGGATGTGACAGACTCGCCTCCGCATGCGACGACGCGGCACGCCGCGTCATCGCCTGCTCCGGTTCGTTCCTGTCTCGACCTCACAGGGGGAGGGGAGGGGGTCCCACCCCCCACCCCCCTACCCGGCCTCGTGCTACCGCATTGCTGCGCGCTAGGATTTGACAGGACGCAATGCAGTTATTCTGTTTCCACCCCCACCGCATGCAACCTAAACCCTAAAAACCCTAAGATTGATAGTGGGGTCACGGAAGTGACGGACTCGCCTCCACATGCGACGACGCGGCACGCCGCGTCGTTGCCTGCTCCAGTTCGTTCCTGTCTCGGCCTCGCAGGGGGAGGGGAGGGGGGGTCCCGACCCCCTCCCCCCTGCCCGGCCTCGCGCTACCGCATTGCTGCACGCTAGGATTTGACAGGACGCAATGCGGTTATTCTATTTCCACCCCCACCGCACGCACCTTAAACCCTAAAAACCCTAAGATGAATAGTGGGGTGATGGATGTGACGGACTCGGCTCCGCATGCGACGACGCGGCACGCCGCGTCGTCGCCTGCTCCGGCTCGTTCCTGTCTCGACCTCGCAGGGGGAGGGGAGGGGGGGTACCGACTCCCCCTACCCCCTGCTCGGCCTCGTGCTACCGCATTGTTGCGCGCTAGGATTTGACAGGACGCAATGCGGTTATTCTATTTCCACCCTCACCGCACGCACCCTAAACCCTAAAAACCCTAAGATAGATAGTGGGGTCACGGATGTGACGGACTCGCCTCCGCATGCGACGCCGCGTCGTCGCCTGCTCCGGCTCGTTCCTGTCTCGGCCCATACTTGGGCTAATCCCATGATTTCTCACGAGACAAAAGTCTAAAAAGAACATGTGGAGAATTAAAAATTACAAAAAAACAAACAAACAAAATATAGAGCATCATGCACCTTCGCCTTCCAATGTGGATTGCAAATCTCCAAAACCAGAAGTTCAACCATTAATAAAAAAATAAGTCCAGATCCTACTGAAGATAGTGCTTGTGATCCAGCTCCACACTTACACACTAGTTACAACAAAATGCAGAAGAAATCTACTAAGGGTTTTTGATTTCTAGAATGTAATCTGTCCTGGAATATCAATGTCAAATAGATGAACCTGCATTCAAGAAAAATTTTGCTGTGACATAAAAAACCAAGAAAGAAGCACCTGAGGAATAATAATGTTTAATGTCGAAGAAACAAAATGCACAAGGCATAAGTTAACTAATAAAATGTTCTAAATAAAGGTAAGTTCAAGTTGTAAAAACACATAAGTTCGGCGTTTGGAAAAAACATCAAATGAACATGTAGAAAAGACAAATTACACAGAAGCAAAAATCTTGTAAGTTCACGTTAAACACAAACTGAAGTTCTACCACTGTTTGAAGTATGCAAACGTGTTACAAAAAAAAGTAAGGTATGCATGCGTATTTGGGAATAATCCAATAGTTGCCACGGAACAAACTAAAACCCAAATTAGAAAATTGAAAATTACAAAAAAACAAAAAATAGAGCGCGATGTTGCACCACCTTGCAATGTGGAAATCGGGAAGTTCAATCACTGGTAGCATAGAAGTCCAATTACTACCACGGAATGTGGATGATCCAAAAAACTAGCCCCGAAGACAGAATAAATATAAAAAGGATGATTTGTGTATCTATGGACCACCTCCACATTTACGTGTATGAGTACTTTGAAAAACAAAACAAAACGTACACAAAAATTTTATAACAACACCAACCGAATAGATCGTATTGCAGCATCAACCAAAAAACATGCATTAAAACGAGGGCAGTTCAAGCACAAAAGGTGCAGAAGTCCAACTCTGTAACACAGATAGTAGAATCACTGAAAAAACGCATTATCGAATTTTCTTTTCAGATTTAATCACTTAGGTGACTACACCTTCTCAGGCCGCAACCTCGAACGATATCCTATTGCGCCCTGACATCAAAACGATAAATCAACCAAGTTGTCTCATTGAAGAACCGAAAACTAGCACAGGAGGACACGAGATCCAATTGCCTGATTTCAGCGGTGTGTTCGCCTTCCCGATGGAATTAACAACGCATGAACGGTCCAATCTCACTACTGCAATCAAATCCGCCCTCTATACTCAAATAAAAATAACAAATCTACAGAAGCGGCGGAACCACTCCCGCGGACGAAGAACATAGAGCCTCAAATCAAATCCGTTGAAATTAATGACAAATTGCCCATGAAACTCATACTTAAACCAAATTACCATCATGTTAGAGGTTCCATAACATCCACTGAATGCATTAAACTTATAAATAGACACGAGTTCATTCGCCCCGAGGGTGAATCCGCCAAAATGCAAAATTATGAATCAAACCGAGCATTTAGATGCAGGTATGAGTATCTGGATTACAGTCACATCCCACACAATAGTACCGACCGGAATAATTCACGGGGGAAGCCACGGTTGCGAAGATAGCCCGAAGTTCGGGTTTGTACAGAGGGAAGTTCAGGCGCGTTACTCAGGCAGTTCAGGTTGTGATCAGAATATTATTCTGATCCCGCGATCAGAATAGTGTTTATGTATGTATGTATATATATAAGAGGAAGAAGTAGGTCGGTGGAGCTGCGAGGGGCCCACCAGGGTGGGGGCACGCCCAGGGGGCAGGCGCGCCTCCCTGCCTCGTGGCCACCTCATTTATTTCTTGACATCTACTCCAAGTTCCCTGGATCACGTTTCTTCCAAGAAAACAACTCTTCCGAAGGTTTCATTCCATTTGATATTCTTTTTCTGTGAAACACTGAAATAGGCTAAAGAACAACAATTTTCACTGGGCTTTGGGTTAGTAGGTTAGTCCCAAAAATAATATTAAAGTTTATAAATAAGCCCATTAACATCCAAAACAGATAGTATAATAGCATGGAACAATCAAAAATTATAGATACGCTGGAGACGTATCAAGCATCCCCAAGCTTAATTCTTGCTCGTCCTCAAGTAGGTAAATGATAAAAATACATTTTTTGATGTGGAATGCTACCTAGCATAATTCTCAATGTAATTTTCTTTATTGTGGCATGAATGTTCAGATCTGAATGATTCAAGACAAAAGTTTAATATTGACATAAAAATAATGATACTTCAAGTGTACTAACAAAGCAATCATGTTTTCTCAAAATAACATGGCCAAAGAAAGTTATCCCTACAAAATCATATAGTCTGGCTATGCTATATCTTCATCACACAAAGTATTTAATTCATGCACAACCCCAATGACAAGCCAAGCAATTGTTTCATACTTTTAATGTTCTCAAACTGTTTCAGTCTTCACGCAATATATGAGCGTGTGCCATGGATATAGCACTATATGTGGAATTGAGTGGTGGTTGTGGAGAAGACAAAAAAAGGAAGAAGATAGCATCACATCAACTAGGCATATCAACACGCTATGGAGATGTCCATCAATAGATATCAATGTGAGTGAGTTGGGATTGCCATGCAACGGATGCACTAGAGCTATAAGTGTATGAAAGCTCAAAAAGAATCTAAGTGGGTGTGCATCCAACTTGCTTGCTCACGAAGACCTAGGGCATATTGAGGAAGCCCATCATTGGAATATACAAGCCAAGTTCTATAATGTAAAATTACCACTAGTATATGAAAGTGACAACATAGGAGACTCTCTATCATGAAGATCATGGTGCTACTTTGAAGCACAAGTGTGGTAAAAGGATAGTAGCATTGCCCCTTCTCTCTTTTTCTCTCATTTGTTTGGGCCTTCTGTTTTTTTATGGCCTTTATCTCTTTTTTTTCTTTTTCGTCCGGAGTCTCATCCCGACTTGTGGGGGAATCATAGTCTCCATCATCCTTTCCTCACTCGGGACAATGCTCTAATAATGATAACCATCACACTTTTATTTACTTACAACTCAAGAATTACAACTTGATAATTAGAACAAAATATGACTCTATATGAATGCCTCCGGCGGTATACCGGGATGTGCAATGACTCATCAGTGACATGTATGAAAGAATTATGAACGGTGGCTTAGCCACAAATATGATGTCAACTACATGATCATGCAAAGCAATATGACAATGATGTAACGTGTCATAACAAACAGAACGGTGCTAAGTTTCATGCCAATATATCTCGGAATGGCTATGGAAATGCCATAATAGGTAGGTATGATGGCTGTTTTGAGGAAGGTATATGGTGGGTTTATGGTACCGGCGAAAGTTGTGCGGTACTAGAGAGGCTAACAATGGTGGAAGGGTGAGAGTGCGTATAATCCATGGACTCAACATTAGTCATAAAGAACTCATATACTTATTGCGAAAATCTATTAGTTATCGAAACAAAGTACTGCGCGCATGCTCCTAGGGGGGTAGATTGGTAGGAAAAGACCATCGCTCGTCCCCGACCGCCACTCATAAAGAAGACAATCAATAAATAAATCATGCTCCGACTTCATCACATAACGGTTCACCACACATGCATGCTATGGGAATCATAAACTTTAGAACAAGTATTTCTCAAATTCACAACTACTCAACTAGCATGACTCTAATTTTACCATCTTGATATCTCAAAACAATCATCAAGTATCAAACTTCTCATAGTATTCAATGCACTTCTTATGAAAGTTTTTATTAAACCCATCTTGGATGCCTATCATATTAGGACTAATGTTATAACCAAGGAAAATTACCATGATGTTCTAAGGGACTCTCAAAATAATATAAGTGAAGCATGAGAGATCAATAATTTCTATAAAATAAAACCACCACCGTGCTCTGAAAGATATAAGTGAAGCACTAGAGCAAAATTATCTAGCTCAAAAGATATAAGTGAAGCACATAGAGTATTCTAATAAATTCCAATTCATGTGTGTCTCTACAAAAAGGTGTGTACAGCAAGGATGATTGTGGTAAACTAAAAAGCAAAGACTCAAATCATACAAGACGCTCCAAGCAAAACACATACCATGTGGTGAATAAAAATATAGCCTCAAGTAAAGTTACCGATGGAAGAAGACGAAAGAGGGGATGCCTTCCGGGGCATCCCCAAGCTTAGGATTTTGGTTGTCCTTGAATTTTACCTTGGGATGTCTTGGGCATCGCCAAGCTTAGACTCTTGCCACTCCTTATTCCAAAATCCATCAAATCATTACCCAAAACTTGAAAACTTCACAACACAAAACTCAACAGAAAATCTCATGAGCTCCGTTAGTATAAGAAAACAAACCACCACTTAAGGTACTGTAATGAAATCATTCTTTAATTTATATTTATGTTAAACCTACTGTATTCCAACTTCTCTATGGTTCATAGACTCCGATACTAGCCATAGATGCATCAAAATAAGCAAACAACACATGAAAAACCGAATCTGTCAAAAACAGAACAGTCTGTAGTAATCTGTAGGTTTCGAATACTTATGGAACCCCAAAAATTCTGAAATAAATTGGTGAACGTGAGGAATTTGTCTATTAATCAACTTCAAAAATAATCAACCTAATCGCACTCTCCAGTAAAAAATGGCAGCAAATCTCGTGAGCGCTAAAGTTTCTGTTTTTAACAGCAAGATCGCTAAAACTTCCCCCAAGTCTTTCCAAAGGTTCTACTTGGCACAAATACAAATTAAAAGCATAAAACCACATATAAACAAAGGCTAGATGAATTATTTATTACTAAACAGAACCAAAAAGCAAGAAACAAAAATAAAATTGGGTTGCCTCCCAACAAGCGCTATCGTTTAACTCCCCTAGATAGGCATAAAAACAAGAATAGATCTAGGTATTATCATCTTTCGTAGGCAATCCATAAGTGGCTCTCATAATTCATAAGGTAATTTAATTTTCTTTCTAGAAAAGTGTTCCATGCCCTTCCTTAGCGTAAATTGGAATCTAATATTCCCTTCTTTCATATCAATAATTGCACCAATCGTTCTAAGGAAAGGTCTACCAAGAATAATGGGACATGTAGGATTGCAATCAATATCAAGAACAATGAAATCTACGGGTACATAATTCCTATTTGCAACAATAAGAACACCATTAATCCTTCCCATAGGTTTCTTAATAGTGGAATCCGCAAGATGCAAATTTAAAAAACAATCATCAAATTCACGGAAACCTAACACATCACAAAAAGTTTTTGGAATCATGGAAACGCTAGCACCCAAATCATAAAAAGCATAGCATTCATGATCTTTAATTTTAATTTTAATAGTAGGTTCCCACTCATCATGAAGTTTTCTAGTGATAGAAACTTCAAATTCAAGCTTTTCTTCATAAGATTGCATTAAAGCATAAACGATATGTTTGGTAAAAGCTTTATTTTGACTATAAGAATGCGGAGAATTTAGCACGGATTGCAACAAGGAAATACAATCTATCAAAAATAGTGCGTTCATTGCTATGTAAAGTTTTGACCTATTCAATCCCACTTTTACCAATGTTTGCATCAAGATCTAAAAACTCTGAATCATTGGGACGCCTTTTAACTAAAGTTGACTCATCTCCAGTCCCATCATTATCTAGATTCATATTGCAAAACAAAGATTTAACTAGCTAAGTGTCCGTGCGTTGCCACGGACTAACAAATATATATATACAAAGAGAAAATTCATGTGACATGAGAGTCAAAGGCCATTTTTATGGGATGATATCTCATGGTCATGATCTAGTAGGTACATACATCTTGTCATTGTCTTTCTTCCACACTCCATGTCTGAGCTACCACGCGACACTCGACTTCCTTCTCCCACCATGCATGCTTTTATCTCCTATTTCTCCTACCTCTACCTTGCACGACAGTACCAAGTTTCTTGTCCAACTATCATAATCTTCTCCGGTAGGGCACCCCCTTAGATTATTACTGACTTGTACATGTTGCAAATAAGATCAACGAAAATGGATACTAAATTTCTGATGAGAAATGAGAATTAAGGGCAATATCTTACCAAGAAAATAATAATTCCAAGACAATCTTTTTATACCTTCTGTCAACATTGGGACACACATTCCACACAATAAGCATGCAATGATGTTGATACTTGATTAATTGTCAATATATGTCTACAGTAAAGATAACTTTACTCAAAACATGTTTTTCTAAGAAGGAAGGATAATTCATATTAGAAAAAAATAAAGGTTTGGGTTCATCCCACCAATGTTTCTCTTGTACAACTCATCTCCGCACCTGCTCACGAGATTGGCCTGTCTCGAGCACACCACTCCCACACACCCTCACAAGAGCGGCACAACCAATCTCTGAGTGCCACTGACACACATGCATGGAGCGCTCACTCCAAGCCTGACTATACACATTCCCACTGTAGCCGAATTCAAAGAGAATCAACGGGGCATCATCCACTTCTTTCATAGGGTCCTATTCATCATGAAATCATAGACCAAGATATTCCTCCCATCCATTTTTTAGGGAAAGGATTTTTCTCGATGTTCCTCTCATCTTCATGGTAGTAATAACCTAAAAACGCCACCAGTCAACTCCGAAGAACATGCAACATTGTGAGAGTCAAAGTCATGGTCAGTCAACTCCGTCAAGAATTTCAAATTATGTGCTATCCAATACGTACTTGTTGCTGATGGAACGACCACATGGATAGCTCCTACAATCTTCATGCAGGTTGCACAAAATTACGCCATAGGAGGTTTCAAACCTTCAATGGGCCACCCTTGGCCATCCAGCCGGTGGTTTTCCATCCTTCCTTACGCCTTACGTCTTGTGGAACCAGGCGCATCCCAGATCCACCGCCTTCCATTCAGGTCGCCACACAGAGGGGAAAAATAGAGTAGGCGGTGGCGCGGAGGAGGAGGCGGTGGTTTTCTATGTCACTGGTGTTTGTGTAGTTGTGCGTTGGAACTTCACAACATGGGGAGGGCGAGGAAATGGGAGAGCAGATTGTCGATGGTGGCATGGGAAAAAGAACGCGGTCTGGGGAGGGGGTCGGTGGCTAGAACTTTGGAAAGGAAGGAAACCTGATTGTGTTTCCCTTTATTTTGTATATGGAAGTTATCGTATGGTTCATGTATGGCAACAAGTCCTATAAAAGAGAACCAAGGATTGATTGATGATTGTGTTTTATTTCATATGGAAACCGATCTGTCGGGGCTACATGTAAGTGCATTATGACTAAGAAAGGATCAATAGATTGAATTAGATTAGAAAAAAACCAGCAGGAGGGTGGAGTTATTAATTAAGAAAAAAGTTTGTAGTGGGAGGTGGGATGAAATAAAACCGGACGAAAATAAAACCGGAGTACCAGGCTACCAACTGCTTCATTAGGAGTAGAGATGGAGCAGTTGGTAGTCTCTGTCGGTCAATTTCGTCCCACCTCCACTGGTTTTTTTCGTCCTAAAAAAATCAATGAAATTTCGTAGGTTAACCAGGGACCACTCCCACCTCCTAGGTTTTTTCCGTCCCACCTTCCATGGTTTCTTTTGTACCTCGCCCCACCTCACATTGAGCCGCCACGAACCGCAAAAACCGCCTACCTTAGCCAAATCAACAAATCTCTCTCATTAATGCAATTTTCTTTAGGAAACAAATAATAGATTCTTTCCTACCTTAGCCAAATCAACGGATCTCTTTCATTAATGCAATTTGCTTTAGCAAACAAATAATAGATTCTTTCCTACCTTAGCCAAATCAACGGATCTCTCCCATTAATGCAATTTGCTTTAGGAAACAAATAATAGATTCTTTCCTACCTTAGCCAGATCAACGGATCTCTCTCATTAATGCAATTTTTCTTTAGGAAACAAATAATAGATTCTTTCCTACCTTAGCCAAATCAACGGATCTCTTCCATTAATGCAATTTGCTTTAGCAAACAAATAATAGATTCTTTCCTACCTTAGCCAAATCAACGGATCTCTCCCCGGTTCGCTGGGCGCGTTTCGATGGGTGGGCGTGGGGGTGGGGGTAATTTGATGGAAAAACCCTGGTTGAAAATAAACTGGTTGAAAGTGGGGGGGACTATTCAACCAAGTCGTCCATTAGGAGTAGAGATAGGAGACACATCAATCACTTTTAGATCTTCATCCTTATTATCATCAAATTCTTCTGATTTGGCAGCCCTCTTATTAACTAAGGTGGCCTTCTTATCCGAGATTTGGGCTATTAAGTTTTCAAGATGAGCGAACTAAGATTTCAGACCATAAAATTCTTTAGACATATCATCGAGCTCTTTATTCATGTAACCCATAAAACTTTTTTGTTCTTTAAGCTCATTTCTAAAGAAATTATTATGCTCAAACTGCAAGGATATAAAACTTCTAACGTTGTTTTCAATTTCTTCCAACCTTCTTAGGTGAGGATCAACACCTTTTGGTAAAGCCATCGCGCCAAACAATCCAACACACAAGCAAGCAAGAGGCAAACAAAAAAGAGGCGAGCGGAAAAAGAGGATGAATAAAACGGCAAGGGTGAAGTGGGGAAGAGGAAAACAAGAGGCAAATGGCAAATAATGTAATGCGAGGGATAAGTGTTTGTGATGGGTACTTGGTATGTCTTGACTTGTGCATAGATCTCCCCCGCAACGGCGCCAGAAATCCTTCTTGCTACCCCTTGAGCACTGCATTGGTTTTCCCTTGAAAAGGAAAGGGTGATGCAGCAAACTAGCGTAAGTATTTCCCTCAGTTTTTGAGAACCAAGGTATCAATCCAGCAGGAGACTACAGACAAGTCCCTCGTACCTACACAAAAAAATAAGAACCTCGCAACCAACACGATAAAGGGGTTGTCAATTCCTTCACAGTCACTTACGAGAGTGAGATCTGATAGAGATAATAATAATAAGATAAATATTTTTGGTATTTTTATTATATAGATTGAAAGTAAAGATTGCAAAATAAAATCGATGGAAACTTATATGATAAAAGATGGACCCGGGGGCCATAGGTTTCACTAGTGGCTTCTCGCAAGATAGCATAAGTATTATGGTGGGTGAACAAATTACAGTCGAGCAATTGATAGAAAAGTGCATAATTATGAGAATATCTAGGAATGATCATGTACATAGGCATCACATCCGCGACAAGTAGACAGAAACGATTCTGCATCTACTACTATTCCTCCACACATTGACCGCTATCCAGCATGCATCTAGAGTATCAAGTTCATAAGAACAGAGTAACGCATTAGGCAAGATGACATGATGTAGAGGGATAAACTCAAGCAATATGATATAAACCCCATCTTTTTATCCTCGATGGCAACAATACAATACGTTCCTTGCTACCCCTGCAGTCACTGGGAAAGGCCACCGCAAGATTGAACCCAAAGCTAAGCACTTCTCCCATTGCAAGAAAGATCAATCTAGTAGGCCAAACCAAACTGATAATTCGAAGAGACTTGCAAAGATAACCAATCATACATAAAAGAATTCAGAGAAGAATCAAATATTGTTCATAGATAAACTTGATCATAAACCCACAATTCATCGGATCTCGACAAACACACCGCAAAAAAGAGTTACAACAAATAGATCTCCAAGAAGATCGAGGAGACATTGCATTGAGATCCAAAGAGGGAGAAGAAGCCATCTAGCTAATAACTATGGACCCGAAGGTCTGTGGTAAACTACTCACACATCATCGGAGAGGCTATGGTGTTGATGTAGAAGCCCTATGTGATCGATTCCCCCTCCGGCGGAGCTCCGGAAAAGGCCCCAAGATGGGATCTCTTGGGTACAGAAGGTTGCGGCGGTGGAAATAGGGTATCGTGGTGCTCCTGGATGTTTTCAGGGTATATGGATATATATAGGAGGAAGAAGTAGGTCGGTGGAGCTGCGAGGGGCCCACGAGGGTGGGGGCACGCCCAGGGGGCAGGCGTGCCTCCCTGCCTCATGGCCACCTCGTTTCTTTCTTGATGTCTACTCCAAGTTCCATGGACCACGTTTGTTCCAAAAATAACTCTCCCGAAGGTTTCATTCCGTTTGGATTCCGTTTGATATTCCTTTTCTGCGAAACACTGAAATAGGCAAAAAAACAGCAATTTGCACTCGGCCTTGGGTTAGTAGGTTAGTCCCAAAAATAATACAAAAGTGTATAAATAAGCCCATTAACATCCAAAACAGATAATATAATAGCATGGAACAATCAAAAAATTATAATCAAGTTATTACTGCTATTGTTACTGTTGCACTTATTACAAAACTACTGTTATCACTGTTACCGTTACCATTGCTGTTGCTACTATTATAAAAACTATCATATTACTTTGCTACTGATCACATTGCTGTAGATAATTAATCTCCACATGTAGTTGAGTTGACAACTCAGCTGCTAATACCTTCAAATATTCTTTGGCTCCCCTTGTGTCGAATCTATAAATTTGGGTTGAATACTCTACCCTCGAAAACTGTTGCGATCCCCTATACTTGTGGGTTATTGTACTGGTTGTGTTTTCAGGGAACGAACTGTTGGGCTAGCTAAAGAATTATTGAATAACATATTGAAAAATTATGATGATTGGACTCTTCCTGAATCACCGCCTAAAACCACTTCGAAGAAGAGGGGTATATTATATCTCAGTCCTGAAGATATGCAAGAGGCAAAGAAATCTATGAAGGAAAAAGGTATTAAAGCTGAGGATGTCAAAAATTTACCTCCTATTGAAGAAATACATGAGCTTAATACACCACGACTGCCTAAGGTGGTAGAGATAAATTCTCTAATGAAGTTCAATGATAATGAAAATCCTCGCAATATGCATCCTAGCCAATGTCTTTATGAGTTTGAAAATTACATTAGAAAACAAGATCACTTCAATGCCAATGTTATGATTGCTCACTTGAGTGACTTGTTATTTAGAATCTCAAATGATGTTGAAGGTGTTGGAAAGCATGCTTCTATGGTTCAAACTCAGTTAGAACAAGTTGCTAAATCTCAAAGAGAGTTGCTTGATGAAATGAATAATAATAAACATGACTTTGCTGTTAGAGTAGCAACTAGAGGAGGTAAAATGACTCAAGAACCACTTTATCCCGAGGGACACCCAAAAAGAATTGAACAATACTCACAAAGAGTTAACACTGATGCAAGTAGTCCTTCTGAAAAGAAAAGGAAGAAGAAAAATGATAGGACTTTGCATGCTTCTAGTGAACCTGATAATGATAATGAAACTTCTATCTCTGATGTTGAAACTCGATCTGGTTATGAACACTCACCTTCTGATAATGAAAAAGATAATGATGAGGTTCATGAAAATACTCAAATGAATAATAAAGAACCAGACAATGATGTTGCGATAGAACCACCTCTTGATCTTGATAACCCACAACCTAAGAAAAAAGGTATGATAAAAGTGACTTTGTGGCTAGAAAATAGGGTAAAGAAAGAGAACCGTGGGTTCAAAAACCTATGCCTTTTCCACCTAAGTCAACCAAAAAGAAAGATGATGAAGAATTTGAACGCTTTGCTGAAATGCCGAGGCCAGTCTTTTTGCGTACTCGCTTGACTGATATCTTGAAAATGCCTCCTTATGCAAAGTATATGAAATACATCATCACTAATAAGAGAAAAATACTGGAAGCTGAAATCTCCACTATGCTTGCTAATTATACTTTTAAGGATGGAGTACCTAAAAAACTTGGAGATCCGGGAATACCAACTATACCTTGCTCCATCAAAAAGAATTATGTGAAAACTGCTTTGTGTGATTTAGGAGCTGGTGTTAGTGTTATGCCTTTCTCTTTATATAAAAGACTTGATTTGAATAAACTCACACCTACTGAAATATCTTTGCAAATGGCTGACAAATCAACTGCCATACCTATCGGTATCTATGAGGATGTGCATGTTGTTGTTGCTAATGTTACTATTTTGACTGACTTTGTTATACTTGAGATGCCTGAGGACGACAACATGTTGATTATCCTTGGTAGACCCTTCTTGAATACTGCAGGGGCTGTTATTGATTGCAATAAAAGCAAGGTCACTTTACATATCAATGGTAATGAGTATACGGGGCACTTTTCGAAGAAACAATTCCAAGTGAATGGTATTAATGTTAATGAAAAATCTCCGACAATCACTATTGGAAGTTTTCAAATACCTCTACCTACTATCAAAAAGAAATATGAAATGCTTATTGCTGGGGACATTCATATCCCCGTTGAGGTAACTTAGTGATTTACGATAGTTCTTCGGTTTCATGCTAATTGAAAGTGGTTGTTAAGAAGACTTGATCAACCTTATTAATGGATCATTTTTGAGCGGTATGAAGTTGATGAATTTAGTAAGCACTACCTTCTGTCCCTACTTTTTGTTTTCTGTTTTTATTAGTTAAATAAAATAAAATGCCATGTTTTTTTCTGTTTTCTGAATTTCCTGTGCAATAAAAAATGACCCAAAAATAAAAGTTCTCAGAATGCTCTGAAAATTTAATACTATTTTTCCTGAATATTTAATAATTTTTGGTGCAAATAATATCATAGGGAGGTGCACCAGGTGGGCACAACCCACCTGGGCGCGCCAGGACCCCCAGGCACGCCCTAGTGGGTTGTGGTCCCCACGTGGGCCCCCTCACTTATCCGTTCACACCACATCATCACTTACCTCCAGAAAAATTCTCCATTGCTCTCTCTCTCTCCTGTGTTTTTTCTCTCAAACCCGCGGATTTCGATCTCTTTGCTCGAAGCTCCATTTCCAAAACTGTTTTGGGGGATTGTTGCTTGGTATGTGACTCCACTATTTGTCCAATTAGTTTTTCTTTTAGTGGTTTATATTTTGAATAATTAGCTACTCTTGGTGCTACTGTAGATGAGCTTGCATGTTGAATTCTTAGAGTTCTAAGTAGTTTGAATGCTTGCTATGGCCTCTATGTATCCCTATGAGTAGTTGCTATCAATCTTATAAAGTTTTGTTGATTAATTTTTATCGCTCAAAAATTTTCAAAAAATTGTACGCGAACATGATGAATCTATTTGGAAGGAGTTCTTCAAGGAGGAGATACTCGGGGTCATCTTCTAGTGACAACTCGACTCGTCTGTCTCATGTCGAACCAAGTGAAAGTTCCATTCGAGATGCAGCCACCAAAACATGCTTATGGCCTTCTGATGATTATATGATGCGTGTGGGCATTAAGGAGGAATTTGAGCAATATGTGCACAATGTCGGTCTCGGTCCCTACATTTCAGATAGGTGCGAGCAACGCCACACTCTTACCGAATCATTTGTCAAAGGATTTAAATTCTATCCCCGTGAGTCTAGGGTGACATTTAAGCTTTATAAAAATCCATTTACCATCTCACTAGAGAGTTTTGCTCACCATTGCAAGCTCCCATTCTGGGGTTCGCTTGACGAACCACCAAGGGCTGAGTACCAATCATTCTTGACTAGTTTTTGCTACGGTGAGACGAGGGGAGTGACACAAGGTAAAATAAAGAGCATTCATTTTCCCACAATTCAGTATTTTGCATTATTTAACGGGAAATGTATAGTAGGCAAGCAAGAGTGTAGTACCCTTTGTGCTCCAGACTTGAGCCTCATACGCACCGCTCTCACCGGTGAAAGGAATTATAACCTTGGAGCGATTGTTGCACGCAGACTTCAGCATAATGCTAACAGTGGCTATTTCTATCGTGGAATATATGCCACGCATTTAGCACGAGGGCTGGGTGTTTCACCTTTTCCCTTTGACCCTATCCTACCAAGCAATATTTAGACTTTGACGCCTTAAAAAGTCATAAGATCCTCAAAGGAAAAATTCATAACTTCACTTGCAATATGTTGTTTAAAACATCTGTTGTGCACAGATATTTGCCTCTGCCTGCTCTTTTTGACTATCACAGCAAAGGAACATATTTTGTTCTTGAGAGCAAGGCCCGAGCTCACAATGCAGCAGTGGACGCAGCATGGCAGGCCGAGGCATCCGCACCGAGGGCCTCCGTGAGCTACCACGCCGACTATTATCTAGACTACTGATCGATTACCAACTTAGGCCAAAAGCCTAAGCTTGGGGGAGTACGTGTTTCTCACCAACATTAAATTCATGTTCACACATTTCATTCCATTTGTTGGTGTTCACACTTTTTCATTGTATCATCCATTCTTAATTTATTTTCTTGCTTTCTTCTTGTGTGTTTGAAAAATCTTAGAAAACCCAAAAAAATTAGTTGTAGTTAGTTTACTTTCTATGCATGCTTAGTTGTAATACTAAAAAGAAAACCCAAAAAGATTTCCTTGTTCTTCTTTTGCTTGTTGGGAGCTTTCCCGTGTAAATAGTTTTCCTCGTTTTTGCTTTGCCCTTTTATTTCCTTGTTCAGGAAAACCAAAAACTCCAGAAACATTCAGTGTGTTTCTCTGAATATTTTTTTTGAGTTGTACCGAGGAGAAGACCACGATGAAAATGTTGAGTGGCTCTCATATGAATAACTGTTAATATAATAGAGAGCCCATTTTACCTTGTCTTCTCCTGTTGAATAAAATGTTTGCAGATCCTAGCTTAGTCCACGACACTCTTGCACTATTATTATTTTCATATCATTTTGTCGTGCAAGTGAAAGGCAATAATGACGATATTTGATGAACTGGCCGTGGCAGAGAGGAACGGGTATGAACTCGACTTGTTCTGTTTTTGTAAATATGTTTAACCTAGTATACATGATTCAGCCCATTATGATTAAACATGTTTGCAATGACAGTTAGAGATTATAATTTCTCATGCCATGCATAAGTAGCTAGGAGTGGATAATGATTTATCTTGGATATCAATAATGCGTTAAAATGATTATGATGTAGTATGATGATATGGTATCCTCCTCTGAATGTTCGGGTGGCTTGACTTGGCACATGTTCATGCATGTAGTTGAATTAAAACCAACATAGCATCTATGATATTTATGTTCATGGTGTTCATATACTACTCATGCCAGTGTCGAGTGTTACTTATGCATAATGCATGTTAATGACCGTTGTTGCTCTCCTGGCCGCTTCTCAGCCTATTTGCTAGCCTTTGCCCGTACTAAGTGGGAATTCTGCTTGTACATCAAAAACCTTGAACCCAAAGTTATTCCAGATGAGTCCACCATACCTACCTATATGCGGTATTACCCTGACGTCCTAAGTAAATTTTCATGTGCCACCTCAAAAAACTTCTAATAAATATTCCTTTTGTGTGCCTGGATCATTCATGGAACGACAGGAGGTGGTCAGTATCTTCCATGCTAACCGGGTTACTCTCAGGTTGAGTGTTTATCCACTCGCCATCGCACAAGAAAAGGGCGGTAATAGGGATGCCCAGTCCCAAACTGCAAACAGAAAAAGCTTAGAAATAATCAAACAAAAACTCCCAATGGTGTCAAAACATTTACTTTTATCGCTTGGGAACCGCTACTAGCGTGCTTAGCATGGAAGATATTGATAACTGATAGTCATGAAGTAAATGAGAAGGGTGCATGTCTCAAAATATCATTTACCTCTGTTTTAAAAACTCGAGCTCTGGCACCTATGCAAATCACTGCTTCCCTCTGCGAAGCGACTATCTATTTACTTTTATGTTGTGCCATCACCATCTAAAACAAGCGCCAGAACCTGAGCGCACTGCTGTCATGACTAATGCATTGTGTGTAGCTAATGTTGGGTGCATCATGACTGGATCTTTTCTACCATGAATTACAATGTTTAGTCACTGCTTGAACTTTGGAGGTGCTCTGCATTTATGTTTTGCGGTCTCAGAAAGGGCTAGTGAGATACCCCTATTGTCATATTATATTATGGTTGTTTTGACAACGTGTTGCCGTTTGAGATATCTTATTATTGCTCGCTAGCTGATTATGTCATTGATATGAGTTAATATAATCTTTAAGAGTTATTGTCGGCATGGTTAATTATAATGTTGGTTGTAAACCAGGGTGTTGTTTAAGCTTATTTATGCAAACAAGAGCAGAAGAGTTTGTAAACATTTTTCTTTTTCACTTTCAGTTTATCAACTGAATTGCCTGAGGACAAGCAAATGTTTAAGCTTGGGGGAGTTGATACGTCTTCAACGTATCTACTTTTCCTAACACTTTTTGAGGGAGTCCTGGATTAGGGGGTCCCGGACAGCCGGACTATATCCTTTGGCCGGACTATTGGACTATGAAGATACAAGATTGAAGACTTCGTCCTATGTCCGGATGGGACTCTCCTTGGCGTGGAAGGCAAGCTAGGCAATACGGATATGAAGATCTCCTCCCTTGTAACCGACTCTGTGTAACCCTAGCCCCCTCTGGTGTCTATATAAACCGGAGGGTTTAGTCCGTAGGACAACAGACAATCATACCATAGGCTAGCTTCTAGAGTTTAGCCTCTACGATCTCGTGGTAGATCAACTCTTGTAATACTCATATCATCAAGAACAATCAAGAAGGACGTAGGGTATTACCTCCGTCAAGAGGGCCCGAACCTGGGTAAACATCGTGTCCCCTGCTTCCTGTTACCATCCTTATTAGACGCACAGTACAGGACCCCCTACCCGAGATCCGCCGGTTTTGACACCAACATTGGTGCTTTCATTGAGAGTTCCACTGTGCCGTCATCATAAGGGGGGATGGCTCGTCTTGTTGTCAAGGACAACATCACTTTTGGGGGAGCCCTGGCTGTAGGCCAAACTCTCCGACTAGGCGGCTTTGTCATGACCGCCGGCTCGGCCGTTGCACCGACGATGACTTCTTGGGTCATCGAAAATAGCCTCCACATCGGCTCAAAATTCGCCGAGCTGATGGACCAATGGAGCTCTCCTCTTTGAACGAGCTCTTGGATCGCATCGCCGCTCTGGGAGTCCCTATGGACTACGATCGGATCGGGCTTAAACCCGACCAAAGGGAGATTAACTCTCCGCCGGTCACCCATCAAATAGCGGTGGTGGAGGAGCAACGCGGCGGTTCTCCCTCTATCCTGAGGATGAACTATGTCCGGATTCCCGAGCTCTCCGAGCCGGATACCCGCTCACGGGAGGACATCGCCCTAACCCTGAACCTAGAATCAGGTCGCATACCAAACCCGCGGAGCAACATCCCGGTGCCCGAACTTCCAAGATCGGAAACTCCCCTGCCCCGGGATCTCAGATTGGGTCAAGGTCTGGACTCAAATCCACCAACCCACCCAGATACAAACGATCTTTCCCACATTAGGCAAGCGCTCCAAGAGACAGTACATCACTATTGGGCCAGATTCCTCCTTGTAATGAACAAGGTCAAAGACTGTCGCGAGGAAGACGCAATTTCATTCTTTTGCAACAATTGCACGGAAAAGGGAATCCTCAACGCCATAAGTCGCCGTGACATAGCACACTTCGCTGACTTGGCGGCCATAGTACAGAAATACTGTGCGATGGAAAGCGCCTGGAAAACCCAAACACAATTTTGGGACAATCCGGCTCTGACAAAATCCCCAGTCCAAACTAAAAGGGTGCACTCTCATAAGTCGCCCGACTCAATTACAAAGAAGCAAAAGCCCACTACAGGGCGTGGAACCGTATTGGAGGGATGGCTTAACGGGCCCTGCAAAATTCATAGTACGGCGGACACCATGCCAACACATAGCCTTACAGCATGTTGGGTACTCCGGCAGGTGGCCAAGAGCGGTGAGGATCTCCTCATCCAAAACACCCCCGAACACCCTCCCGCGGATAACAATGCAGTCTTAACAGTATTCGAGACCTTCGCCTCAAATAATAGGCGTAAGCGAGCACTTCGCAGCCTTGCCGAAGTCTACCATGTAGCAGCAATAAATCCATGGAGCGACACGGCCATTACTTTCAATGCCAGTGACGAACCTAAATTCCAAACAGCCCGAGCACCAGCCGCTCTGGTCCTCAGTCCAATTGTGGATGGCTTTCGGCTCACTAAAGTGCTCATGGACGGCGGCAGCGGATTAAACCTCATTTATGAGGAGACTCTTCAAAAAAGGGAAATAGACAGCAACCGTATTGAGCAAAGCACCACGACCTTCTGAGGAATCATCCCTAGTCGGGAGGCACATTGCGCTGGGAAAATCACACTAGATGTGGTATTCGGCACTCCGGAGAATTACAGGTCTGAAGAAATCACATTCCAGGTGGCCCCGTTCAGTAGCGGATACCACACCCTTCTAGGGCGGGAGGCATTCACGATTTTTCAAGCCATACCCCATTACGGGTACATGAAGCTCAAAATGCCCAGACCCAATGGAATTATCACTCTAGCTAGTGATCCAGACATAGCACTCCGCGCCGAGAACAAAACAGCCGCACTGGCCCTCGAGGCATTATCTAAAGCCCTTGTGGCGGAGGAGTTAACCGCGATGCGCTCCACAGTGGACAGGGACGACATGATACTAAACAAAATATCCAAGTCCACCTCCTTTAAACCAGTGGATGAGAAAGTCAAATTCCAAGTCCATCCAACGGACCCCACAAAAATAGCGTCCATTGGGGCACAGTTAAACCCCGCCATAGACACCACACTACGGGAGTTCCTGCACGAGAATTGCGACATATTCGCCTGGCATCCTTCAGACATGCCAGGAATCCCATGCCGGCTAGCCGAGCATAGCCTTAACATTCTAAAAGGATTCAGGCCAGTCAAGCAGACTCTTCGGCGCTTCTCTGAACCTAAGCGACAAGCCATGGGAGAGGAGCTAGCCAAATTACTGGAGGCCGGATTCATTAGAGAAATAAAGCATCCGGACTGGCTAGCAAACCTGGTGATGGTGCCAAAGAAGGATAAATCATGGCGCCTATGCGTCGACTTCAAGGACCTTAATAAGGCTTGCCCAAAGGATCCCTTCCCCCTCCCTCGCATCGATCAAATTATCGACGCTACCGCAGGACACGACTCATTGTGCTTCCTCGACGCATACTCTGATTACCACCAAATTAAGATGGTGGAGTCCGACCAAGCCGCAACGGCATTTATCACTCCATACGGCCCGTTCTATTTTAATACAATGCCCTTCGGGCTCAAAAACGCCGGCGCAACGTATCAGCACATGATTCAGACATGTCTGGAAAAGCAGATCGGCAAAACAGTGGAGGCATACATCAACGATGTGGTCGTTAAAACCAGACACGTCGACTCCTTAATAGACGACTTGAGGCTCACATTCGACAATCTCTGAACATACGACATTAAGCTCAATCTGGAAAAATGTGTTTTCGGCGTACCCGGCGGAAAGCTCTTGGGCTTTATCGTCTCCAGCAGAGGAATTGAAGCAAATCCGGCCAAAATCCGGGCTCTATCGCAGTTGGCTATCCCAACTGACCTCAAGCAAATCCAGAAGTTAACTCGATGTGTGGCGGCTTTAAGCCGCTTTATCTCCCAACTAGGAGAAAAGGCACTCCCTCTTTATCGCCTTCTTCGGCGCACCGAACACTTCGAGTGGACGGACACAGCCACGGCCGGACTGGAAGAAATAAAAGCCATCCTGGCCACCAACCCAATCTTGGCCGCCCCAACTGTTGGCGAACCAATCCTATTATATATAGGGGCAACTCACCAAGTTGTAAGCGTGGTGCTCGTCGTCGAACGAGAGATGGACGGACATAAATTCCCACTTCAAAAGCCAGTATATTATGTATCCACCATCCTCACTCCATGCAAATCACGGTACCCACATTATCAAAAGATAGCATACGCGGTATTCATGGCATCCCGGAAATTACGACACTACTTTAAAGAGTGTTCAATTATGGTGGCCTCCGAAGTACCACTCAACGACATAATAAACAACCGCGATGCCATGGGCTGGATTGCCAAATGGGCTATCGAGCTCCTCCCATTCGACATAACATATAAACCACGGCGAGCCATTAAGTCGCAAGTACTGGCCGATTTCGTAGTCGAATGGACAGAAGCCGAACTCCCTATAGAGTACGGCACATACTCCAATTCGATCATGCACTTCGACGGCTCTAAAATGATGGCTAGTCTGGGGGCTGGCGTCGTCCTGACATCCCCCACCGGAGATACAGTGCAATACATACTCCAAATACTATATATAGACTCCAATAACGCAGCCGAATACGAGGCCCTATTACACGGTCTCCGGATGGCAGTCTCCATGGGCATTCAACGCCTGGAGGTGCGTGGGGACTCGAACCTTGCAATATCCCAAATAAATGGAGACTTTGATGCCAAGGATCTGAAAATGGCGGCATATCACAACCCCGTCCTAAAAATGTCAGCTCGGTTGAAGGGTCTTGAATTCCACCATGTGGTTCAGGAAAACAACCAGGCGGTGGACATCCTCACCCATATCGGTGCTAAACGCGACCCTGTCCCACCGAACATCTTCCTGGAAAGACTGTTTAAACCATCCATGGTATGGGAAGGGGACACCAGCAACAATAGTCCGGACCCGGCCACAACCCCAGATACCGAACACTCTGACACAATCGGAGGCTCTGCCATCGAAATAACACCTTCAGCCCATGTAATAATGGCCGTCATCACCCCGTGGACAGAACCATTCCTGGCCTACCTAACCAGGCAGGAACTACCCGAGGACCAAAATGAGGCACGCTGCATAGTGCGGTGATCTAAAGCCTACAAGGTCCACGAGGGAGAGCTTTATAAGAAAAGCACTACCGGAGTCCTTCAAAGGTGCATCTCCGAAGAGGAAGGGCGAAGCTTTTGGCAGAAATCCATGCCGGACTCGGCGGCCATCACGCCGCAGCCCGGGCCCTTGTAAGCAAGGCCTTCCGTACAGGTTTTTATTCGCCAACGGCCCGGGCAGATGCGCAGCATCTGGTCCAGCATTGTGTCGGTTTCCAACTATTTGCAAACCAAAGCCATATGCCGCCTACCGCTCTCCAAACAATCCCCATTACTTGGCCCTTTGCGGTCTGGGGGCTTGATATGGTCGGACCCCTTAAAGGGGGAACCCATAAGAAAAAAAAACTTACTGGTCATGGTGGATAAATTCACCAAATGGATAGAAGCCAAACCTGTCAAAACGGCTGAATCCGGACCGGTGATAGACTTCATATCCGGGGTCGTACACCATTATGGCGTCCCCCATAGCATCATCACTGACAACGGCATGAACTTTACAGCCGACGAGGTGAAACTTTGGTGCAGCAACATGGGCATCAAGCTCGATTATGCTTCTATCCATCACCCGCAAACTAACGGTCAAGTCGAGCGAGCGAATGGTCTTATCATGAGCGGCATTAAACCCAAATTAGTGCGGTCCTTAAAGGAGTCAAACACGCACTGGGTAGAGGAGCTCGACTCCGTACTATGGGGGCTGCAGACCACGCCGAATCGCACTACCGGATACACACCGTTCTTCATGGTGTCCGGCGCAGAGGCAGTTCTGCCTTGCAACATAATTCATGACTCACCTCGAGTGCGCATGTACGAAGAAAAAGAGGCCGAGCTTGATCGGCAGGACAGTTTGGACGCCCTAGAGGAGGAGCATGATGTGGCAAAGGCTCGTTCTGCATTCTATCAGCAACAGGCTCGAAGGTATCAAAGCACAGAAGTACAGGCCAAAACCTATAACGTTGGCGGACTAGTTCTACGCCTGCCGGAAAAGAAAAATAACAAGCTCAAGCCCAAATGGGAGGGTCCCTTCATTATTGACCAGGTTCTGACCAGTGGAGCATACCGTCTACGGGATGCATTGGATAATCGACTCGAGCCAAACCCATGGAATGTAGCCAGACTCCGAAGATTGTACGCCTAGCGCCGGACTCTATGTTCATCTCCTCACCTCCGTCAATTTTTTGCAAATCTGTCTTTTCTCTCTTTCTCCCTTTTTACTCTCTTCAAGGCCCTTAAAGGCTATACTTGTGTCCTGGTTACACAATCTTGACGCGCTAACCGTGCTCATTATACCTGGGGGCTTCTTATACAGAAGCTTAATCTAACTATTTTCCGGGGCTTTACGTCCCATACATGTGTTATTCTTCCACATGTACCTTTTTTTGCCATTATATGCATCGATATGACTTAAGTTTTGGCCAAGCTGGGTTGCCTGGCTCTTGTATTTATGCCCTATGTTCCCGTTAATTCGGCTAGGGCATAAGGGGAGCACCTCTGCGATTGTTACTGCCGGGTCAGTCGGATGTGTACCTCAGACTGGGTGAAGCCGAAAGCTAGCGTTCTTAAGGGAATATTCGGTCAGTGAATAAAAGATGACTTTTATCTAATTTGAAACATGCCCCTGGATGTTTATATCCTGCGTCTCTTTTCGCAGTTCGGACATGCACATTAGGGCATGCGTACCCATGGAAAGGAACCCTTAACGGAACTATTCTCCCTGGAAGATGTTTCTTACTACCCATGTAATATAACATAACTAGTTGGGTACATGTCTGTTCAAGCACTTATGACCCCTACGCCTGTGTCACAGCCCTAGAATTTGTTTGCAAATAGTTGCACAAGCATTCATGCATCATGTCTAATTTGATCTGAAACTTGAAATGGGGACATGTGAAAGCCTCAGAGAACATTTCTAAAAATGACCAAGATAAAAATTGCCTCAATTAAGTCCAAGAAAATGTTCCTGTGAATCTCTGGAAATATTGGCAAGGAACAAAATTCAAACCAATATTTTTAGAATCTCAGAAGCAATTATTTTGGGCCTTCGATTTAATCCAATAAATATTTGAATTGGATCTATATTTATTATATAATAAATATATGTTCAATAATTCTGAAAATTGTTGTGTGGATTTGGATAAGTCCATTTAGTTCACACAATTATTTTTTATGAATTTTGAAAATGGTTTGGTCTTGAACTAAATCAAAACATAATAACAAAAATAGAAAACAGAACATAAATTAAATAAAACAGACAAGGGAAAGGGCCTTACCTGGCTCACCTGTAGCAGAGCCGGCCTAGCTCAACAGCCCAGCCCACCAGGGCTCCTCCCTGTCGTCTTCCCCCCCCCCCCTCGCCAGGAGGACGAGCGTGTGGCCGGCGCGCGCGAGCACGCGTCCGGCCACCTCCTGCTTGCTTGCTGCACCCCCTCGATGCCTGGACGCCTCTGGGAGACGCCACGACACCCCCTCGCCCCTCTGCACCTCTTCCCTCCTCGTAGCTCTCTCCCCTCCCCTCGCTTTCCCGAAGCCGAGCGGAGCTCGTCGCTGCCGTACGCCATAGACGTGGCCTCCGTGCTCTCCTCGCCTCTCCGAGCAGCCCACGGGCTCCGCCACGTCTGCCTCGTCCTCTCCACCAAGCTACGCGATGCCGGACGCCCCCGAACGCCCTCACCACCACCATCTTCTACCTCCTGCACCGAGCGTCGCCGTCGTCGATTCTCCGTCGTCAGGACCTCCCCCGAGCCGCTGAGCCTACCCGTCGATCCGCCGTGAGCTCCTCTACCTGCCCCCCTACTTCCCGTGCTCGATTACGCCTCGTAGCCACCGTCCCCTTCAAGCCCGAGCGCTCCTCGCCGCCGTCCATGTCACCGTCGTGGCTACGGCCGTGCAAGCACGCGTCCGAGCGCACCACCGCATTCAGTGCGTCCCTAGGAGCCTAACGCACGCACTCCCTCGCCCTGTCGTGCACTGTAGCCCTCTTTCCCTCTCCACCCGAACTCCGGCGCCGCCGCGAGCTCAGTTCCGGCGAGCTCCGGCCACCCTGTGACCCACTGTTGCCTCTGCTCGATGTAGCCGAGCGAGGGCTCCCCTCTGGTGCCCTCAGCACACCCAGCCACCGCCCCTAGCGCCATTCCGGCAAACTTCCGCCGCGTTCCTGGTCGCCGCCAACGTAACTCCGGCGGGCTGACGTGGTCGCTTAGTTAGGCGCTAATCACCACTAATCCCCCTCCAACAGACACTGACAGGTGGGCCCCGCAGCGGGTCAAATTCCCAGTCAACACGGGATTAACTCCCAGTCAACAGTGAGCCAATGACATGTGGGACCCGGTCGTTAGGTTTGACCTGGTCAGTGTCAGTTGACTCGCTGACGTCATGCTTGCACAATGCTGACGCTATAAATCATTTTCTAGATTTAAGTTTATTCAAGAAATTCCAGAAAATGTTTAAAACTTCTAAAAATCATAGAAATTCAACCGTAACTCCAAATGAAATAAACTATATATGAAAAATTATCAGAAAAATTCAAGGAATCTGTTTATGGCATTTTCATGCATGTTTGAACAACTTAACCTCACTGTTTAGTCCAAAACATGAGAACACACTATTTAAATTCATAGTTTGAATTTGAATTTGAATCTTAGGTTCAAACCAACTTCATTTAACATGTTGCTAGTTGCATTAGCTCAAACCATAGCATATTGCCATGTCATGATCATGCATCATATTGTGCATTGCATTGATTGTGTTTCTTTCTCTGTTGCCGGTATTTGCCCCCTCTCGATAGATGTTGTACCGACGCTGTGATCGTTGACACTGATGAAGACTCAATGTTATCTTCAGAAGTGCCAGGCAAGCAAAACCCCCTTGTTCATTCCGATACAATCCCCCTCTCTCGCTCCTGCTCTCTTTTACTGCATTAGGACAACAACGATTCATCTGTTACTTGTTGCGGTAGTTGAACCCCTTATCCTCTGCATGACCCGTCATTGCCACAGTAAATAGATGAAACCCACTAGCATGAGTAGGAGTTGTTTGAGCCCTGATGTGCCTACTCATTCATGCTTGTTTGTCATGCTTGCTACTGCTTAGTGTTGAGTCAGGTCTGATTCATCGGGGATGGATCGGAGGTGTGTAAACATGTCCTACTGTGAGTGAGCTAAGTGTGTGAACACGTATTGGTAAAGGTAGCGGTGAGAGGCCATGTAGGAGTACATGGTGGGTTGTCTCATTTCAGCCGTCCTTAGGAACTGAGTTCTGTGTTTGTGATCCATGAAACAGCTACTACCACACGTTGGGCCCTGAAATATGACCCCGCTCGACTTACTGAGCCCTCTTGTCCTCTGTGCAGGAGTTGCAATTAGTTTCTGGTGTTTATAGGATATGTGTTGGCGGCCGTGCGTCGCGCTGACCCTAGGGGTGGGCTATGATGCGGTAGATACACTGTGCCACGGTGTACCGGGCGCCCGTTTGGTGTCTCGGGAACCCTACACACATCGTTTGGAGCTATGAGCGAAACTCCGTCCGGATCTCCTCGCGGATGGAACCCGAATAGGCGATAAACCTGGACTAGAGACTTGTGTGGTTAGTCAGGTCGTGGTCTACACCCACGCCGGCTTTCGCTTGAAGTCTGCCGAGCGCATGTCGTGTGTAGACGCTAAGTGGTGGAAACATGTGTGACGAAGTACACCCCTGCAGGGTTATAAATGATCTATTCTAATAGCCGTGTCCGCGGTAAAGGACTTCTGGGTTGCCTATAACAGTTCATAGACAAGTGAAAGTGGATACTCTAAAACTCGCAAGATAAGTGTGAGTGCTATGGATGGCCTTCTCGTAGGGAGACGAGAGCGGATCCAAAGTCGTGTATTGAATGGTGAATATGTGGACTCGTGTGCGCCACCTCAAAAGAGTTGCTTGCAATCGTAGTTCAGGTTAGCCACTGAGTCAAAGCTGGCTTGCTGCAGTTAACCTCCACCCCCCCCCCCCCCCTTGTTGATACCGATGCATATGTAGTTTAGATCTGATGTAAGTCTTGCTGAGTACCCTTGTACTCACGTTTGCTTAATTTATGTTTTGCAGAGAGATTTCAGTCTCGCTAGTAGTTCCGCGTGGACTTCGACGTTTAGCTTGATACCTCAGCTATGATCTTGTGCCCTCGACAGGATTTGGTAGATAGTCAGGCTTCTTAGCCTTTTTCATTTATAGATGTCTGTACTCAGACATGTTAACCTTCCGCATGTGCTTTGCATTGTATGCTATGATTGTTGGGTCATGAGACCCATGTCTGTAATATCTCGCTCCTCGGAGCCTAATGAATAAATACTTGAGTTGTAGAGTTATGTTGTGATGCCATGTTGTATTCACACATATCGAGCATATTGTGTGTATGATTGAAATGCTTGGTATGTGTGGGATCCGACTATCTAGTTGTTTATCCTTGGCAGCCTATCATATGGGGAAATGTAGTCTAGTGCTTCTGAGTGATAGTAGTCCGCTACAGCCCGGATCACCGGAGTCCTGCTAGCCCAGCACTACTGCTCAGGACACTTGACTGGCCGGCATGTGTTTCACTTCGTTCCTATGTCTGTCCCTTCGGGGAAATGTCATGCGGTGACATCCGGAGTCCTGCCTAGCCCGCTACAGCCCGGGTTACCGGAGTCCTGTTAGCCCAGTGCTACAGCCCAGATTCACACGCTGTTGACCGACATGCTCGAGGTTGATTCATGTATGCATGTCCCCATGGGTTAGTGCTGCTTTGGGTTCACGACTAGCCATGTCGGCCCGGGTTCTTTGTCATATGGATGCTAGCGACACTATCATATACGTGAGCCAAAAGGCGCAAACGGTCCCGGGCCAGGTAAGTTGGCACCCGTGGAAATACCATGCATGAGGCCACAAAGTGATATGATGTGTTACATGCTAGATCGGTGTGACCTAGGATCGGGGTCCTGACAGCGTTGGTATCAGAGCCTGACTGCCTGTAGGATTGCCAAGCCAAACTGGTCGAAGTTGAGTCTAGAAATGCTTTAGCTATGTAAGGGAATTGATTGCGGAAGGGAACGTAAGGCTCTTTTTTTACTCCTTATACCTCATGCCCTTCTGATCTGAGTCACCCTCTTCCTTTCTACGGGGATTAAGAACTAGGCCTTCTTATCTATCTATCAGGATGACGTGTTACTAACCCGTTGACTTATAGGATTGATGGATTCATGCTGCAGTTCAGTTCCTACTACTTCCATATATTCATAACTGGCCTCAGAACCTTGATATTATGATTCTGAGTGGTTGTGCCACCATTTTTGCAGGATGTCTCAAATCTTTTCGAGCATTTATAGTCGTTATGCTGTCCGAGTCATCCCAGGTTTCTAAATAGTCTGATGCATTTGCAAACCTTTTCCCCTGTTCCTGATGTCCATTTAGGCCAGGTTAATCACACTAATCGGTGAGTTGAGGTACTCCGTTACCTTGGCATTTATGTTGGAACTATTATTATGACCCTAGGTGTCTTAGAGGATCACCTAGTAATCTAACCATGTTTTGTGTTCCTAGTGTGATGATTCTGGACGTTATTCTTGAAAGCATCCTGTGATGCCATTTAGTTAGTAGGCATTCTATTCCTGGGTTTTTAACCCGAGACTCACCCTACCTGCTTCATGTTGATAGTGTTTGCTAGTTCCTTAGGACATTAGTAAACCTTGTGATAGACCTCGAGGTCCGTGGTATTTCCTTCTTCCAAATACTATGAACCACTTATGGCAGAAGTTCTTGAACCAAAGGATCACAACCAGAGTGCTCTTGATGAGTTCTCCATTCTATATTGTGGCTCTGCCAGTTCTACCTTTCTGCATGGGTTATCTGGAAGAAATATGTTGAACTCGTTCGACATACTAATCTATGCCTCCACAGCTCAGAAAATTATATGTTCCTTGAGTTGTTCCTCTTCAGTTGTATTCCGACCATCCTCTATCAGTAGATAGCCAAGAGTATGTGTGCATTTGTGTTCATCGGTGCCTTTTATTCTTGTGGTCCGTCGAGCCATTCTATTTTAGAATGACTAGGAGAAACAAACTCCAGTACATCATCCATATCTAGGGTTGGGTCAAAATAGTTGTATTCCGCAGATCAAAATGCAACCCAGCTTTTGGTTCTGTTCTACCCTGAAGTATTACCCACTTTATGTCAAGAGCGTCGTGAGAATTGCACATCTCTCATGAATTCTTGACGCAGTGATACTTCTTACCATCATTCTTCATTCCTCGGTCCCGTGTTGTCGCAACCGGAATGCCGACAAGTGAACCATGATGTGTGAAATCAATACTCCTAGCAACTCCGTTGCTCGGTAGTTAATGGACAATATTCTCATCCTTAGCGTGTTGGTTATTGAATTATCATTCTAAGACTGATCGTGCTACCTAGTCCATATTTCTGGTGCACACTTTGATTAATGGGTTAGGATTTTGCTAAACCCTCGCTCCTTGATCATATCGTCTTGCCCTGAAAAGCAAGATTGTTCTCGAGCTTAATAACATATCGGTGGTTCGTGATTTTCCGAATATCTTCTCGGAAGTGTTACCAGGTTGTCACCTGACCGTTATGTTGAGTTCGTGATCAAGATGGTTTTTCAATAAACCACTTTTCCCCAAGAACCTGTGTTGGATACCCCTGAGCTAGTTGGTTAAGCTTAACAACAGCTTGGAGAGTTGGAAGATAAAAGCTTGTTTGACTTAGTTCATGTTAAGGGACATCTTTGTGTTTGTGCGTGTGCTGAAGAAAGATGATATCTTCACCAATTGGTCCTCGTGCTCAGTTGTTGAATCCATTATCTTGTCCAAACCTTGATTTGAGTGTGGGCTATCGTCAAATCAAATCAGAACCAATGATGTTCGTAATGTTGTCTTACTTACGGTTGTCCCTCGAGCATACACCATTATATCTTTGGTCTGACCAATACTATCACATTGTTCACATAGTGGTGGAAGTCCAGTGATATGGAAATTCCGATGAGTTGCTGTTGAGCCCATCAGCGGCATTTTGTCTCCTCCATGATTGTGTTGAACATCCAGCTAGTGTTGGAAACTTTATAAGCATTGCCCTCATGTCCCGATCATGAAGCATATGTCCGGTTGAAAGATGTGACTTCCTCTAATTCATGTGCATCTGATGTAAGTTGCCACCATGAATTCAAGAAAGTTTGTTTTTGCTTCCTCTGGAATCATCCCAAGTCAGTCATGCATGTGCGAAGTATTCTATGGTCTGATAGACTGATCATCTACATCCCATACGTATCCCTAGCACACCAAGCCACTGATTGACTTGTTCAGGGAGAAGAAGTTCTCCATAAGAGCTAATCATATGACTTATGCAAGGACTTCGATATCCTTGATGATGGTTCCCAACCAGGACTCGGTAGTGTTTCATTGTAAGACCACCATGTGGTCATGCTTGTCTGGGACAGCGTGTTCACATGTGTTTAGCAGAACCAGCTCATGTTTTGGAGCTTACTACCGTAGTTCATTCCCCCAAGAATCTCGCAACATCGTCTCGTCGATTTGTGTTGCAAACTTTCATTTTGTTTCTAGACTCGATGAGTCTGGAATATCCTGACACCAACCAGATCTGAATCTCAAGCAGATATGATGGTTGGAGCACTTTCCAAGAACTATAATATTGGTCCCTCGATAACCGGTAAAGTAGTTGTCGTGGCCAACACATCCAGCCGGAAGACCTATTATTGTAGTATCTCGATTGAAGAAAGTTGGCCACCTCCCCATGAGGATTTCGTAGGATTTACCTCTGTAGTTAATCCTTATAGATTCTTGTGCTCCCGAAGTCCGACCTCTTACTTGGTGTCCTAGATACCAAACCATATCAATAAATGAGCTATCCTAGCGCATCAAGGAGAACATTAGAAGCGGAGTGCTAAAAGTCTCTCGATCGATTATCCAGATTTTGTTTCCTTGGCCTCGCTAAGGTGAAATCTGAGAAGTGTTATCTTTCTTTGCATCTGCATCTTCCACCATTATTCATCGTGGTAGCATGTTGTGTTGCCAGGATCCTTGACACGGATATTGGCAGAACCTTGATGAATACGGAAATGCTCAAGTTCTTGAGAGCACGCTCAGGCACTAGGTTCTGACGTTGTCATTAAGTGGAATGTGTGTCCGTCCTCGCAGTTGTTTGTTAGCCATCCAATTGGTGGAATCACCTTTGCCGGTGAACCTTCTCCCCAGTTACTAGAATCATTCCCAACATTTGCATTTTGTCTCCAGCTTGCACCTCAGTAGTTTTGTTCAGGATCATCCTCAAAAGTGGACTTACCATGGGTCTCATCCATTTCCGATGATAAGCAAAAATCATCCATTGCGTTGTCTTCAACAAGGTAGTCCACATCATCCATCCTAGTCGGAGTATGCCATTCTTTCGTACCCCTTCCAACGATCAATTGTAAATTGCCTTAAGCTGGTATGAAGAGTTCCAACGATCTCTGAATCAAAAGTAATTCTTTTTGCCACTTAAGGGAATAGTTCTTCGAGTCACCTTCCCCGAGGTGCCCTGTTTTAGAATCATGGCAATTTCCCTCGCTACTTTGAAACCCTCGTCAAATTGTTTCTTCTATCGCTCCTGATGCAAGTTTTGCCTCTCAGTTCGCGAGATGTTTCTATGTCTCACTCCGTGAGTTGATCGTGAGTTGCCTGATCTTCGAGGAGATCGACTCTTTAGGGTTTTCCTTCCTTCTCATTGTCATGAGTGGATGAAATTCTCAGAGCAAGACATCAAGACAATGATGGTGATCGGATCAACAACCTTATGAGATGCAACCTGGATCATGAAGACCGTGTTAGTTGTGCCCCTCTGTCTTCTTACCTCACGTCTTGAATCTCGGGACGAGATTTTTGTTAGTGGGGGTGAGTTGTCACAGCCCTAGAATTTGTTTGCAAATAGTTGCACAAGCATTCATGCATCATGTCTAATTTGATCTGAAACTTGAAATGGGGACATGTGAAAGCCTCAGAGAACATTTCTAAAAATGACCAAGATAAAAATTGCCTCAATTAAGTCCAAGAAAATGTTCCTGTGAATCTCTGGAAATATTGGCAAGGAACAAAATTCAAACCAATATTTTTAGAATCTCAGAAGCAATTATTTTGGGCCTTTGATTTAATCCAATAAATATTTGAATTGGATATATATTTATTATATAATAAATATATGTTCAATAATTCTGAAAATTGTTGTGTGGATTTGGATAAGTCCATTTAGTTCACACAATTATTTTTTATGACTTTTGAAAATGGTTTGGTCTTGAACAAAATCAAAACATAATAGCAAAAATAGAAAACAGAACATAAATTAAATAAAACAGACAAGGGAAAGGGCCTTACCTGGCTCACCTGTAGCAGAGCCGGCCCAGCTCAACAGCCCAGCCCACCAGGGCTCCTCCCTGTCGTCTCCCCCCCCCCTCGCCAGGAGGACAAGCGTGTGGCCGGCGCGCGCGAGCACGCGTCCGGCCACCTCCTGCTTGCTTGCCGCACCCCCTCGATGCCTGGACGCCTCTGGGAGACGCCACGACACCCCCTCGCCCCTCTGCACCTCTTCCCTCCTCGTAGCTCTCTCCCCTCCCCTCGCTTTCCCGAAGCCGAGCGGAGCTCGTCGCCACCGTACGCCGTAGACGCGGCCTCCGTGCTCCCCTCGCCTCTCCGAGCAGCCCACGGGCTCCGCCACGTCTGCCTCGTTCTCTCCACCAAGCTACGCGATGCCGGACGCCCCCGAACGCCCTCACCACCACCATCTTCTACCTCCTGCACCGAGCGTCACCGTCGTCGATTCTCCGTCGTCAGGACCTCCCCCGAGCCGCTGAGCCTACCCGTCGATCCGCCGTGAGCTCCTCTACCTGCCCCCCTACTTCCCGTGCTCGATTACACCTCGTAGCCACCGCCCCCTTCAAGCCCGAGCGCTCCTCGCCGCCGGCCATGTCGCCGTCATGGCTACGGCCGTGCAAGCACGCGTCTGAGCGCACCACCGCATTCAGTGCGTCCCTAGGAGCCTAACGCACGCACTCCCTCGCCCTGTCGTGCACCGTAGCCCTCTTTCCCTCTCCGCCCGAACTCCGGCGCCGCCGCGAGCTCAGTTCCGGCGAGCTCCGGCCACCCTGTGACCCACTGTTGCCTCTGCTCGATGCAGCCGAGCGAGGGCTCCCCTCTGGTGCCCTCAGCACACCCAGCCAGCGCCCCTAGCGCCATTCCGGCGAACTTCCGCCGCGTTCCTGGTCGCCGCCGACGTAACTCCGGCGGGCTGACGTGGTCGCTTAGTTAGGCGCTAATCACCACTAATCCCCCTCCAACAGACACTAACAGGTGGGCCCCGCAGCGGGTAAAATTCCCAGTCAACACGGGATTAACTCCCAATCAACAGTGAGCCAATGACATGTGGGACCCGGTCGTCAGGTTTGACCTGGTCAGCGTCAGTTGACTCGCTGACGTCATGCTTGCACAATGCTGACGCTATAAATCATTTTCTAGATTTAAGTTTATTCAGGAAATTCCAGAAAATGTTTAAAACTTCTAAAAATCATAGAAATTCAACCGTAACTCCAAATGAAATAAACTATATATGAAAAATTATCAGAAAAATTCAAGGAATCTGTTTATGGCATTTCCATGCATGTTTGAACAACTTAACCTCACTGTTTAGTCCAAAACATGATAACACACTATTTAAATTCATAGTTTGAATTTGAATTTGAATCTTAGGTTCAAACCAACTTCATTTAACATGTTGCTAGTTGCATTAGCTCAAACCATAGCATATTGCCATGTCATGATCATGCATCATATTGTGCATTGCATTGATTGTGTTTCTTTCTCTGTTGCCGGTATTTGCCCCCTCTCGATAGACGTTGTACCGACGCTGTGATCGTTGACACTGATGAAGACTCAATGTTATCTTCAGAAGTGCCAGGCAAGCAAAACCCCCTTGTTCATTCCGATACAATCCCCCTCTCTCGCTCCTGCTCTCTTTTACTGCATTAGGACAACAACGATTCATCTGTTACTTGTTGCGGTAGTTGAACCCCTTATCCTCTGCATGACCTGTCATTGCCACAGTAAATAGATGAAACCCACTAGCATGAGTAGGAGTTGTTTGAGCCCTGATGTGCCTACTCATTCATGCTTGTTTTTCATGCTTGCTATTGCTTAGAGTTGAGTCAGGTCTGATTCATCGGGGATGGATCGGAGGTGTGTAAACATGTCCTACTGTGTGTGAGCTAAGTGTGTGAACACGTATTGGTAAAGGTAGCGGTGAGAGGCCCTGTAGGAGTACATGGTGGGTTGTCTCATTTCAGCCGTCCTTAGGAACTGAGTTCTGTGTTTGTGATCCAAGAAACAGCTACTACCATACGTTGGGCCCTGAAATATGACCCCGCTCGACTTACTGACCCCTCTCGTCATCTGTCCAGGAGTTGCAATTAGTTTCTGGTGTTTATAGGATATGTGTTGGCGGCCGTGCGTAGCGCTGACCCTAGGGGTGGGCTATGATGCGGTAGATACACTGTGGCATGGTGTACCGGGTGCCCGTTTGGTGTCTCGGGAACCCTGCACACATCGTTTGGGGCTGTGAGCGAAACTCCGGCCGGATCTCCTCGCGGATGGAACCTGAATAGGCGATAAACCTGGACTAGAGACTTGTGTGGTTAGTCAGGTCGTGGTCTACACCCACGTCGGCTTTCGCTTGAAGTCTGCCGAGCACATGTCGTGTGCAGACGCTAAGTGGTGGAAACATGTGTGACGAAGTACACCCCTGCAGGGTTATAAATGATCTATTCGAATAGCCGTGTCCGCGGTAAAGGACTTCTGGGTTGCCTATAACAGTTCATAGACAAGTGAAAGTGGATACTCTAAAACTCGCAAGATAAGTGTGAGTGCTATGGATGGCCTTCTCGTAGGGAGACGAGAGCGGATCCATAGTGGTGTATTGAATGGTGAATATGTGGACTCGTGTGCGCCACCTCAAAAGAGTTGCTTGCAATCGTAGTTCAGGTTAGCCACTGAGTCAAAGCTGGCTTGCTGCAGTTAACCTCCACCCCCCCCCCTTGTTGATACCGATGCATATGTAGTTTAGATATGATGTAAGTCTTGCTGAGTACCCTTGTACTCACGTTTGCTTAATTTATGTTTTGCAGAGAGATTTCAGTCTCGCTAGTAGTTCCGCGTGGACTTCGACGTTTAGCTTGATACCTCAGCTACGATCTTGTGCCCTCGACGGGATTTGGTAGATAGTCAGGCTTCTTAGCCTTTTTCATTTATAGATGTCTGTACTCAGACATGTTAAGCTTCCGCATGTGCTTTGCATTGTATGCTATGATTGTTGGGTCATGAGACCCATGTCTGTAATATCTCGCTCCTCGGAGCCTAATGAATAAATACTTGAGTTGTAGAGTTATGTTGTGATGCCATGTTGTATTCACACATATCGAGCATATTGTGTGTATGATTGAAATGCTTGGTATGTGTGGGATCCGACTATCTAGTTGTTTATCCTTGGCAACCTATCATATGGGGAAATGTAGTCTAGTGCTTCTGAGCGATAGTAGTCCGCTACAGCCCGGATCACCGGAGTCCTGCTAGCCCAGCACTACTGCTCAGGACACTTGACTGGCCGGCATGTGTTTCACTTCGTTCCTATGTCTGTCCCTTCGGGGAAATGTCACGCGGTGACATCCGGAGTCCTGCCTAGCCTGCTACAGCCCGGGTTACCGGAGTCCTGTTAGCCCAGTGCTACAGCCCAGATTCACACGCTGTTGACTGACATGCTCGAGGTTGATTCATGTATGCCTGTCCCCATGGGTTAGTGCCGCTTTGGGTTCACGACTAGCCATGTCGGCCCGGGTTCTTTGTCATATGGATGCTAGCGACAGTATCATATACGTGAGCAAAAAGGCGCAAACGGTCCCGGGCCAGGTAAGGTGGCACCCGTGGAAATACCGTGCGTGAGGCCACAAAGTGATATGATGTGTTACATGCTAGATCGGTGTGACCTAGGATCGTGGTCCTGACAGCCTGGTCTCCGTGCATGCCCGGTTTTTACATAACCGAGCGGGTATTCGGATACACTCCGAACTGTCGGGTCCAGAGGTCGAAGCGAAAAGGTCCGCCATAACAGATGATTTACAATCCGGCTAGGGACATTACATATGTCACTTGAATTACACAGTCACTAAGACTGATTCAATTCTTCTTCTATACCATCCAACAAGCTGTCTAGCCTACAATCCTGTTGGGAATACTTTACGGCTAATTCTACTTGATCATACACTAAACTGACGGGGATCTCTTTCCCATCGGGCCCCACAGGTCCGACCTCGGCCATGTGGTTTGGGTCTGCTTTGGTATATCGTGTCTTCACAATAGCCCAGGCTTCCCTTGCACCTTGTCGGTAGGCTGATATCTTCCATAATCGGAAGCACCGCCGCGCTCCCTTGAGCTTCTCTATAAGCTCCCCCATGCCTCCTGGCGGGGACGCGGATGGCCACAAGGCTTGGGCAATACCCTGCATCACCTGCCGAACTTGCTCGTGCAGTTGTGAGAGCTCTGGTAGAAGATCACCCGAAGACCCGGGCATCTCCTCCGTGGGACAACCCGTCAGCATACCTGTAGACATAACGCCGTTAGCCAGCTTCTTCGCCGAACTCCTTTAAAAGTTCGTTCAAGCACTTACTAAAAATGCCGCGCCGAAGCCGTTTATTCTCCTTCACGGTATCTGCAAGCTGGGCTCGGACATCTTTCAGTTTCACGCCTAGCCGGATATTGGCGTCTTGGAGATCATTTTTCTCCTACCTGACTCGCGTCAGCACGCGCTCGCCAGCATTTCGCTATTGATCATCACGTGCCGCATCCACCTCCACGGCCTCCGAATTCACTCTAGGGCCACCTGCAACATGTATTGTTAGGTTTGCATACATGCCGCATACTACCTGGTACCCTTATTCTTTGCAATGGATACAAGTGTTACCAGAGGGACCCTTCTCGGACTCCTTCAACGCGGCAACAATGGCCCCTAGCTGGGCCTTGCACTCGTCTAGCTCTTGAGACAATTAGGAATTCTTCTCTATAAGAACCTGCACAAATAATGATCCTTAAATCAGTTGCGTCAACTGTTTCAAGTCTCATGGGCTACTGATACATATAATCGTCAGATTTGCTTACCCGTATATCCCTTACATACTGGTCCATGGCTCTGGCTAGACCATTTTGAGCAGCATGGATGTACGCGTCTCCGGAATTGAAGGCATCAAATGCCTCTGGTGAGAAACAAGCGTCACAGAGTACTGCCCAGCGACGCGTGTGATTCATGGCGCTCTCCAATTCGGAATTTGTAGCAGATGGTCTGTCTGCATCCTCTGTAGGAGGATTATCCAGCGTCTGCCCCGCGTTAGCTTCCGCCTCCATGTCCGGCCCTGGAGCCCGACTGGTCGAGGCGTGATCGGCAGCCTCTCCGGATATAGTCCGGCGAGCGTTTTTTCTGCTAAGAAACACAGATGTCATTGCATTTTAAGAAAGACGACGACCACAGAGTGAGGTTTTGCGTCATACCTCTGTGCCGGCGTCTCCATACTGACCGCCTTCCTTTTTGGCCTACCCGGCTTCGGTGCCTCTTGTTGGCGAGTTGCAGTGGGTTCGGCACGGCGTCCCGAATGCCTTCCCTGTAAACACCATATGTGTATGGTAGGTGAAGTGCATAAAAGGGGATCCTTTTGGGGAGTTGGGACTTTGGTTTTTCTTACATGCGACGCAGGGAGTAGTCCGGGATAGTCGGCCGTTATGGCCACCATGGCATCATCACAACTCAATTGATAGAATTGCCTGTCTATTAGCTCCACGAATATGTCCAGATCCTCTTCGAGTCTGGATCGAGGGCCCGGACAGGGTCCTCTGGTTGTGGAGGTGGGCTGTTGACCTCCCTTACAGCTTTTCGTAGTTCCTGCCGTGAAATGGCAAGGTGAGTACCTATGATGAAGAATGCAGGAAGGATGGGAGTAAAAAGGTACAACTCACCCAGCTTGGAGGGTTGTACATGGAGAATCCATCCCGTGGCTTGATACGGATGAACTCCTCTTCCTCTCCCTTGAACAACTCGGACAGAATTTTTGCTAAAGCAGCAGCGGAGTCCGGTCCCTTACGCCCACAACGGGTGGCATCATCTTCCCCGTTAAAACACCACAGGGGGTGCCCTCGATATTGAAGTGGCTGCACTCCCCGCATTATGCATATTGACATAACCTCGATTATTGTCAATCTTGATTGAGCCAGCGCTTTAATCCGGTTCATCAGGTAAAGGACTTCTCTGTTGTCTTCCTCCTGGGGGACTTCGTGGGCGCCAGCTTCGGTGTTTCTTCAAAGGAGCATTGTTGAACTCAGGAAGACCCCACCGAACAGGGTCTGGAAGGGGGGTGTCCTCCATGTAAAACCACTCCGAAGGCCAGTCTTCGGACGTCTTCTTCAGAGTACCGGACAGATATCCGGTCTCGGCGATGCGCCATATTTCGGCTCCGCCCACCTGATAAAGTGACCCCTTCTGTGTGCGGGGCACAAGGCAAATAACCTTTTCCACAGCTCGAAATGAGCCTCGCAGCCCAGAAACAGCTCACAAAGGGCAACATAACCAGCGATATGTAATATGGAAGCAGGGGTGAAATTATGCAGTTGGAGGCCGTAAAACTCCAGGAGCCCGCGGAGGAACGGATGAATTGGAAATCCGAGTCCCCTTAGTAAGTAAGGGACAAGGCATACCCGCTCCCCCTTAGAGGGGCTGGGGAAGCTCTCCGCTTGCTCCCCATCATTATAGGTGGCGAGCCCGGGTCGGACAGGACCATATACGCTGGAGGCAGAAATCCCTGGGTTTGCAACTCTACTAATCGGCTGTGCGGGACGGAACACTTCTCCCAATCACCGGGCTTAGGGCTATGGGAGCAAGAGGAGGAGCTGCGGTGGCCGGCCATGATGGAATGGATTTTTCCGAGTGCGCTCCCATGGATTCTCGCCGTGGGAGGATGGTGTGGATTGGATCTAAGAATCCCCATCCCTTTAATAGACGATTTATTTACCTGGCTAGGGGGGCGAATGTAAAAACGCCCTGGCTCCTCGCATTCGCTCGATGCATGGAAGATGGCCCTTATTGGGCGCAGAAGCCAAGAAGTCCAACATTTATGGGAGCTGGACACTACTTAGCAGATATTCTGGATTTGGAGAAGAACCCGCCTTGCAATGCCGAAGACAATACTGCGCGCCGGACTCATCTTCATTGAAGCCTGGTTCAGGGGCTACTGAGGGAGTCCTGGATTAGGGGGTCTTCGGACAGCCGGACTATATCCTTTGGTCGGACTATTGGACTATGAAGATACAAGATTGAAGACTTCGTCCTGTGTCCGGATGGGACTCTCCTTGGCGTGGAAGGCAAGCTAGGCAATACGGATATGAAGATCTCCTCCCTTGTATCCGACTCTGTGTAACCCTAGCCCCCTCCGGTGTCTATATAAACCGGAGGGTTTAGTCCGTAGGACAACAGACAATCATACCATAGGCTAGCTTCTAGGGTTTAGCCTCTAAAATCTCGTGGTAGATCAACTCTTGTAATACGCATATCATCAAGAACAATCAAGCAGGACGTAGGGTATTACCTCCATCAAGAGGGCCCGAACCTGGCTAAACATCGTGTCCCCTACTTCCTGTTACCATCCACCTTAGACGCACAGTTCGGGACCCGCTACTCGAGATCCGCCGGTTTTGACACCGACACTTTCCTCTTGTTTTGGACTCTAATTTGCATGATTTGAATGAAACTAACCCCGGACTGACGTTGTTTTCAGTAGAACTACCATGGTGTTGTTCTTGTGCAGAAATAAATGTTCTCGGAATGGAACGAAACTATGCGAGGATTTTTTATACAATAAATAAGAATTTCTGGAGCCAAGATCCACCAGGGGGCACCTGGGTGGGCACAACCCACCAGGGATCCCCCCTCCTAGCGCGGCCAGGTGGGTTGTCCCCATCTGATGGCCCCGCAGACCCCGAAACCGACGATATAGAATCTTAATTTTCCAGAAAAAAATCAAGGAGAAAGAATTATCGCGATCCACGAGACGGAGCCGCCGTCACCTCATATTCTTCATCGGGAGGCCTGATCTGGAGTCCGTTTGGGGCTCCGGAGAGGGGGGTCTTCGTTCTTCATCGTCACCAACCCTTCTCCATTCCCAATTCCATGATGCTCCCCACCGGGAGTGAGTAATTCCTTCGTAGGCTCGCTGGTCGGTGAGGAGTTGGATGAGATTCATCATGTAATCGAGTTAGTTTTTAGGGCATGATCCCTAGTATCCACTATGTCCTAAGATTGATGTTGCTATGACTTTGCCATGCTTAATGCTTGTCACTTTGGGCCTGGGGGCATGCCATGATTTCATATGTGAACCGTTTATGTTATCACCATTATATCTATGTTCTAGATCCGATCTTGCAAGTTATAGTCACATACTATGTGTTGTGATCTGGCAACCCCGTAGTGACAATAGTCGGGACCACTCCCGGTGATGACCGTAGTTTGAGGAGTTCATGTATTTACCGTGTGTTATTGCTTTGTTCTGGTTCTCTGTTAAAAGGAGGCCTTAATATCCCTTAGTTTCCAATAGGACCCCGCTGCCACGGGAAGGCGGGACAAAAGATGTCATGCAAGTTCTTTCCATAAGCACGTATGACTATTTACGGAATACATGCTTACATTATATTGATGAATTGGAGCTAGTGCCATATCGCCCTAGGTTATAACTGTCTCATGATGAATATCATCCAACAAGTCACTGATCCAAAGCCTACGAATTTATCTTATATTGTTCTTGCTAAGTTACTACTGCTACTGTTGCACTTGTTACAAAACTACTGTTATCACTGTTATCGTTACCATTGCTGCTACTACTATTATCAAAACGATCATATTACTTTGCTACTGATCACGTTGATGTAGATAATTAATCTCCATGTGTGCTTGAATTGACAACTCAGCTGCTAATACCTTCAAATATTCTTTGGCTCCCCCTGTGTCGAATCTATAAATTTGGGTTGAATACTCTATCCTCAAAAACTGTTGTGATCCCCTATACTTGTGGGTTATCAATGTGACAGACCCGTTGACTAAACCTCTCTCACAAGCAAAACATGATCACACCTTAGTACTCTTTGGGTGGTAATCACATGGCGATGTGAACTAGATTATTGACTCTAGTAAACTCTTTGGGTGTTGGTCACATGGCGATGTGAACTATGGGTGTTAAATCATATGGTGATGTGAACTAGATTATTGACTCTAGTGCAAGTGGGAGACTGAAGGAAATATGCCCTAGAGGCAATAGTAAAGTTGTTATTTTATATTTCCTTATTCATGATAAAGGTTTATTATTCATGCTAGAATTGTATTAATCGGAAAGCTAAATACATGAGTGGATACATAAACAAATACTGTGTCCCTAGTAAGCCTCTACTAGACTAGCTCGTTGATCAAAGATGGTTATGGTTTCCTAACCATAGACATGTGTTGTCATTTGATAACGGGATCACATCATTAGGAGAATGATGTGCTGGACAAGACCCATTCGTTAGCTTAGCATATTGATCGTCCAGTTTACTGCTATTGCTTTCTTCATGTCAAATACATATTCCATTGACTATGAGATTATCCAACCTCGGATACCATAGGAATACCTTGTGTGCTATCAAACACACAACATAATTGGGAGATCATAAAGATGCTCTACAGGTATCTCTGTAGGTGTTTGTTGAGTTGGCATAGATCAAGATTATGATTTGTCACTCCGAGTATCAGAGAGGTATCTCTGGGCCCTCTCGGTAATACACATCATAAGCTTTGCAAGCAAACGACAAAGGAGTTAGTCACGAGGTTATGTATTACGGAATGAGCAAAGAGACTTGCCAATAACGAGATTGAACTAGGTATGAAGATACCAACTATCGAATCTCGGGCAAGTAACATACCGATGGTGTCGGGTGGTAGGATCAACATATGCCAACGGGTGGCTTATCATTGCGGGGGCCAATAGAACGTCGCCGGTGCCTAGAAACGGGATGAGGCGTAGACATGCACATCGGCGAATCTTACCCAGCTTCAGGGCTCTCCGGGGAGATAACACCCCTACTGCTGCTCTGCGGGGTCTCCGCATGGTTACTAAGTTCACAGGTGGCTACAATGCTCCTCGAGCTATTTGGGGTAGAAGGAGGAAGAAGGGCTTAGCTCAGCTTGCTCCTTCTCCTTGTGTGTATCTAGGTCTAGAAAGAGAGTTCAACCCTTTGCATGGGTGCACCGGGGGGTTTATATAGGCCTACCCCCCGGGGGTACAATGGTAATCCAACTGGGCGCGGGGCCCAGCTGTCTGTGGCTATGTTCGCCGGCTTCTGGGGCCCGCCGGCTGGTGGGTCCCGCCGGCTGCCGGCTCCCGGGTCGATAGGCCGGCCCCACTGGCCAGTGCCTGGTCGGCGGCTGGTTATTGTTGCTCCATGTTTGCTGGCGCAGGCTTGGTCGGGGTAAGCGTGGCTACAGTAACGCCGCCCTGGCGGGCGATTACTGTAGCCCCGCCGCACCTTGTCTCCTTAATGGGCGTCTCCCTCGAGGAAGGCGGCAGGCCGGCTACGTGAAGCTGGCCCTCTGTCTTGCCGGCTTGAGAGGGGGTGTGGCCGCCTTCGGCATCTCTCTGCCCGAAGGGGCCCACCGCCTCGGGGGCCACGCTGGCGGCCCGTCGTGGACGGCGTCAGAGCCGCCGTGGCTACAGTGCCGCGCCGGGCGGGCCGTAGCTGCCCGCACGACGCGCCATACCAGGCGTGCTCCGGGTTTTGGGGGTGGCAGGCTCCACTGTAGCCACGCCCCGCTTCATCATCGCAGAGTGGACGTGTACACCGCGGTTACGGCGTTGACTGCTTTATCAGAGCCGGCCCGGCGGTAGCCGGCCGTGCCATAGCCGGCCCTGCCGTAGCCGGCCCTCCACAGTTTTCTTCATGGGGGTAAAAAGGGTGGGCCGCCCCCCAAGCCGGCTAAGATGGCAGTCGGCTAGGGGGGAGGCGGCCCAGGTCTTGAGTCTCTTTATGAGCCGAATGGGCTCATAATTTTTTCTGAGGGGCCAGGGGACGCCGACTGGGCTACCCATGGCTATTTACCCCGACAGTAGTCCCCGAAGGCGGGCGAGCTTCACGGCAGACGGAAGGACGGGAAGCTTGGCCGGCTTCATACCATGAGGGGCTGACCTCGTCGTTGCAGCCGACTTCGGAGTGCTTTTCGTTACTAGGGTGACCGTGGTTGACCCGCGGGCTGGCCGCGGGCCCCACAACGAGCCACGGGGCGGGGAAGCCCTGCCATCGCACGCGCGCGATGGGACGCCGCCGCATGCCCGGGCCCGCCACTCCCTGGCCTCGGCCCGGGCGCAGATCTTCTGTGGCCCGAGGGGACTGCTCGCCTCCCCGTGGCCGTTACTTCGCGTCATCAAGGCGCGTAATTAACGCGGGCGTGGGGGAGATGGGCACGATCGATCCCCACGATCCCCCACGCCGCGCCTCCTCGTCTCTGGCGCACGCACCTACAAGTAGGGGGGGAGGGGGAGAGGCACAAGCCTGTTCGCTCCCCCGCTCCCCGTCCCTTTTGCTCTTCTTCCTCCTCTTCTTCTTCCTTGCGCCCAACGCAGTTTCGCGCCGCAGCCCACTCACGCCGCTATGTCTCTGGCTTTGTCGAGCTCGTGGGACGGGTCCAATGTCCACGATGACCACATCGAGTTCCTCCGCCAGACCCGGCGCTTGCCCGCCGCCAACCTCGTGCAGGTGCGTTTGGCACCCGCGAAGGAGGTCTCGCCGGCCCCGGAGGAAGGCGAGCGCGTCGTCTTCCGCGCGCACTTCCTCCGTGGCTTCGGCTTCCCGGCGAGCAGCTTCATGCGCTCCTTTCTTGAATTCTACAATCTCCAACCACACCACGTCACGCCCAACACAGTGCTGCAGCTCTCGGCCTTCGTCTCGCTCTGCGAGGGGTTCCTGGGGGTGCTGCCGACGCTGGAGCTCTGGGCAGAGCTGTTCTAGAACAAGCTCGGCACTGTCTCCGCCGGCGTGCCGGCTCCCTGCGGCGCCTTCATCACGATGAAGAGGGCAAGCGACGACAACCCCTTCCCCCACATCCCTCTGATCCAATCTGTCAAGCTCTGGCAGAAGTCTTATTTCTACGTCAAGAACGTCGCCCCGCATGGCGACTACGTCAATCTGCCGGCTTACGTAGCCGGCCCGCCGACTGGGAAGCGGCGGACCTGGGGCTACCGGTCGAAGCCCTTATCTCCGGCTGGGAATGCTTCCATCTCCCGGCCGCGGCTGATGGTCCAGTCGGAAGGTCTGCGCGCGTCCGATCTGGTAACCGCCTTCGTCGAGCGCTGGATTCTGCCCGTCCAAAGCCGGCCGCACATGATGTGCCAAATGAGTGGACGGTTTGATCCTTGCCGGCTGAGCACATGGGAGATGCCCCACGCCGAGGTGGCTCTGATGGCAAACTACATCGCCAACCTGAAGCTCACCGACGAGTGGCAATTCGGCAAGGCGCCGTACTCCCGCGCCCATCCTCCGCCTATGGTAAGTTTTTCTTCTTGTCGTCTGCCGGCTTGGGTCAGCCGGCTTCTGACCAGGCGGCTCTTCTCTTTTCTCTCTTCGTCAGAATCCTCTTCTTCCGTCGCCATTCGGGGCGGCTGGAGTCGACCGTGAGTACGCCCCGGACCGTACGGTGGACGACCTCGATGACCCGGATCTCTCCGCCATCGCCATGGAGGATGCCGCCACGGGGGATGCCGCCGAGCTCGGCGGCACCGGGCTCTCGGCCAGTTTCGACGACTGGCCGGACGATTTTGAAGCCGAAGAACTCCCGCGCCGCCAGCCAGCAACCGACCGCCGTGGCGCGAGCTCGTCTGTCGCGTCGACTGCCGGTGGTGGGAAAGGGAAACGCCGGGCCGCGCTCCCGCTCTTCGGAAGCCGGCCAAAGAAACCGAAGGCCTCCGCCGCGGCCACAAAGCACGAGGAGGCGGCGGCGAAGGCGGCTCGCTTCCGGAAGGCGGTGAAGAAGCCCCCCTCAGTTTCCGCGTAAGTCTAGTAGCCGCCTACGTGCTTGTTATTCTGAAGTCTTCTTTTCTTGAATGCTTTTCTGATTTTCTGAGCAGGGCGCCGCTTTCCCTCGAGCGAGGCCCAGCCGGCTCCGTGGTCGGGCCGAGTGCTGGATCCTCAGGGTCCCGCCGAGTGGACCCCCGCGCCGAACTTGACGCAGCCACGGAGCGCAACGCTCGCGAGGCGCACCGAGAGAGGGAGGCGGTGGAGCGGGAGGCGGCGGAGCGGGAGGCCGCCCAGACGGCGCCAGGGGGAGCGAGCATGGCGGCTAAGACTCCGTCGGAGCGGGCGGCCGCGGAGACGGAGGTGGAAGGCGCGCGTAGCCAGACTCCGCTACTCGCCATCCCCCTCCAGACTTTGGATCCGGATATCCCTCTACCCACGGCGGAGGAGATTATCCCCGAGCAGCCGCCGGTGCAGAGGGGCGAAGTCCTCGAGGTATCCGTCGAGAGGACGTCGCCGGCAGCGCCAGCCGGAGCAGGCGAAGGCGGCCAATCATCGGCGGTGCCGGAGGAGCCGGCCCGGGCCGCGCCCGAGGCCGGAGCCGGCCTTGAGATCGAGCTGGCGGCGGGCCGGCCCGCCGGAGGGAGCACGGCCCCGCCGGACACGCGCCGAGCCGCGGGGGCTGAGCGGACGGCAGACGCCTTGGAGGCGGCCAGCTCCGCTACGTCCGGCTAGACTCCTAGCGGAGGGAGCGGCGAGCTGAACGTCGCGGCTCAAGAGGTTCGGAGCCGGCTGCAGGCACAGGCCGGCCTCCTGAGGCAATTTACTCAGGAGTTTCTGTCGACGCGGTCTGCAATCCGGGTAAGTCTTCACTCCTTGACCGTTCTGGTCCTTTGAATTTTTTCCGTGGGGGCGCGCTAGCGCCCCCACTAGGTGTAGTCCCCGAGATCCGGGCCGACTGCAGCGCAGTCGGGTCGGATCTTACTTGACGACTATCTTGACTATTTTTTCTGATCTCCAGGATTACCACAATTCTCGCGCTGCCGCCTTCAACTCCCAGGCTCGGGAGCTAAGACGGAGGACCGAGGACCTCGCTAGCAGCCGGCGTAAGTGTTTTGTCCTTATTAATTTCTCGTGGGGGCGCGACAGCGCACCCACTGGGTGTAGTCCCCGAGATCCGGGCCGACTGCAGCGCAGTCGGGTCGGATCTTACTCGACGACTTCTCCTTTGCTGACTGTTCTCTTTATTTTTTGCTCGTGCAGAGGCCAACGCCGACCTGCGGTGGGAACTCGGCGTGGTGCAGGCTGCTCTTCGTGCCAAGGACGCCGAGTACGCTGACTTGGTTCAAGAGTGCGACCGCCTGGCGACGAAACTGGCCGACCAAGAGGAGAGCCACAAGGCGGCCCTGCAAAAGGCGCAGGACGGCGAGGCTACCCTGAAGGCGGATGTCGAGGCCAGGGAGGCGAGCTGGGCCGAGACGCGCCGGGCGTTGGAAGAAGGCTTCGGCCGGATCGAGGATCTCTTCGATGGTAGGCTGTCTTTCTTGCTCTTCTTCCATTCGCCGGCCACCTATGGTTTTGTTTTGACTTGTGTTTGTTGTCTTGTGCAGAGTACTTCCCCGGCCAGTCCGTCCTTGCCGCCCAAGCCATCGAAGCCTACCGCGAGGAGCGCCGTCAGGCCGGGGTTGTGATTCCGCCGGATGTGAACCGGACGTTGTCGGAGCAGCTTATCGCCGTCCAAGCGCGGCTGCAGCCGGCCCACCGGTTGCTCCGCCGGCTCCAACGCGCCGGGGCGACGTTGCTGGCCGCGCTCTGGCCCGGCCAGACAATTCCCCGCACACCAAGCCGGACGGCCGACTGGCTCGAAGTCGCAGTCGGCCGCTTCGAGGCCTGGAAGGCGTCCACGGCCCGCCTTGGAGCCGGGCACGCGCCGGAGTTCGTCCGTGCGTGGTACCCAGGGCTAAGCCTGGACCAGCTGCGGACGTGGCGGTCGAAAGCCGACGCCGAGCTGGAGGAGGTGCGGCCGGCGATCGCGCAACGCGCCTCGACGATCGCCGAGTGCAGCGACACCAGCGTCTTCGCGCTGGAGCTCAACGACGATGGCGCCGCCCAGCCGGAGGAATGGTTCGGGCTGAACCCGGCGGACGGCGAGGACTCAGCCGAAGAGATCGCCTCCAGCGACGAGGGCGAGGACGACGAGGAGGAGGACGGCGAAGATGCCGACCCGACTGGTGAGACGGCCGACCGTCCCCCAGCCGACCGTGCCTCCAGCAACGAGCCACGCGGGAGTGCGCCCTCTGCCGGAGACAACGATCAAGCCGAGGTTGGCCAGCCGGCCGCTCCTCCAGCCGGCGCGACTACTTCTACCACCTAGCCCGGCTCGTCTGCGGCCCCGCCGGCTTGATCTGCCGTTCTTTTTGTCCCTGTTTTACTTTTTCGGACAATTTTAAGTTTCTGCAATTCCACCCACTGGGGGTGTATCGAACAATGTTGGATGTCGACCTCTCTGGAGGCTTTTTGTGTAAATATTAATATATGCATGTGTTGGCGTTCATCCAAGTGTACTTTTTGTCCTTAGGATCTTTCCTTTGCCGCCTTCCCTCTTTGGGAAGGCAAGTACTTGGGCTTTCTTGGATTTGAAGTAGACTGAATGTAGGCCGGCCGGCTGGCTACTCTGGTAGTCGGTCGGCGTGAGGCAGTCAGCCGGCTTTTGTTATATATGTGAGCCTGTTTGGTCCCTAGCCTTTTTTCATGTGGGCACCCTTTCCGGCTTGTGGCTCTTGCCAGCCGGGCAGTCGGTTCCTCGAGCTGCGATTTCGGCAAGAGCCAAGCCTGGGTGTCGGCACATTACTTGTCTGACTGCGGGTAGGGCTCCTAATATAACTCTAGTCGGCCAGTCCCCGGGCCGACTCGTCGGACCCGGTACCGGACAAAATAAATGAAGAGGTAAAATCATACGCATGATAACTTTCATTCATAAGATAAAGGGTGGCAGTCCCCGAGTCTTTCTCGGGGAGCCTACTGTTTCGTACTAAATACAAAAGTGGGCATAACACATACTGCGTTTTAACTGTAAAACTTCCGAAGGAGATTTGCGTTCCATGGTCGCTCCGACTCCTTGCCGGAGTCGTCTCTCTTGCATGCCTTCGGCTTCTGCGTGTCGATGAGGTAGTAGGCGTCGTTGCCCAAGGCTCTGCTGATGATGAAGGGGCCTTCCCAGGGGGCTGCGAGCTTGTGCTAGCCGGCTGTTCGCTGGATCAGCCGGAGCACAAGGTCGCCCTCCTGGAAGGATCTTGGGCGGACCCTCCGGCTATGGTAGCGGCGCAGACCCTGCTGGTAGATGGCAGACCGGCTGAGGGCTAACAGCCGGGCCTCTTCCAGCAGGTCGACGCCGTCTTCTCGTGCTTCTTTGGCTTCCGCTTCCGTGTACATGGTTACCCGAGGCGAGTCGAACTCGATGTCTGTTGGGATGACCGCCTCGGCACCATACACAAGGAAGAAGGGAGTGAAGCCGGTTGATCTGTTGGGAGTAGTGCGCAGACTCCATAGGACAGCCGGCAGCTCATCGAGCCAGCAGCCGGCTGAGCGCTCCAGAGGTACGACCAGTCGAGGCTTGATGCCGGACAGAATGAGGCCATTTGCTCGCTCCACTTGGCCGTTTGACTGCGGGTGGGCGACTGACGCAAGGTCCAGCCGGATACCTTGCGCAGCGCAGAACCGTGCCAAGGCGCCTTTGGCAAAGTTCGTGCCGTTGTCGGTGATGATGCTGTGCGGTACGCCGTACCGAGTTGTTATGTCTGCAATGAAGGTCACTGCAGTCGGCCCATTCAGCTTCTTGATCGGCTTCGCCTCGATCCACTTGGTGAATTTGTCGACGGCGACAAGAAAATGTGTCATGCTGCCGCGCGCCGTCTTGAATGGGCCCACCATATCCAATCCCCAGACGGCAAAGGGCCAGGTGATGGGAATGGTCTTGAGTGCTGAAGCCGGCATGTGTTGCTACGAGCTGAAAAGCTGGCAGCCTTTGCAGTGTTTGACTAGCTCTTTGGCGTCGTCCAAAGCGGTCGGCCAGAAGAAACCGTGGCTGAAGGCTTTGGCGACCAGTGATCTTGATGCGGCGTGGTGGCCGCACTCTCCTTGGTGTATATCCCTGAGGATCGCGATGCCTTTCTCCTGCTCGACGCATCGTTGCAAGACTCCGGTGGCGCTGCGCTTGACGAGCTCTCTGTTGACGATTGTGTATGCTCCAGCCCGGCGCTGAACTTGTCTTGCTTCGTTTTTGTCAGCCAGCGGGTCATGGTTCACCAAAAAGTTGCGGATGGTTTGGGCCCATGATGGGGCGGCGACCTCCTCAGCCACCAATTTGGCCACAGCCACTAGGGTGGGCGGGCTGGGCGGTGCAGTGCTGGAGTCGGCCGCCGCTTCCTGTGCTGAAGAAATCCCTGGGCCGGCTACCGCAGTCCCCGGGCCGGCTACCGCAGTCCCCGGGCTGGGTGCAGCAGTCCCCGGGCCGGGTACTGCAGTCCCCGAGCCAAATATTGAAGTCCCCAGGCCGGCTGCTTGATTCTTCGAGCCGGACCCGGCCCCCTCGGGGTTAGGCGGCATGAAAATGGAGTCGGATTCCGGAGACGGCTTGATTGAAGGCTTGAGGAGGCGCTGCAGGGCGACGCCGGCTGGTATTGCTTGCCGCGTGGAGCCTATTCGTGCCAGAGCATCCGCTGGCTCGTTGTCGGCTCGCGGCACATGAAGGAACTCACACCCGTCGAAGTATCCGCTGATTTGCTGCACTAGGAAACGGTAGCTCGCCATGTTCGCGTCCTTGGCGTCCCGGTCGCCAGAAGATTTCTGCACCACCAAATCCGAGTCGCCATAGCACAGGATCCGGCGAATGCCAAGTTCCTTGGCAAGCCGGAGCCCGTGTATGAGCGCCTCGTACTCGGCTACGTTGTTGGAGGCGGCGAAGTGGATCTGCAGCGTGTATCTGAGCTTGTCGCCCTTTGGAGAGGTAAGGACGACGCCGGCTCCCAAGCCGGTGCGCATCTTTGATCCGTCAAAGTGCATGCGCCAATGGGTGGAGTCGGGCACTGGTGGTAAGTACTGGGTCTCGGCCCAGTCGACGAGGAAATCGGCCAGCGCTTGCGTCTTGATGGCGGTGCGGGGTTGGTAGAAGATCGTGTAGGGGGGCAGCTCGATGGCCCATTTGGCCACCCGGCCGGATGCATCCCGGCTGCCTATGATGTCGGCTAGCGGGGCAGTGCATACGACCGTGATGGGGTGTTCTTGAAAGAACGGCTTCAGCTTCTTGGCGGCGAAGTACACGCCATAGCACATCTTCTGATAGTGCGGGTAATTTTGTTTCGAGGTGGACAGCACCTCGCTCAGGTAGTAAACCGGCCTTTGGACCGGCTGGGCTCGGCCTTCTTCGGGGCGTTCGACCACAATGACGGTGCTGACCACCCGGCTAGTGGCGGCAATATATAGGAGCATGGGCTCCTTCTCAATCGGTGCCGCCAAGACAGGCGGCGTGGACAGCATTTTCTTCAGCTCGTGGAAAGCTTGGTCGGCCTGGTCGTTCCACTCAAAGTGAGTGCTCTTCTTCATGAGGCGGTAGAGGGGGAGAGCTTTTTCTCCAAGCCGGCTGATGAAACGGTTAAGGGAGGCCAGGCACCCGGTGAACTTCTGAATCTCTCGGAGCTTGGTTGGGACCGCCATCCTCTCGATGGCCTTGATCTTCACAGGGTTGCACTCTATGCCGCGTTCAGAGACCAGAAAGCCTAGGAGCTGGCCGGCTGGCACTCCGAACACGCATTTCTCCGGGTTGAGCTTGATCCGGAACCGGCGCAGGTTCTCGAATGTCTCCTTCAAGTCTTCCAGCAGAGTGCCACTCTTCTCCGTCTTCACCACAACATCATCCACGTAAACGTGGGCATTCTTGCCGAGCTGCATGAGGAGGCACTTCTGCATGCAACGCTGAAAAGTGGCGCCGGCATTCCTCAAGCCGAACGTCATAGTCAGGTAGCAGAAGGCTCCAAACGGCGTGATGAAGGCGGTCTTCAGTTGGTCGTCCGGGTTCAGCTTGATCTGGTGGTATCCCGAGTAGGCATCCAAAAAGCTCAACAGCTCGCATCCGGCTGTGGAGTCTATCACTTGATCAATCCTGGGCAGAGCGAAGGGATCTTTTGGGCAGGCTTTGTTGAGGCTCGTGTAATCTATACACATGCGCCACTTGTTATTCTTTTTCAGCACGAGAACCGGGTTCGCGAGCCATTCGGGGAAGAAAACTTCCATGATGAAGCCGGCTGCAAGGAGCCAGGCTATCTCCTCCCCTACGATCCTTCTCTTCTCTTCTGACAGTCGGCGGAGGGGCTGCTTGACTGGTTTAGCATCCTCCCGCACGTGCAATTTGTGCTCGGCGAAATCCTTCGGAACACCCGGCATGTCCTTGGGGGACCATGCAAAGATATCCCGATTCTCACGGAGGAAATCGGCGAGCTCGCCTTCCTATTTGCTATCCAGGCTCGCCCCAATGACGGCAAACCTCTCGGGGTGCTCGGGGTTGAGCTGTATCTTCTTGGTCTCCTTGGCCGGCTGGAAAGATCCTTGGGCGTCATACTCCTTGGAGTCGGCGGGTTGGTTTAGCTGCTTGCTGGCCAGGGCCACGACCCGGTCCAGCGTCTTCCTCTCGGCAACGATCACGAGGGACTCAGCCAGCCGGCTGCTGGCCGCAGCGTAGTCGGCGGACTTCTTGTAGTTGCCGGCGATGGTGATGACACCCTTGGAGCTCGGTATCTTCATCTTGAGGTAAGCATAGTGGGGGACTGCCATGAACTTGGCCAAGGCGGGTCGGCCAAGCAAGGCATGATAAGGGCTCTCCAGGTCCACCACTTCGAACCAGATTGCTTCTCGGCGGAAATGATCCCTGCCCCCAAAGAGTACATCGATCTTGAGCTTGCCGATGGGGGCACAGGACAATCCGGGTACGATGCCGTGGAACACCATTTGAGTCGGCGCAAGTTGCTTGGCCTTGACGCCCAGCTTCTCCATGGTGTCGCGGTACAGGATGTTGATGCTGTTTCCGCCGTCGATCAGCACGCGGGAGAAGCGTGCGGCACGCGTATCCGTTGCGAGGGTGGCCTCCAGGACCAATGCGTAGGAGCCAGGGGATGGCATCGCCTCTGGGTGGTCGGCCCGGCTCCAGCTGATGGGTTTCTCCGACCAATGCATGTGGCCGGCTGGGCTGGTGGCGGCCATGTTGACCTCCTATTGCTCTCGGCGCTTGCTGCGCCGGTCTTCGGGCTGGCTCGTGAAGACGACATAAGACGCTTGCTCATCGGGGAACTCGTCCTGCATGGCATCGACCGCAGGCCGGGCGGCTTTGGGCGGCGGAGCCGGCGGCGGCGGGCCGGCAGGCGGAGTCGGCGTGAGCCCTTCGCCCTTCGAGATTCGGGCGAGCCAGTTGCATTTGCGGGTCGTGTGGTTGGATGGCTTAGCGCCGCTGTGGAACTTGCACGGGGCATCAAGGGTTTGCTCATAGGAGAAGGCCGGCTGCCAAGCCGGCCGGCCGCCCTTGGGCTTTTTGGGTGCGGGCCGCCCTTCAGGCGGCGCGTCTTCGACCGTGGCCACCTGCCGACTGGCGGGAGGCGGCGCAGGGCCCTTGCGTTTTTGATCATTCTGGTGTTGGCGTCGGCCGCCGTCTCCAGCCAGTGCTTTGGGCGCCGGATTGAGCACCTTTTTGGATGTGTCCACCCGGAGCTCGGTCTTCATCGAGGAGTCGGCAGTGGCGTACTTGTCGGCGATGTTCAAGAGCTCGTCGAGGGTGGTCGACTCATCGTAGAGAAGCTTGTGCTTGAGGAGGGTGCCCTCTCGGCACCCGGCTGTGAAGTATTCGATGGCTTGCACCTCGTGCACCCCCTCGCAGGAGTTGCGGAGCTCGGCCCAACGCGTCAGGTAGTCGCGAGTGGACTCGGCTGGGCCCTGTACGCACAGGGAGAGCTGCCGGGGCTTGGGAGCCCGCTTGTAGGTGCTGGTGAAGTTGCGAACAAAGGCTTCAGTGAAATCCACCCAGCTGTTGATGCTGAGGGGCTTAAGGCTGTTGAGCCAAGTCCGCGCCGTGCCTTGCAGCATGAGGGGCACGTACTTTACGGCAACGCGCCGGTTGCCATTGGCGATGCTGACGGCTGTGGAGTAGTCGGTCAGCCAGTCTTCCGGCTTCACCGAGCCGTTGTACTTGGGTGTGTCTCTTGGGAGCGAGAACCCTTTGGGGAAGGGCTCGTTGCGGATGCGGGGGCCGAAGCAAGGCGGGCCGACATCGTCTTCTTCTTCTAGCGCCAGGGATTGGGCCAGCCGGTCGATCCGGTGGCGGGCGTCGTTTTCACCGACTCCCTCCCGGCGACCAAGCCGGCCGCTGAGAGTCGGGTGAGCCACTGGAGGCGGGGTAGGATATCTTTCTCCGCGAGCTCGAGGCGGAGGCGGGGTGCCCCGCCATTCCATGGCTCGGGGGTGGCCGTCCGCGTCTCGCTCGATGGAGACTTGGGTCCGGCTTCGGCTGGAAGCCGGCTCTTTCTCGCGCCGCGCGCGGGTGTAGCTGGTAGTCGGCGACCGGGAGGTCGCGCCGTGTTCGTGGCGCGGGGGAGGGCTCCCCGCGCAGGCGTCGGCCTCGTGCCGTCGTGCGGCCGCATCAATTAGTTGCTGGATGCGCCGCGTCATATGGGGGAGATCTTCGGCTTCCAAGCCGTCCAGCTCGTCTACAGCCGCCTGGGCGGCGCGCAGGTTCTCGAGCGGGGTGGCGTAGACCGGGCGATCCACCCCAAGCGTGTCGGCGATGACGGCGCCGCGTTGCCTGACAGCGCCGGCCCGGCTAGGGCCAGCCGGAGCCGGCGTGCCGAAGGCGGCGCGGTCAGCTTCGCGCAGGTAGGCCTCGGTGAGGCGTCTTACGGAGGCCAGCCGCCGGCCCTCCGCGAGGAGGGCGAGGCGGCGTGCCTCCAGAACTTCGTCGCTGGCGTCAGCCGGAAGGGGGACGGACAAGTCTTGGGCTGCCGCGCGCGGGGAGTCGCGGGTGCCCTCGTCAGTCGGGCCGTCGAGGCCGATAACCATCACCTCGGGGGCGTCAGAATCGCGATCGCCAGCCGGAGGGAGCGGGTCGTTGTAGACCGTGACGTTGGTGGGGAAGGTATCGTAGGATGCCGCGTCGGAGTCGACGGGCATCGGGTCGGTGGAGCCAACCGACTCCAAGTCCGCAGCGGGCTCGCTGGAGACGTGGAGCTGGCTGAGGAGGCTGGCGAGGTGATCTGTGCCCGCATCGGAGGCGAGCTCGTCGGAGATGCGGGCCTTGTCGAAGAGGTTGGCGAGGCTGCTAGCCGCGCAGATGTCGGCGACGCCATGCAGCGCGTCGCGGCAAGCGCCATCGGGCGAGCCAGGCTGGCTGCGCCCGCGAGGAAGGAAAAGGGTTCCCGTCCAGAACAGGTCTCCGGACGACGGTGCACCTGGCCCCACGGTGGGCGCCAAATGTCGGGTGGTAGGATCGACATATGCCAACGGGTGGCTTATCATTGCGGGGGCCAATAGAACGTCACCGGTGCCTGGAAACGGGATGAGGTGTAGACATGCACGCCGGCGAATCTTACCCAGCTTCAGGGTTCTCCGAGGAGATAACACCCCTACTGCTGCTCTGCGGGGTCTCCGCATGGTTACTAAGTTCACAGGTGGCTACAATGCTCCTCGAGCTATTTGGGGTAGAAGGAGGAAGAAGGGCTTAGCTCAGCTTGCTCCTTCTCCTTGTGTGTGTCTAGGCCTAGAAAGAGAGTTCAACCCTTTGCATGGGTGCACCGGGGGGTTTATATAGGCCTACCCCCCGGGGGTACAATGGTAATCCGACTGGGCGCGGGGCCCAGCTGTTTGTGGCTATGTTCGCCGGCTTCTGGGGCCCGCCGGCTGGTGGGTCCCGCCGGCTGCCGGCTCCCAGGTCGACAGGCCGGCCCCACTGGCCAGGGCCTGGTCGGCGGCTGGTTACTGTTGCTCCGTGTTTGCTGGCGCAGGCTTGGTCGGGGTAAGCGTGGCTACAGTAACGCCGCCCTGGCGGGCGATTACTGTAGCCCCGCCGCACCTTGTCTCCTTAATGGGTATCTCCCTCGAGGAAGGCGGCAGGCCGGCTACGTGAAGCCGGCCCTCTGTCTTGCCGGCTTGAGAGGGGGTGTGGCCGCCTTCGCCATCTCTCTGCCCGAAGGGGCCCACCGCCTCGGGGGCCATGCTGGCGGCCCGTCGTGGACAGCGTCAGAGCCGCCGTGGCTACAGTGCCGCGCCAGGCGGACCGCAGCTGCCCGCACGACGCGCCGTACCAGGCGTGCTCCGGGTTTTGGGGGTGGCAGGCTCCACTGTAGCCATGCCCCGCTTCATCATCGCAGAGTGGACGCGTACACCGCGGGTACGGCGTTGACTGCTTTATCGGAGCCGGCCCGGCGGTAGCCGGCCGTGCCATAGCCGGCCTTGCCATAGCCGGCCCTGCCGTAGCCGGCCATGCCGTAGCCGGCCCTCCACAGTTTTCTTCATGGGGGTAAAAAGGGTGGGCCGCCCCCCAAGCCGGCTAAGATGGCAGTCGGCTAGGGGGGAGGCGGCCCAGGTCTTGAGTCTCTTTATGAGCCGGATGGGCTCATAATTTTTTCTGAGGGGCCAGGGGAAGCCGACTGGGCTACCCATGGCTATTTACCCCGACAGATGGATAAAGGGAATTACGTATGTTGTCATAACAGTTTGACCGATAAAGATCTTCATAGAATATGTAGGAGTCAATATGGGCATCCAGGTTCCGATGTTGGTTATTGACCGGAGAGGTGTCCTGTGTCTACATAGTTCTCGAACCCGTATGTTTTGGTGATCGAATGTTGTTCAGAGTCTCGGATGAGATCACGGACATGACGAGGAGTCTCGAAATGGTCGAGAGGTAATGATTGATATATAGGACAATGGTATTTGGACACAGAAGTGTTCTGGGACTTACCGGGGAGGAATTGGGTCACCTGAAGGGGTTCTGGGCACCCCTCGGCAAGATATGGGCCTTATGGGCCAAAAGAGGGGACAGACCAGCCCACAAGGGGGCTAGTGCACCCCCTCCCTTGTTTGGCCAGCCCTAGGGAAGGAAAAGGAGGAGGGCTAGCCCCTCCCGCCTTTCCCTCTCATGGGAGAAAGGAAAGGGGGGCGCCACCCTCCCCTGCCTTTCCCCGCACTCCAAATAAGGAAAGGGGCGTGGCTTGGGAAGGACCCCAAGTAGGATTCCTCCTATTTGGGTGCCTCCTTTGGCTACTCCTTCCTCCCTCCCACCTATATATATATATATATATATATATATATGTGTGTGTGTGTGTGTGTGTGTGTGTGTGTGTGTGTGTGTGTGTGTGTGTGTGTGTGTGTGTGTGTGTGGGAGGGGGCGCCTAGCAAACACCAGATCAATTGTTAGCCGTGTGCGGTGCCCACTCCACCGTTTACACCCGCACTCATATTTCCGTAGTGCTTAGGCAAAGTCCTGCGGAGATCACCTCACCATCACCGTCACCATGCCGTCATGCTGACGGAACTCATCTACTACCTCCACATATTGCTGGATCAAGAAGGCGAGGAACGTCACCGAGCTGAATGTGTGCAGAATGCGGAGGTGGCGTGCGTTCGGTACTTGATCGGTTGGAGCGCGAAGAAGTTCGACGACATCAACCGCATTGTTTAACGCTTCCGCTTACAGTCTACGAGGGTACATAGACACACTCTCCCGCTCTCATTGCTATGCGTCTCCTTGATAGATCTTGCGTGTGCGTAGAATTTTTTTGTTTTCCATGCAACAATTCCCAACACTCTTGCCGGTGTTGGTGCTCTCTTTTCACCATCGTCGTAGCACCTCCATGACCATGCCACCACATTGACTCCACCATCCTCTGCCTAGCGCCAAGCACGTCGGCCACGCTCCATGACAACCACCACTTCGATAGATTATGCGGGGGAGAGGCGTAGGACTCTTCACCGTCCGGCTTCTCAACCACTATTTTGGGGGTCAGAGTAATGACACCAAAGTTCAAGTGCACCATGCCGAGAGTCCGAATATAAAATTCATGGAACATCGACATGATCATAGGCTGCAATTGCAGCCAAGACTTCTGGAAGAAGGCCACCGGGAGGCCGCTTGGGCCAGGTGCCTAGCTAGCCTTCATGTCGGCAATCCCCTACCCACCTCCTCCGGCGAGAAAGGCAGGGATAGTTCCACATTCTCAGTGGCATAAACTTTGCCTGCTACTAGCCAATAATCATCTGCCAGAGAAACCCTATAGCAGGCTTCTGCCATGAAGAGCTCCTTATGGAAGGAGTAAATGTGCGTCATGATATCTCTCGACTGCTCAAGGTGGCCTTCTCCCTCCCACAAACAAGGGATGGAGCATTTGTGATGCCACCCATTAGCAATAGCCTAAAAATAGGCTGCATTATAGTCCCCGTTCTAAGAGCCAATTCTGACACCTCCACCCCCACCCCCACTGCCCGACGCTGCTAGAAAAGCTCTTCACCCTTGAAGATCTCCATATGAGAGGATTCGAGGGTGTGCCGCACGAACCACTCATCGTCATAGAGGCCAATGCCACTGACAATCACATCCAACGCCCTGATCTGGTTAAGCACCAAGATTGCCCCCCCCCCTCATGCATGAATTGTCACACTAATTTGTGACAATGATGCCAAATATCGACAACACAGAACACCCTAGGCGGAGCGGCAGCCGCCTTCGCCCACCTAAGTTGCGGTGCTTCCACAAAACCTACTGCAAAAACCCCAAGGTTTCAAAGTGGAAACACTTCGATCTAGGGCGCACCCTCCCCGACAAGAAAAGCGGGGGTGAGTGATCAGAACCAAATTGGGTAACAGCCTTTAGGGAGCATAGTGGAAGAGCCACCTTCGACTGAACGGACGCAAGGACTAGATCCAACACACTCTGGATTGGGTTGAGCTCTTTATTTGTCCAAGTAAACCTAGCCCCCACGCGAGCAGTCTTGGGAAGAGCCATCTGCGCAATGTAGTCATTGAAAAGACTCATGCGCGGAAGGTCACAATAGTCGAGCTTTTGTCTGCGTGATGCCAAATCAGACTGAAGTCCCCTGCCACTACCATCGGGATGGGACTTCGATCAGCAGTGGCCTTTAGCTCAGATAATTTTTTTTTTAAAACAACCCATGGTCAGTCGGACCGTAGACAATTATCACCTTCCAGCTGAGGTTCAAACATCTGTCGGCTAGAGACAAGCCGACATTCTAAGAAAGAACTCCCCACCATCCATATTCTTAACTACGAAAGTTTAACTCTAAAAAAATCCCTACGAAAGTGCCCTACTTGACACCCGGCAGAATGGCCTCTGAGTGTGAATATTGAAGTTGATAATTAATGAGTCCTTGATTTGTTTTCCAAAACACGAATTCTCAAAATCAGGGGCGACCTTCACTTTATCTTACATGCACTAAGATCGCTTGGCTTGTTTTGTTTGTACTATATATGCTAGCATAGCACAGCTAAAAGGATGTATTCCCTCTGGTTCTTTTTACTTTGCATATTAGATTTGTGTCAAGTCAAACTTTGTAAAGTTTGACCAAACTTATACTAAAAAATATTAATATCTACAATATCAAATTACAAGTTTTAGAGTGGTTGGGCTTTTTTAGAACCGTTCGTTGATGTCGGTCTAACGGCAGACAAATACGAAGTACTGGGTAGTACTCCGATGAAAGTACGCGAAAGTACTAAAACGAGTGGGGCCGGTACTCATGACAAGGTGGGGACGCGTTTTAATCTAGGGGCAGTTTAGTCCTAGGAAAATTTGCACGCGCTGCCCCTCTCGTCGAATGAATAACCGCCGCCATGGTGCTACACATTCCACAATTACTCATCGGCGGCCATCTCCTCCCTCTCCTCCATGTCCACCGCAGTCATCTCCTCCTTCTTGCCACTGCAACTTTGCTCCACTCAGGCAACCCCCCCACCCACCCCCACCCCCTCTTCCATGGCAGATCGAGCTGATGGCTGGCGGCGAGAACACCGACTTCGTGCAGATCACCGGCGACGACCAGGTCAAGTTGGCCAGGTTAAGGGAGATCCGTTCTTGGTTTGACAACACAAGGCAGATGAGCTGGACGGCAATGGCCACTCTCAAGAATTTGACGAAGAAGGAGAGGGCAAAGCTTTTCCCCTAGCCCGCGCAACCGATTCAGAAGATTGAGATCCTCCTCTGGGCGATGGAGCAGGCCAATTCATCCAGCGAGTGGACCAGGCGGAGGTGGTGGGCGTTCAGATCCAGGGTAGAGCATCCACTGGATCAGGAACCCACCGTGCACGAGGTGCCGTTGCAGATTGTGCAGCCTCCAACTGAGTCACCGGAGACTTCGAAGCGCAAGATGAGGAGGACAATGGTCACGAACTCGCTTCCCCGCCATTCTCCACGCTTCCCTCGCCGCTCTCCTCATCTGAACGGCGGCGGTAGCTATGTTTAGAGTAAGCTTCCCCACTCCTCATCTTTCTACTGCTCGTGCTTACATCGTGGTGATACTGATCATAATAGCTCAGAGAGGGAATGCTAGATGGCATTTTAATCTCAATGAATTGCATGAACATTTGAGTACATGGATTTGGAGGATGGATTATGATGTATGTGAACCCTAGGCATCATATGAACCCTAGGAAAAATTAGTAATGTTCTAGTGGTAGACACTGAAATATTTCGGTACACACCGGTAGGCACTGAAATATTTCGGAACTGCCCTAGGAAAAATTTGTAATGTTGTAGTGGTGGACACTGAAATATTTCAGTACACATCGGTAGGCATTGAAATATTTCGGTACAGCCCTAAGCAAAATTTGTAATGTTGTAGTGGTAGACACTGAAATATTTCGGTACACACCGGTAGGCACTGAAATATTTCGTTACTACAATTTCAGTACACACCGATGCACACTGAATTATTTCACTACTGCAGTTTCAGTACACACCGATACACACTGAAATATTTCAGTACTGCAAATTCTATACAAAGTTGGCATTTTGTCATTTATGTGTGAATTAATCCATGCATCATATGGCCTAACTTTGTACATGAGTTTGGGTCAATTTCATGTCTATTTATTGTTAAAATTATTGTCATGCCATGAAACACAAGACAAGTTGTCGGGGGTGCTGATCCCACGTACACCTATGGGGATCGGCGGACCGAGCCCCTTTTGGTTCGGCAGGGGGCGGAGAATGCACGAAGAGCAGATCAAGGCGAACGCACGAACGACGCGATCGGTTTACCCAGGTTCGGGCCGCACGGATGCGTAAAACCCTACTCCTGCTTTGGTTTGTATTGTGTTCTTGCTCGGGAGCGATGAATGCTACAGTACACTTGGGTGGTTAGTGAGACCGAGCGTGAGAATGGTTGTCCCCCCCCCCCTCCCTGTTGCACATGGGCCTCCTTTTATATGTCTAAGGGGTCACCGATAGGTGGCAACAGAGATGAGGGTAAAAAGGTAAAAGAGGTGGTAGTTGGCGCCACCGCTTACTACAGTTGTATCATACCTAACCCTGACGGCAGGGGACAAAGGCATTAAATGCCTGTCTGTGTCGCCTAGACGGGGCGGAAAGGGACCGTCAGGGGCGCCACCGTTTGCCACGATGGCTATCTTGTCAGCGCCTGCTTGCCACCACATGCCCCTGGCTGCACAGCCTCCCGCAACGTACGCCAGGAACGGTCCCAGAGCGACACGTTGGTGGGTGAGCTGGAGCGCGGGCTGCGGAGTAGTAGCTTGCCGCGGATGTTGTCTTGTCGTGTCCGGGAGCTTGTCGCTCGCCGGGTCTTGCCGGGACGCGCAGCGCATCACGGCAAGCTTCTCGAGATGTCTTGGTTGATCTTCCCGGCAAGCTCCTCTTGCCGGGGTCTTGTCTCCTTCCCGGCAAGCTCCTCTTGCCGGGGCCTTGGAAACTTTGTTCTTGAATGGCTCCAAAGGAACCACGGAGGGTTTTGGCGGTCGCCCGGCAAGCCCTACCGTGGGATGCTGCGACTGCCCGTGCACAAGTTCGGGATACTAAGGTACCCCTACTTTAGTACATCGACAGGAGCCCCCGGGCCTGGGCCATACACGGTGCCAAGCGCTGTTGGGCCAGGCCCAAAACAGTGCATGGGCACGCGCGGCCTGGGTCACACCTTATCTGACTCTGCACTCACCGCGCCCTCCCCGAGCGGCACGCGTCGAACGCGGCGTCGTGCGTGACGTGGGCGGCGTGCGCGGGGCTAACCCCCGCGTGCATGCGTCACGTCGTGGGTGGTTGTTTATTAGGAAAGGCGGAACATCCACCACCTCCCCCTTTATAAGCAAAGGGAAGCAGGGGTAGTGCGCCCACTCGCCCCCATTCCGCTCCAATCTTGAAAAACTCCGCCCCGCCTCCGTCTTCCCAAAGCACACAGAGCGCAGCGCCCTGCCCCCCCCCCCTCCCCCGCATTGCCACCAGCACCACCACGCCGTCGACCTCCTCCACTGCTTCCGCCATGGCTCCGAAGGGCGACAAGGGGAAGGCCACGAAGTCGACCGAGGCGCAGCTGCTCGCGGCGATGCGGAGGGAGCGAGCCATCTCCCCCCCCCCAAGCTTGACGCGAAGGAGCTGCGGGAGTACTATTATCTCTTTTGGGCGACAGAGACGCGAGCTCACCCGCGGACCAGGGTGCTCCCGGGCGCTGCTCGCGCGATGGCTCCGGACGGGTACCCTTTCTTTGCCGTCTTCTTCTACTGCGGGCTCTACCCGCCTTTTTCTGAGTTTTTCTGCGATATCATGAACACATACAATCTCTATCTCCTTGACTTCACTCCCAACGCCGTCCTCACCATGGCGGTTTTCGCACACCTTTGTGAGAACTTTGTCGGAGTCCACCCTAGCGTAGCCCTTTTTCGCCACTTTTTCATTCCCCGGGTAGAGAGAGGAGAGCCCCTGTCCGGCGGAATTGCCTAGGTCTCTAGGACTGGCAAGAAGGAATCTTATCTGGAGGGGGAGTTCTGTGGCAAGTGGGAGGAGTGGAGAGCGGATTGGTGTTGGATCGTCGAGGAGAGCCCGCAGCCATTCACCGCCCGGCGCCAAGTAGCAGCAGTGCGCGGCAGTGACTGGAGCGACGTGGCCCCGGAGGACGGCAGGCTGAAGATTGCCGTCACCAGGATCCAGCGCCTCAGGCTTGCCGGGCTCACCGTAGGGGCCGTTGGCGCAGACTTTCTTCGTCGCCGCGTCGCTCCCCTACAGGAACGGGGGAGGCCTGCCTGGGAGTTCAAGAACGCGGCAGACGTCATGAGGCTGCGTCCAGGCCTCAACTACAATTTCACAGTCCTTGAACTCAACGGAATACTGCAGGAGCTCTTCAAGTACGATTCAGATCACCCCGAGGTCTTCAGATTGCCGCAGGGCGTCGTCCCTCTATGCAACAACTCGGCGCTCGACCGCATCAGGGCGATGATGCCACTGTGCGATTCGCACGGAATCGTGCCAACTTGGCAACAGCCAGAGGACGAGGTTGTGCAGCAATTCTTCGACGACTTGGTGGAAGTGCCAATCCGCGCCGACGAGAAGGACGGCCTCACCTGCGACACCACCGAGGCGGAGCTGGCGTACATCGCCACCAGGTTGGAAGAGGCGGCAGCAGCTGGCGCGTCGGGCAAGTTCGGCTTCACCTTAGAGGAGGCTGCGGCGGCAGAGGCGGCAAACCGTGTCGAGCGGGAAGAGCTTGCCGGCAAGAAAGATCCTGCCGGCAAGAAGGAGGTTGCCGGGCGTGATGCCGGGCCGAGCAAAGTTGCCGGGCATGACGCCGAACCGAGCGATCCTGCGGATGATGCGAGCGGCTCTTTGGAGATCGACTCCTCCTCCACTTCGTCCTCCGATAGTACGCCGCCAGTAGCGTCTCCGTCTCCACCAAGAAGGCGTCTCCGCAAGGCCGGGGATGCGGCAAGGCGGCAGGCGAGCCGGCAGTCGCCGCGCCGCACGACGCGCTCCACCGCGGCAAGTACCGTTGCCGCGGGAGCGCCCCATGCTGCTGCTTCGACTGGAGCGGGGTCTTCCCGGACTGCCGCTTCCGCTCCCACCAAGCGGCCAAGGGAGCCTACCCCTCCACCTTCCCGCGCCAGACGCGGGCCGGATTTTGACTTCTCCGCATTTAGCTCCGACGAGGAAGAAGAAGAGGAGTAAGTTCTTCTTATTGTACTTGCAATTCTTTGATTTCCGCTGTTTTTGTCTTGTCTTGTTTCTCACTTGCCATCCTCTGTGTCTCTTCCTTTTTAGGACTCTGGCGCAGAGAGCGGCAAAGAGAGCCAAGGTGCCGGTGATCGTCATCGAGGACGAACCCACTGCGTCAACAGGGGACGTGCCTGAGACGAACCCGTCGGACCCGGCGGCTGATCTTCAGAGCAGCCCCCAGCGTAAGTGTCTTGTTTACTTCCCGCTGACGGGCGCGCATGAAGATCCTAGCTGTGCTGATACCTGTTTGTCGACTTGTGCAGGAGCGGAGCCGCCTCACCAGGAGAGCCCGGAGGTCGCTCCCGAAGCGCCAAGGGAGAGCCCTCCGGCGAGGGAGAGGTCTCCGGCAAGGGAGGAGACCCTGACAAGGGAGGAGCCCCCGGCAAGGGAGGAGACTCCGGCAAGGGAGGAGCCCCCGGCAAGGGAGGGATCTCCGATAAGGGATTGCGTCAGTGATCCCCCGACAATGGAGACCATAGCTGCAGACCCTGGCCCAGGTAACTTCCTTGCTTCCAAACTCCCCTTGGCTTCTTCGTCTTCTTGATCTTTCTCTTGGATTTCGTTCGAATTTTGCTTGAATCTTCTCCCCACTTCCGGCTATCAGATCCATCTGCTGCAGAGCCGATGGAGACGGAAGTCGCCACCGAGGGAGCAGCCGGCGCCGGCGAGGAGGCCGCCAGGGCTGCCGCCGCGGGAGCGGGCGGGGAGTCTGGCGATCGTACTGACGACCCGGAGGCCGCAGGAGCGCCAGGCGCTGCTCCGACCACCGACTCCTCCGCCGCAGCCGCCGCGCCAGGCTCCGATGAGCCCCAGCCTGGCGTCTACCTGAAGGCCGGCGAGGACATCTTCATTAACCTTCCCTGGGCGTCAAGTTCCAGGGCGCCGATCGAGGGGGAGATGCTGGACGGAGAGGTGCTTGCCTCCGCCGGGTTGAAGCTGGTCGACGCGCCAAGCAGCAGCAGCGGCAAACCTGAAGAGGAGCGCCTGTTGCGGAAGCTGGTGGCGCTCTACCGCGCCCGACAGGCCAAGCTGGAGTCCCGTGAAGCGCTCGTTGCGAAGGCCGGCGCTGATATCGAGAAGCGCGCGGAGGAGCTCCGGGGCGCCAACCAGGAAACTCTCCGCTCCCTGGCAAAGGAGCGGGAAGATCTTGCCGAGGCGCAGCAGGCCTTCCTCCTCGAGAAGGCCAACGCCGAAGAGCGCCAACGCCTTGCCGCAGAGAGGCTGTCTTCGCAGGAGGGTGACTTGACGCAGCGGAAGGTCCACCTCGACAGCCACGAGGAGGAACTTGCCGCGCGCGAGCGAGTAGTTGGCGGAGCCGTCAAGCAGGCCGAAGACGCCGCCGCAGCCATCGAGGCCGCCAAGGCTGGGCTGGCATTGAAGGTGGTGCAGCTGGAGGCGAGCTTCAAGGCGAGCGGCGACGAGCTTGCCGCGCTCAAGCTCGAGCGTGAGAAGGACGCCAACAGCTACTCGGAGCTGCAGGCCCTTTTCGCCGAGAAGGGCAAAGAACTGGACGCCGCCAAGAACTCCAACGCCGATCTCGAGGTGAAGTTGGCGGCTCTGACGCAATCTCTGGACGACGCCAAGGGGCAGGAGGCGGCCTTGAAGGAAGAAGTCAAAGCCGGCAAGGTGCTGCTGGCGAAGGCTGCGGCCGCCCGGAAGACTTTGTCAGAGAATGTGGAGCACTGGACGGAGGGTCTGGTGAACATCGCCGCGGACGTCGATAGGGAGCTGGCACAATTGGGGATGGTAGATCTCGGGTACTCCTCCGACGAGAATCTCCAACCCAGCGCCAAGCTGACTCTGTTCTTCAAGGGCATGGCGACGGCGCTTCAGCGACTCCGAGAGCAGATCCCAAAGCAGCTTGCCGACGAGTCGCGCAAGATTTGCGCGGGAGCTCTCGAGAAGGTGTTGATGAAGGTGGCCTTCCGCAATCCGGGTCTCCGCCTCACCAACGTCCTCCGAAGCTTGCCGCCAGATGCTGATCTGGAGGAGCTCAAGGCCCTTGTCGCACCTATTGTGGACAGGGTGAGCGGAATCAGAAGGGTCGAGGGTGACCGTGTAGACTAGGCCATCCATCTTTTTCTTTCCTTGTCGCTGTCAATCATGTTATGAAAAATAGTCTGTTAGAGCTGCGACAAGTTATTTTGTAATATAATCTATCTTGGTTAGTAATTGCTATGTTATTTCCTTTACTTGCTTCCTCCCCTTGTATGTTTTTACCCTACGCTTTTAGGGAACTTGCCGGTGCGGGCACCTTTGCCGCGAGCGCTGAGTGCGGAACATCAGCAGCAGAACATCAGCAGCCTGCTGGCGGTGCTGCAGCCAACAGGAAACCTTGTCGTAGAGCTAGTCGTAGCTCACTTAAGTTGTTGAGCAGACTCGAAACAACAGTAAGGGCGCAACTAGCTACGAGTTGGTTCCCTGCTGGCGGTGCCGCAGCCGACAAGAAACCTTGTCGCAGAGCTAGTCGCGGCTCACTTAAGTTGTTGAGCAGACTCGAAACAACAGTAAGGGCGCAACTAGCTACGAGTTGGTTCCCCCGCGCACAGGTTTTCCATACAAGGGACGGTCGTTCAAGGAAGATAACTCTATAAATTTAAAGGAAATTTGATTGCTCAGACTTTGGCAACTTATCTTTCTTGTTACTTGCTTCCCGGCAAGGCGAAAACTTCTTGGACGACGCCTGGTTGAGAAAGGTCGAGCGACGTGGGAAGACGGCAGGGCCTGTTGCCGGGGAAGAAGTGTCTATCTGAAAGATACCAAGGATTTGCTCCTTGACGTGGGTTCTACCCGCGAGACAAATGAACCGGCAAGCATCCCCTTTTCATTAAAAAAACATTCCACTTAGGTACAGTCCATAGAGGATGAAAAACATGAAAGAGAGGATTACAAGTTTTAAATGCAACTAAGGCGCGAAGGCTTACAAATTAAAAAGATAAGATGCCCGTAATCCCTTTCTTGTCCCTCTCTTCAGGAGGTAGGTCAAGGAGGCGAGAAGGGAAAAAGGGGCGCCTAGGCGAGCTACGGGTGCCAGAAGACACCAAGAGAACTTCCCGGGGGCCGTCCGGAGGCTAGACGGTGATGGCGGCGCCGGAAGCAGGGCTCGAAGACGAGGCGGCAGGACGTCAGCACGCTGTCGAGGGCACCACGCCCACGTACTCCGACTTGACGGCCTTGCCGCTAGCCCTCTTCCTCTTCCGCAGCCTCCCTACGCCAGCCGCCCAAGGAGACGACCCCGAGGAGTTCAACGAGCCAACGACACAGATGATGGGGTCGCCGGTGCCACACGGAGCGGCGCCCGACACCTAGTCGGACCCGTCATCCTGCCGCCCGCTACCCTCGTCGCCGTTGTCGCTCTCCTCCTCGTCACTCTCGCTCGAGGAGGAGCCTTCGCTATCGGAGGAGCTGTCTACGCAGCACTTCGCCCGAGTGCCGAAGCACCCGAAGACCTTGACAGAGAGGAGATCGCCCTCCATCAACTTAAAATGGAGGGTGAGCCCCGCCGTCAAGCTATGGATACGGGCGAACGTCTTCCACCCTCGACCAAGATACATCACATCAGGGGCTGGGGATTCAACGCGGACTCGCGTGCCGCTGATCCCACAGCCCCTCATGTGCAGTCTCAGTGTCTCGGGCGGGTCCGGCTCCATCGTGCTCGCGAATGGAGCTGGGAGCCGGAGGCGACGACGAGGCGCCCGGCACAGCCTGACAAAGAACTCGCAAGGGTCGTCCCCAATATGGACCCCCGTGGGAAGAGGAACCTCCGGCGAAGGCGAAGCCGGCGCGCCGCCCCGTCCACCTCTTCCCCGAGCGCCTCGACCTCGTCCTCGACCTCGTCCACGACCTCGCCCCCTCCCTCTTCCCCTTACGGCTGGCTCTGCCATCACGGGTGCGGAAGAGGGAGGGATGCGCTGTCTGGCAGCAACCCTCGCCGCCACGGATGAAGGACCAGGATTCCCTTTCTCCATGGCGAATGAGAGAAAGGGGAGCAGAAGCCGAAGGAAGGAGGAGATGAGAGAATGCGGGCTTCCGTCCTCCCCTCCCGCTCTTTATAAAGGAGCGGGGTGGGGGCTCGGCCGCCCCACTCAGCGAATCAAGACACGAGAAGAGCAGGGAGCTGGGGCCGACCCGCTGCCTCGACCCGCGACGGCCAAGTTTCCCGCCTCCACCGTCCGCAACCCCAAGTGCATGGGAGCCGCGTGGCAGGCGTGCGGAACTGAGGCGACGAATGAGCCGGCCTCTCCCCACCCCGTGATCGTGGGGAGTGGACACCTCGAAAACCGCCCATGATCTCTCCCACGATGCCGCGTTTGACGCGTGCCGTGCGGAGAGGGCGCGGTGGATGCGGAGTGAGTTAAGGCGTGACCTAGGCCGCGCGTGCCCGTGCACTGTTTTGGGCCTGGCCCAACAGCGCTCGGCATCGTGTATGGCCCAGGCCCGGGGGCTCCTATCGGTGTACTAAAGTAGGGGTACCTTAGTATCCCGAACTTGTGCACGGGCCGTCGCAGCATCCCACGGAAGGGCTTGCCGGGCGACCGCCAAAACCCTCCGTGGTTCCTTTGGAGCCATTCAAGAACAAAGTATCCAAGGCCCCGGCAAGAGGAGCTTGCCGGGAAGGAGACAAGACCCCGGCAAGAGGAGCTTGCTGGGAAGACCAACCAAGACATCTCGAGAAGCCTGCTGCGACGCGCTGCGCGTCCCGGCAAGACCCGGTGAGCGACAAGCTCCCGGACGCGACAAGACAACATCCGCGGCAAGGCGCTTGCCGCGGCAAGCTACTACTCCGCAGCCCGCGCTCCAGCTCACCCACCAACGTGTCGCTCTGGGACCGTTCCTAGTGTACGTGGCGGGAGGCTGTGCAGCCAGGGGCATGCGGTGGCAAGCAGGCGCTGACAAGGAGCCATCGTGGCAAACGGTGGCGCCCCTGACGGTCCCTTTCCGCCCCGTCTAGGCGACACAGACAGGCATTTAATGCCTTTGTCCCCTGCCGTCAGGGTTAGGTATGATACAACTGTAGCAAGCGGTGGCGCCAACTACCACCTCTTTTACCCTTTTACCCTCATCTCTGTTGCCACCTGTCGATGACCCCTTTGACATATAAAAGGAGGCCCATGCGCAACAGGGAAAGGGGGGGACGACCATTCTCACGCTCGCTCTCGCTAGCCACCCAAGTGTACTGTAGCATTCATCGCTCCCGAGCAAGAACACAATACAAACCAAAGCAGGAGTAGCGTTTTACGCATCCGTGCGGCCCGAACCTGGGTAAACCGATCGCGTCGTTCGTGCGTTCGCCTCGATCTGCTCTTCGTGCATTCTCCACCCCCGGCCGAACCAAAAGGGGCTCGGCCCGCCGATCCCCATAGGTGTACGTGGGATCAGCACCCCCGACATCTTTGGCGCGCTCTAGCGAGACCAAGCGTGAGAATGGTCGTCAACAGCTACTCGGAGCTGCAGGCCCTTTTCGCCAAGAAGGGCAAAGAACTGGACGCTGCCAAAAACTCCAACGCCGATCTCGAGGTGAAGTTGGCGGCTCTGACGCAATCTCTGGACGACGCCAAGGGGCAGGAGGCGGCCTTGAAGGAAGAAGTCAAGGCCGGCAAGGTGCTGCTGGCGAAGGCTGCGGCCGCCCGGAAGACTTTGTCAGAGAATGTGGAGCACTGGACGGAGGGTCTGGTGAACGTCGCCGCGGACGTCGACAGGGAGCTGGCGCAATTGGGGATGGTAGATCTCGGGTACTCCTTCGACGAGAATCTCCAACCTAGTGCCAAGCTGACTTTGTTCTTCAAGGGCGTGGCGACAGCGCTTCAGTGACTCCGAGAGCAGATCCCAAAGCAGCTTGCCGATGAGTCGCGCAAGATTTGCGCGGGAGCTCTCGAGAAGGTGTTGATGAAGGTGGCCTTCCGCAATCCGGGTCTCCGCCTCACCAACGTCCTCCGAAGCTTGCCGCCAGATGCTGATCTGGAGGAGCTCAAGGCCCTTGTCGCACCTATTGTGGACAGGGTGAGCGGAATCAGAAGGGTCGAGGGTGACCGTGTGGACTAGGCCATCCATCTTTTTCTTTCCTTGTCGGTGTCAATCATGTTATGAAAAATAGTCTGTTAGAGCTGCGACAAGTTATTTTGTAATATAATCTATCTTGGTTAGTAATTGCTATGTTATTTCCTTTACTTGCTTCCTCCCCTTGTATGTTTTTACCCGACGCTTTTAGGGAACTTGCCGGTGCGGGCACCTTTGCCGCGAGCGCTGAGTGCGGAACATCAGCAGCGGAACATCAGCAGCCTGCTGGCGGTGCTGCAGCCAACAGGAAACCTTGTCGCAGAGCTAGTCGCAGCTCACTTAAGTTGTTGAGCGGACTCGAAACAACAGTAAGGGTGCAACTAGCTATGAGTTGGTTCCCTGCTGGCGGTGCCGCGGCCGACAAGAAACCTTGTCGCAGAGCTAGTCGCAGCTCACTTAAGTTGTTGAGCAGACTCGAAACAACAGTAAGGGCGCAACTAGCTACGAGTTGGTTCCTCCGCGCAGAGGTTTTCCATACAAGGGACGGTCGTTCAAGGAAGATAACTCTATAAATTTAAAGGAAATTTGATTGCTCAGACTTTGGCAACTTATCTTTCTTGTTACTTGCTTCCCGGCAAGGCGAAAACTTCTTGGACGACGCCTAGTCCATATCGTATCTTCTCCCTCCCTCCCCCCTGGCAAGCTTGTGCGCGAGAGGACCTCCTTTTCCATGCGAAAAAGAAAGAAGAGGAAATAACAGTATGGAGCCTTATGGCTCGTTATTGCTTACCGGGGGTAAGTGCTGCACAAAATGTCAGATAATACATGCAAAATTTAAAAAGCATGAACCTGACAAGGTGTGCTGAGCACACGATATTTACGCACGGGTTCTGCGCCCGGCTTTGTACAAAGGATTACATGCAACAACGGTAAGACTTGTACAAAGGGTGGTTGCCGGACAGGGTCCGACAACCGTGCCTTATGGGTAAAACTTACGAAGATGCTCAATATTCTAGGAGTTGCTCACTGGGATGCCATCTTCGGTCTCCAGGCGGACAGCGCCAGGCCTGGTGACTCGTTTCACCCAGTAAGGGCCTTCCCACTTTGGCGTCAACTTGTTTGAATTCTTGGCGGATTGAACGCGCCGAAGAACAAGGTCGCCTTCCTCGAAACTTCTGGCATTAACTTTGCGGCTATGGTAGCGGCGCAAAGCTTGCTGGTAGCGAGCGGCTCGCACAGCAGCCTAAAGACGGTCTTCCTCGAGGAGCAGCGCGTCGTCTTGCCGCAGCTGCTCTTGCTCAAGCTCATCGTAAGTGAGCACTCGAGAGGACCCGTATACGAGTTCCGTGGGGAGAACTGCCGCCGCGGAGGCGGGCGGGGAGTCTGGCGGTCGTACTGACAACCCGGAGGCTGCAGGAGCGCCAGGCGCTGCTCCGACCACCGACTCCTCCGCCGCTGCCGCCGCGCCAGGCTTTGATGAGTGCCCTCGTTGGCGCCCGCTCTTCCGCCGGCGCCTACTCCACCAGCCGTTCGCTCCGGCGATGGTGGGCTCGGCGCAGACGGAGCAGCCACCTCCGAAATCTTCTTCTTCGGTGGCATGTTGATGAAGATGACGAAAGTTCGGCTCATGCGAACGCTGGATCAGGTTCACACAGCCTCGACGCACCCCCTACCTGGCGCGCCAAAGATGTCGGGGGTGCTGATCCCACGTACACCTATGGGGATCGGCGGACCAAGCCCCTTTTGGTTCAGCAGGGGGCGGAGAATGCACGAAGAGCAGATCGAGGCGAATGCACGAACGACGCGATCGGTTTACCCAGGTTCGGGCCGCACGGATGCGTAAAAACCTACTCCTGCTTTGGTTTGTATTGTGTTCTTGCTCGGGAGCGATGAATGCTACAGTACACTTGGGTGGTTAGCGAGACCGAGTGTGAGAATGGTTGTCCCCCCCCCCTCCCTGTTGCGCATGGGCCTCCTTTTATATGTCTAAGGGGTCACCGATAGGTGGCAACAGAGATGAGGGTAAAAAGGTAAAAGAGGTGGTAGTTGGCGCCACCGCTTACTACAGTTGTATCATACCTAACCCTGACGGCGGGGGACAAAGGCATTAAGTGCCTGTCTGTGTCGCCTAGACGGGGCGGAAAGGGACCGTCAGGGGCGCCACCGTTTGCCACGATGGCTATCTTGTCAGCGCCTGCTTGCCACCGCATGCCCCTGGCTGCACAGCCTCCTGCCACCTACGCCAGGAACGGTCCCAGAGCGACACGTTGGTGGGTGAGCTGGAGCGCGGGCTGCGGAGTAGTAGCTTGCCGCGGCAAGCGCCTTGCCGTGGATGTTGTCTTGTCGAGTCCGGGAGCTTGTCGCTCGCCGGGTCTTGCCGGGACGCGCAGCGCGTCGCGGCAAGGTTCTCGAGATGTCTTAGTTGGTCTTCCCGGCAAGCTCCTCTTGCCAGGGTCTTGTCTCCTTCCCGGCAAGCTCCTCTTGCCGGGGCCTTGGATACTTTGTTCTTGAATGGCTCCGAAGGAACCACGGAGGGTTTTGGCGGTCGCCCGGCAAGCCCTACCGCAGGATGCTGCGACTGCCCGTGCACAAGTTCGGGATACTAAGGTACCCCTACTTTAGTACACCGACACAAGTCACTGACCCAAGCTTGCAAAGATGCCATATCAATGTTGCTGATATGAAATATGCATGTTTTCACCTAGTCCTGTGTCCGAATTAAAACTGAGCATTTTTTCTTGATGGTATCCATGGATCTAGAACTCCTATGAATTTGCTCATGTTGGATGTTTTGTTCTCCATCATTTGTACTAGCATTCCGTGCGATTAGATGCCATGACAAGACCCCTGGCATATTTATTTTCTTGCCTCCAACATCACATGTGTGTTTTGCAGGAAAAAACCTGGAGTTCACCAGGCTGGCTAAAGTTGTGAGGCTAGGAGGCTGATGGTTCTGCTACTGGCTGATCCTTCTTCTTTCAGTTTTTGTTCGTCATTTCTCAAGCCATTGGACCAGGGCTACTTCCCTATGTGCTGTTAATGTATTAAGTAGTTCCTTTGAATTTGTAGTATTAGTTAGTTTGAATGTGGAAGTACCTTAATTTTTAGGAATGAAATGTTGCTATGTATGACCAAGGGTTTCATACCTTAATCTTTGGATAATTAATTATGTGAACTGTTGGATGTGGCGCATAACGAAATGCCTCTAGCATTGATACTAGTTCAACATGTCGGTCCAATTAGAGACCAGCCACTACCATATAGAACAGTTAGCATTTCATACTACAACCTGGCACGTACAAAACATCACACAGTGGAAGCACATCCCTAAGCACCTTGCATTGTACAAGGTCTTAGAGACAAGCCTCTACCATATATAACAGTTACCATGTCACACTACAGCCTATAAAACATCACACAGTGCAATAATCATAGCTAGTAGAGCATTAGGTACCAGTTAATAATAGTTGCAATCCATCGCAAGCAATAGTACCTAGATATGAGTAGATATAGGTACGGTAATACACGACAAGTACTCGCAAACAAGAGCTAACATAACAAGTTCATTTCAGATTGATACATGGCCCACCCCAGTTCTAAATGAGGTGGATGGTGATCATCATCCTCAAGTCATGGCGACGGGTGTTCGCAATAGTGAGTAGGATGGCCTGTACTACCCGAAGATTCTTGGCACGAAGGAACTTCTTCCACCCTGCCCTGCTCAAGACAGTGCGACCGTCCGTGTCCACTGCATAGGCACAGCTGGTGATGGAGCCCGTTCTGGTAAGGCGTAGTCCAGCAGCCATGCCTTCTTCATCCGGGTCGATGCCACAGCTATCAAGTAACCTCTTAGGTAATTTCTGAAAACAGTTGACATGATCATATACATTAGTGGAAATAGCAAAACAGTTGACATGATATATGATCATGTCACGTGCAATTATCAACAAAGCATACACTTCAAGACACATATATCATTGGATTCAACACTGAGCATATATATCATCACATCAGTACAATATACGCCAAGCATCAAATTACTACAGTAATTAGGCATATCATTAGATTACTGCGTACACTAAGCATATCATCGCATATTACTACACTACATGCATGTCATAAAAATCTTCACTAAATGAATTCTAAACTAGGCCTCTCATCACAGTACTACAACACGCATATCATATGAACTACTACACTAACTAAGCATGTATATCATGTAATTACCACACTAAGTAACATACCATGATATGCCGTTTAACATTCGTCCTTGTGAGGCGGGTCACGAATGGCTTCCCTAGGTAGTCTTCACGTAGCGGAAGCATGTCCCAGAGGTTGCCGATTTCCTCGTCACCCAGTCTGAGTCCTTGGGCATACAGGTATTCAACAAGTGGGTTCTCATCATCATCCGAATCGTCATCATCTGAATCAGCACCATCTTCCTCCTCATGAACTTCATCCTCACTATCCGGAATCAAATTTAGATAGATAATAGAAATCCTGGTCCTATCTTTTCTGAAGGAGAAGCTGATCAATTCACCCCCACTAAGACGCATGCGGGCGATGAAACGATCCCAATCATCTCCTCCTATCTGGGTTATCTTTCGCCCCTTCTCGACCTGCATAGTGTATGGGCCCCCAAGAGCATCGAAGGTCACGGTGTCTGTGACGAGCTCATTGAATGCCAATCTCACATTGCATGGTACGATCTATGTAAGATAAAAACAAATAAAGGACACAATACATTAGTGGAAATAGCAAAAAAACAAAAAGAATGTACTGTCAGAAGGTTCATATAAATTGTTACCGCTGCAAAAACAAAAGAAGGCTGGAAGTAGATGTCGAACAGCGTGGCAGTAGAAAGGCTAGTCCGGCACCGTGAGTTGCGGCGTCCACATTGTGCTTCCTCCATTCTACACAGAACATGTTGAACTCTAAGTTGAATTGTACATAGTACAATACAAAGATCATATATATAATAAATCATAGTGATAACCTATACTGGCAATGGCCAATCAATCTATTTTCTATCATCTACGTAATAAAGCAATGCCAATGACAATGGCAATGCCCGTCTCATCTAAACCTGGGAATAGTTAGGCATCCAAACTAAAACCAGTCCAATCCACAGCACACATCAAAACCAAACCAATCCAGATATTTTCATTTAGAATCTAGACCAAACCGAACTATACATGCTCATCATCCAACCCAGTCCAAACAGTTTTCAACTTTTGGATTGAATCCAAAGGTTCAAACCATGGACAAAGCCATATGCGAGGGCACGTCGTCAATCTAGATCAGACATGGTGTCAAAGCTCGAGAGAGCCGACGAGCTCCGGCCAGCAACAGCGGCTCTTGGATTTGAAGCAGTAGTAGGTGGTAGTGGTGGCTCAAACTAATTGATTGATTTGGTCTCAAACCATAGAAACCAAATCAAGATCCAATCCAAAAACTAAGTTTCAGTCCAAACCAATCGGCTCAAATCCGCCTCCGTAGGGAGATGCGGTTGGGGAAGGGAAGAAGAGGGGAGATCTCACGTACTTGCCGGAGTTGGCGGCGGCCGCGCACCGGCAGCGAAGAGAGGGGTCGTCGACAGATGGCGGCGACGGTGGCGGCGCTGGTCGAGAAGGGGAGAAAGAAAGATGTGGAGTCATCGAGACGGGGAGAAAGAAAAATGTGGTACATGTGGTGGCTCGGTTGTGTGGATGACAAGGGGACCCACTTGTGAGACCGATAGCAATTGATGGCAAACCGCAGGAGGTGCACAACCGCGTGCACAACCGCCACGTCCCCACGTGGAATGGGGACGGTCGGGTGGGTGTGTCAAGTCAAATCGGCACCCACGGCTTCTCAGTAACTCCAAGAGGCAGGAGCAATGCATTTCTTCCCCAAATCGGGTAGAAAACCCTCGTCCTCTCCCCACCCTCTCTTCCTTCCTCACCACCTCACCACCCTCTCCTCCTTCCTCACCACCCTCCTCCCTTCCTACGCCTCCCTCCTCCTGTCTTCGACCAACGATGAAGCGCGGGCGTGAAGATGCGGCGGACGAGCCGGAGGCAACCATCGGAGCACAGCAGTCTGCTGCTGTGGCTGTAGCCGTGGGTGCAGCGGCTGAGTCCGCTGTAGCGGAGGAAGCTGGCGGTGCAGTGACCGTTGTGCCTGCTCCCGCTGCCATCGCAGCCGTCGAGGCACCCGTCGGCGAGCACAAGGTCGGAGAAGATCTGGAGGAGGAGGAGATGAGAAGGCGTAAGCGCAAGGTGCATGACGAAATCGACGAGCTCATGGAGGAGAACGCCATAAAGGAGTTCGACCTAGATAGCAGGAAGGGCAGCGACTTCGACGAGGATGCCATCGACGAGCTATCTGAGGTAGTACTCTGTTTTTTGCTCTATTTTTTTCATGACATTGGGGTTTTTCTTGTAAACTAGATGAGCATCAATTTCTCTTGGGCGTGCTAGTTCTACGTATGTAGGATTGTAGGGATCTAGCATAGATCTTCATGTTGGATGTGGATTTTTAAATCTGATTCACATTCTGATTCCAGCAGATACTCTGGTTTTTTTTCATGGCATTGGGGTTTGTCTTGTTAACTAGATGAGCATAAGTTTCACAAGAGATACATTAATGAAAGAAGTGGGGTAATGAACCCAAATACAAGAAAATGTTCATGGCAGGGATACATAATGAAAAAAGTGGGTTAAACAATGGATATATGGCAGGATTCTCCATTGGCTTCCCAAGGACAGTGACAAAATGCTGCAGTTCCTGATTCATTTTAGTTTATGTAGATGAATTAATTTGCACACATGTTCATATATGATTAGTTTGCACACATGTTCATAGATGATCCATTTGCAAAGGAAGTGATTGCTCCCTTAATAATTATGGGCTGACAGTACATATCCACTGGATACCAAAAAATCAAAACATTTCATCTAGCCAATTTTCCACAGTATGTTATCTAGATGATCACAGCCACATCTCTCATCAATATGAGTAGTGAGACACCCCATAGCTCCTTTACCAATTTCATTCTGAAACTTATCAGGGTCTAACAATGTTGGAGAAGCAGTATTGCCGCTGTCAGAAAGAATAATGGTTTCTTCATTCCAGTAGATAGAACAAACCCCCCTTGTGTGAAACATGGAGGAGTATAATGAAGCCATTTTTCTGATTCCAATAAGAATTACACCTGTAACAAGTATCAAATATCATTAAACCAAGCCACTTCATGAAGTCTTTCATGTGTTAATTATGTACTACTTGTGCACTAATCTATAAATGCAACTATTCCACCGTCCATATTTATGCATGTTGGTTTCTTTGGCTCAATTATGTATGTGCACATACACCTTGTTTCTAGCAAATAGATAGTTGCCATGTTACACATGTGTACTTTCAAAACATTGTAATTAAAGTCAATGTACCATAATAGATTAGCTGAGTTCTTCTATGTGTACTAATTCACTAATTCACAGGAGGATGATGATGACGTGGACTACAGCATGGACAGCAGGCACAGCAAGAGCCGGTACACCCTGAGGCATTTGATTGCTGGGAAGATCAAGTACCGTTTCTTTGGCAAGATTGGGTGCCCTTTCTGTTGCAAGGTGATCGGTGGCGGCATAGATGGCATGATCCAGCATGCCTTCAGCACTGGCAATGGACATGGTAAGAAGCATAAAGCCAGTACTCTGGCTAAACATGCTGCCTACGCACGCTTCCTCGAGATTGTCAAAGTCAATGAGCCCTACAACATGCGTTGAAGAAGGGAGAGAAGTGATGTACTGCTAGAGTGCTGCTGCTGCCCCAGGACCGCCGTGTCATGTTATGTTATGTATGTTTGTTTGTTGTTGGAGTCTAAAACTGATGTCCTATGGTGTGTCTGAACCTATGCTGAGCGGTGGTTGATCTGCCGTTTATGTTAAGAGTTTGCTGCTACTCTAGTTTAGTGTTCCTAGTTGTTAATACTATTTTGGTGATGCATGTTTAAGCCTTGTACAATGCTAGATGCTTAGGGTGGTGCTTAGAAAAATAAACAGGGTATTTCTGAAGCACCAGTGCCTATTTCTACAGGAGAGACGCCTAGTTATGCGTCTACCCTGTACAAATAAGCACATGTGCTTAAGAAAAGCCTGGTTTATTTCTATAAGCAACTCCCCTAAGCACCTTGCATTGTACAAGGCCTTAGCAACTCAAGTATCGTACGGTGGTCTATGTTATGGTTGCTGTGTTATTCTGCCGTACGGTGATGCATGCTAGGAACTCTCATACTATGACTACGGTAGTTATAGCTTGGCATGACTATGTTTAGTGTATAACTCAGCATGTTCCTGCCATATCTATGAGCAATTACAACTGAACTATGCATTAATTTTTGACAAAATTAAAGCATGCAAATGATTGCCGATTCCACCTATTGCCAAATCAAGCTTTGTACTGATGATGCATTAGATATTGCAATAAGTAGAGGATGCTCATGATTGCCAAAAGTACCTATTTCCACTTTCTGATAAGAACTAAACGTGTATCAAGTGATGCTAAAAGTAGAGCATGAGCATGAGCATGAGCATGTATCAATGCATTAGATATTGCAATAATAGAGGATGCTCATGATTGCTAAAAGTACCTATTTCCACTTTCTGATAAGAAATAAACGTGTATCAAATGATGCTAAAAGTAGAGCATGAGCATGAGCATGTATCAATGCATTAGATATTGCAATAAGTAGAGGATGCTCATGATTGCCAAAAGTACCTATTTCCACTTTCTGAGAAGAACTAAACGTGTATCAAATGATGCTAAAAGTAGAGCATGAGCATGAGAATGTATCAATGCATTAGATATTGCAATAAGTAGAGGATGCTCATGATTGCCAAAAGTACCTATTTCCACTTTCTGATAAGAACAAAACGTGTATCAAATGATGCTAGAAGTAGAGCACGAGCATGAGCATGTATCAATTGATGATCAATTGATGCTACCTATTTGTGTTTGAATGGGCTCAATAAAGCTGGTGCTGGTTTATGCTCTCTGCGTGACCATGATGGTAACGAAGACACTTGGTTGGCTATGGTCTTGCTGTCAAATTAAAGTTTCAGTTCTTTAAGACTCTTTGTTTTTGCTGCTTGCTTGGGATCGACTAGCTTTCTCGGGCGTCCACGTGCTCTGTTCCTTTTGGTGGAGTTGGGTGCACCGGTATCCTTCTGGGAGTTGGATGTGTCAGGTTTGTTGGAACCATCGGGATTGTTAACTAATTGTACATCCTCTTCTGAAGCATCAGGTAGAACTGCTTGTTGGGCATCGTACACCTCCTTCTGTATAAGAGAGAGTGATGCGTTAGTTCTAATCATGAGACTTATGAAATAAATGATATATTCTTCATGTAGCGCTAACCGTTATGGGGAACTTATATGATTCGAGACGAAGCGCATTGCAATTTGAATGCAGTAAGGCTGTACATATTTTCCACCTAAAAATATCTATCCTTGCCTATATTGGATAACCGACACTGACGTCGGCATAGCTTTCAAGCTAAACAAAGTACAAATTTAAATTAGGCATTCAATTACCTGGTTCAAAATATCGGTCATTTCATCCCCGTTCCATGACAACATGTACTGCAGTGTCCAAACCGCACAGGAAGTCCTGCGATGTTTAGTTAAAGATCAGTAATCTTATTCGTGTACGCAAATAATAATTTATGAGGCCATGCGTACCCATCGGTCTGTTGTGGTATGTTCTCATAGCGTTTTTGGTCGATTTGGCAAAATTGATGTTATTAGCTGGTGATATCAACCCTTTCTTGACAGCTTCGTCAATGCAGAACTGAATCGAGTCCACCTAGGGTACGACGAGTTATACATAGGGTTACGGTACTTTGGGAGCTCATGTTCCATGCGGATCAAAAGAGGCAGCAAGAGAACACTTACAAGAGAATCTTCCTTGGTCTTGTCGCAATGATAATTCATGGAGTTCAGAGTCTGAATTTCTTTTTTGTCGAAATTAAACATCATTAGCATCCAATGGTTTTGGTGTACATTGAGTGGGACATGCACCTGCAGTAAAATTTGGGTTGGGTTGAGAACCGAAATTTGTCGTGTACAGTGTGTACGTAAACTATGAAAGTGTGGAAAACGTGTACCTTTCGGTGCCCTACAAATTTTCCTGCTACACGAGCCAACCATGAGGCTGCACGTCCAACAGGAACCACCCCCTTCATTTGTAACAGCTTTTCGGTTTCTTGAGGGGATATGATTGAGGTAGTATCATTCTCAATTTGGTCAATGCGAGCATATGCCATAATAACCTGCCAAATTTTCAATCATACAATAATAAGACAGTTGTTGCAGTAATGATGTAGAATAGAGTATAATGGGCTTACATCACCATAACTATATTTGTCATCCAAATTTTGCTTCAGATTTTCTGCTGTGAGGGAAATGTCTCCGATTCTAGCTATTTCAACTGGGTCATATGTTCCGCGGATGTAAACGGCTGTCTCTATGTCCTCATCCGTGAACTTGTAATCATTACCAAAGACAGGCTTCATCAGAGTTAATTGTGGTTCCTCATTGTTTTCCGTCACATGTCTTGCACTTGGTGTACTCAAATCCCTGTCGTGAATTGGCTAGCCCTAGGAGTTCCTGTCAGGGATGAATTGCACACATTGACTTGATCCTACAATGAACAAAGGTAGTTCATCATTAGTTTGTTACTTTTAGATATTAACGTGTTAGGCCAATTTTGATCACCTACACGCCTCCTTTCTGTGACACTGATTGTCGGTTCCTTGTAAATTCGTATTTTAACTCCTGTAACAATGCAAACAATAATGAACATGAAGGAACATATTCATAAAAAATACAAAATGCACAGTATGACATACATGGAGTTCCCTCCTTAAGTCTTTAATTTCGTCCTCGGCCTTCGACAACCTAGGATTAGTGCCAGTTTTAGTCTTCATGTCGATCAAGTCTTCACCTAGAGTCTGGTATTTGACATCAAATCTGTGCTCAATTTCCATTAACTTCCTGCATACCTTCTTTTCATGATCAGCAATGCGTGCATTCATGACTTCAACTACCATTTCAATCTGTGTAAACAAAATAAAACTCCGTTGATAACAATAGCTAAATGAATGAGGTTCCATGACACCTATTTGTGATATTGCAAAAACAAATAGTCTTTGGAGTACATACTTGCTGGCTACTAAATTGTTGTCCTTGTGATGGTGCTCGATACGAATCATGTTGATGCACATCTTTTTTTCTTGGAAAATTATTAGAATTCTCGGACAGTCGTTGAGGAGCACAAATTTCCATGACAACCTATTTTTTTTAAAATATAATGAACCATTAGTACCAAATAAAAAATTGGATATAGAAAGTTCAATTGTAGATAGGTACCAGCCCGTTATGAAGACCTCCTTTCTCGTAAGCATCGCTTCTTAAAGTAGCCATCATTTCGTCCCATCGTGCGATCAATGGAGGGGGTCTAGAAGCATACATTAATCGGCCACTACGCACGTGCTCCCAGTAACAATACTACACAATAAATTAGTTCATCACCATACAGATATGCAACAGAACAATAATTAAAGGACATTAAGTAGTGATCTATCACTAACCTAGAGCAGAATTAGATTTCCTTGTAGATTTACGTGATCTCGATTTCTAAACTTGTGAACGGACTTGAAGAAGTGATTAAGTGTGAAACATCCCCAGTTAAATTTCCGAAGGTTTTCAAGATCTGTAACAAGGTTGAGAAATTTCGAGTCCACATAATGTTGTGTTTTTGGTGCTAGAATAGTACCAATTGCGTACAGAATGAACCGCCTCAGGAAATCGCCGATTGGGGCTTTGGAAGCTTGGATCGCCGTTTCAAGGTCAGAAATCAAAATTTGCCCATTGTTTGCATAGGCGGTAAACAATTCTGTGTCGGTTTGCATTTCCAGATGTGGCTCTATATCCTCCCCTTCTATCGGAATGCCAAATATACCTTGCACGTCCTCTTTTGTTATAGGAATTGGCGTTTTACCGATGGTAATGGATTGCATGTCCATATCTATGCTCTTGGCTAGTCTAACCAACATTATGCGCTGTAGAGTCACTTCATGCATCTGGGTTAGACCGCCAAGACTGGTTTCTGATATGATGTACTCTTTGTGGTCTTGTGACAACAGTTTCATGGTTTTTTCAAACCTTGTCTGTGAGCATACTAACTTCATATGACCATGCTTTTCGGCGAGTTCCTGTTACATGCCATTAAATATTACTGAGTACACATGAATTATGTGTACGAAACGATTGTACACAAACAGTAAATTACTTACTACATCGGTAATTTCGGAGATGGGCATTTCTCCATTATTAAGGTTCGTATCTGAAACTGACATTGTTGCCTCGTATGCAATGATAAAATCAGGCTCAATTAATCTGAACAAAATTGGAAAATGTATAACAAAATTAGCAGAGAATTAATTTTAACAAAATTAACTGGGTCATTTAACATATGATCCACTTATGGGTTTAAGCACAGAACCTATTTGGGTGCAAAACCTATAAGGGTTCAACAACTAAAGCATCGGCGGACAACGATTATAAAGAGTTACGATCAGCTAATACCTTATCTCGGAGATGGTGCCACCGAGTAGATGGCGGCGGTTAGTGCGTCAGAAACTATAAGTGCCGGTATAGCGCGGTCGACGGCGCAAAGGAAAAACGGCGTGTTCACGCGAGGAGGAGGCGGCGAGAAGAACACTGACGTTCGAGCCCTCAGATCACGTTGGCGGTGGGCGGCGAGTGGTGGCCGCCGACTCCTGTATTCCATGGGTGACCGGCGTCTCCGATCTGATCTTGCAGCGGTCGTGGGAGGTGCGGACGGCCCAGGTGGTTAGAATGCGGAGCTGTAATCGCGGGATTTAGGGAGGGGTGGGCCGCGTGAGTTATGTGAGATTTGGATAAATGATATAAAGAAATAAGAAAATCTTGTGAACTCGGTGTGGGGTTTACGGGGTTTAGGGTTTAGGGATTTAGGGTTATTAGGGGTTAGGGGTTTAGGGTTATCAGGGGTTAGGGTTATCAGGGTTTAGGGTTGAGTGTTTACATGCAAGCCCAGAAATGCGTGTGTCAGAGAACGTACTTGCATGTATATGTACTAATGATCCCAAACTTTCTTAATGGCATCCCATGACCACATAGAGAATGAATGCATAATGGTTTCCATGTTGGGCAAAATTTTGAATGTTTTTACGGTTTAGTGGGGGGTTTAGGGTTATTAGGGTTTAGGGTTTAAGGGTTTTAGGTTGACAGAACTATGTTTGTCTTACGGTGGACGTAGCACACACATCGGACATTGGTGGAGCGTTGGTCTACAATGGATTCCCTTCGGTAGCATCGATACGATCCATTGAATGGCTCGGCCGACAAACTTCGTGCCACATAGAGCATGCATCCATCCACTGGACCGGATCAATGTTGGGTTGGTTTCATACAGGTGAGGAAAGCAGCTAGTGCTTTCGGGGTGTTGACATGCTAGGCCAGAAATGCGCGAGTCAGAGATCGTACTTGCATGTATAATCCCAAACTTTTTTCATGGCATCCCATGACCCCATAGAGAATGCATGCATAATGGTTTCCATGTGGGGCAAAAATTTGAATGTTTTTACGGTTTAGTGGGGGGTTAAGGTTATCAGGGTTTAGGGTTTAAGGGTTTTAGGGTTGACGGAACTATGTTTGTCTTACGGTGGACGTAGCACACACACCAGACATTGATGGAGCGTTGGTCTATAATGAATTCCCTCCGGTACCATCGATCTGGTCCGTTGACTGGCTCGGCCGACAAACTTCGTGCCACATAGAGCATGCATCCATCCACTGGACCGGATCGATGTTTGGTTGGTTTCATACAGGTGAGGAACCCAGCTAGTGCTTTCGGGGTGTTGACATGCTAGGCCGGAAATGCGCGTGTCAGAGATCGTACTTGCATGTATAATCCCAAAAATCTTTCATGGCATCCCATGACCACATAGAGAATGCATGCATAATGGTTTCCATGTGGGGAAAAAATTTGAATGTTTTTACGGTTTAGTAGGAGGGGGGTTTAGGGTTATCAGGCTTTAGGGTTTAAGGGTTTTAGGGTTGACGAAACTATGTTTGTCTTACGGTGGACGTAGCACACACACCGGACATTGATGGAGCGTTGGTCTACAATGGAGTCCCTCATGTAGCATCGATCTGGTCCGTCGACTGGCTCGGCCGACATACTTCATGCCACATAGAGCATGCATGCATCCACTGAACCGGATCAATGTTGGGTTGGTTTACATGTACATGTACAGGGACCTGAAATGCGCGTGTCAGAGATCGTACTTGCGTGTACATGTACCATCCGTTCCATCCAGTGGCTGGGCTGACAACCTTCGTGCCACATTGTTCACATTGTCCAATTAACACTTTGTATAGATTTTTTTGGTAAAAAATGAACGAAATAATGCAACTAATCTGAACGTAACGTTTGGCATGTATCAAACCAAGTTGCCACTATTCCTCAAAAAAAAGAACCCAGTTAGCCACTAATTGCGCCAAACATATCTCGTAATTACGAACAAAAATGGGTTGACAATTATATCTGGAAATTCTTGGACTGAATTTATTGCTCTTCCTTTTTCAGAGAACAATAAGTTAGAATGGTGGGCGGCGGGTTGGCACGGGCACGGCGATGGCTCGGGCTTGTGTGATATGTGGTTCGACCCGCGGTCAGTGCACATGTTTTCGAAGCCCAGGAAAGATCACGCTCGTTAAAAAAAACTTGCATCGAAGCGCATTACTTCAAAATAACTAATTAACCCTACAATCACGGATATATACCTTCCCATTCTACCGCATATCTACCCTATCCTAACCACCCCCATCTAGCTTGTTTCTCCTCACATAGCATCGCCGGGATCGCGCCATCGCTTCTCAAGCGACCACGCCGACGCCGGATTAAAAAGGTCTCCTCCATGGCTTCTCTCATGTTCAATTGCAGTGCTGATTATTTTTTCCATTGATTCGACCAACAAGTAATTTCCGAAGAGATTAGAAAATCCAGCTTTTGCCATAGTTGAGTAGTTCTGGTGTGATTCGAGTACAGGATGTCATGCAAGAGCTTTTTGATTGATAGTTTGTACTAGTTGATCGTACGAACTGATTATGAATATTTTTTCACGGTCGTATTGTTTCGAATTGGTTGGATGAGGGTGTGGATACAGTTTTCATACTATGGGTATATGTGTTGCTGTAGGGACCATGGTCTCAGAGGCGCATAACAACCGTGCGGAGTACGACAAGTCTTTGCATGAAGCGCGTCAGGAGATCGACTAGAAGGTGCAAAAGGATCGCGCTGAGGTAGATAAGAAACTGAAAAAAGAACGTTCATACGTGGACAGGATGATAAAGGAGGAGCGTGAGGAGTTTTCCCGTAAGATGGCGAAGATGCGTCTTGAGATTGAAGAAAAGTATAAGAGGGACTGTGAGTACATGGAAAAAAAGTTTGTCTTAGGCTACAAGGAAATGCATCAAACGTTGCAGAAGGACCGGAAGCTTGTGGACAGTATTATACAGACAGAGCGAGTCAGGATGGATGCCTATGTGTTGCAGGCACGTGCGAATATGGACAGTAAGCTGCTATAGGAGCGGTCGGACATGGATTATAAGGCCATGCTGGAGAAGGTCTGCTTGGAAGGACATATGTTAGAAGACCGTGCGATCTCACGGCCACCCCGACAACATGTCTTCAATTATTCTCCCCATGTAAGTATCTCGCACCGATTCTATATATTAAGGACCTATGTATTCTATGATACAAACATCTTCAATTTGTGGCAACCTTATGTCGGCGATTGAATGTAGGCTAAGCATCATGAGACGGCACAGTCGCCATTCACTCGAGACATTGCGATAGAGTCACCCGTTCAATGCCACATCAGTCCACCCCAACAACATATCGTCAATTCTCCCCTTGTAAGTACCTCGCAACAATGCATACCCAAGATATGGTATGACCTTTCAAAACTTGTGTGTAAACCCACTATCGACGTTTCATACGCAGGATAAGAAACCTTTGATGGCAGAGTCCCCAGTCACACCACATGAAGGATACATTCCACATAACAAGGTGAGAAGGTTTGAGATGGCACAATCCCCAGTCACTCCACATGAAGGATACATTCCACAAAAGCAGGTAACAACGCCGCAATGTTGCTATGCACATAAAAAATTATGTTTGCCCCTTTACTCATTGAATGTATTAACTCTGATGTGAGATACTAGGTGCTTGTGATGGAATTTTTTGTTAGTAGGGATGATGAGATGTCACATGTCCCGAGAGCATACTTTGATGAACACCCGGCAGAAGTCGGAATTTTTGAACCCGCCAAAGTGACCTACGATCTCATTATGAGTGAAATGAGAGATACTTTTGGTTGCAAACTGGGAGCAGAACTGTACTACTTCTTACCCGGGTCTACGTGGAAGCTGCCAGAAGGAATGTTCTTGATTGCAGGACCAGATGATGTACAAAAAATGCTTTCTGATCTGAATGGCAGCAAGACATGTCACCTATACATTGTGTACAATAGAACTACGGGTTGTTTTCCCGAGGATGACATTGATTCCGAGGTTCAAATTTTACATGTTACATGCATCTAGTTTATGGCTACGTCTTTTTTGAGTTCTTCCTAATACAATTCCTATGGTTTTCTACAGGAAGTGAGAATCCAAGAAATGGAGGGTCTTGCTAGAGAGTTGGCAGAGAAAGACCAAGAACAACTTAAGTTGTATGGTTACATTGATGTTAAAGAGAAAAAGATTGAAGCACATGGGTCGTCGCCAAGCCCGACGCAATCTCCAATGACGCAACGCAAGAGGTCACTGGATTTTGGCAGTGCAGAAGACAATATGGAGTAGGCTCAATTGTTTTTCAACTAGTTTAAGCTTCAAACCAGGATTATTTAGTTGCAAACAAACATTTTGTTTTCTATTTCACACTATGTTCGCAATTACGGTACAATTTATTCATGAGACAGTTCTTTGAACAACAATGCATGTGTTTTATGATCAATCATATAGTTGTTTCTGAGTTGTTTTTGAGATGGCATTGTGTCTAAAGAAATTTCCATCTATAAGACTTGGCATGCAGTCGCATCGGAATCGCGTATCACGCGAGAGGCGTGCGTCGCACGGGAGTGTGTCGCACGCGAGCTTGTTTTCGGGTAGAAATCATAACATATTTCGGATAGATAAAGTTCACGTCCGCCATCCGCGCATGCAAACCCACGTCGCCGCCATTCCCATGCATGCATGCCTCACGCGCAGACAACGAGACGGCCCATCCAAATTAGGCCCATCCGAATTAGGCCCATCCGAAGTAGGCCATTAGAACCCTCCCCCCACTCCACCTATTCCTCTCGCACTGTGGCCTCCCTCCCTCCATCGCCAGATCCCCCACTCGTCCCCCTCTGTCCGCCGCCCCTGCACGCCGTCGGCGACTCCACCCCCGCCGCCCCCGCGCCCCCCGAACGGGATCGGCCGGATCCATCTCCTCAACCACCGCAGGACAGCGCAGGTACCCCAGTTTCTGTTCACGTCTCAATGGTATCCATGCTGATAATGCTAGGTAGATCGACCAAGTGTAGCAATTTTGTGCCACCAATCCACTTTTCTGGAAAAATACTTGCTAGAAAACCATCTGAAACTTGTGATGCTTGCTACTGTATAATATAGGACTTTTCAAAGTTCTGTTATGATGGCACTATTGGACACATACAGTAGAGCTGCGTTTTTAGTTGTTATACTTTCAGTTACCATCACTGCTTGGGAAAGGCCGAATTGGATGCATTCAGGTCTGCAGTTGATAGTGTATCATCATAATGTAGGTGCTGTGTTGTGTGATTCTTCATGCTGAGAACTTCAGCTTTTTCAGTTATAGTGAAAGGCTTCTGTATAAAAAAACTACTAAATGATCACAAAAACTTCTAGACAACATTCTGTATGATCTGACCAAAACTTGAACTAAATGATCACCAAAAGTTGAAGAATTTTGCATCACATCACAACCATAAGTGTTCTGCACCAGCATCATAACAATCACATAACTACATAACAAAAGCAAACTTGTTCATCATTACAAAAGCAAACTTGTTCAACATAACAAAAGCTAACTTGTTTAGCATTACAAAAGCAAACTTGTTCAACCACATAAGTGCAAACTGAGACACATAATACCACAAACAACTCAATATCCCCAGTAGTAGGGGTCATCCCAATGATCCTCCGCCTCTTGCCAGTACTCCAAACCTTCTTTGACGATTTCGATTTTCTTCCAGGCCTCGTAGGTGATGTACGCATCTTTTGCTGCGTACTCGATGAGGTTGTTTGGCAGTGGGCTGTCCCCCCATAGTTTGTGGTCCAATTCCTTACTGATCTTCTGCTTCATTTCCTTGTACGATGGGTGGATGAGGCTGGTTGCAAACTCAGCCAAAGCCTGCCACTTCTTTCCATTGTTTGGAACTCTCCATTTGCGCTGCAAGTCGACGTACTTGTCGGGGTTGATCTCCAAACCAGACAATTTCAGCTTCTCCTTGTCACCTCCAATGGAGAAGCCAACAAAGGTGTACAGCTTCTTCTCCTGCAGGAGCGGGCGGAGTTCCTTGGGCCTGCATCAAATTAATCTGGTGCATCAAATTCATCTACTTCAAAAACTTCAGAAACTACTAATTAGACAAAAAATTCAGAACTAGTATTGCATCTACTCCAGAACTTCAGAACTAGTATTGCATCTACTTCAGAACTTCAGAACTATTGCATCTACTTGAGAAACTTCAGAAACTTCAAAACTGTTGCATCTACTTGAGAAACTTCAGAAACTACTAATTAGACAGAAACTTCAGAACTTCAGAACTAGTATTGCATCTACTTCAGAACTTCAGAACTATTGCATCTACTTCAGAAACTTCAGAAACTACAGGAACTACGAATTAGACAGAAACTTCAGAACTTTAGAACTAGTATTGCATCTACTTCAGAACTACAGAACTATTGCGTCTACTTCAGAAACTTCAGAAACTACTAATTAGACAGAAACGTCAGAACTTCAGAAACTTCAGAACTGGATGTTTTTACCATTTGGTTGCCGCGGTGATGTGGTATACCAGGACAAGATCCTCCACGCATAACTGTAGAACTGCAGCCTTTTGCGGAGGTTCGTCTTCCCTCGTATACTCGACATCAACGCCGATCGACCGAGAAAGCATGCCGCCGAGCCTCCTCCTGATCTCGCGGATCCTCTTGTCGGCTTCGTCTGGATTGCTGGTGCATATGACATCCAGCTTCTCCTGCTTCAGGTGGATATCAACCATGAGCGGCACGGTGTAGTCCTGCTTCTGCCCGGGGACCGAAACGTCGTCGTCGACCACCAGCGGCTCCTTGCCAGATGCCTCACCTTGGTGATGCTTGGAAGACGGAGGGGAGTTGCTCCATGATGCCTCCGCCATTCTCTTGGCAGACGGAGGGGAGTTGCTCCACGATTCCTCCGCCATTGCCCTCCTGGCCAGCGATGGTGGAGGCAGAGGAGAGTTGCTTGATGGTGGAGGCAGAGGAAGGCATAGGGAGGAAGATGGAGCGGCAATGGAATGAGGAGGGAGGCAGAGGGAGGCAGATTGAGCGGCAATGGAATAGGAGGGGAGTTCCCTGCGTCGTGGGGAGTTGCTAGTGGAGGGGAGTCGTGGGGAGTTGCTAGTGGAGGGGAGACGTGGGGAGTTGCCTCGAAAACTCAAACGTCCTGCCCTTTGACCCTCGAAAAATATGGAGGGGAGACGTGGGCCCTTTGGTTTGTCCTGTTTCTGAAACAAAACAAAAAAATAACAACCATATTTTGCTCTCACTGCAACCATATTAAGAGATCAAAAATGGCACCAAAAAGTCACTACAGCCATCCTAAATGGCACGAAAATAGCACCAAAACAACATCAGCCAAAACAGCAAAAAATGCATCCATCGATCGTTCTTTATTTTTTCTAACATTCCGTGTTCTGTGCAGTGAGATAGACACAATGCTACAAATGCAGGCTGACAACGCCCGCGATTTCATGACCATCAGGACAGACGGCGGCTTCATCCACGCTCCGGTCCCATGAGTCGAGTCGAAAGTAGTGATGCTATGTGTAGTTCTGAAACATTGATTGGCTCATGGTGTAATTAAACTTTAATGAATTGTATGTCTCTTTGGTTTGGACAGTCATTCAACTTAGATGTAATCGATGCTATTTATTACTAGGACCATGAATTGTGCTATTAATGTCTTGCTTTTCTCTTCCGATCCTTTTGTTGCATACTTATTTATTGCTTATGTATTGTCTGTTGTTTGGCTTGTGCATAGAGATGCCGTCGTATGTCGTGTACAAGGGTAAGGTTCCCGGAGTCTACGACGACTGGGAGGAGTGTCGGAGACAGGTTCACCGTTTCAGCGGTAACAGTTACAAAGGGTACACCACTAGGGCGGAGGCGGAATCTAGATACGGCCGCTATCTAGCGGGAGAGAGGAGGGGGCGTTGGAGGAACCGGATGAAGACCAGTTTCATCGCGATGATGCTCATCGTGATGACCGCAACTCTCTTCTATGTGATGGTAGTTTAGATGATCGATATTGACTTGTAATGTGAAGACAAACTCGCTACTCGCGGTCTCGAGACTTGTAATGTTCTATCTTTGTTCGGTCTTTTGAATTCGGAGACTAATATGATGAATTGTATTCGGAGAGCTATCTTCTATTGTATTCGAGGAATGTGATGTTGCTGTGTGGTGCTGTCTATATTCTGTCCAATAATATATTTTGTAACCTGTGAAAATATCAGAAATGTGCATTTTTTCGACCACCTCCAAATCACCTCAGTTTTGGCACACATGATCTCTTCCACAAACAAAACTAGGTTTCCAAGTTTTTGTATTTTTTTTTTAATTTTTTTGAATTTATAATGCCCTCTAGACTGACTGCTGAAAACATCGGTCTATGCCTCAAGGGGGCATTGTAAAATATATTTTTTTCAAAATTTTCTTGCATACACATGTTTTGCACATGTGGGTGACCATGTACAAGAAAATTTGGGTGATTTGGAGGTGGTGGAAAAATTCATGTTTTTTCAAAAACTGGCTTAAGTTGACCAAATGGTCCCTCCGGGAATGCGGGCATTTTTTCGACCACCTCCAAATCACCTCAGTTTTGGCACACATGATCTCTTCCACAAACAAAACTAGGTTTCCAAGTTTTTGTATTTTTTTTGAATTTTTTTGAATTTATAATGCCCTTTAGACTGACTGCTGAAAACATCGGTCTATGCCTCAAGGGGGCATTGTAAAATAAATTTTTTCAAAATTTTCTTGCATACACATGTTTTGCACATGTGGGTGACCATGTACAAGAAAATTTGGGTGATTTAGAGGTGGTGGAAAAATTCATGTTTTTTCAAAATCTGGCTTAAGTTGACCAAATGGTCCCTCCGGGAATGCGGGCATTTTTTCGACCACCTCCAAATCACCTCAGTTTTGGCACACATGATCTCTTCCACAAACAAAACTAGGTTTCCAAGTTTTTGCATTTTTTTGAATTTTTTTGAATTTATAATGCCCTCTAGACTGATTGCTGAAAACATCGGTCTATGCCTCAAGGGGGCATTGTAAAATAAATTTTTTCAAAATTTTCTTGCATACACATGTTTTGCACATGTGGGTCACCATGTACAAGAAAATTTGGGTGATTTGGAGGTGGTGGAAAAATTCACGTTTTTTCAAAAACTGGCTTAAGTTAGACCAAATGGTCCCTCTAGGAATGCAGGCATTTTTTCGACCACCTCCAAATCACCTCAGCTTTGGCACACATGGTCTCTTCCACAAACAAAACTAGGTTTCCAAGTTTTTGTATTTTTTTGAATTTTTTTTGAATTTATAATGCCCTCTAGACTGACTGCTGAAAACATCGGTCTATGCCTCAAGGGGGCCTGCATGCAAGAGTCGGGGACCTGCATGCAAGAGTCGGGGACCTGCATGCAAGTGTTGGGGACCTGCATGTGAATAGTGATTCATCAAGGCCTTGACAGCTACTGGCACAGCGGCTGCCGCCCGATTTGCATGCAACGAATATGAACGTGCATGGAGGTTTTTCAAAGATTTCCAAGCACACCCCAGTGGGCCCCGCTTATTTAAAAAATACGTCAGTCATTATTGCTCTGTAAATGAAGAATATGCATGATGATTATGAATATGCATGACAACCATAGTAAGGGTGAAGAATCATAGTGCCCAATTTATCGAAATACATCATCATTCTTAAAGTTGGACATCAAATGATACACACAGAAAATGGAAACGAAATATGTCAAACTAATACAGTAACATGGCAGTACAACCGCACTTCACTGAATTACTGTCACGATGAAATAGAATGTAAAGACCACGTCACACAAAGCTGAATGGCACACGACTTTCTCTGGCTCATCGTCGGTTCATGCTGTATGTAGATATCACAGTTCAGCCTCGAGATCCTACACAGAAGAATACAATAAATCACATGGACATCAATTATGAGTAAAACACATGCAAAAAATATGAACATATTTCGTACCTCTAGCAATTTAGCGCATTTACGTCGATTGTGACCTGGTTTCTTGCAATAGCCACAGATATTCTGTGATCTTGACTTCTTTGTCTTTGCATGCAGCCTTTTCTTCGGTGCACCTCGTCCTGGCACATGCACGGGATCCAGAACCTTATCAACTTTTTGCGAGTGCGGCATCAACGGGCCAAACCTAATGCTGTTATGCTGAGCATTAGTTGACTCCTTGCTGTCAGCTTGTTCAAAACTTGATTGCTTGCCATGATGTTGTGCTTGCAAAAGCATCTTTAGACGGTGACAGTCCTCATTAGAGTGGCATGCCTGGAAACTTGCGGCGTGACTACAATTCCGCAACTCGCGGTACCTCTGCAGGCTTACCGAATAGTCATACACCTGGTTTTTCTGGTAGGTGCGTATGCACATTTTCATTCATAGTCCACCTAGTGGGAACGCAACAACCGGGCAGAATTGTTTGTTTTAAAATCCCCAATATGTAAAAAATGTGGGAACATGGTGTGCCTGCGCATTCTAGCTTACGGCAAGAACAACTCACCCTGTGCAAAAGACCTCCTTGCTCTTCAATGCGCACTCCAAACTTTTTATCCATTCTTTCCTGCTTGGACACAACATAAGTGCAATCTTCTAATCCATCTAGTATCTCTCTAATCTGACATTTGCTGACAGCATCTATGCTCCATAAGACCATCTTAAAGACACTAGGTGTGAAAACTGTTGCGGCGTGTTTCTCAAGCGGCGAAGCATTTTCCTCTGTAAATGGAACGGACTGCAAGGCTTCGACATCATGGAGAGCTTCGTTAATCCGTCGCGACGCAAGGCAACGCTCATAGTGCTCTAGCATTTCAAACAATGACATCTTACCCTCAAGATGCATATGTAGCACAGAGTTCAAGCTCTCACTCCTCTGATTGCTGCTCAATCCTAGGAAACAACGCCCCTCAAGATATGGAGCACACTGATGAAGCTATGTACCTAGGGTAGGGGCACGGACCCATCCTAAAGAGCCCTACCCGAGGACATCCCTAGAAGGAGTCACCTTTCAATCAACTCAAAGGTATCTCACTCGACGAGTTCAAGTGAAGGAAATATGCCCTAGAGGCAATAATAAAGTTATTATTTATTTCCTTATATCATGATAAATGTGTATTATTCATGCTAGAATTGTATTAACCGGAAACATAATACATGTGTGAATACATAGACCAACAGAGTGTCACTAGTATGCCTCTACTAGACTAGCTCGTTAATCAAAGATGGTTATGTTTCCTAACCATGAACAAAGAGTTGTTATTTGATTAACGAGGTCACATCATTAGTTGAATGATCTGATTGACATGACCCATTCCATTAGCTTAGCACCCGATCGTTTAGTATGTTGCTATTGCTTTCTTCATGACTTATACATGTTCCTATAACTATGAGATTATGCAACTCCCGTTTACTGGAGGAACACTTTGGGTACTACCAAACGTCACAACGTAACTGGGTGATTATAAAGGAGTACTACAGGTGTCTCCAATGGTAGATGTTGGGTTGGCGTATTTCAAGATTAGGGTTTGTCACTCCAATTGTCGGAGAGGTATCTCTGGGCCCTCTCGATAATACACATCACATAAGCCTTGCAAGCATAATAACTAAGATGTTAGTTATGAGATGATGTATTACGGAACGAGTAAAGAGACTTGCCAGTAACGAGATTGAACTAGGTATTGGATACCGACGATCGAATCTCGGGCAAGTAACATACCGATGACAAAGGGAACAACGTATGTTGTTATGCGGTCTGACCGATAAAGATCTTCGTAGAATATGTAGGAGCCAATATGGGCATCCAGGTCCTGCTATTGGTTATTGACCGCAGACGTGTCTCGGTCATGTCTACATTGTTCTCGAACCGTAGGGTCCGCACGCTTAACGTTACGATAACAGTTATTATGAGTTTATGCATTTTGATGTACCGAAGGTTGTTCGGAGTCCCGGATGAGATCACGGACATGACGAGGAGTCTCAAAATGGTCGAGACGTAAAGATTGATATATTGGAAGTCTATGTTTGGACATCGGAAGTGTTCCGGGTGAAATCGGGATTTTACCGGATTACCGGAAGGGTTACCGGAACCCCCCGGGAGCCAAATGGGCCTACATGGACCATTGTGGAAAGGTGAAAGGGGCTGCCAAGGAGGGCTGCGCACCTCCCCCCTCCCCTAGTCCTATTAGGACTAGGAGAGGTGGCCGGCCACCTCTCTCTCTTTCCCTCTCCCTTTTTCCCAAGGAGTCCTAGTTGGAATAGGATTGGAGGGGGGAGTCCTACTCCCGGTGGGAGTAGGACTCCTCCTGCGCCTCCCCTCTTTGGCCGGCCAGCCCCCCTCCCTCCAACCTTTATATACGGGGGCAGGGGACACCCCAAGACACACAAGTTGATCCTTGAGATCGTTCCTTAGCCGTGTGCGGTGCCCCCTGCCACCAAATTCCACCTCGATCATACCGTTACAGTGCTTAGGCGAAGCCCTGCGTCGGTAGTACATCAAGATCGTCACCACGCCGTCGTGTTGACGGAACTCTTCCTCGATGCTTTGCTGGATCGGAGCCCGAGGAACGTCATCGAGCTGAACGTGTGCTAAGAACTCGGAGGTGCCGGAGTAACGGTGCTTGGATCGGTCGGATCGGGAAGAAGATGTACGACTACTTCCTCTACGTTGTGTGATCGCTTCCGCAGTCGGTCTGCGTTGGTACGTAGACAACACTCTCCCCTCTCGTTGCTGTGCATCACCATGATCTTGCGTGTGCGTAGGAAAATTTTTGAAATTACTGCGTTACCCAACAGTGGTATCAGAGCCTAGGTTTTTATGGTTTGATGTTATATGCACGAGTAGAACACAAGTGAGTTGTGGGCGATACAAGTCATACTGCCTACCAGCATGTCATACTTTGGTTCGGCGGTATTGTTGGACGAGACGATCCGGACCAACCTTACGCGTACTCTTACGCGAGACCGGTTCCCTCGACGTGCTTTGCACATAGATGGCTTGCGGAAGACTGCCTCTCCAACTTTAGTTGAACCAAGTGTGACTACGCCCGGTCCTTGAGAAGGTTAAAACGGAGTCTATTTGACGAACTATCGTTGTGGTTTTGATGCGTAGGTGAGATGAGTTCTTACTTAAGCCCGTAGCAGCCACGTAAAACTTGCAACAACAAAGTAGAGGACGTCTAACTTGTTTTTGCAGGGCATGTTGTGATGTGATATGGTCAAGGCATGATGCTGATTTTATTGTATGAGATGATCATGTTTTGTAACCGAGTTATCGGCAACTGGCAGGAGCCATATGGTTGTCGCTTTATTGTATGCAATGCAATCGCGATGTAATGCTTTACTTTATTACTAAGCGGTAGTGATAGTCGTAGAAGCATAAGATTGGCGAGACGACAACGATGCTACGATGGAGATCAAGGTGTCGCGCCGGTGACGATGGTGATCATGACAGGTGCTTCGAAGATGGAGATCACAAAGCACAAGATGATGATGGCCATATCATATCACTTATATTGATTGCATGTGATGTTTATCCTTTTATGCATCTTATCTTGCTTTGATTAACGGTAGCATTATAAGATGATCTCTCACAAAATTATCAAGAAGTGTTCTCCCTGAGTATGCACCGTTGCAAAAGTTCTTCGTGCTGAGACACCACGTGATGGTCGGGTGTGATAGGCTCTACGTTCAAATACAACGGGTGCAAAACAGTTGCACACGCGGAATACTCAGGTTATACTTGACGAGCCAAGCATATACAGATATGGCCTCGGAACACGGAGACCGAAAGGTCGAGCGTGAATCATATAGTAGATATGATCAACATATTGATGTTCACCATTGAAAACTACTCCATCTCACGTGATGATCGGTTATGGTTTAGTTGATTTGGATCACGTGATCACTTAGAGGATTAGAGGGATGTCTATCTAAGTGGGAGTTCTTAAGTAAATTAACTGAACTTAAAAATTATCATGAACTTAGTACCTGATAGTATCTTGCTTGTTTATGTTGATTGTAGATAGATGGCTCGTGCTGTTGTTCCGTTGAATTTTAATACGTTCCTTGAGAAAGCAAAGTTGAAAGATGATGGTAGCAATTACACGGACTGGGTCCGTAACCTGAGGATTATCCTCATTGCTGCACAGAAGAATTACGTCCTGGAAGCACCGCTGAGTGCCAGGCCTGCTGCAAGAGCAACACCAGAAGTTATGAACGTCTGGCAGAGCAAAGCTGATGACTACTCAATAGTTCAGTGTGCCATGCTTTACGGCTTAGAACCGGGACTTCAACGACGTTTTGAACGTCATGGAGCATATGAGATGTTCCAGGAGTTGAAGTTAATATTTCAAGCAAATGCCCGGATTGAGAGATATGAAGTCTCCAATAAGTTCTATAGCTGCAAGATGGAGGAGAACAGTTCTGTCAGTGAGCATATACTCAAAATGTCTGGGTATAATAATCACTTGATTCAATTGGGAGTTACACTTCCGGATGATTGCGTCATTGACAGAATTCTCCAATCACTGCCACCAAGCTACAAGAGCTTTGTGATGAACTATAATATGCAAGGGATGAACAAGACTATTCCCGAGCTCTTCGCTATGCTGAAAGCTGCGGAGGTAGAAATCAAGAAGGAGCATCAAGTGTTGATGGTTAACAAAACCACTAGTTTCAAGAAAAAGGGCAAAGGGAAGAAGAAAGGGAACTTCAAGAAGAACGGCAAGAAAGTTGCTGCTCAAGAGAAGAAACCCAAGTCTGGACCTAAGCCTGAAACTGAGTGCTTCTACTGCAAGCAGACTGGTCACTGGAAGCGGAACTGCCCCAAGTATTTGGCGGATAAGAAGGATGGCAAGGTGAACAAAGGTATATGTGATATACATGTTATTGATGTGTACCTTACTAATGCTCGCAGTAGCACCTGGGTATTTGATACTGGTTCTGTTGCTAATATTTGCAACTCGAAACAGGGACTACAGAATAAGCGGACACTAGCAAAGGACGAGGTGACGATGCGCGTGGGAAACGGTTCCAAAGTCGATGTGATCGCGGTCGGCATGCTACCTCTACATCTACCTTCGGGATTAATATTAGACCTAAATAATTGTTATTTGGTGCCAGCGTTGAGCATGAACATTATATCTGGATCTTGTTTGATGCGAGACGGTTATTCATTTAAATCAGAGAATAATGGTTGTTCTATTTATATGAGTAATATCTTTTATGGTCATGCACCCTTGAAAAGTGGTCTATTCTTATTGAATCTCGATAGTAGTAATACACATATTCATAATGTTGAAGCCAAAAGATGCAGAGTTGATAATGATAGTGCAACTTATTTGTGGCACTGCCGTTTAGGTCATATCGATGTAAAGCGCATGAAGAAACTCCATACTGATGGGCTTTTGGAACCACTTGATTATGAATCACTTGGTACTTGCGAACCGTGCCTCATGGGCAAGATGACTAAAACACCGTTCTCCGGTACTATGGAGAGAGCAACAGATTTATTGGAAATCATACATACCGATGTATGTGGTCCGATGAATATTGAGGCTCGTGGCGGATATCGTTATTTTCTCACCTTCACAGATGATTTAAGCAGATATGGGTATATCTACTTAATGAAACATAAGTCTGAAACATTTGAAAAGTTCAAGGAATTTTAGAGTGAAGTTGAAAATCATTGTAACAAGAAAATAAAGTTTCTACGATCTGATCGTGGAGGAGAATATTTGAGTTACGAGTTTGGTGTACATTTGAAAAATTGTGGAATAGTTTCGCAACTCACGCCACCCGGAACACCACAACGTAATGGTGTGTCCGAACGTCGTAATCGTACTTTACTAGATATGGTGCGATCTATGATGTCTCTTACTGATTTACCGCTATCATTTTGGGGTTATGCTTTAGAGACGGCCGCATTCACGTTAAATAGGGCACCATCTAAATCCGTTGAGACGACGCCTTATGAACTGTGGTTTGGCAAGAAACCAAAGTTGTCGTTTCTTAAAGTTTGGGGCTGCGATGCTTATGTGAAAAAGCTTCAACCTGATAAGCTCGAACCCAAATCGGAGAAGTGTGTCTTCATAGGATATCCAAAGGAAACTATTGGATACACCTTCTATCACAGATCCGAAGGCAAGACTTTTGTTGCTAAATTCGGAAACTTTCTTGAGAAGGAGTTTCTCTCGAAAGAAGTGAGTGGGAGGAAAGTAGAACTTGACGAGGTAACTGTACCTACTCCGTTATTGGGAAATAGTACATCACAGAAAACTGTTTCTGTGAGACCTACACCAATAAGAGAGGAAGTTAATGATGATGGTCATGAAACTTTAGATCAAGATACTACTGTACCTCGTAGATCAACCAGAGTAAGATCCGCACCAGAGTGGTACGGTAATCCTATTCTGGAAGTCATGCTACTAGATCATGATGAACCTACGAACTATGAAGAAGCGATGGTGAGCCCAGATTCCGCAAAGTGGCTTGAAGCCATGAAATCTGAGATGGGATCCATGTATGAGAACAAAGTATGGACTTTGGTTGACTTGCCCGATGATCGGCAAGCAATTGAGAATAAATGGATTTTTAAGAAAAAGACTGACGCTGATGGTAATGTTACTGTCTACAAAGCTCGACTTGTCGCAAAAGGTTTTCGACAAGTTCAAGGAGTTGACTACGATGAGACTTTCTCACCCGTAGCGATGCTTAAGTCTGTCAGAATCATGTTAGCAATTGCCGCATTTTATGATTATGAAATTTGGCAAATGGATGTAAAAACCGCATTCTTGAATGGATTCCTGGAAGAAGAGTTGTATATGATGCAACCAGAAGGTTTTGTCGATCCAAAAGGAGCTAACAAAGTGTGCAAACTCCAGCGATCCATTTATGGACTGGTGCAAGCATCTCGGAGTTGGAATAAACGCTTTGATAGTGTGATCAAAGCATTTGGGTTTATACAGACTTTTGGAGAAGCCTGTATTTACAAGAAAGTGAGTGGGAGCTCTGTAGCATTTCTGATATTATATGTGGATGACATATTACTCATTGGAAATGATATAGAATTTCTGGATAGCATAAAGGGATACTTGAATAAAAGTTTTTCGATGAAAGACCTCGGGGAAGCTGCTTACATATTAGGCATAAAAATCTATAGAGATAGATCAAAACGCTTAATTGGACTTTCACAAAGCACATACCTTGACAAGATTTTGAAGAAGTTCAAAATGGATCAAGCAAAGAAAGGGTTCCTGCCTGTGTTACAAGGTGTGAAGTTGAGTCAGACTCAATGCTCGACCACTGCAGAAGATAGAGAGAAAATGAAAGATGTTCCCTATGCTTCAGCCATAGGCTCTATCATGTATGCAATGCTGTGTACCAGACCTGATGTGTGCCTTGCCATAAGTTTAGCAGGGAGGTACCAAAGAAATCCAGGAGTGGATCACTGGACAACGGTCAAGAACATCCTGAAATACCTGAAAAGGACTAAGGATATGTTTCTCGTATATGGAGGTGACAAAGAGCTCACCGTAAGAGGTTATGTTGATGCAAGCTTTGACACTGATCCGGACGATTCTAAATCGCAAACCGGATACGTGTTTACTTTAAATGGTGGAGCTGTCAGTTGGTGCAGTTCTAAACAAAGCGTCGTAGCGGGATCTACATGTGAAGCGGAGTACATAGCTGCTTCGGAAGCAGCGAACGAAGGAGTCTGGATGAAGGAGTTCATATCCGATCTAGGTGTCATACCTAGTGCATCGGGTCCAATGAAAATCTTCTGTGACAATACTGGTGCAATTGCCTTGGCAAAGGAATCCAGATTTCACAAAAGAACCAAACACATCAAGAGACGCTTGAACTCCATCCGGGATTTAGTCCAGGTGGGAGACATAGAGATTTGCAAGATACATACGGATCTGAATGTTGCAGACCCGTTGACTAAGCCTCTTCCACGAGCAAAACATGATCAGCACCAAGACTCCATGGGTGTTAGAATCATTACTGTGTAATCTAAATTATTGACTCTAGTGCAAGTGGGAGACTGAAGGAAATATGCCCTAGAGGCAATAATAAAGTTATTATTTATTTCCTTATATCATGATAAATGTTTATTATTCATGCTAGAATTGTATTAACCGGAAACATAATACATGTGTGAATACATAGACAAACAGAGTGTCACTAGTATGCCTCTACTAGACTAGCTCGTTAATCAAAGATGGTTATGTTTCCTAACCATGAACAAAGAGTTGTTATTTGATTAACGAGGTCACATCATTAGTTGAATGATCTGATTGACATGACCCATTCCATTAGCTTAGCACCCGATCATTTAGTATGTTGCTATTGCTTTCTTCATGACTTATACATGTTCCTATAACTATGAGATTATGCAACTCCCGTTTACCGGAGGAACACTTTGGGTACTACCAAACGTCACAACGTAACTGGGTGATTATAAAGGAGTACTACAGGTGTCTCCAATGGTAGATGTTGGGTTGGCGTATTTCAAGATTAGGGTTTGTCACTCCAATTGTCGGAGAGGTATCTCTGGGCCCTCTCGGTAATACACATCACATAAGCCTTGCAAGCATAATAACTAAGATGTTAGTTATGAGATGATGTATTACGGAACGAGTAAAGAGACTTGCCAGTAACGAGACTGAACTAGGTATTGGATACCGACGATCGAATCTCGGGCAAGTAACATACCGATGACAAAGGGAACAACGTATGTTGTTATGCGGTCTGACCGATAAAGATCTTCGTAGAATATGTAGGAGCCAATATGGGCATCCAGGTCCCGCTATTGGTTATTGACCGAAGACGTGTCTCGGTCATGTCTACATTGTTCTCGAACCGTAGGGTCCGCACGCTTAACGTTACGATAACAGTTATTATGAGTTTATGCATTTTGATGTACCGAAGGTTGTTCGGAGTCCCGGATGAGATCACGGACATGAAGAGGAGTCTCGAAATGGTCGAGACGTAAAGATTGATATATTGGAAGTCTATGTTTGGACATCGGAAGTGTTCCGGGTGAAATCGGGATTTTACCGGATTACCGGAAGGGTTACCGGAACCCCCCGGGAGCCAAATGGGCCTACATGGGCCATTGTGGAAAGGTGAAAGGGGCTGCCAAGGATGGCTGCGCACCTCCCCCCCTCCCCTAGTCCTATTAGGACTAGGAGAGGTGGCCGGCCACCTCTCTCTCTTTCCCTCTCCCTTTTTCCCAAGGAGTCCTAGTTGGAATAGGATTGGAGGGGGGAGTCCTACTCCCGGTGGGAGTAGGACTCCTCCTGCGCCTCCCCTCTTTGGCCGGCCAGCCCCCCTCCCTCCAACCTTTATATACGGGGGCAGGGGACACCCCAAGACACACAAGTTGATCCTTGAGATCGTTCCTTAGCCGTGTGCGGTGCCCCCTGCCACCAAATTCCACCTCGATCATACCGTTACAGTGCTTAGGCGAAGCCCTGCGTCGGTAGTACATCAAGATCGTCACCACGCCGTCGTGCTGACGGAACTCTTCCTCGACGCTTTGCTGGATCGGAGCCCGAGGAACGTCATCGAGCTGAACGTGTGCTAAGAACTCGGAGGTGCCGGAGTAACGGTGCTTGGATCGGTCGGATCGGGAAGAAGACGTACGACTACTTCCTCTACGTTGTGTGATCGCTTCCGCAGTCGGTCTGCGTTGGTACGTAGACAACACTCTCCCCTCTCGTTGCTGTGCATCACCATGATCTTGCGTGTGCGTAGGAAAAATTTTGAAATTACTGCGTTACCCAACATCAAGACACTCGACCATGAAGCCAACCACTCGACTGCCAGAAGACCTAAAGTCACTCCGCAGGCAAACGGTCGGCTATTAAGTAGTCTTTATGGTCATTATAACACTTTATTAGGGGCGTTACCAGTAACGCCCAACCTTAAATGTACCTGAAACCCTGCATTACTGAGGGCAGGAGGGGGCCGGCGAACTCTATATAAGCCACCCCCCTCCTCAGTGTGAAGGGTTCGCACCCCTGTTATCTACACACACATAATCCAATCGACCGCCTCAGGGCACCGAGACGTACGGATGTTACTTCCTTCGAGAAGGGCCTGAACTCGTAAACATTGTGTGCTTACAACTTCCCAATAGCTAAGATCTAGCCTCTCCATACACACCCCCTTACATTACTGTCAGACTTAGAACCACGACAGTTGGCGCCCATCGTGGGGCAGGAGTCTTAGCGCCTAATTGGAGAAGTTGGATTTTTTTTCGATCCATTTGATCATGGTTTCCTGCGGAGTTTTGGTAGAGGGCCGCGAGATCCGTCTCGGCGCGCTCACCTTCATCGCCGACAACTCCGCCTGGCTCCAGGAGGCGCCACTCGACATCGACACGCTCCCCGTCCGCGGTGCGACACACTTCCGCGCGTGCATTCGTGGCGTCCTCCTGCGGCAGCCGTCGACCCAATATCGATCGGCCCCCGTGTCGTCTCCCCGCCCCATCTCCCACCAGCGCAAGTGCTCAGGTCGGTCGAGACTCCCGCGGTGGGTGAGGCATGCCATGGCCCGCCAGTCGGCGGCCCCACAAGTCGCGGCAATCGAGCCCGACGAATCCCTCTGCGGCCTGTTCGACCTGTCGATTGGCTCCGCGGAGACCGCATCCGAGTGCGATAGCAGCGACCCTTTGGCTGAGGTTCTGGCGGTTGAGGGGACACACAGTCCTCCCGGATTCCCTCGCGCTGATGGGGGCGCGGGTGGAGGCGACCCATCGCATCCCCACGGCGAGTACCTCCCCGAACCTCTCACGTCATTACAGCGAGGGGAGCTGGACGCGCTCCACACTCCTATTGTTGGAGAAACCCCCGAGGCCCGGGCCTTGGAGGACGCGCGCTTGGCTAACCTGGCCGAGCGCACTCGACTGGAGAATCTATAGCGAATACTCGACGAGCAAGCACGTCAGCGAGCTCCCGAGTCCAGTCGACGATAGCAAGCTCCCGAATCCAGTCGACGTCAGCTCTTCCCGCCGCCGCAGGTATACCGAACCCCTGTTCAGAATTTGGCCGCCGCAGTCCGTATAGCGGAGTCAATTCAGCATTCCCAGTCGGAGGCTAGCAGGGGCTTGTTGCAGATCAGAGCGTTGCTCCGAGCGGCAGGAAACCAGAATTCCGTTGTTTCTCAGTCGCGGAACAGGATCCACAGTCGATCCGTTGCAACAGAAACAGTCCAGTCGGCTCACAGCCCGAGATCACCCCCGAGGCGTGAGGGACATGGGGACCGGCACGATCAGTACAGAAGAAATGAGCAGTATGATCACCGACCCGACCGTGATGATCGACGTCGAGTACCATCCCCTCCCCCGAGGAGTGGGTCATATGCGCCTCGACATCGAGATGACAGGCGCCCCCATAATGTTGGGCAGAGGATTCCAGTCGACCCCAGGGACCCAGGCTTTGACGCGAGATCCATCCTCGTTCAAGGTTTGGTTGACAGGAACAGAGCTCATCGAGAGGGCCACAACAGAGATGCGCCCGCCGGCAGCAGGGTACATGCTTCGGGGCCAGAATGTTTCAGTCGAGCCATCAGGGCTACGGTGATTCCTCCCAACTTCAGGCTGACGACTGGAGTCAGCAAGTTCACCGGTGAATCCAAGCCTGACACATGGCTCAAAGATTAGCGAGTGGCTGTGCAGATTGGCAGTGGCAATGATGAGGTGGCCATGAAGCATTTCCCTCTCATGTTAGAAGGCTCAGCCAAAGCATGGCTGAATCAGTTGGCACCCAGCAGTATTTATACTTGGGAGGATCTCTCCCGAGTGTTTATCACAACCTTCGAAGGAACATGCAAGCGACCTGCAGGCCTTACAGAGTTGCGGTCTTGCGTACAGAAGCCGAATGAAACACTGAGGGAATACATCCAGAGGTGGATCACACTGCACCACTCGGTTGAGAATGTGCCAGACCATCAAGCAGTTTGCGCTTTCAAGGAAGGCGTCAAATACAGAGAGTTGAATCTGAAGTTCAGTCGAACTAGAGAGATGTCTTTGAATCGGATGATGGAGATTGCCACCAAGTATGCTAATGGTGAAGACGAAGACCGACTCCGAAGTGGCAAACTCAAATCAGTCGCCCAAGAAACCGGAGGAAACTCCAGTCGGAAGCAGAAGCGGAAGGCCGAGCCAGCCGCTCCCAGGGAGGCCCTGGCCGTGGCCCAGGGAAACTTCAAGGGGAAACCCAAGGGCACCTGGAAGCCCAAGAAAGTTAAGGATCAGGATGGGAATGATGTTTTGGACCTGCCATGTCACATCCACACCAAGAAGGATGAAGAGGGTAATTTTATTTACCCCAAGCATACCACTCGACAGTGCCGGCTCCTAATCCAGCAGTTTCAGGGCAAGCAGCCCAAGGATAAAGAAAAAGATCCAGACAGGGTTGAGGACAAGGATGATAGTGACGATGGATACCCTCAGGTCAATTCCACCCTGATGATTTTTGCCGATGTCGAAAGCAAAAGTCGACTCAAAGTCATTAACCGTGAGGTGAACATGGTTGCTCCGACAACACCCAGTTACCTGAAGTGGTCTCAGACTGCCATCACATTCGACCAGTCTGATCACCCGACGCACATTGCCACCCCTGGGAGGCAAGCTTTGGTGGTCGACCCAGTTGTCGAAGGCACTCGACTGACCAAAGTCCTGATGGATGGCGGTAGTGGCCTGAACATACTCTATGCTGAAACTTTGAAAGGAATGGGCATTCCGATGTCCAGACTCAGTACCAGTAACATGAGCTTCCACGGAGTCATTCCTGGGAAGAAAGCCGAGTCACTCAGCCAGATTGCTCTTGATGTGGTTTTGGTGATTCAAAGAATTACCGCAAGGAAAGGTTGACATTTGAGGTTGTGGACTTCCAGAGTGCTTATCATGCCATTTTGGGCAGGCCAGCTTACGCACGCTTCATGGCTCGACCATGTTACGTGTATCTCAAATTGAAGATGCCTGGCCCCAAGGGTGTGATCACTGTTACGGGCAACCGAAAGAAAGCAGAAGAGTGTTTTCAGAGGGAATCAAAGATCGTTGATGCTCAGATGGCAGTGGTCGAGCTGAAAGAGTAACAAAAGACTGCCGATCCGAGTGAATTGCTGCGAGCTAAGAAGCCTGCCTCAGAGTCAGCTTTTCAGTCGTTTGGTGAAACAAAGACAGTCCATATTCACCCGACTGACCCCGACACTGCTCCGACTCACATCTCGACGACGCTCGACTCCAAATAGGAAGAAGCGCTCATCCAGCTCCTCCGTGAGAACTGGGACATCTTCGCATGGAAACCCTCTGACATGCCTGGAGTTCCCAGGGGGCTGGCTGAGCACCGTCTACGAGTCGACCCAAAATTCAAGCCTGTGAAGGAACATCTTCAACGGTCCGCCATCCAGAAGAAGCAAGCCATTGGCGAGGAGGTGGCTCGGCTCTTAGCAGCGGAGTTCATCCGAGAGATTTACCACTCCGAGTGGCTCGCCAATGTCGTCATGGTCCCCAAGAAGGACAAGTCACTCCGCATGTGCATTGATTTCAAACATATCAATCGGGCCTGCCCGAAAGATCATTTTCCTCTCCCTCGCATCGACCAAATAGTTGACTCGACTGCGGGGTGCGAGAGATTGTCTTTTCTAGATGCCTATTCCGGGTACCATCCAGATCCGTCTGTATGGGCCCGACGAGATCAAAACAGCTTTCATCACTCCATTCAGATGCTTCTGTTACGTCACCATGCCGTTCGGCCTCAAGAACGCCGGAGCCACATTCATGAGAATGATTCAGAAGTGTTTACTCACTCAAATCAGTCGGAATGTGGAGGCATACATGGATGATATTGTGGTCAAGTCCCGGAAAGGTTCCGACCTATGGGCTGACCTTGCTGAAACCTTTGCCAACCTCAGGAGGTACGATATCAAGCTCAATCCATCAAAGTGCACTTTCGGAGTTCCAGGTGGAAAGTTACTCGGTTTTCTTGTTTCCGAACGGGGGATCGACGCCAATCCTGAAAAAATTGGCACCATACTCCGGATGAAGCGTCCTGTACGTGTGCACGATGTCCAAAATCTTACAGGCTGCTTGGCCGCTTTAAGTCGATTCATTTCTTGTCTCGGTGAAAAGGCGTTGCCTCTTTACCGACTGATGAAGAAGTCTGACAAGTTCGAGTGGACTCCAGAAGCTGATGCAGCATTTGCAGAGCTCAAAGCTCTGCTCTCCACCCAGCCGGTGCTTGCTGCCCCAATCAGCAAAGAGCCTCTGCTGCTTTACATTGCAGCCACAGGACAAGTTGTCAGTACAGTACTTACGGTCGAGCGGGAAGAGGAAGGAATGGCCTTCAAAGTTCAACACCCAGTATATTATGTGTCTGAAGTTTTGACCCCTTCAAAACAAAGATACCCTCACTACCAGAAGCTTGTATATGGGATTTATATGACCACGAAGAAAGTTGCTCATTACTTCTCTGACCACTCCATTACAGTCGTCAGCGACGCCCCGCTATCAGAGATCCTGCATAACAGAGACGCAACTGGTCGAGTGGCCAAGTGGGCGATTGAACTCCTTCCCTTAGATATCAAGTTCGAAGCAAAGAAGGCTATCAAGTCCCAAGCAATTGCATATTTCATCGCCGAGTGGATTGAACAGCAACTTCCGACTCAAGTTCACTCGGAGCACTAGACCATGTTCTTCGATGGATCTAAGATGCTGAATGGTTCCGGTGCGGGGGTAGTCCTAGTCTCCCCCCGAGGAGATAAGCTCAGATATGTTCTCCAGATTCACTTCGATTCCTCCAATAACGAAGCAGAGTATGAAGCACTTTTGTATGGGTTGCGCATGGCCATTTCACTCGGCGTCCGTCGCCTCATGGTCTATGGCGACTCAGATTTGGTGGTTAATCAAGTGATGAAGGAGTGGGACGTCAGGAGTCCGGCAATGACTGGTTATTGCAATGCAGTGCGAAAGCTAGAAAAGAAATTCGAGGGGTTAGAGCTTCATCACATCCGCCGACTGAAAAATCAGGTAGCTGACGATTTGGCAAAAATAGGCTCCAAGAGATAAGCCATTCCCAGCAACGTGTTCCTGGAACACATTCACTCGCCGTGAGTCCAAGAGGATCCTTTCACAGAAGAAGCCCCGCAGCCGAAAAGTGCCACAGATCCGACTGAAGTTGAAGTACCTGCGGTGGTCGACCTAATCATGGAAGTCTTGGCAATCACCCCTGACTGGACGATACCATACATCGCGTATATCCTAAGGAAAGAACTCCCGGAAGACGAGGAAGAGGCTCGACAGATCGTCCGCCGATCCAAGGCCTTCACAGTCATAAAGGGACAGCTGTATAGAGAGAGCGTGACTGGAGTCGGTCAGAAATGCATAACACTAGAAGAGGGTCAGATAATCCTTAATGATATCCACTCGGGGACCTATGGTCACCATGCGTCCTCTCGGACTATTGTGGCTAAAGCATACCGAGCTGGATTTTACTGGCCAAGAGCAAATGAAATGGCAAAAGAGATAGTCGACAAGTGTGGAGGGTGCCAGTTCTACTCCAACATGTCACACAAGCCTGCATCAGCCCTGAAGACCATTCCACTCGTCTAGCCCTTTGCCATCTGGGGACTGGACATGGTTGGTCCACTAAGAACGGGCAGGAGTGGATTCACTCATGTGCTGGTGGCGGTCGACAAATTTACCAAATGGATCGAAGCTAAGCCCATCAAGAATCTCGATGCTTGCACTGCTATCAGTTTCGTCAGAGGGTTGACATTCAGGTATGGAGTCCCGCATAGCATCATCACTGACAATGGGTCAAACTTTGATTCGGACAAGTTCAGAGCTTTTTGCGCCTCTCAAGGCACACGAGTCGACTATGCATCGGTCGCCCATCCCCAGTCGAATGGACAAGCTGAGAGAGCAAATGGTCTGATTCTCAAAGGACTAAAGCCTCGACTGATGCATGATCTCAAGCACGCGGCAGGCGCTTGGGTCGACGAGCTTCTGTCAGTTCTGTGGCGATTAAGGACCACCCCTAACCGGTCGACTGGAAGAACTCCATTCTTTCTGGTTTATGGAGCCGAAGCAGTTCTGCCGAGTGACCTTCTTCATAACGCACCCCGAGTCGAACTTTACACCGAAGATGAAGCAGAACAGGGCCGGCAAGACGCAGTCGACCTCTTAGAAGAAGAGAGGGAGATGGCCATGATCAGATCGACCATTTATCAGCAAGACTTGCGCCGGTTTCACGCCCGGAATGTGAAGAGTCGAGCCTTCCAAGAAGGAGATCTGGTCCTCCGAGTGGATCAACAGAAACCACACAAGCTTGCTCCTACTTGGGAAGGCCCCTCATAGTCACCAGAGTCCTTCACAATGGAGCGTACCACCTCTACAATGTTGATCGCCAGATCGACGAGCCACGAGCTTGGAACGCGGAACTGCTCCGCCCTTTTTACACTTGAGTTCTCCCTTAGACGAGATGTAATAAGAAAAAAAATCTGCAGTTCATTTTTATCAAAGACAAGAGTGTTCCAATAATTGCTGTCACTTTGTTTGCATACAAAATCCCCAGTGGGTGACTTGGCTGCGAATCCGTTTCGCCTAAGTTTGAAAAAATCCTACCGAGTGGAGAGCAAACCTCCCACTCGGGGGCTTAGCTGCGAATCCGTTTCGCCTAAGTTTGAAAAAATCCTACCGAGTGGAGAGCAAACCTCCCACTCGGGGGCTTAGCTGTGAATCTGTTTCGCCTAAGTTTGAAAAAATCCTACCAAGTGGAGAGCAATCCTCCCACTCGGGGGCTTAGCTGCAGTCCAGTACTCGCCTAAGTTCTTCCGCAAAGAGACTTAGCTGCAGTCAACACTCGCCTAAGTTTGAAAAAATCCTACCGAGTGGAGAGCAATCCTCCCACTCGGGGGCTTAGCTGCAGTCCAGTACTCACCTAAGTTCTTCCACAAAGAGACTTAGCTGTAGTCAGCACTCGCCTAAGTTTGAAAAAATCCTACCGAGTGGAGAGCAAACGTCCCACTCGAGGGCATAGCTGCAGTCCAGTACTCGCCTAAGTTCTCCCACTCGGAAGCTTAGCTGCAGTCGAACACTCGCCTAAGTTTGAAAAAATCCTACCGAGTGGAGAGCAAACCTCCCACTCGGGGGCTTAGCTGCAGTCCAGTACTCGCCTAAGTTCTCCCACTCGGAAGCTTAGCTGCGAATCCGTTTTGCCTAAGTTTGAAAAAATCCTACCGAGTGGAGAGCAATCCTCCCACTCGGGGGCTTAGCTGCAGTCCAGTACTCGCCTAAGTTCCTCCACAAAGAGACTTAGCTGCAGTCAGCACTCGCCTAAGTTTGAAAAAATCCTATCGAGTGGAGAGCAATCCTCCCACTCGGGGGCTTAGCTGCAGTCCAGTACTCGCCTAAGTTCTTCCACAAAGAGACTTAGCTGCAGTCAGCACTCGCCTAACTTTGAAAAAATCCTACCGAGTGGAGAGCAAACCTCCCACTCGGGGGCTTAGCTGCAGTCCAGTACTCGCCTAAGTTCTCCCACTCGGAAGCTTAGCTGCAGTCAAACACTCGCCTAAGTTTGAAAAAATCCTACCCAGTGGAGAGCAAACCTCCCACTCGGGGGCTTAGCTGCAGTCCAGTACTCGCCTAAGTTCTCCCACTCGGAAGCTTAGCTACAGTCGAACACTCGCCTAAGTTTGAAAAAATCCTACCGAGTGGAGAGCAAACCTCCCACTCGGGGGCTTAGCTGCAGTCTAGTACTCGCCTAAGTTCTCCCACTCGGAAGCTTAGCTACAGTCGAACACTCGCCTAAGTTTGAAAAAATCCTACCGAGTGGAGAGCAATCCTCCCACTCGGGGGCTTAGCTGCAGTCCAGTACTCGCCTAAGTTCTTCCACAAAGAGACTTAGCTGCAGTCAGCACTCGCCTAAGTTTGGAAAAATCCTACCGAGTGGAGAGCAATCCTCCCACTCGGGGGCTTAGCTGCAGTCCAGTACTCGCCTAAGTTCTTCCACAAAGATACTTAGCTGCAGTCAGTACTCGCCTAAGTATTTAAGAAATCCTACCAAGTGGAGAGCAAACCTCCCACTCGGGGGCTTAGCTGCAGTCCAGCACTCGTCTAAATACAGGACTCGACCCAATCCGCAAGAAGTTATGCCGCAAATACAAAGGGTATTCCGAGTGAAGATCAAGTTCCACTCGACAGATCAAACCGCGAAGATATTCAACAAGAAATCAAGTTCAGATAAAGCCTAAAAGGTCCCAGACCTCAGATCAAAGTACTCGAGCCCTCAGCTCGGCAGAGTTTAACGGTTACAAATCCACTCGGCATTCCGAGGCAAATTTAAGGAGAAGCATAAAAGTTTTTCATTCCTCAGGCGGAGGACTGGCAGGGGCGACGAACTCATCCAAGTCGATCCCGTCTGCAATACGGGTGGCAGCAGCAATAAAGGTCTCCATGAAGTCTTGAAAGCTATGCCTCATGGTATTGGTGACTTGGATGGCGGCCAGCTTCTCTTCTCGCGCCTCCTTGCAATGGACGCAGACTAGAGACAGAACCACATCAACGCCGCACCGAGCAGAAGACTTCTTCCACTCCTGCACTCGGTCAGGGATTCCGTTAAGTCGAGCCATCAGAGACTCGAGATCGTTCTGGAGCGTAGACTCTGGCCAAAGTGTCGGGTCGATCCGCGACATGGCAACCTTCAGCCGAGCCAAGTAATCCACGACGCCGTCAATGAGAGATTCCAGTCGGAGCAGATTCATGGCAGCTTCATCATTCACCGGAGAGTTGATTGGATCCAAACCTGTTTCAATCCGCCCAGTATCCTCCTCAAAGTTCTGGCAAAGCTCTGCATACACGATCCAAGGATAAGCCAATTTTCATAGACTGAGTCGACACAAAAAGGAAACCAGTCGGAATTGAATGTGCACCTTCAAGCTTGATGTAAAACTTCTTGGTGAGGCTCCTCAAGTAGCTCTCCAGGTTGTCCCTCCTGCGAGCGACGCCTTCCATCTTCTCGGTCAGGGAGAGGTTCTCCTTCTTCCAACGTGTGCACTCCCTGTTGGCTTCATTCAGAGCGGTCTTCAGCCTGGTATTCTCTTCTTCTAATTGGCCGACCGAAGCCAACTTCTGTTCAGCCAGAGCGATCTTGTCATCAGCCTCCTTGTGGGCAGCAGCCAAGTCCTGATCCTTCTTCGCCAGGGCCTCGCTCAGTTCTCCTGCAAAAGAAATGATGATTGGTTCGGAAACAGCAGAAGGGTACTCAAGCCTAAAAACAAAACCAGTCGACAAAGTCGTCTTACCAGCGATGCCATCTCTGACCTTCTGCAGCTCTGTTCTGGCCAGCTCCAGATCAAGGTTCAGTTGAATCCGCTGCTTCTCCAACTCAGTATAGCGAGATGCAAGTTCGTGGGATTTCTGCAAAAGGAAAAATCAGTCGACAGACATTCAAGATAAGTTGCTTCCGAGTAACTAAGAGAAAAGGATGACGTTTCTAAGACCACAGCCGAATCAAAAAAATTCGACAGTAGTCTCGGGGACTACACCCAGTGGGTGCACTCAGCGTGCCCCCACTAGTTCAAAAAAAAGAAGAGAGAAAGTCTACTATCCGCAGTCGACCGGATACAGCTCCATTCGACGTGGCCTGACCAGACCAAGTAAAGAAATACAGATACAGCAACAAAATGTAAAGACTATAGTCGACTGCCAGCAGTCCACCGTAGTCTCGGGGACTACACCCAGTGGGTGCACTCAGCGTGCCCCCACTCGTCCAAGAATTGATAAACACACCCAGTGGGTGTACAGATACAAAAGATCTTCAAAAAAAGAGAGACTCTTCAAACGATCAAGTGTCGAGTCGACTGACCTGGACGTTGCTCTGAAGAGCCGAACTCGCGTCATAGGCTGCTTGGCTGGCCTCCCAAGCCATCTTCACCTGCTCCATCATGACCCCCGCCTGGCGTATAGCCTCCTTTGCAGCAGCCACTTCGTCCTCAGGGACGGGGTACGCAGCAAAAAGCGAAGAGGGATCCGCAGTCGACGCCGAAGGCCGCACACTCGACGGAGGGTTGGCGAAAGTCACAGAAGCCCGAGGGGCGTCGCCACCATCCCGAGCCATGGTCTCAGACGCTGGAGTAGGCTGGGGAGTCCTGTTAGCCGACGACCTCTTGTTCCTCCTCATCCTCAGCGGTTCGTTGTCGTCGTCATCCGGGAGGTCGATAACATGAGGAGGGGCTGCAAGGGAAACATTCAATCGACCAGAATTGCAAGAAATGATCGGTCGACTCAAAAACAGAACGTCAGTAATCGTACCAGGGTAGGAGGTAACAGCATCCCCCATCTCTTGGTCGTCGTCCTTGGCAGAGACCTCAGAAGTAGCAGCGCTGCAAATCTCGAAAAGTCAGTCAGTTGGCTCAACGAATCGACCAAGGATCCGTCCACGGACGACGAAGGAAAACAAGCTTTATTACCTGGAAATGGTAGGGACAGCTATCTTCATCTTGGGCAGAGCCTTGGGCGGCTTGGACAGCGTCGTGCGTGGGTGCTTGGGGACCTTCCCAGTCGGTGTTGGAGAAGAAGTCCAAGGGCGTTTCGACGACGGCCCAACGGAGGCAGTCGCCTTGCCGCGTTCCTGCGCCGGGTCGTGTGCGAGCTTGGATCACCTCTTCGGGCGGGGGGGGGGGGGGGTCAACCTACTCCTCCTCCTCTTCGCTGGAGAAGATGTCGTTACCTTCCTCTCCTTCACCATCAGACTCCCACTCGCCTTGGTCGTCCCCGCTCTCGCCTCCGCTCGCCTCCCCTTCCTCAGTCGACCCCTGTGCCCCGTTGGGCGTTGAGTACATCTCAGTGGTCGCCTGGAAAACAGCAGACAAAACGAAAGTCAATCGACCTACTCAAAGAAGACCAACGCAGAAAACAAAGATTTCAGTCGGGAGCATAAAGACATACCTGGTCGACCTCGTACGAATTGTCGAGTGGAATGACCCTCCTGGCTCCTCGGGGGTTGTCTTTGTTCCCCGTGATGCTCGACAGCCACCCCTCCAACATCTTGTCGGTGACCTCCTCCGGGTGGATCCGAGTGGTGTCCTCGAGGCCTGAGTACAGCCACATCGGGTGGTCACGAGCCTGGAGTGATTGGATTCGCCTCTTGAGGAAGACTTCCAGCAGATCCATTCCCGTCACACCCTCACGGACAAGCTCAACCACTCGACCCGCCAGCACCTTGACCTGGGCCTTTTCTTCCAGCGTCACCTTTAGAAAAGCAGGTTTTTTGGCTCGGTCGAGAGAGAAAGACGGGAGACCAGTCGACTGCCCTGGGGTCGCCTGGTCCTGGCAGTAGAACCAAGTTGCCTGCCAACCTCGGACCGACTCCGGGAAAGTAATGGATGGAAAACAGCTCTTCCCCCTCGTTTGGATCGCCAAGCCCCTGCACAACTGGATCACTTGCGTCCTCTCATCACTCGACTTGGCCTTCTTGACCGACTAAGAGCGACAAGTAAAAATGTGCTTGAAAAGCCCCCAATGTGGGCGGCAACCCAGGAACGCCTCACACATGGAAATGAAAGCAGCGAGGTAGAAAATGGAGTTTGGAGTAAAGTGATGGAGCTGTGCTCTAAAGAAGTTCAAGAAATTTCGGAAGAAAGGATGGGGCGGCAGAGAAAACCCTCGGTCGATGTGAGTGGCCAGGAGCACGCACTCACCATCACGGGGTTGGGGTTCGATCTCTCCCCCCGGAAGACGTGCGGCTTTGGGGGGAATGGCTCCCCCCTCGACCATGTCGTCGAGATCCTCCTGAAGGAAATATGCCCTAGAGGCAATAATAAAGTTATTATTTATTTCCTTATATCATGATAAATGTTTATTATTCATGCTAGAATTGTATTAACCGGAAACATAATACATGTGTGAATACATAGACCAACAGAGTGTCACTAGTATGCCTCTACTAGACTAGCTCGTTAATCAAAGATGATTATGTTTCCTAACCATGAACAAAGAGTTGTTATTTGATTAACGAGGTCACATCATTAGTTGAATGATCTGATTGACATGACCCATTCCATTAGCTTAGCACCCGATCGTTTAGTATGTTGCTATTGCTTTCTTCATGACTTATACATGTTCCTATAACTATGAGATTATGCAACTCCCGTTTACCGGAGGAACACTTTGGGTACTACCAAACGTCACAACGTAACTGGGTGATTATAAAGGAGTACTACAGGTGTCTCCAATGGTAGATGTTGGGTTGGCGTATTTCAAGATTAGGGTTTGTCACTCCGATTGTCGGAGAGGTATCTCTGGGCCCTCTCGGTAATACACATCACATAAGCCTTGCAAGCATAATAACTAAGATGTTAGTTATGAGATGATGTATTACGGAACGAGTAAAGAGACTTGCTAGTAACGAGATTGAACTAGGTATTGGATACCGACGATCGAATCTCGGGCAAGTAACATACCGATGACAAAGGGAACAACGTATGTTGTTATGCGGTCTGACCGATAAAGATCTTCGTAGAATATGTAGGAGCCAATATGGGCATCCAGGTCCCGCTATTGATTATTGACTGGAGACGTGTCTCGGTCATGTCTACATTGTTCTCGAACCGTAGGGTCCGCACGCTTAACGTTACGATGACAGTTATTATGAGTTTATGCATTTTGATGTACCGAAGGTTGTTCGGAGTCCCAGATGAGATCACGGACATGACGAGGAGTCTCGAAATGGTCGAGACGTAAAGATTGATATATTGGAAGTCTATGTTTGGACATCGGAAGTGTTCCGGGTGAAATCGGGATTTTACCGGATTACCGGAAGGGTTACCGGAACCCCCCGGGAGCCAAATGGGCCTACATGGGCCATTGTGGAAAGGTGAAAGGGGCTGCCAAGGAGGGCTGCGCACCTCCCCCCCTCCCCTAGTCCTATTAGGACTAGGAGAGGTGGCCGGCCACCTCTCTCTCTTTCCCTCTCCCTTTTTCCCAAGGAGTCCTAGTTGGAATAGGATTGGAGGGGGGAGTCCTACTCCCGGTGGGAGTAGGACTCCTCCTGCGCCTCCCCTCTTTGGCCGGCCAGCCCCCTCCCTCCAACCTTTATATACGGGGGCAGGGGACACCCCAAGACACACAAGTTGATCCTTGAGATCGTTCCTTAGCCGTGTGCGGTGCCCCCTGCCACCAAATTCCACCTCGATCATACCGTTAGAGTGCTTAGGCGAAGCCCTGCGTCGGTAGTACATCAAGATCGTCACCACGCCGTCGTGCTGACGGAACTCTTCCTCGACGCTTTGCTGGATCGGAGCCCGAGGAACGTCATCGAGCTGAACGTGTGCTAAGAACTCGGAGGTGCCGGAGTAACGGTGCTTGGATCGGTCGGATCGGGAAGAAGACGTACGACTACTTCCTCTATGTTGTGTGATCGCTTCTGCAGTCGGTCTGCGTTGGTACGTAGACAACACTCTCCCCTCTCGTTGCTGTGCATCACCGTGATCTTGCGTGTGCGTAAGAAAATTTTTGAAATTACTGCGTTCCCCAACAGTGGCATCCGAGCCTAGGTCTTTATGGTTTGATGTTATATGCACGAGTAGAACACAAGTGAGTTGTGGGCGATACAAGTCATACTGCCTACCAGCATGTCATACTTTGGTTCGGCGGTATTGTTGGACGAGACGATCCGGACCAACCTTACGCGTACTCTTACACGAGACCGGTTCCCTCGACGTGCTTTGCACATAGATGGCTTGCGGAAGACTGCCTCTCCAACTTTAGTTGAACCAAGTGTGACTACGCCCGGTCCTTGAGAAGGTTAAAACGGAGTCTATTTGACGAACTATCGTTGTGGTTTTGATGCGTAGGTGAGATGAGTTCTTACTTAAGCCCGTAGCAGCCACGTAAAACTTGCAACAACAAAGTAGAGGACGTCTAACTTGTTTTTGCAGGGCATGTTGTGATGTGATATGGTCAAGGCATGATGCTGATTTTATTGTATGAGATGATCATGTTTTGTAACCGAGTTATCGGCAACTGGCAGGAGCCATATGGTTGTCGCTTTATTGTATGCAATGCAATCGCGATGTAATGCTTTACTTTATTACTAAGCGGTAGTGATAGTCGTGGAAGCATAAGATTGGCGAGACGACAACGATGCTACGATGGAGATCAAGGTGTCGCGCCGGTGACGATGGTGATCATGACGGTACTTCGGAGATGGAGATCACAAAGCACAAGATGATGATGGCCATATCATATCACTTATATTGATTGCATGTGATGTTTATCCTTTTATGCATCTTATCTTGCTTTGATTGACGGTAGCATTATAAGATGATCTCTCACAAAATTATCAAGAAGTGTTCTCCCTGAGTATGCACCGTTGCAAAAGTTCTTCGTGCTGAGACACCACGTGATGATCGGGTGTGATAGGCTCTACGTTCAAATACAACGGGTGCAAAACAGTTGCACACGCGGAATACTCAGGTTATACTTGACGAGCCAAGCATATACAAATATGGCCTCGGAACACGGAGACCGAAAGGTCGAGCGTGAATCATATAGTAGATATGATCAACATATTGATGTTCACCATTGAAAACTACTCCATCTCACGTGATGATCGGTTATGGTTTAGTTGATTTGGATCACGTAATCACTTAGAGGATTAGAGGGATGTCTATCTAAGTGGGAGTTCTTAAGTAAATTAACTGAACTTAAAAATTATCATGAACTTAGTACCTGATAGTATCTTGCTTGTTTATGTTGATTGTAGATAGATGGCTCGTGCTGTTGTTCCGTTGAATTTTAATGCGTTCCTTGAGAAAGCAAAGTTGAAAGATGATGGTAGCAATTACACGGACTGGGTCCGTAACCTGAGGATTATCCTCATTGCTGCACAGAAGAATTACGTCCTGGAAGCACCGCTGAGTGCCAGGCCTGCTGCAAGAGCAACACCAGAAGTTATGAACGTCTGGCAGAGCAAAGCTGATGACTACTCAATAGTTCAGTGTGCCATGCTTTACGGCTTAGAACCGGGACTTCAACGACGTTTTGAACGTCATGGAGCATATGAGATGTTCCAGGAGTTGAAGTTAATATTTCAAGCAAATGCCCGGATTGAGAGATATGAAGTCTCCAATAAGTTCTATAGCTGCAAGATGGAGGAGAACAGTTCTGTCAGTGAGCATATACTCAAAATGTCTGGGTATAATAATCACTTGATTCAATTGGGAGTTACACTTCCGGATGATTGCGTCATTGACAGAATTCTCCAATCACTGCCACCAAGCTACAAGAGCTTTGTGATGAACTATAATATGCAAGGGATGAACAAGACTATTCCCGAGCTCTTCGCTATGCTGAAAGCTGCGGAGGTAGAAATCAAGAAGGAGCATCAAGTGTTGATGGTTAACAAAACCACTAGTTTCAAGAAAAAGGGCAAAGGGAAGAAGAAAGGGAACTTCAAGAAGAACGGCAAGAAAGTTGCTGCTCAAGAGAAGAAACCCAAGTCTGGACCTAAGCCTGAAACTGAGTGCTTCTACTGCAAGCAGACTGGTCACTGGAAGCGGAACTGCCCCAAGTATTTGGCGGATAAGAAGGATGGCAAGGTGAACAAAGGTATATGTGATATACATGTTATTGATGTGTACCTTACTAATGCTCGCAGTAGCACCTGGGTATTTGATACTGGTTCTGTTGCTAATATTTGCAACTCGAAACAGGGACTACAGAATAAGCGGACACTAGCAAAGGACGAGGTGACGATGCGCGTGGGAAACGGTTCCAAAGTCGATGTGATCGCGGTCGGCACGCTACCTCTACATCTACCTTCGGGATTAATATTAGACCTAAATAATTGTTATTTGGTGCCAGCGTTGAGCATGAACATTATATCTGGATCTTGTTTAATGCGAGACGGTTATTCATTTAAATCAGAGAATAATGGTTGTTCTATTTATATGAGTAATATCTTTTATGGTCATGCACCCTTGAAAAGTGGTCTATTCTTATTGAATCTCGATAGTAGTAATACACATATTCATAATGTTGAAGCCAAAAGATGCAGAGTTGATAATGATAGTGTAACTTATTTGTGGCACTGCCGTTTAGGTCATATCGGTGTAAAGCGCATGAAGAAACTCCATACTGATGGGCTTTTGGAACCACTTGATTATGAATCACTTGGTACTTGCGAACCGTGCCTCATGGGCAAGATGACTAAAACACCGTTCTCCGGTACTATGGAGAGAGCAACAGATTTATTGGAAATCATACATACCGATGTATGTGGTCCGATGAATATTGAGGCTCGTGGCGGATATCGTTATTTTCTCACCTTCACAGATGATTTAAGCAGATATGGGTATATCTACTTAATGAAACATAAGTCTGAAACATTTGAAAAGTTCAAGGAATTTCAGAGTGAAGTTGAAAATCATCGTAACAAGAAAATAAAGTTTCTACGATCTGATCGTGGAGGAGAATATTTGAGTTACGAGTTTGGTGTACATTTGAAAAATTGTGGAATAGTTTCGCAACTCACGCCACCCGGAACACCACAACGTAATGGTGTGTCCGAACGTCGTAATCGTACTTTACTAGATATGGTGCGATCTATGATGTCTCTTACTGATTTACCGCTATCATTTTGGGGTTATGCTTTAGAGACGGCCGCATTCACGTTAAATAGGGCACCATCTAAATCCGTTGAGACGACGCCTTATGAACTGTGGTTTGGCAAGAAACCAAAGTTGTCGTTTCTTAAAGTTTGGGGCTGCGATGCTTATGTGAAAAAGCTTCAACCTGATAAGCTCGAACCCAAATCGGAGAAGTGTGTCTTCATAGGATATCCAAAGGAAACTATTGGATACACCTTCTATCACAGATCCGAAGGCAAGACTTTTGTTGCTAAATTCGGAAACTTTCTTGAGAAGGAGTTTCTCTCGAAAGAAGTGAGTGGGAGGAAAGTAGAACTTGACGAGGTAACTGTACCTACTCCGTTATTGGGAAATAGTACATCACAGAAAACTGTTTCTGCGAGACCTACACCAATAAGAGAGGAAGTTAATGATGATGATCATGAAACTTTAGATCAAGATACTACTGTACCTCGTAGATCAACCAGAGTAAGATCCGCACCAGAGTGGTACGGTAATCCTGTTCTGGAAGTCATGCTACTAGATCATGATGAACCTACGAACTATGAAGAAGCGATGGTGAGCCCAGATTCCGCAAAGTGGCTTGAAGCCATGAAATCTGAGATGGGATCCATGTATGAGAACAAAGTATGGACTTTGGTTGACTTGCCCGATGATCGGCAAGCAATTGAGAATAAATGGATCTTTAAGAAAAAGACTGACGCTGATGGTAATGTTACTATCTACAAAGCTCGACTTGTCGCAAAAGGTTTTCGACAAGTTCAAGGAGTTGACTACGATGAGACTTTCTCACCCGTAGCGATGCTTAAGTCTGTCAGAATCATGTTAGCAATTGCCGCATTTTATGATTATGAAATTTGGCAAATGGATGTAAAAACCGCATTCCTGAATGGATTTCTGGAAGAAGAGTTGTATATGATGCAACCCGAAGGTTTTGTCGATCCAAAAGGAGCTAACAAAGTGTGCAAACTCCAGCGATCCATTTATGGACTGGTGCAAGCATCTCGGAGTTGGAATAAACGCTTTGATAGTGTGATCAAAGCATTTGGGTTTATACAGACTTTTGGAGAAGCCTGTATTTACAAGAAAGTGAGTGGGAGCTCTGTAGCATTTCTGATATTATATGTGGATGACATATTACTCATTGGAAATGATATAGAATTTCTGGATAGCATAAAGGGATACTTGAATAAAAGTTTTTCGATGAAAGACCTCGGGGAAGCTGCTTACATATTAGGCATAAAAATCTATAGAGATAGATCAAAACGCTTAATTGGACTTTCACAAAGCACATACCTTGACAAGATTTTGAAGAAGTTCAAAATGGATCAAGCAAAGAAAGGGTTCTTGCCTGTGTTACAAGGTGTGAAGTTGAGTCAGACTCAATGCCCGACCACTGCAGAAGATAGAGAGAAAATGAAAGATGTTCCCTATGCTTCAGCCATAGGCTCTATCATGTATGCAATGCTGTGTACCAGACCTGATGTGTGCCTTGCCATAAGTTTAGCAGGAAGGTACCAAAGTAATCCAGGAGTGGATCACTGGACAGCGGTCAAGAACATCCTGAAATACCTGAAAAGGACTAGGGATATGTTTCTCGTCTATGGAGGTTACAAAGAGCTCACCGTAAGAGGTTACGTTGATGCAAGCTTTGACACTGATCCGGACGATTCTAAATCACAAACCGGATACGTGTTTACTTTAAACGGTGGAGCTGTCAGTTGGTGCAGTTCTAAACAAAGCGTCGTAGCGGGATCTACATGTGAAGCGGAGTACATAGCTGCTTCGGAAGCAGCGAACGAAGGAGTCTGGATGAAGGAGTTCATATCCGATCTAGGTGTCATACCTAGTGCATCGGGTCCAATGAAAATCTTCTGTGACAATACTGGTGCAATTGCCTTGGCAAAGGAATCCAGATTTCACAAAAGAACCAAACACATCAAGAGATGCTTCAACTCCATCCGGGATTTAGTCCAGGTGGGAGACATAGAGATTTGCATGATACATACGGATCTGAATGTTGCAGACCCGTTGACTAAGCCTCTTCCACGAGCAAAACATGATCAGCACCAAGACTCCATGGGTGTTAGAATCATTACTGTGTAATCTAGATTATTGACTCTAGTGCAAGTGGGAGACTGAAGGAAATATGCCCTAGAGGCAATAATAAAGTTATTATTTATTTCCTTATATCATGATAAATGTTTATTATTCATGCTAGAATTGTATTAACCGGAAACATAATACATGTGTGAATACATAGACCAACAGAGTGTCACTAGTATGCCTCTACTAGACTAGCTCGTTAATCAAAGATGATTATGTTTCCTAACCATGAACAAAGAGTTGTTATTTGATTAACGAGGTCACATTATTAGTTGAATGATCTGATTGACATGACCCATTCCATTAGCTTAGCACCCGATCGTTTAGTATGTTGCTATTGCTTTCTTCATGACTTATACATGTTCCTATAACTATGAGATTATGCAACTCCCGTTTACCGGAGGAACACTTTGGGTACTACCAAACGTCACAACGTAACTGGGTGATTATAAAGGAGTACTACAGGTGTCTCCAATGGTAGATGTTGGGTTGGCGTATTTCAAGATTAGGGTTTGTCACTCCGATTGTCGGAGAGGTATCTCTGGGCCCTCTCGGTAATACACATCACATAAGCCTTGCAAGCATAATAACTAAGATGTTAGTTATGAGATGATGTATTACGGAACGAGTAAAGAGACTTGCCAGTAACGAGATTGAACTAGGTATTGGATACCGACGATCGAATCTCGGGCAAGTAACATACCGATGACAAAGGGAACAACGTATGTTGTTATGCGGTCTGACCGATAAAGATCTTCGTAGAATATGTAGGAGCCAATATGGGCATCCAGGTCCCGCTATTGATTATTGACCGGAGACGTGTCTCGGTCATGTCTACATTGTTCTCGAACCGTAGGGTCCGCACGCTTAACGTTACGATGACAGTTATTATGAGTTTATGCATTTTGATGTACCGAAGGTTGTTCGGAGTCCCAGATGAGATCACGGACATGACGAGGAGTCTCGAAATGGTCGAGACGTAAAGATTGATATATTGGAAGTCTATGTTTGGACATCGGAAGTGTTCCGGGTGAAATCGGGATTTTACCGGATTACCGGAAGGGTTACCGGAACCCCCCGGGAGCCAAATGGGCCTACATGGGCCATTGTGGAAAGGTGAAAGGGGCTGCCAAGGAGGGCTGCGCACCTCCCCCCCTCCCCTAGTCCTATTAGGACTAGGAGAGGTGGCCGGCCACCTCTCTCTCTTTCCCTCTCCCTTTTTCCCAAGGAGTCCTAGTTGGAATAGGATTGGAGGGGGGAGTCCTACTCCCGGTGGGAGTAGGACTCCTCCTGCGCCTCCCCTCTTTGGCCGGCCAGCCCCCTCCCTCCAACCTTTATATACGGGGGCAGGGGACACCCCAAGACACACAAGTTGATCCTTGAGATCGTTCCTTAGCCGTGTGCGGTGCCCCCTGCCACCAAATTCCACCTCGATCATACCGTTACAGTGCTTAGGCGAAGCCCTGCGTCGGTAGTACATCAAGATCGTCACCACGCCGTCGTGCTGACGGAACTCTTCCTCGACGCTTTGCTGGATCGGAGCCCGAGGAACGTCATCGAGCTGAACGTGTGCTAAGAACTCGGAGGTGCCGGAGTAACGGTGCTTGGATCGGTCGGATCGGGAAGAAGACGTACGACTACTTCCTCTACGTTGTGTGATCGCTTCCGCAGTCGGTCTGCGTTGGTACGTAGACAACACTCTCCCCTCTCGTTGCTGTGCATCACCATGATCTTGTGTGTGCGTAGGAAAATTTTTGAAATTACTGCGTTCCCCAACACCTCCTGCCGGAGCACCGACGGCATCCAGTCGCCCTGGATCCAACCTTTGGGCAGGGCGGTCCTGGAGGAAGATCTGCCACGTGCAGACCTCTTCCCTTTCCCCGCAGCCGCCGCCTTCTTCGCGCGCTCCATAGCAGTCGTCTTGCCCTTCACCATCGTCGCGGGCGAGATCTCGAACGGGTTTGCGGCGATAGGGCGAGAGCGGAGGTGGCGGAGGAAGTTGCGAAGGGAGAAAGGAAGAAGGAGAAGAGAGAAGTACGCGCACTGATGGGGAACTCCGAGCCGGCAACTTATAAGGGGCTGCTCCCGAGTGGCTGACCGGTAGGCCCAGGCTATCCAGTCAAATCCCGCAGCAGGCGCACGCGCAGTACGTGGCGAAAAAGGCGACGCGGGGATCGAGGAGCCTCCGTGTTGTCACTTCTGATTACTGCGGCCGCCCCCGTCCCGCGCGCTTCCCAAAAATCCGAATCCCGTGATATCCGCTGGCTGCAGAACAACTTGTCAAAACAGAAGACCTCGCGCGCACCGGCGCTCGGTATGTCACAGGTAAAGAAATCCACTCGACGAAAGGCCTGGAATGGATCAAGGCGACTGAAAGAGGTTGATGACGCCATCCGTGACGGTCGACCCAGAACGAGGCACTCATATAGTCCAAAGAACCAGTCGGAAAGGTCACCAACCCTTTCTCACTCTAACCTCGATCCATTCGGGGGCTAATGATGAAGCTATGTACCTAGGGTAGGGGCACGGACCCGTCCTAAAGAGCCCTACCCGAGGACATCCCTAGAAGGAGTCACCTTTCAATCAACTCGAAGGTATCTCACTCGACGAGTTCAAGACACTCGACCATGAAGCCAACCACTCGACTGCCAGAAGACCTAAAGTCACTCCGCAGGCAAACGTTCGGCTATTAAGTAGTCTTTATGGTCATTATAACACTTTATTAGGGGCGTTACCAGTAACGCCCAACCTTAAATGTACCTGAAACCCTGCATTACTGAGGGCTGGAGGGGGCCGGCGAACTCTATATAAGCCACCCCCCTCCTCAGTGTGAAGGGTTCGCACCCCTGTTATCTACACACACATAATCCAATCGACCGCCTCAGGGCACCGAGACGTAGGGCTGTTACTTCCTCCAAGAAGGGCCTAAACTCGTAAACATTGTGTGCTTACAACTTCCCAATAGCTAAGATCTAGCCTCTCCATACACACCCCCTTACATTACTGTCAGACATAGAACCACGACACACACCACAACTTTCTCATCTGATACATCTGATGCAGCCAAGACTCCTCATTGGTTACTTTATTCCATTGTAAGAATTGTATCCATTTTATCTCATGCTCTTCAATGGAAGAAGTATCATAAATGAAAGATCTGAATTCCTCCTTTACGTCGTCATCATGCAGATGGCATACAATGTTCTGCTGAATGTGCCATATACATAGTCTATGGTTTGAGTCTGGCCAGACCACCCTTATTGCTCTCTGCATTGCAAGGTCCCCATCTGTGATCACAGATATCAGATGCTTCTGTGCCATGCAATTAGAAAAGGTCCGCAACATCCACTCGTATGCCTGGCTTGTTTCATGAGAAATTATACCACAGCCAAATATAACAGTGCTGCGGTGGTGATTCAACCCGACAAAAGGCACGAATGGCAGATTGTATTTGTTGGTTCTGTATGTGCTATCGAAAACAATGACGTCTCCGAAAGCCTCGTAGTCAAGTCGCAATTGACTATCAGCCCAGAACAGTCCCTTCAGATGGCCATGCTCGTCTACCAAGTACTTGAAGAAAAAATCCACATCTCGCTCTCGCCTCGCCATCATGTGCATGATCACCGTTTTAGCATCACCGGCACTGATTGTCTCCTGCTTATTAGCATGGCAGAAATTATAAACGCCCCTCTTTATGCATCCAACCTTATCAAATCCACCATATTGAAAGCACAAAATATCCATAATACGGTATTTGCAGATCCCACATTTTTCCATGTCCGCAATGTCCGCTTTCTCCTCATCGCTAATTCGTCTGTGCGAACACAGCAGACAAGAAAGATCCCGTGGGGCTAGAGGATGGCTGTGCTCATCGATGAAATCCTTGACAAACCACCGACCGGTTTCCTCCTATCTCGTAATGACCAATTTAGCATTACACCCAACACGAGTTAAACTTCGTGGCCTCCTTTTTCTATCTTCCATCTTTCTTTTCATGTGCTTATGTTCGCGAAACCCTTGACGACTACACACAATTTTCCTTAAAATTATGTATTTGTTGGATCCATCCCACTCAACGTAGCTTTTCCTCACACTAAAACCTTTTTCAAGAGCATATTTGTTGTAGAATTCATAGCCTTCAGCCTCACTATCAAACATCTTGCTGACAACATTTACATACTCGAACATACTCTCATCACTTGCATACGCCATGTCTTCCTGCATATGACATGTGAGGGAAACCAATCATCAACATCTTTCTGTTTATCAATGTTGCAGGTGTAAAATAGCTCATAGGCAAAGACAAGTGCATGGAAAAGACTTTGCTGGTTTGACATGTGAGGGAAACCAATCATCAACGTCCAACAAGTAGTATCTCATCTTCCTTTAAACTATATTTCATGCGCTATGCAAACCTAAAGTGATGATGACTTTAATAAACTAAATTAAGTGAACTATCACTAGTAGAAAAAGGGTCAAACGTGAAGCACATTAGTGTCGGTTTCTATTTGAGTCGGCACTAATGTATACATTAGTGCCGGTTCCAACGGCTAGCCGGGCCGCTTTCATTAGTACCAGTTCGTGGCGAACCTTTAGCACCGGTTCGTGCCACGAGCCGGTACTAATGAGAGTGGTGGCAGGATGTTGTCAGAATGGGGCCCCTCCAGCCCCTTTAGTACCGGTTCTTGGCACAAACCGGTACTAAAGGTCGTCCTACATAAACCCTTCGTCCACCCGAGCTCGCTCTGTTCTTCCCCTTTCCCCTCTCCTCTCTGTTCTTCCCCTCTTCCTCTCGAGCTCATCACACATTTTGCCCAAAATTTGTCAAGATTTGAAGGCCCCCATCTATTAAAATGATCACAAAGGTTAGCAACTTTGTCCTTTCATCTCTCATTGCTAGATTAGCTCTTGCAATGCTTTATATAGTGATTAATTTGTGAGTTTAGTAATTTGGGAGGATATACATATATATGTGCTAGTATTTGATTTATATGCAATTTGAGGTCAAAAATAACACTTAGTTTGCATATGTAGGTGTGGTTTAGTTAGTGCCTTCTAAATCTCCATCGTAGCCACCGTCGATCACCCGCACCGTCCCGTCGCCGGCACCACCTTGGGGTGAGCCTCTTGTTCATGAAATTTTATATAAAAATTGATGTTTGTGTGATTTGGATATATAGTTACTCGTATAATTATCTTACCCGTACGTTGTTTGTTATACATATAGTGCCATGGTTTTGATATCCGTCCCCGTCGGCCCTAGTCCTTATTATGATTCGGATGTGGTATGTATATTCTCTTTTAAAACTAGTTGCATTTCGTGTTTATGACAAATTATGCACATCAAGTTGACATAGAAATTTTTTCTAGGAGGTATGTGAACCGGAAATTCCAACCGACCCTATTGCCGAGAGGTTAAATTTAGTTGAAAGAGAAAACGAGTACTTGAAAGAAAAGTTGAAAAGAATTGAGGGGGAGAAGATGGAATTGGAGTTGCATGTTGCTGATGTCGTCGATGATCACAAGATCAAGATGGAGAAAATGCGCTTGAAGATTAGAAAGATTAGAAAATATGCCATCGATAGTGAGGCTTGGTATCATTATGCTGTTGGATCCATTGTTACCTTAGTTGCGATCTTGATCGTATTTGTTGTTGCATTTAAATGCTTTAGCTAGAGAGTTATTTGTTTGTTGCATTTAAGTGTTGTATGAACTTGTATTAATTTGGTCTATTCGGTGTTGTGTAATGAAGATGAGCCGGCAATGGATGTACGATGACCGATGCTCTCCCCAGTTCGCAGAGGGCGTGCATACTTTTCTGCTTGCGGCTGAGGCAAACAAGCGGGCGGATGGTTTTATGCCTTGTCCATGTGCTCGCTGTAAGAATGGTCACAATTACTCTACATCAAGAACCATTCACGTCCACCTGTTTAAGTCCGGTTTCATGCCCCATTATAATGTTTGGACCAAGCACGGAGAAAGAGGGATTATGATGGAAGACAATGAAGAAGAAGAGGACGACGACAGCTATCCTGGCCATGGGTTCCCTGAATACGATGATACAACAATGGGGGAAGAAGCTGAGCCGGTAATGCGGGAAGAAGCTGAGCCGGCAATGCGGGAAGAAGCTGAAGAAGAGGCATCAGATGAGCCTGTTGATGATCTAGGTTGGGCCATTGCCGATGCAAAGAGAAACTGCGCAAGTGATTTGGAGAAGAAGAAGTTTCAGTGCATGTTAGAGGATCACAAAAATTGTTGTACCCGAATTGCGTAGGTGACAAGAAAAAGATGGGCACCACACTGGAATTGCTGCAATGGAAGGCACAGAATGGTGTATCTGACAAGGGATTTGGAAAGTTGCTGGTAATGATAAAGGATATGCTTCCAAAAGACAACGAATTGCCCGAGAGTACGTACGAAGCAAAGAAGGCTGTCTGCCCTCTAGGGTTAGAGGTGCAGAAGATACATGCATGCCCTAATGATTGCATCCTCTACCGCGGTGAGTACGAGGATTTGAACGCTTGCCCGGTATGTGGTGCATTGCGCTATAAGATCAGCCGCGATGACCCTGGTGATGTCGAGGGCTAGCGCCCCAGGAAGAAGATTCCTGCCAATGTGATGTGGTATGCTCCTATAATACCACGGTTGAAACGTTTGTTCCAAAACAAAGAGCATGCCAAGGCGATGCGATGGCACAGAGAAGACCGTAAGAAAGACGAAAAGTTGAGAGTACCCGCTAACGGGTCGCACTGGAGAAAAATCAAAAGAAAGTACGGGAAGGAGTTTGCAGATGATGCAAGGAGCGTATGGTTTGGTCTAAGCGCAGATGGCATTAATCCTGTTGGGGAGCAGAGCAGCAACCATAGCACCTAGCCTGTGACTCTATGTTTGTATAACCTTCCTCCTTGGTTGTGCATGAAGCGGAAGTTCATTATGATGCCAGTGCTCATCCAAGGCCCTAAGCAACCCGGCAACGACATTGATGTGTACCTAAGGCCATTAGTTGAAGAACTCTTACAACTGTGGAATGGAACAGGTGTACGTGCGTGGTATGAGCACATGGGGGAAGAATTTGACCTAAAGGCGTTGCTGTTTGTGACCATCAATGATTGGCCTGCTCTCAGTAACCTTTCAGGACAGACAAACAAGGGATACCGCGCATGCACGCACTGTTTGGATGATACCGACAGTACATATTTGGCTAATTGTAAGAAGAATGTGTACCTGGGACATCGTCGATTTCTTCCGAGCAGGCATCCCGTAAGAAAGAAAGGCAAGCATTTCAAAGGTAGGCGGATCACCGGATGAAGCCTGGCCACCGTACTGGTGCTGATGTACATGATATGGTCAAGGATTTGAAGGTGGTCTTTGGAAAGGGTCCTGGTGGAAAACTTGTTCCGAATGACGCTGACGGACGCGCACCCATGTGGAAGAAGAAATCTATATTTTGGGACCTGCCCTATTGGAAACACCTAGAGGTCCGCTCCGTAATCGATGTGATGCACGTGACGAAGAATCTTTGTGTGACGCTGCTTGGCTTCTTGGGCGTGTATGGGAAGACAAAAGATACACCTGAGGCACGGGAGGACCAGCAACGTATGCACGGAAAAGACGGCATACATCAGGGTCATGCAAGCTATGCTCTTACTAAAGAAGAGAAGGAAATCTTCTTTGAATGCCTGCTCAGTATTAAGGTACCGTCTGGCTTCTCGTCAAATATAAAGGGAATAATAAACATGGCAGAGAAAAAGTTCCAGAACCTAAAGTCTCATGACTGCCACGTGATTATGACGCAACTGCTTCCGGTTGCATTGAGGGGGCTTCTACCGGAAAATGTTCGATTAGCCATTGTGAAGCTATGTGCATTTCTCAATGCAATCTCTCAGAAGGTAATCGATCCAGAAATCATACCAAGGTTACAGAATGATTTGGTGCAATGTCTTGTCAGTTTCGAGTTGGTGTTCCCACCATCCTTCTTCAACATCATGACGCACGTCCTAGTTCACCTATGCGAAGAGATTAACGTTTTGGGTCCTGTATTTCTACACAATATGTTCCCCTTTGAGAGGTTCATGGGAGTCTTAAAGAAATATGTTCATAACCGTGCTAGGCCAGAAGGAAGCATCTCCAAGGGTCGTCAAAATGAGGAGGTCATTGAGTTTTGTATTGACTTTATTCCTGACCTTAAGCCGATTGGTGTTCCTGAATCGCGGCATAAGGGCGGACTGGATGGAAAAGGCACGCTAGGAGGGGAACAAATAATATGTATGGACGGACATTCTCTCACTGAAGCACACTACACAGTTCTACAGAATTCCGCCTTGGTGGCTCTGTATATGGATGAACACAAGAATTTGCTACGCTCCAAACACCCGGAGCGGTCTGATGACTGGATTACACGTGAACAAACCAGGAGTTTCGCCAGCTGGTTGCAAGCACGTACCATGCATGACACCTCTATTGAAGATGACCTGTACTTGTTGTCCCAGTTACCATCTTCGAATATAATGACTTTCAAAGGGTACCAGATAAATGGTAATACATTTTACACGATCGCCCAAGATAAGAAGAGCACCAACCAAAACAGTGGTGTCCGCTTTGATGCAGAAACCAAGACGGGAAAGGAAACATATTATGGTTATATACAGGACATATGGGAACTTGACTATCGACGTGGTTTGAAGGTCCCTTTGTTTCGGTGCAAATGGGTCAATATGACACGAGGCGGGGTAATGGAAGACCCGCAGTACGGAATGACAACAGTGGATCTCAACAATCTTGCGTATGCAGACGAACCATTCGTCCTAGCCAATGATGTGACACAGGTTTTCTATGTGAACGACATGTCTACCAAGCCAAGAAAAAGAAAAGATAAGGAAGCGAATGCATCGTACGATGAGCCAAAGCGGCACATAGTTCTTTCTGGGAAGAGAAACATCGTGGGAGTGGATGACAAGACAGACAAGTCAGAAGATTATGAAAAGTTTGATGAAATTGCTCCATTCACAGTGAATATTGACTCGAGCATCCCGTTAAATGATGAAGATTTTCCATGGTTACGGTGCAAAGGGACACACGCGAAGAAAAAGTTTCACACCCAAAGATCTGGGATGTGATCGGCTTCACTAGCTATCATCACTTTCTTTTGTGTTTCACACCCAGGAGGGAATCTCTGTAATAGTTAGGGTAGCTAGTTATGTGTTTTGGCATTTGAAACGCGAAGAAATTTTATGTGCAAGCAAATTCGTTCATGCATTTACTGATTTTTAAAGTTAAGTTATCCACAAACTAGTGATTCACACTAATTTCAAATAATTCAAAATTTAAACTATTCAAATTTGAAAACTACGGGCACTAACAAAAAGTTTGTAATTTTTTGTACCTAAAGCAAAAATATTCAAAAAGAAACTCTAAATACACAAAAAAACAACTCAAAAATAAATAAAGCAAAAATAATAATAAAAAAGCCCGCCTACTAGGCCAGAGCGGCCTGCATACGACTAGAAACCCAACCTGTTGTTGGGCCAGGATGCAGGCCCGTAAAGGCCCAGTAGGCCCACAGGGCAGCACAGCACAGATAGGCCCAGAAGGCCTGCATTTCAGAGGAGCTCGAAGGAGCAGCCGCGGCTGGGTTTATAAACTAGTGCGGCTGCCCTTCGCTAGGCGAGGTGGGACTAAACTTTGCGCCCCTCGCCTGGCAGCGCACCCCCCTTTAGTACCGGTTCATGGCACCAACCGGTACTAAAGGGGGGGGCCTTTAGTACCGGTTGGAGCCACCACCCGGTACTAAAGGGGGTCGCTTCCCGCCGCTTGGCCTGGCCAAAACAGGCCTTTAGTACCGGTTGGTGGCTCCAACCGGTATTAAAGGTGTCCCCTATATAAGAAACACTTCGAAAATTTTCAGTTTCTCATCTCTCATTTCTCTCTGCCGCCACCCCGTCCCGCGCCGTCGCCGCCCCCATCGCGCCGTCCCCGTCGACTCCGCGACGCCCCGTCCTCGTCGCACCGTCCCCGTCGACTCCGCGGCACCCCCGTCGCCGTCCCGGTCGCCGATCCCCTCGCTTCGCCGTCGCCGTCGCCTCGACCTTGCCCGCGCGCGCTGTGAGCCCCTCCCCCGGCCCCTCTCCTCCCTCCAATCGATCGTAGCGCACACCGGCGCCGGCGCCGGCACCGACCGTAGCGCACACACACGCGCGCGCGCACACACACACTACATGCACACACACACACACACACACTAGACGCGCACACACACACAATTTTTCTGTTTTTAGCTTTTAGTTTTTTCTGTTTTCTGTTTTTCATACAAAGTTTTAGATGAATTAATTAATTAGATTAGATTAATGTAAAATAGTATGTAGAAATGTTAGTTATAAGATATATAATGTCAAATGTTATAGAAATGTTAGTTATATAGAAATGTTAGAAATTTTGGAAATGTTAGTTTTAGCTAGGTAGATGAATTAGATTAATTTCAAATTGTTAGACGATGATCGATGTTTTTTTAGTTTCTTATATTTTTAGTTATAAAATTTAGAATTTGCATATATGAAATCATCACAATCCATCATTTAAAAATGTTAATTTACTTTTGCGGCATATAGTATTTTGTTGTCGACGATGCCCGGCCCGCATCCTCGCCGTCGACACGTCCACGACGACGTCCTGCTTCAGAGGACCCATGTCCGGAACTGGGCTCCGCCGGGATGGCACTGGGAGGTGCTACCTTCAGGGGCGCGACGCTTGGTGAGGAACCCGGCCCCGGGTCCCGTCGTCGACCCTCATCTTCTTTGGTGGCATTCGCGTGGGCCACTTTCGGTGCGGAGGGAGCCGGCCCCGCCGGAGGTGGTACGTCGCCGTGTCAGGGAGGAGGACGAGCACATCCATCGCTACATGGCTGCTATGGGCGTCAGGTTCTCCAATACCTGGCAGGTTCTTTGGGGAGATCACCCGAGCTATGATCTAGTGATGGTTCCTTCACTTTGGTTGTCCACCGCCTAGATTACTCTCTAGTATTCGATCTTTATTAGCTAGCTAGCTAGCTAGTGATGTATTCGATATATAATATTCGAGATGATTTATTCGAGATTATATATATTATTTGAGACGATGTATTCGACGAGATTATATCTATTATTCGAGATGACGTATTCGAGATTAAATCTATTATTCGAGACGATGTATTCGAGATTATATCTATTATTCGAGACGATGTATTCGAGATTATACTAAATTGTTTTATATTTCTTTTGGCATAGTTAAATAAAAGCTATGGCAGACAATACCGACAGAGAGAGAGAACAGACCATGTTTGATATCATACGCGGGCCAGATGATGATCAGAATGAAGAAGATTTTGACGGCTCCGAATTTCTAGACAACACCGGAGAGGGTGATATGATATTCGATCGCGACGACCGAGAAGATGAAGTCATGAACTACGACGAAGAACATGTTGATCCTGAAACAACAAACACCGGCGAGGTATATATATTTATATAAGCAGGAATCTGGTGATCATCGCATGTTTTAAATGAGTTGAAGATATATTAACGAATTGATCTTTCTTCTTTCAGCCATCCGGATCGAGCAAATCTTCAGGCAAAAGGACGAAACGAGGCCCGAACAAAAAGTTGAAGGAGGGCATAAAGTACAATATCGAGGCATTCAAACCTAATGGCGAACCATTAGCGCCTAAGAAGATTGCGGACAAGTTCGTTTGTCAGTGCGGAGTTCTTGTGAAGGACCAACTCCCGATCTCCCTTCAAGAATAGAGAAAGCCAGCAAAGCCACGTCCAAATGTTACTTTTGTCGACGAGAATAAAAAAAACTGCTTTGGGATACTCTCATGGAACATTTCACCCTACCAGATCATTTCACAGAAGCAGATGTGCGGAAAGTCAAGGACGCTGCTTTTAGGAAGATGGCGGTTGCATTCAAGAACCACAAGAGAACGACGTGGGAGAAGTACGTCAAGGGAGGAAGGAAGACTCCAGTATTCGAGGGGATACTAGAGAATCAAAGTGCTCATTGGGACGATTTCATGAAATTCAAGGATTCGGAATTAGCTAAGGAACGGTCGAGAATAAACAAGAAGAATGGCGAAAAAAAGGATAAGTTCCATAGCTGGGGCCAGGTGGCTACGCGGTGGCAATGCCTAAGTGGGATAAGTCTGAGAAAGAGATGGAGGATGCAAGTGTCACTCCGGTTACTAAGAGCTGGCCCCCAGGTACAGGACTTGGTTCTATGCGCATGGGGGGGAGTTGGACCCGAAGACAGGCAATGTTTCGACGAAGGCATGTCTGAACGGAGCCGATGATGCGCTACTTGTTGCAATAGAAGAGGCTCAATCGGGGGTGTTCCAGCCCAACAGAGAGAACGACGAGCTTACGCGTGCCCTGGGAAATCCTGAACACCCGAGAAGAACACGAGGCAAGGGCGCTATTCCGTGGTATGAGGGGTTTTCGGACTGGAACGCCGACTACAGAACCCGTGCGAGAAAGAAGATTGCGGAGGAGAAGAAGAGGAAGATGGAGGAGGAGCAGAGGAAGCGGGACTATGAACGCCTTCAAGGCCTAGAAGAAAGTCAAGCGGAATTGGCAGCTAAATTCCAGCGGCAGCAGGAGCAGATCGACTCACTTAGCCAGCAAAGGGGGTCTCAGCAGCTGCAGCAGCTAGCGGATGATCCAGCATTGGATACCACCGCCCCATCCATGCCGAGAAGCAGCGTGGGTTCCGCCCCGGGCGACGCACTGCTGGATAGATACCCCGTGGATGATATCGCGGAGAACACTAACTGCGAGCTACACTTCAAAATTAAGAACATATCCTTGAAGGTGGCGGACGGTGTTGCTTATACAAATTCCCCTGATGCAACCTTCCATTGCAACCCGATTCCAGCAGGCTATGCTCGTGTCGTGGTTGATGAGGTGGTGGACCAATATTCGGGGCTAGAGCTTGACATTCCTGAAGGTGACGAGGAGCACACACTCGGAGATGCCAAACATCGTATCATCCTATGGAGAAAGGATTGCATCATCTTTCGAAGGCCACCAACACCGCGTCACCCGACTCCTCGTCGAAGTCCGCCACCGAGTCAGCAGACTCCCGCTCCTCCAAGTCCACCAACGCGTGAGGCCACTCCTCCTCCTCCAAGTCCGGCAAAGTGTCAGGCCACTCCTCCTCCAAGTCCGACACAGCGTCAGACGTCCACTCCTCCTCCAAGTCCGGCACAACCTTAGGCCACTCCTCCTCCAAGTCCGGCACAGCTTCAGGCCACTCCTCCTCGTCCAACTCAGCCCCGTCAGCCGTCTCCGCCGCCTCAGCAATCGCAGAAGAGACACCCCGCAGCTATGGTGCGTAGCGGTACGAGTCGAGGTGATAGTACAGGAAGTACAGGCGGAGGCAAGCGATATAAATATGGTCCAAACCTTAGTACTCCTCTTCCTGTGAGGGCTTACGACAGGACCGAGGAGCAAACCAATGCCATAGTGCGGGCAGAAGTCGACGCCCATTTTGGACCGAAACCGCCACCGCCGCCAAGGGAGAAAGTGCCTGTGGAAGTAGTTGACCACTTCATTCGTATGGCTCAACCACCAGCTCCTAAGCCTGTTGACACAGACTATGAGCGCCACATCAGGAAGTTACATCGACAACGTCTACAGAAGGAGGCGAGTTCGAGCTCGAGCAAACAACAAGCAGCTGTCAAAAAATGCGGGAAAACCGTTGCCCACCTGGGAAAACAGGCGGCGCAATCGATCCCCCCGCTTGTTGTGCCACCAACAACACGTGATAGTACGCGCGCCCAATATTATTGTGGCCAAACAGTTTACGTTCCCGAGGTGGGCGATGTGGTAATAACCCAGGAGCATATAATGCAGGCTGAAGAACTCAAGATCACTGTTGGACAACTCCTCGAGATCGAGGACATGCCTCTGATTACAGAGGAGGAAATAAAACGGAAATTTGTCCGGGGCCAACCTTTGGTCAAGCCAGAAGATGTCAACAAGCTCCCAACGAGAATGTATGAATTGCATCAATGGTACATGGACATTATCAAGAGATCCAATCGAGAGTCCCTCATGGTGTACGTCAAGAAATATGATTACTACCATGAGAAAGTTGTGGCCGTTGAGTATTCTGAACTGTTTCAGTTATACAATCAAGCCGCACTCGACAAATCTATCGTCAGTTGCTATTGTCTGTAAGTGATTTTTTCTGTAATTTAAGTCTCAAGCTAGCTGTATGTAGTGATCCTTTTGATCAATCATTACGTGTAATTATCCTCACTATATTCTTTTCTGTGATATTATGCAGGATGAAGATATATGAAATGAGAAAAGGTGGACGCTATGGCATTGGGTTCATTGACCCAAACACCGTTAATGAATACACATGGAAAATAAACAAGCATCATGAAAAAGAGGTAGAGGACAGCATGTTCGAGTTCTTGAAGCGCCTCAAATACAATGAAGATATACTACTTCCTTACAACTTCCAGTGAGTCACACTTTCTTGTACTACAAATTCTCTGTTTTTGCCTACTAGCTAGCTACATGTTTTTGCTTACATATGCCCGCTTAATTAAGACATGCAAACGTGTGTGCATGCAGATATCACTGGATCTTGTGTATCATTAAAGTTGACGCCGGAACAGTTGAAATACTGGACTCGCTACTCAAAGCAAATAGTGACTATAACATCTTGTTTGGGATAGTCAACAGGTAATTTCAATCATTATTAATTATATATCTCGGCCTATTTAGTTCGTCATTTCATGATATGAACTATTTAATAACCCCTTTATTCATTTTTTTTGTCGGCGGGCAGGGCTTGGGCAAGGTTCATCAGCGTCACGGAAGGCGAATGGAAACCAAAGCTGAAATGGTTTCGAGCCAAGGTAAGTAATTAAGTAGTACTAGCTAGCTAGCTAGCTGCCATCTCTTTAATTATCATGCTTGATTAATTATTATCTGATCAAATTAAATTCCATTCTTGTAATAAAGGCCCTGAAGCAGGCGCAGGGGACTGATCTGTGTGCATTCTGCGTTTGCGAGAACATTCGCATGATGGCGTCCGAAAGGAGCAGATCTCAAAGACAGGAATGGGTACGCTTGTCAGAACACTATTCACAATTTTTACACCATTATCGATATCTAGTCACACAACTAATACACATGCATATTGATCTCCTTCTTAACAGTTCAAAGAGGTGCGGGACAAGCTCCTAGAAACGGAGCGCGTAGAAGCACTTCAAGAGGAAATAGCGGGATTTTTGCTCGACCAGGTCATAAATCCGAAGGGAGAATACTATTACCCGCTATCGCCCCCATCGACCAAGTCATGAACCACTTCCAATTGTCATCGTGCTCCGAAGGCACCAATCAGGCTAATGCCACTGGCTCTGAAGGCAACATGCATATCTAGGAGAAATTGTATATAGCTATACATGTGTGTATGTGTGAATTAATATGGTGGTTTGTGAGACATGATTGATGATATATATATGATTGGTTCTACTAGAAATTCTATTTATATATATATATATATATATATATATATATATATATATATATATATATATATATATATATATGCATAATGTGTATAATGTGTAGTACCGTAAAATACCGGCAAATGAAAAAGAATTAAAATGGAAAACACAAAATTAAATAAAAAAGAAATCATAAAACCAAAAACCCTCCAAACATTTTAGTACCGGTTGGTGTTACCAACCAGTACTAAAGGGCTCCCGGCCCTCGGAGCTGGCTCGTGCCACGTGGTTGCCCTTTAGCACCGGTTCGTGCTGAACCGGTACTAAAGGGAGGGGGGCCTTTAGTGCCGAAACTTTAGTGCCGGTTCCTAAACCGGCACTAAAGGGCCTTACGAACCGGTCCTATTGCCCGGTTCTGCACTAGTGTATGGAACCAATATCTCATCTTCCTTTAGTATATCTCATCTCAAACGTCAACATCTTACTTAAACAAACATGATGCGATTAGCTCAAGAGAAACTATGCCACGATGAAGCTTTCCATTCATTGTTCTAGTCCGTACCCGGATCTTGTGGGGTTGAGATTGTACTGCATGCACGGTGGAGGGGCGCAACGGCCAAGAGAACGAGCAGAACACCAAGCCGAATTCATACCTTAAGGATGGTACGCACGAAGAGATGGGATCGCCCGCCGCGGTCGCCGCCGATTCAGCCGGCGCAGATCCGGCCTTCTTCTTCTTCGGTGACGGCGTGGGGGGCTGGGGTTGGTTGGGTGGAGGACGAGGACGATGAATTTATTCCTCTCGCCGGGCAGGTCGAGGACGGAGAAGGTCAGGAGCGGCGAGCGGCGATGAATAGATCGGAGGAGGATTCTGAACTGGATCGAGTAGACATGGATCTGGTCCTCAGGTGATCGGTTCAAGAAAAGATATTTCCCCCTGGACCATTATGCCCTTATCGCAATTAACATATTAAATTTAATCAATTAAAATTCCCCACAAGATCTGACGGCTAATAAAAATCAGACGTGATCAGATATGTAAGTACTGCTAAGTACTCCGAGTACTAACCCAATCACCGTAAAACAGCTCATATCAAATATATATATATACTATGAAACTACATTTCATAATAAATCTAACAATATTGATTTGAGATTGTGAATGTTGATAAATTTTCTATAAGTTTGGTCAAGGTAGAGATACTTTAACTTTAGACAAAACTTATACGCAGACTAAAAAAACCTGAAGGAAGTATACTATCTGTCAGAAAGTGCCTATGATGTCCAACAAAGAAGTGTATGTGCCAGTGACGGCAACAAACGCCCCGAGCATCAGGATGGCGACGATCGCGGCGACCTCGACACGGCGTAGGCCTTTGGCTTTGTAGATCTTGAGGTAGCAGAGGCAGGGGAAGAAGACTGTGGCCATGACGCTGAGGAAGGAACCGATGAAGGACATGAGGAACCCGAAGAACGGCACCATGGACGCCACCGCGACCGTGCTGACGAGAACGGCGGTGCTGACGGCCACCCTCGCCGGCCCACTCCCCATGAGCGAGAACCTCTCCTCGATCGCCGACGTGATGGGCGCGACGAGCAGCGCGTACTTGGTTAGCGGGTTGACGAGGGTCATGACGATGGCGATCTTGGTGTAGAGCCTCCCTGATGGCAGGTTGAGCGTTACCTGCGACTGCACGTCGTCGCCGTATATGAGGTAGCCCAGCACCGCCGTGAGTCCGTAGTTCAGGCTGCAGAGCACCGAGGAGAAGAGCAGCACTTGGGAGAAGCGCTCTCGGTTCTTCATGGACGAGTATATCGTGGGAAAGACGGCGTGGCCGGTGAAGCAGACGAAGTAGAGGCCGAGGGAGGTTGGCAGGCCGGCGAGGTTGAGGACGTTGCCGCTCCCGCGGAAACCGGACTCAGAGACGCCGGCCCAGACCAGCGACGCCGTCAGGGCCGCCGACGCGACGAGCCCGAGGGCCGACACGTAGGCGAGCACGCCGAGGTTCTTGAGCCAGGTGGTGGGCAGCACGACGGCGCCGGCCAGGACGATGTACAACTGCTTCCCGCGCAGCCGGTAGCCGGCGGGAAGCTCCATGCCGGCGCCGGGGAAGAGCTTATCGAGGTTGTCGCCCTCGAGGACCAGGAAGCTGATGGCTACGAGGTAGAGCTCCACGTACATGAACAGGGCGACGGTTCTCCGGCCGGCGGCGCCGAAGGCCAGCTGGCCGACGTCCGGGTAGGTGGCGACGGAGCCGTCGGCGAGCATGCAGCGCGCTATGAGCGTGCCGGTGTAGTAGCAGACGGTGCCGACGAGGGCGAAGAGCGCCAGGCTGAGCCACCCGCCCCGCGACACGGCGTAGGGCATGGAGAGCACCCCGATGCCCGACACGGCGTTGGTGAGGTTGAGGCACGTCCTGGAGAAGGAGGCGCCGGCACTGGGATACGGGGGGAGCTGCGCCTCGGCGTCGTTGTCAACAACCCGCTTCCCGGTGGCCGTGAGAAGAGGCTCGCCGAGGGGGCTCACCGTCGCACCGAGGCCGTTCGTCGTGTGCTCTTCCATCTTTGAACAGCCAGAAGATAGATGATGCGGCTGATCGTTCGGACGATTTATATAGTGCGGCGCCTTGCCTGGCTGCGCGCGGGGCTGTTTATAGTGCTGCCCTGCCGGCCGGTCAGTCGGCAGTTTACCAACGCATGCAAACGATGACTCCAACATCGGTCAGTCAAGTCCCTTTGGGGACATCCGATATAACATCGGTCAGTCAAGAGATTTTGCACGTGAAACACCGTCTATAATGAGTTTTTCACCTTTGCTAGCTCCACTCATGTGGTCCATGGACTTGATATGGGAATGTGTGGTGGATGGAGGCCACGGTGAGTGTGGACTCGAGTACACTTCACACTCGTCGCGTCGCGCGCTAAGTCGCTACCTTCACGTACGTGCTAGGACACGGCCGATATGCGTGTGGGCTGACGCTTGCCTGTTCGTGATAACCGTGCGCTTTCAATCTAGGCACGTGCATGACAACCGTGTAACTACTTGTACCCACAGAAGAAAACTAGCCTGTTTTAGAGAGACCATGAGCAACGTGTCTTTGTTTACTATGCGCATACACTCATCCTTATGAATGCACGCACGTATACCCTATTCTTATGAACACCTCCGAGAGACTAAATCAGCATATTATTTTGAGATTGACGAAGCCGTCACAGATGTCTATGTAGTCGACGGGGACGTCTCCTCCCAATAAACGCACATCGTCAAAAGGCCTAAAATAAATCCAGGTAATCCCGTGTTTAGATAATTAGGAGGATAGTTGTACCTTTAGCTCACACTCCCACGCTATAGGAAAATCTATCATTGCATAGCGTTCGGCTATTCGTTGAGTGTTTTTTCATGGGTACGCAACAACGAGACTCTTTGTTGGGTACCTTTTAAAAAACATTCGGTCTATTTATTGGTTCATAAGTACTGTCGGGTCTTTACCCACTGTCGTCAGAAAAACACTAAGTATAATTCCAAATAGACTCCGCCAGAAGCACTTCTTTCGTCTCACAACACATCCCTACTTCACATCTAAATTTAGAGCCTCTTTGTGCATGGGGCTATGGGCCCCGCTTGTAAGGGAGTGTCTTCCTGGGTAGGTCGCTTTTTCTTGTTTTCAGAAGGTATTGATTGGTCTTTCTCTTTTATGTGGTTTTACATGTTTTAGTACTGGTTTTTGTTTTTCTTCCTTTTTTTTCTTTTTCTGTTTGTTTTTCTACTCCTTCTCATTTATTATTTTGCATTTTAATTCATGAATATTCATCAAAGTTGTGAACATTTTTAAAAAACTATGAACTTTCTTTAGTATTCACAATTTTTTTTAATTCATGAACATTTTTAAATATCATAAATATTTTAATATTTGTAAACCATTTTAAAATTCATGATTCTTTGAAATCCACGAATATTTTTAAAATTGTGAACGTTTTATTAATTTAGTTTTTTTACTCACAATATCTTCAAAAACTATTTTTTAAATACGTGAACTTCTTTTGATTTACTGCACTTTGAATAGAAAACACAATAGCCGGTTCGTTTTTAGCTTGAAGTGGAGCGAGAGAGAGAAAAAACAAAGCGAGCGGAGCAGGGAGCCGAGCTAAGTGAGCGAGAGCTTCATTGACTAGTGCATGTGACTGTTGTAGCAGCAACTTCACTGCTACAACATGGAATAAGAGCTCCCAAGGGACTCACACAACCACCAGCGGCTGACACTGAGGCCAAAGCGTGTAAGGACACCACAAATATCGTCTCGAACAGCAACCCAACACGACATTTGAATATAAAAACTAGCAGAGCATAATGAAATCCAAGCTAACGTGGATGATTCTAAAAAAAGCTAACGTAGATAAAACCCAAATGAAACAACCAACCGCAATAACCTGTTAGAGAAAAAAGAGGTGTCCCACAACAAAAGCACAGTGCGGCGAAGCGCATGTTAGCCTCTATCTAAATAGATGCCCGGAAAACTCCTAGGTGTGCTTATAGCATGTACTCCTTCAAAAAACCTTCTCCAAAATTTAATTACTTACATTTTAGACTTCAGTATCTAATATTTATTTACTTACACTTTATGCCCTTCCACACTACCTCTTTTAGAATTGTAAATTTTCTTTTGTTAGACTGTCTAGGTAAAGCAAAGGGTTGATGTACGAAATGTTGTGTCTGTGGCAAATAGAGCTTGAGAGAATATAACATTTGATTCATATGGGATATCAACACTCCATGCTTCCACCTTCATATTGAAAAGAGTTACAACAATTTTCTGCACTTATGGATTATGAGGTCCCATCTGAGTTCATCACAAATAAGTGGATCTCACACTTGGCCATTTCGTATTTTGATCTTTGAATTCTTGGGGAGCCTTCATTCATAGCAACCAAATGATCCCAAAGAGCATTTGCAGACTTGACGAGACCACTTGGACATATATCTGTCTGGAGAGGCCCTTTCGAGTCAAGTGAAGAGCAGAGACATTGAGCTGATGACTATCACTTCATACGTAGTCAAATTCATAGGGTCCATCAGATTGAACTTGTGTTCAACGATGTCCCAAGCACCATCGACAAGCTGCTAATATGAGACTCCATAGAAAACTTCCAATGAGAATAATGTGTTCCGTCAAAGACGGGTAGGATCCACATAGTTAAGGTTAGGTGCATGGAGAGGCAAAGACGGATTAACCAAACATTGGTGGAGGTAGGAGGAGGAGCATCAAATGTTGGAGCATCGATGTTTCCCGATGGCGATGTATCGATCATCGCGCTCCAAAGTTCATGGAAGTAGCCAAGATGCAATCTCTCCACTTTGTAGTTCAATACAATAGTCATATGAGCCGCCCTACATGATTATGGTTAATTTGATGTAAACCCTAGCGGTGATGTTAATCATGTGATTATTTATTTCTTTATGTTCTGATTTATGGATGCCTTTATGTTTCACTTATAGATGCATATTTCTCTCTGGTTGCATGTTCAATCTTGGTCATTTCAGATCAATAATCGGTAGAGTAGGGTGTGTTCATTAGTTGGGTCTAATCTCGCAAATAACTACCGCAGTGATAGAAAGTGAAAAGGACTTCTATTTTATTGCATTGTATTATTGCTACTAAGGATAAATATTTGTATGCGAACTAAAATGAGTCATATGGACAACAATATGCTATAATTAGGGGTGACCTGCACTTTATCTTATGTACATTAAGATCACTCGGCTTGTTTTGTTTGCATATGCTAGCACAACTAAAAGGCGATCGAGCCATATGGCAACTTGCTAGAGTTGCTATAAGCACCTAACATTTCTCCTAAAGAAGAGTCTGGACATATAGTGGAAATTTGGTAAGCAATGTTGGAGATGCCCTAAAGAAGAGATAATGTCCTTATTGTGTGTCTCTAACATTTTACTAGTTCAAGATCAAATCATGTTGCGTCGTGGATTCTTACTTTTATTGCTTGGTTGGTTTGGGCAACTAAAAATGAAACCAAACTAGCAAGGCGGAAACACGGCGTGATGTAACACATGTGCAAGTGACTATTGTCGGTATTATTTCAACCACTTAATACCGGTATAGGTCACATAAGTGTTCATAGTTCTGGAGGTGAAGTCAAACCCATGACCAAAATATCAAGTAAGAAGAGGGAACACCAAAACATACAGCAAGATCCTTGGTGTCAAAATGTCCAGATGAAACTTCCCCATCACATTAGCATTATAGTGCTAGTTGCTCTCCTTAAGTAAGATAATTATTCATGGATCCCTTTCAAGTAATTATATAATCGGCAATACAAACAAAAAAAGATCATACTTTGATGCAAGAGAACATTTGGAGCACTGAGGCATAACATTGTACATACTTGAAGAATTTCACACGAAAGAGGAATTTCATATGGATGTAGATGGGATTTGAATGAGATTTCTTATGTAATCGTTGTTAGATTTGTTAAGGCTTGATCCCTAGTATCCACTATGTTCTGAGATTGATGTTGTTATGACTTTGCTATGCTTAATGCTTATCACTAAGGCCCAAGTGTCATGATTTCAGATCTGAACCCTCTATATTTTCATGAATCTATTTATGTTCTAAATCATATTTGCAAGTTGTATGCACCTTTTATTGTTTTGAACCCTAGACCCCAAGGTCGTCGCAATAATTGGGATACTCTACGAGGATGACTTTAATTTGAGGATTACATGTATTCACTATTGTTAATGTTTTGATCCGGTTCTCTATTAAAAGAAGTGCCTTAATTACCCGTAGTTTCCATTAGGTCCTGCTGCCATGGGAGGTAGCACAAAAGATGACATGCAAATTCTTATTACAAGCCCGTATGACTATTTATGAAATGCATGCCTACATATGATTGATGAATTGAGCTAGTTTGTTATCGCTCTATGTTATGACCGTTGCATATTGAATCTCATCCAAGCAACCCTATCACTTACTTCATGCCTACGCTTTTCCTATTGTTGTTACTTCTATTACAACTACTACTGCTTTGTAAACTTGTTATTATTGTTGTTACTATTATTCTCCTATCACTTCTAGAATATTATTGTGCTACTAATACATTGTTATAGGAAAGTTATCTCTTCAGAGGTTGTTAAATTGACAACTCAACTGCTAAAGCTTATAAACATTCTTTAGCTCCCCTTGTGTCGAATCAATAAATTTGGGTTGAAGTACTTTCCTTGAAGACAGTCGCGATCCACTATACTTATGGGTCATCAGCCAGTCAGCGGCAATAAGAGGAGTCAGTGACATAGGAGGAGGCGTGCTGGCCTGGCCTCGCCTAGGCGTTGGCCGAAAGCACTACCGACATGGCCGACGTGGGGGCCTTCATGCCGCCGTCGCCGTCGCCCGCACCCAGGGTGCAGAACACCTACCAATGGACGGCCACTGTGCCCATCTACGTCTGGTGTCCGCCAATTTGGGTGTGCGTGACGGAGGAGGATCAATGCTAGCACGTCCTGTAGTTGGAGGCACGGGCGGTGGCCAGGGAACGAGCACGCGTGGAGCAGCAGATGGAGGTGGAGCACGACGAGGAGGAGGAGTGGCGCGAGCCCGCAGAGAAGGCAGCACCTGCTCAACAGCCAGCGCAACAGTAGGTGCCCGATGCGGCCCAGCAGGCGGCGACCCTGGCTGCCTATGAGCAAGCATTTCGTTGAGCGCAGTCGCCGGAGTACATTGACCTCACGAACATGGATGTGGATGACGCCGATGCCGCCTAGATGCGGATCCAACAGCCGTCATGTTTTCTTTTTTTTAATGTTTTATTGTTAAGTTATTATTAATGTAACTAGATTTTGGGCAGCGATTGAACTATTAAGTTTATCCATTTTTCATTTTTACTTGGACTTAATTTTTTTGTCCGCAAATTTGGGATGCTTCGGCCGTGTTGGGCGCACAAACCACCCTGGTCAAAACCAAACACACTCGTCCGCTCGGCCGACCCAAACAGACAAAAAAGACAAAATCTGCGTCCCTTTGTGTGAGTGCATTGGAGTTGGCCTTAGGCGCGCGTAAGCTTGTGAGCTTTAGAGTTTAAGTCTTTGATGTATATATGTCAGTTCTATTGTTTATTGCAGAGAATCTTCATAGCAACCTTTCCTGTTGAACCATCTTGGCTGATAACGAGTGCTATTTGGAGCCTAATTGTTTCATTGCTATTGTGTAGTACTACTAGAGGGGGAAATGATCTCATGACTTGGTGTGGGGTGCCATTTGGGGCTGTTGTGAAATGCCATTTCAGGGCCCATTTTGTGTTTTGGGATGGAACCATTTGCAGCTCATTTAGTTCGCTTTAAGGCAGAAGGTATGGACCTATTTGAGTTTCCCTACTTTACATGCCTCCTCAATTTGAACTACATACAAGATTCAGATTGGTTCTAAAGTGGTCTAGCATCTGTCTAGTAGTGGATTTAGTAAGTACATCCCCTAACTGATCATCTATAGAAATAAACCTGACTTCCAGTTCATAAGCAGCTACTCGTTCTCTCAAAAAAATGGAAATCAATCTCAATGTGTTTAGTCCGAGCATGAAACACTGGATTCGCTGTCAAGTAAGTTGCCCCTAAATTATCACACCACAATATAGGAGTGCGCTGCCGTGGGACTCCAAGTTCTGTGAGAACTGAGTCTATTCAAATGGCTTCAACCGCGCCATTGGCCAATGCCTTATACTCTGCCTCGGTGCTTGATCTCGAGACAGTGGGTTGCTTCTTCGAGCTCCAAGATACAAGATTGGGTCCAATGAATATAGCAAAACCACCAGAGTGGAGCACCTATCATCAACACAACCTGCCCAGTCTGCATTGGTGAATATACTCACTCCAGTAAATCTGGACTTACGAATCCGTAGTCCCATGTCTAGCGTACCTTTGACATATCTCAGAATACGCTTGACTGCTTCCCAATGATCCTCCGTTGGCTGAGACAGGAACTGACACACTTTGTTCACTATGAAGGAGATATCGGGACGAGTGAGGGTCAAATACTAAAGTGCTCCAACCACACTGCGATACCGAAAGGAGTCATCTCTACCCAGTAGTGCACCACTATGACGTGAGAGACTCTCGGATGTAGCAAGCGGAGTGGAAGTGGCCTTGCAGTTCTCCATGTTAACGCGATGAAGAAGAGCCAAAGCATACTTTTTCTGCATCAAGGTCATGCCCCCTGAATGAAAGGACGCTTCCAAACCAAGAAAGTACTCGAGGAGACCCAAATCTTTGATGGGAAAGTTAGCAGGCAATGACTGCACAAGACGATCCACCATGGCGGGGGTAGAGCCAGCAATCACAATATCATCAACGTACACCAGCATGTATATCTGTATAGTACCCTGGGAGAAGATGAACAGAGATGCATCTGATCTGGAGGCAACAAAACCGAGCTGCAAAAGGCGCTGACTCAAACGAGCATACCAGGCACGGGGCGACTTCTTGAGACCATAAATAGACCGCTAAAGTTTGCAGACATGAGAGGGATAAGTGGCATCCTCGAACCCAGGTGGCTACTGCATATACACATCTTCAGCCAAGAACCCATGTAAAAAGGCATTGCTCACATCAATCTGTCGGAGGCTCCAACCACGAGACACAACAAGAGACAGAACCAAGCGAACCGTGGCAGGCTTCACCACCGGGCTAAAAGTATCTCCATAGTCAATCCCATGCTGTTGAGTGAAACCGCGAGCAACAATACGAGCTTTGTGCTTATCAACAGACCCATCCGGGCGATGCTTGGTTTTGATAATCCACTTGCAACTCACAATATTAACACCAGGTGGCCGAGGCACCAACACCCAGGTGTTAGTGCGACGGAGAGCAGCAAACTCCTTGGACATGGCGGCACGCCAGGCAGGTTCACCCAGAGCATCACGATGGGAAACTGGCTCGGCGAAGAAGGCACGGCGGCAAGAGTCATACCGAACCATGCCATTAGTGTAAGACTTCTCCTTGCGCGTATGATCACGATGGCATGTAACCATAGCATGCGCCGGAGCTGCATCGCCGGTAGGAGAAGACGGCGGCGACGAGGCCTCGGCCGAGGGTACCGCGGCTGAGGAAACCTCGGCAAGAGGCGACACGGGTCGAGAGACGACGGTGGGCTGGACCGGCCCAGGCGAGGGTGGCGGCCCGGGCGACGCACCAGGCGAGGGTGGCGACCCAGCCGCGTCCGCGGGGTGCCGTCTGGCGAGGCAGCCGCGCCTGCCTCGGGCAGCGGGACATGCACGTCCTGAGCATGCCTTGGGCCCTCTCCCCATGCACGTCCTGAGCATGCCTCAGGTGCATCAGGAGGTGTGAACAGCAACATGTACCTGGGGGGAACTCAAAGCAATATCACCTACAAAGGACAAGTTAGGTGACAAAAATAGGACAGGTCATATGTACGCACATGGACATCCGGGGCCGGTTCATCGGAGGGAAAAGTGAGTGCATGTTCAAGAGAAGCAGGATCAACCGAGACGCCGGGTTGGGAGTAAGGAAACATAGTTTCATCGAAAACAACATCACGAGAGATGTATATCCGACCGGAGGTACGGTCAGGACACTTATAGCCCTTATGCAAAGGACTAAAGCCAAGGAAAACACACACCTTGGAACGAAACTCAATCTTGTGAGTATTGTACTTGCGGAGACTAGGCCAGCAAGCACACCCAAAATCCGAAGGGAGGAGTAGTTGGGCTGAACATGAAACAGGCGGAATAGAGGTGTGTCCTTGTTAAGAACCGGAGTGGGCATACGGCTGATGAGGTAACATGCCGTAAGAAAAGCCTCATCCCAAAACCGAAGTGGAAGAGAGGAGTGTGCAAGCAAAGCAAGACTGGTCTCGACCAAATGTCGGTTGCGCTCGGCAATACCGTTCTGCTAAGAGGTATGTGGACATGACAGTCGGCGAGACATGCCCGTGTGTTGAAAGTAGCGATGGAGTTTGTGGTATTCACCACCCCAATCGGACTGAACGGCCTTAATTTTATAATCCAGAAGGCATTTGACATGAGCCTGAAAGTTGTAGAAAACTTGCTCAACATCAGACTTGTGTTTGAGCAATAAAATCCAAGTGAAGCGCGTGTAGTCATCAATAAACTAACATATTACTTGTACCCTTCCGACGAAGCAAGAGCGGGACCCCAAACATCCGAATGTATTAATTCAAGAGGTACAGTAGTGATCTGAAATGAAGTAGAATAAGGTAGTTGATGACTCTTAGCATGCTGACACGCATCACAAACTAACGATGAATTATTTGAACTAGAGCATGGAAGTTCATGACTCTGAACAATGGAAGTGACCACATTATTTATAGGATGCCCAAGACGATGATGCCATTGCGACGACGAAACTCGAACACCGAAGTGGGCATGGCGAGACGATGAAGATGACGCGCGAGCGAAAGGGACCGAATAGACCCCCCCCCCCCCCCGGGTAACTTGTACTGTGAAGGATGACGCGCCTGGTTGCTTTGTCCTTAACAAGGAAAAAACAACGGTGAAATTCAACAAACACGTCATTTTCACAAAGAATACAATAAACAAAGAGAAGATGTTGGCTGATGTGTGGAACATGAAGGATGTTACGCAGTTTAAGAGATGAACCGGGTAAACGCGAATGACCAATGTGTGAATAGACAAACCTGCACCATTGGCCACCTGAATCTGATCCTTGCCGTCATAGCGCTCGTGAACTTGGAGGCGCTCAAGATCATTAGTCAAGTGATCCATAGCCCTAGTATCCAGCACCCAAGGAAAGTCGACGGTGTTGGTGAAGGCTGAGTTGGCGGAGCGGGAGTTGTGATCCTGATCATAGCGCTTGCGGCAGTCGGCGGCGGCTTCATGGCCCCAGTTCTTGCAAATTTGGCACCAGGGACGCCAGCGGTTGTGACGCCCACCGCCTCCGTCGTTGTTGCCTCCTCCTCCTTGCCGGCCATTGTCGACATACCCAGCGTTGCGGTCACGGCCGTCGGTGTTGCTGCCATTACCGCCCTGGCGGCTCTGTCCTGGCTGGCCATGTCCATCAGCCGGGCGCCCCCCCCCCCCCCTGGGAGGGATGGGGATCGGAGTAGGGGGGCACGCGTCCGCCCGCGCCATACGCACTCGAACGGGTCATGGCGTTTGCGGAGGGAGACCACCCCTCCACCGCACTTTGTTGTGCCTGTAGCGCCTTGAAGGACAGAACCAATGAGTAAAAGCTGAAGTAGGGCATGGGTGCATTACTCACGCCCAAGGAAGCGGCGATGGAGTTGCAGGCGGAGCCGAGGCCGGTGAGGATGTGATCGATAAGCTCATCATCGCGGATCGGGGAGCCGGCGGCGGCCATAGTGTCGGCAAGGGCCTTCATATTGTGCATGTATTCCGCGGCGGACAGATCGTCCTTCCTCAGCAACTGAAGTTGCCGCCGGATGTGACAGACATTGGCGCGGCTCTGAGTGCCGAACATGGCGGCGACGGCTGTCCACACCGGATGCGCCGACTCGCAGCCAATGAGTTGGCATGCAATATCCTCATCCATGGAGGTGATAAGGAGTCCCTTGACGCGCTGATCTTGAACCCACCATTGGTGGTACTCCGGGTTGGCGACGGTGGTAGCAGTGTCGCCGGTGCAGACAACGAGTGTTTTGGTCGGTGCCGCCTTGGTGCCATCGAGGTGTCCGTGGAGGTTGGCACCGGCAAGAACGGTGCTGATGATGCCTCCCCAAAGCATGAAGTTGTGGCGACCGAGGCGGACAGAGATCGTCGGGACGGTGAGCGCGGCAGGGATCGTGACGGGGGACGAGACGAGGGCGCCGACAGTTTGGCCAGCAGAGAGGGCGGAAGACGACATCGCTGCGGCGGCGCGGAGAGGAACGTCACGCGGCAGCGGTGGAAGGAGGCGCGGATAGAGCAACGCGCGGCAGCAGCGAGCAAAGTCGCGGTGGCGGCGCGAAGAGAAGCAGCGCGCGGCAGCGGCGAGCGGATGCTGCGGCGGCGCGAAGGTGTGCAGCATGCGGCGGTGGCGAGTGGATCGGGCGGCGGTGCGAGGGATGTGCGGCGACCGAACCCTGGCTGATACTAAGTTGAAACACAGAGTTTAATGTTTAAGATTTTGCGTGAGTGGTTGATATCCAGCCTCGCATTTCAATATATAAATAATCACAATATACGGGCGGTGTAAGTATCAATGTGAATTTGGGATCGACTCCGCCTCCGTTGTGATTGAATTGCTGCTTATGCCCGCGGAGGTTTCCAGGCTCCACATGGCTTCGTCCGCTCATATATGCTCACCTATGCACCTCTAATTCCATTGCGATCAAAGTGTTTTTTTAGGTGCCAACAACAAGATGGCGACTGCAGGAGCTCGACCCGCCATGGCCGTCTTCCTCCTCGCCGCGCTCTCGGCCTGCCACACTGCGTCATGCCTGGTTCAGCGTGCGGGCTTCGACATCGCCGGCTGTCAGCCCAGTGGCTACCTCCCGGGCAGGTCCGGCAACTGCGAGATGAGCAACAGCCCGGACTGCTGCGTCGAGGGCAGGCAGTACGTGCAGTTCCTCTGCTCGCCGCCGGTGTCCGCGACCACGCCGGCCGTTCTGACGCTCAATAGCTTCGGGAAGGGCAAGGACGGAGGCCTTCCGTCCGAGTGCGACAACGCGTACCACGACGACTCGGAGATGGTCGTCGCCCTCTCCACCGGCTGGTTCAACGGCAAGTCCTGCTGCGGCCGCACCGTCAAGATTACCGCAAAGGGTGGCAGCTCAGTGAGCGCAAAGGTGGTGGACGAGTGCGACTCCGTGAACGGTTGTGACGCCGAGCACAACTACGAGGAGCCATGCGCCAACAACGTCGTAGACGCCTCGCCAGCGGTGTGGGGCGCTCTGGGTCTGGACCAGAACATCGGTATGCAGGAAGTTACCTGGTCTGATGAGTAAACAATTTTGACCATATATTTAGTTTGTGTTCCCATCAAAAAAGAAATTCTTTTGTTCATTCTCAAATTTATCATTACTAAAAAAACATGTATCTATGTAGTCTCTAAAGTGTAAGATCTCAATTGGGAGGTAGCATCCAAATGAATAAAAAATATTGAAGTAACTCACATACATATTTGTATGATGGTACAAATAAGGCATGATTCATATTAAATCTTATATTTATTATATTCTGCAGTGCTTCACTTAGAGCAACTCTAGCAGACCCTGCAAAACGCCTGGCCCGCAAAAAGTTCGGCGAGTATGCGGGCTCGGGCCAATTTTGCGGCCAGAACAGACCCCGCATACTCGCCCGGCCCGCAAAAACTTTTGCCGCAGCCCGCAAACCGCCCCCCTCCCCCCGAGCGCTATAAGTGCAGTTCCGCGACCCTTTCGCGGGTCCGAACCCTATCCCCCCGCCGTCGCGAGCCACCCGATTCCCCTTTCTCCTCTCCCAATTTCTCGCCGCCGACGACCCTCCGCTCCGCCTCCAGCCGCCATGTGGGGGCGAATGTGGAGCTCCGCACGCGGCTCCGGCAGCAGATCCGGCCGGGAGAGGGACCCGAAGCGCGAGCGGCGCGTCCAGTCCGACGGCGCGAGGAAGCGCGGCGCGCGGAAGTGGACCAACCGCGGGCTTTCGCCGCCGGCGAGCTTCAACCGACGCGAGACGGTGGAGTACGACCACCGGCGCGCGTCGTTCTCCTCCGCGCGTTCTTCGTACGCCGGATCCTCCTCCTCCGCCGCCGCGGGCTTCCTCCATGTTAAGAGGGAGTGGTCGGACGAGGAGGAGGAACCGGAGCCGCTGGCGCCGTTCGCCTTCGTCTCGGTGAAGGAGGAGCCCGAGGAGCCCGCTCCGCTCGGCCGCCGTGGAGTCATCGGGCCCGAGGACTATGTCGCGGAGTTCGCCGCCATCGCCGAGCGGAGCGTGCGCGAGGAGGAGGAGTGCCGGCGCCACGCCGAGGAGCTCGAAGTCCTCGAGTGGCGGCAGGCGGTCACCGACAACGTCGCTGCCAACGAGAAGGCGGACAAGTGGCGCCGCATCCGCAAGGAGCAGTCGGAGAAGTACGTCGATCTCTGCAGCTCCGGCGAGGAGGATTGAGCGTCCGGCTTCTCTCCGGCGTCGTCCAGTTGTCGCGACCTCGCCGCCGTCAGATCCGACCCCCTAGTACTAGTTTAACGTAGTATATAGTATAACTAGGCTTGTAGTTTGTGATGAACTATGTAGTATGCCATGAATAATGTAGTATGTGATGAACTCTGTTCGTGCAATTTCTCCCGCGAAACAATTTTTTTAAATTATGCAGGTTTAGATACGGGTTCTACTCGGCCGCGTTTTGCGGGTCGTATTTTTGCCGGGTCTGCTAGAGTTGCTCTTAGCTACCCAGGCATTGTATACACAACCTCCATGCCTAATTTGAATGTAAAACCAGCTGAATGTAAAAAATGTATCCCTGCTGTATACAAAAAAATGTATAATGTGTATTAAAAAATTCACAACAAAACATATATTTGAAAAGTAGTTAATTATGTTTTTTTTTCAAAATGCTAACTGTGTATAAAAAATTAATGCTCCAGTTGGGTAAAAAAATGTACAATGTGCATGAAAGCTAGTCATCAAAAGCATATATTGAAAAACAAATGTTAATCATGTATTTAGAAAATGGTAAACATGTGTAAAAATGTACTTACGGTTCGTTAGGGCATCCCAACACAACCCATAAAAACTCAGTATCTGTTCACGCACAAGGGTCTAGTCCGCGGACACGGATACAGAAGACAACCATTCAATCATAGTCATATATATCCGTTATTTTGAAGAAAAAAATCTCAGACCGCACGATGAAGTAGCCATATGCATATGCAAAGGCATAAAAGTTTAAATAGCCGCATGCAGCAGTAGTTTAAATTTACAAACTTCAAATATTTACATCCCAACATTATAGTCCCCTTTGACCACCAATGATGCTCAATCAGATCTTCCTTAAACTGCTCGTAAGTTGGTCGATACCGAATTTATTGATGCATTTGAATAAACTCTTCAAATGTGACCGGATTCTGGTCCGAAAGTTGAATATGACCACCCATGTTCTCAAATTTTAGAGCCGCGGCAGCATCGTCACACTCATCCTTGATGATCATGTTGTATATGATCACACATGTCATCACCTCTCATAAGGTCTCCGGATCCCTTTGTTTTGCAGGTCCATGAACAACTACGAAACGGGCCTGAAGAACTGTAAATGCCCTCTCGACATCCTTTCTAGCTGCTTCTTGTCTTTGGGCAAAGTGAGCATTTTTCTGGCCAACTGGGTTTGAGATGATGCTGACAAAGGTAGCTCATGGAGGATAGATAGCGTCAACCATATAGTAGCTCATGTTGTACTCATGTCTATTGACAGTATAGTTGTAAGGAGGAGCTTTTCCTTTAGTCAGCCTCACAAACAACAGCGACCGTTGCAGCACATTGATGTCATTATGAGACCCGGGCATACCAAAAAAGCATGTCAAATTCAAAGATCATGTGATGCAACTGCTTCAAGAATGATGGTGGGCTTCTTAACATGACCTTGATATTGCCTTTGTAAAACCTTTGGGCAATTCTTCCATTTTCAATGCATGCAGTAAAGAGATCCAAGCAAACCTGGCCACCCTCTTGCTTATGAGATTGTCAGGAGCCTCTCGGTGTCTGCCACAGTTGGTTCTCTCAGGTACTGAGGTTCGAACACCTCGACCACGGCAATTGCAAACCTGACCATGGCATCTCCGCATGTGCTCTCAGACATCCGTAGGTACTCGTCCCACGAATCAGCGGTCGTGCCATACGCAAGTATCTGGAGTGCGTCCGTGCACTTCTGGTAACCAGAGAAGCCAATCGTTCTTATGACGTCCTTCTTCAGGATGAAGTGGTCATCGTAGGACCGGACGCCATGGTACAAACGATCGAATAGAGTCTTGCGCGTCCAAGAACGCCAGCGGAAATGGTCAGTGAATAGTGAGGGGCAAAGTAGTCGGCCATTAGTGTCAAATGCATGTGCGCCGTGTTGCGGTTGAGTGCTCGATGACCCTTGATTGAGCCATTGAAATTGAGAACATGCTCCTCCGCACTCTTTGCGTCTTCAAGGAACACCTGCATCATCGCCATCTCATCAGAGTACTCCTTCTCGTCCGACGAGCCATTAGAGGACTCAACATACTACTTATATGTACTTCAAATCGGAATCCATTGCTACAAACAAGAAGGGACAACTGTTTTCAGCTCTCTCTCGATTCATCGAACAGTTGCCGGGCATGGTATAGGATGGTACCTGGCGGGGCGGTCGGAGGACAGGGGTTGAACGGAGACAGACGAGAAGCGGTAGGGAGCCCTGCTGGATCGCCGGAGGTGGCGGAGATGCAGATTTCGACAGGGGTGTGGTGTGGTGACTAGGGTAGTGGAGCAGCGGCGACGACAATAGAGAAAGAAAGGAGGGGAAATGAGGAGGATCAAGTCGTGGGGCCCGGGAAGGGTTTTGGGTGGGCCTGCGTGTTAGAAGTCATACATTTCGCATGTCTGGACTCTCGCAAACCTTCCTTATTTTTGTCCCTGTTGTGCGGGAGAAATCGCGTCCGAACCGTCCCACGGACCGATACAGGTCGGCGTTGGTTGACTTACATGGTCCAGATGGTTGCGGAAGATTTACGGATTTTTTTTGCGAAAGGTTTACGGATTGGCCTTGAAGATGCCCTTACCAGCGATACATAGAACAATTTTCAGTGCACTCTTTCTCACAAATAAATAAATTGCAGTGAACTCAACTTGGGGCATCTCAACACGTTCTCGCACAATAATGTTAAACATACGAAGAGTTGCACGCAATTACATGCTGACTAGGATTTTTTTCATCTACTGACCAATCATAAACTTACCCCTCCCCCCCCCCCCCCGATTTTTAGAGGGGTGGACCGCCTCGTCACCTATTGACCAATCAAATCAATCCTCTTTGTAAAAACTTATAACTCATTTGTGCGTCTAGCATTACTCCTCTCGCACTGTCTGCGCCACGACATAAGACCGACCGGTTCCTTCTTCCACTGCATGTCTGCATGTCTTCAGTTAACCACACCCGCAAACTGTTTACTGTTTACTGTGCCCTCTCTCACTCCAAAAATAGACCAGCGCGCGCTACGGCATGAACCATGGCAGCCACTCGCTCGCCGCTAGCAAACCCACCAATTACCGCCATCGGTCTGCCTACCCTCTCGTGCGGCGATCGATCCCGTCTTCTTCCTCCTGATTCTCGACCGAGGTGTCGTACGTCGGTTTGCAACGGCGGCTGATCGATCGGACGCGTGGCCGCCGGGTCGATGATGGCAAGCTACTGGTGCCGGCGGCCCTGCGAGTCGTGCAGCACGCGGGCGATGGCGGGCAGCGTGGTCGGCCAGCCGGTGGCGCCGGGGCAGCGGGTGACGGTGCTGACCATCGACGGGGGCGGCATCCGCGGCATCATCCCGGGCACCATCCTCGACTTCCTCGAGGCCAAGTTGCAGGAGCTGGACGGCCCGGGCGCGCGCCTGGCCGACTACTTCGACTGCATCGCCGGCACCAGCACCGGCGGCCTCATCACCGCCATGATCACCGCGCCCGGCAAGGACGGCCGCCCGCTCTTCGCCGCCAGGGACGTCAACCGCTTCTACCTCGACAACGGGCCCTACATCTTCCCTCAAAGGCGAGAGCACGAACGATCTCATCTCATGGACATGGATCATGCGAGCTGAACTGGTGGTTGATGTGTGGATTGTGTTGAGCTGTGCCAGGAGGTGCGCGCTCGCCGCGGTGACCGCGTCGCTGAGGCGGCCGAGGTACAGCGGCAAGTACCTGCACAGCAAGATCAGGAGCATGCTCGGCGAGACGAGGCTGTGCGACGCGCTCACCGACGTCGTCATCCCCACCTTCGACGTCAAGCTTCTCCAGCCCATCATCTTCTCCACATACGACGTATATATGCTAATTTTATACTTGGATCATGGATCAGACAGACATGGGGCTAAAAACGTGATGGATCATGTGTGCGTGCGTGCAGGCCAAGAGCATGCCCCTGAAGAACGCGCGGCTCGCCGACATCTGCATCGGCACCTCCGCCGCTCCGACCTACCTCCCCGCGCACCACTTCCACACCCACGACGACAACGGCAAGGAGCGCGAGTACGACCTCATCGACGGCGGCGTCGCCGCCAACAATCCGGTAACCAATCAAGCGTCTGTCCGTCTGTCAGATGTTCAGACACGCTTGCCCGACCCGATCACACTGATGAACTGAGCTGTGACAAACGCAGACGATGGTGGCGATGACGCAGATCACCAAGAAGATGATGGGCAAGGACAGGGAGGAGCTGTACCCGGTGAAGCCGTCGGACTGCGGCAAGTTCCTGGTGCTGTCCGTCGGCACCGGCTCGACGTCCGACCAGGGGCTGTACACGGCGAAGCAGTGCTCCCAGTGGGGCATCATCAGCTGGCTCCGCAACAAGGGCATGGCGCCCATCATCGACATCTTCATGGCCGCCAGCTCCGACCTCGTTGACATCCACGCCGCCGTGCTCTTCCAGTCGCTGCACAGCGACGGCGACTACCTCCGCATCCAGGACAACTCGCTCCACGGCCCGGCGGCCACGGTGGACGCCGCCACGCCCGAGAACATGGCGGAGCTCCTCAGGATCGGCGAGCGGATGCTGGCGCAGAGGGTGTCCAGGGTGAACGTCGAGACCGGGAGGTACGAGGAGGTAAAGGGGGCCGGGAGCAACGCCGACGCGCTCGCCGGTTTCGCCAGGCAGCTCTCCGACGAGAGGAGGACGAGGCTCGGGCGCCGGCGCGGTGGCGCCGGCCGTCTGAAATCCAGCCACTGATCTTGTAGCTTAGCGTGGCTTAGTTTCATTTATTTTCTATATACAGTATATTTTTTGGCTGGGATAGGTAGAGAAAGGTTCACATGGATAATGAAAGGAAACGAGGAGTTCAGGAGAAATAACAACACTTGATGAAACCAAAATGTCTCTCAATTGGTCACCATGGCAATTGTATATCCCTTTCAACATCATCATGAATTTAATAATTGGTGAACAATAGACGAACAAAAATTTACACAAAGCCTCCTACCTATTTCGGCAAGCTTCAAAATAAATGAATGGATTGCAGAATTGAAAGAAGAAAAACCTGACCTATACAACAGAACACTCAGAACATCGGTTAAACGATCGTGAGGGACTCTGCCTGCTTGCCGGCTTCAGTCCGCGGATCATCGCAAACAGTAACTTGCACAGGCGAGGCTGCAAATGTGCTCACCTTACAGTGACTGTATCCTTGCTTCCACTGCACAGGCTTGAATTGGCCAGGCACTCGTGGGGGTTAGCATAGAAATAATCCTCCTCCTTTGGCTTGTTTTCGAGTTTTCGCCGACAAGATGGTTGGACTACACGGCCTCTATGAACTTCTTGGACAGAAAATGTAAAATTCTCCCAAGAAATTGTCTTGTTGTTGTACAAGTCTATAAGTTCAACTAGTTTCCGTCGGTCTGGCAACACGCTTTTTCGGAAACCCAGGAACCTGAAGATGAAAATTCAACCAGATGATACTATTTATTTATTTTTATAAAGAGTAAACTAGTACGAATCTTGTTGCAGAAGATGGCTATATCTACACACTATATCTTGAAAAGCTATTTGATTGTTTTTATAAGATGAAATATTGCTGTATAGATACCTTCTGTGGCCTTCAACAAGTTTCGCCATGTTACCATCATAGGTAGGAAGGAACACATCACTAGCAGTGGATACAATGAAATCGAGTGCAGCCATCTGAGAAGAATGGTTTTGAAACTGGCGCAGAGGTTCTGAATCTAGCAGCATCTCTTTTCTTACCTGAAAGATAATCGGTATTGCTTATATTAGCAGGTTTGGTCCATACAGGGGGAGTATCACACTCTGGACACATGGCATGGAAGGTCAGAAACTGAAAACAATGCTGGCAGAAACGAGCAAAATCTCACTTGCAATTGAACAGTCAGGAATTGCACTATAGTTATTGCCACGAAACATGAACAAGCCAATGTATGTAGTTGACAAAGTGTTGGACACACTTACAAGTTTTGGAAAAGCAGCTCGTAATGGTTTCAATCTCTTTTCTCCCCCGTAAATTTCACCAGCAGCAATGTATATGAGAGTATCCTTTTCAAAGCCCAGCGCTTTCAAAACCAGTGACGTCTCCTCAGGCGTAAGTGGGCATAGTCCTTCTGATCTCTTGGTTTTCGAATCAATTTCTTTATCTCTCCACCATGGATATGCATATCTGATTGATAGAAAAAAAAAAGTAGGATTCTGGTGATTCAAAGTTTGTGCATCAGTTTTCAGCTCAAGAAAAACAGCAAGACCAAGATAAGATGGCACTTATACAATTTGACTATGATAACAACAGATGAGGAATTGAATTTCTATTCCGTTGACATGGATCCATCATGAAATGGGAAACTATGTATGAAAAAGCGCCATTTGTTGAGATTGATACTGATGTTACACTGCATCCGGCTCTAAACATAAGCAAAAACTTGAGAAATGTATGCGGGACCAAAGAAACAAACTAATACTCCCTCCATTCCAAAATATAGTGCGCCCGCGCTTCCCGAGGTTCAACTTTGACCATAAATCTAACCAACGAGACCTACTGCAACGGGAGAAAAAAATATATAATTAAAAACTTCTTTCAAATACGAATTCACTGATATAATTTTTGCTCCCGCCGCAATCGGCCTTGATAGTTAAATTTACGGTCAAAGTTGAAGCACGTGGATAGAGGAAGCACTACATTGTGGAATGGAGGGAGTATATACAACAATGTCACCATTGCTAGTATCTGTAGATAAGTCAAGAATCCATAAAGTAATCATTATCCTTCTTCTGTGAGGAATTACTTGATTCAATATCCAAAAGGCTGCTGTGTATTTATTGATGTTAGGTGAAAGACTATACAGAAAATTGTACCTCATTCTTTTGAGTTCCTCAGCTTCTTCAGGATTAAGACCATGATTGCAACCAGAAAATGCGAGCATGTCCATCTCATATCGTAAATGCAATGCCACAAATGATCCCTTGTCTCGAAGTTTCTGTACCAATTTATTCCCCAGAGCCTCAATTTGAGGGGTAAACTTCAGAGCACGAAAATTAACACGGCATCTAACAAGTTGAAGCTCAGTACTGATGCCATTGTTTGCTAACCGAGCATCTGTCTTGTTAAAGTGGATGACTTTATATTTGCTGAAGAGTGGTAAGATCTGCACAAGTGAGAGACTATGAAGAGCACATAGCAATACATGTACCATAAAGCAAGGGTGGATCCCAGATAAGTTGACAAACCTGGTGCAAGTAGTATTTCTCATCTGACCAGCTCACAGGTGACATGTCAAGTGTGATGCCTGAATCTGTTGGACCAAACCTCTTTGGCAGCCGTTTGACAATGCGCACTTCATCTCTTAATGAGGTAATGAAATGCCTCACATCAAATATGTCTCCAAAATTGCTGAAAAGCATACAGAACACTAGCCGCTTAAGATATGAACCTGGTTAATACATAGAGCACCTCTTCAAGAAAGTGGAATGAACCTCTGATCAGCCCAGAATGATCTCTTGTCAAGCTCTGGCACAACCATCGTGAGGTTTAGCAAACGCGCCACTGCCACCATGTCACATATCTTAATAAGGGAGATTCAAAACGACAAGGGTTAGAATGGGAAAGCTAGGATTGAAAAGCGCAAGTAAGCACAGACAACTGACCTCTGAACGCATCTGATTAAGACCCCCATTGCAGGATATCTTCAGATAGCCATTGCTTTTGTAGATTCCTGGAGAAAAAGTTGCAATTACTGTTGGTGGCGAACTGGCGATTGACTGAAATAGTAACATCTTGACAAAATTTTGCAAGCCCTTGAATAAGTATCTCAACAAAACATCAAGGTAACTGCGGCTTCTATTCCCCCCGCCCACCGAGATATCAATGAGTTAATTTTCCCATTTTTCATGCCTTCCAGAGCGAACCATTTTGTTTATCACTAAAGGCAGCTAAGCTTTCAGCAGCAGCCCCTCTAACTTTACAAATTTGGTAGTACTATATATTTCTTTCTTTGGTCGGAAAATTGGTATGAATTTGGGGAAGGGTGATCACAAAAATGCACCCACTCTTACATGTATCATTTCAAAATTGAATAACTTCATCACTTATTTGCTCGTAGATACAATAATAACCGATAAAATTTAGCCAGTAGATGCAAGAACTAATCGATAAAATTTACTAGCCAGTGGTAACAAAAATTAGGCGGAAAGGCACGCACTTGGGGGCGGCGGCGGAGGAGGGGGCGAGGAAGGCGGCGGCGAGGGGCCGGGCGCGCCGCCGGCGAGGCCGAAGAGGGAGAGGAGGCGGCCGACGGCGACGAGCTGCGCGACGGAGGCCCAGAGCAGCAGGGCGACGCAGCCCGCCACGAGCCAGAACCTAGGCCTGGACCGCGCCATCGCAGCCTCACAGCCGGCGCCGCCCCCCGATCGGCGCCAGCATTTTTGGGAGATCGCTGTGGCGGCGGCGGCGGCGGCTCCGGAGGATCTCGGGGACGGGGAGGGGGCCGTTGGGAGCTAAGATCTTGTTGGCCTAGCTGTGGGGAGACTGGGGCGCAGGCGCACAGAGAGAGAGAGTGTGTGTGTGTTGCTGCGGCCTGCGGCCTACGCGTTTGGCTTTTGTGGCTTGTGTTGTTGGTAAGCTGGCTGGTAGGAGGAGGACCGGCGGCTTGGCTTGGCTTGGCATGGACTATCCTTAGCCAAGCGTGTGATCACTAGGTGGGCTACGCTTAGCACACCGCACTACACTGGTGGAGTAGTACTCTCCAAATCTTGTAATATAAGAGTAACTCCAACGGGCCGACCCAAACAGACGACCCTTTTGTCCGTTTTTTGTCTGTTTGGATCGGTCCGGCGGACACAAACGTTCGGCGCCGTGTTTGGGTCGGCGCGAGCGGCCAACGCTGACCCGACCCATTTCATCGGCGCGCTCAAAAAAGTATTGCAAGCATTTTGAAAATAAATACATGCATTTAATTAAACATAAAAGCCGGCCACCAAGGCCCGCGAAAGTCCACATTACATTAATTAAAATACTAAAAACTAGACGACGCGCTGCCCTAGGCGTCCTTGTCGGCGGCGGCGTCTGCGTCGAGACCGGTGAGGTCGATCAACGTCGGCGCAGGGCCGGCCCAGGGAAACGCCGTGTTCCAGACGGCGGTGATGTCGGGCTTTGCCGCCGCTGCCTGGGCCTGGCGCGCCTTCTCTTCGGCCTCGCGCTCGAGCATCTGCAGGCACTGGCCCTCCAGGCGGTCCTCGGCAAGCCGAACGCGGCGTCAATGGTCGAGGTAGGCCGCCTCCTGCTTCTCCGTCGCCCCGAGCCAGATCGGCGGAGCGCTGACCCACTCACGGACTACTCCGGTCTAGGAGTAGCGCTCGATGTAGGCCGGCTCCTACGGCTCGGCTTTGGGCGGGGACGGCGGGGCCACCGGCGGCACGACGCAGTCACCCGCCGCGGAGAGGGTCATGGCCTCTGCCATGGCAGCCTCGAAAGCCGCCTCGTCCGCCTCCCTCCACCGCTCCTCCTCCTCGCTCTCATTGATGGTCGTCTGGTAGGCGGCCTCGGCCTCCTGGTCCTCGTCGCGGACGACGAGCGCGAGCGGCGGCAGGCTGTGGTCGACGCCGCGGACGCCGCGTCGCCTCGCCTCCTCGTGCTCGATGGCGAACCATCGAGCCCAGTTGAGCGAGTCGACGGCGAAGCGCGGGTCGGCGCGCTGCTCCTCGCTCAGCAACGCTCGCCAGCGCCGCACCTCCTCCGCATGGGCCCTGGCCGTCCGCAGCGCCGCCGGCACTGGGATCCTCTCCGGATCCAAATGCCAGTCGTGCGGCAGCGTCACGTCGGGATACGGCAGAGGCACGTGGTGGTGCCAGTGCCACTCAGCCTGGTGCACCGACATGTTGATGCGCTGCCTCTGCCGGGGAGCGCGCGCCGGCGCAGGGAGGGAGGGGGAATGGCGGGCGGGGGCTTTGCCCTTGCGGCTGCTGCCGACACCGGAGGATAAACCCATGCTGACGGTGGCTAGGGTTGTCGCCGGCGTGGGGACAGGGGTGGCCAGATGGGGACGGGGGGCGAGTGGTAGTGGATGAGGACGGCCACGCCGCACGCCCGGCTTAAAAAAGGACGACCGCCGTCGCTGACGCGTGGGTCCAAGGTGGGCGGTCGTCATAAATTATGTTGATCGTAGTAGTTGGACAGCCGCCAGGTGGGGACGCGGCGAACAGCGAGGAGACGCGCGGCGCGTCCGCTTCACGTCCGCGCCGACGCATTTCAGGCGCAATTTTGGGTCGGAAATAGGTCGGCGCGGACGCCGGACGGACACGATTTGAGTTTGGGTCGACACGTTAGGCCGTCACTTTTGTCCGCGCCGACCCAAACGGACGCGGGCGGACGAAATGATCGCTCCATTGAAGTTGCTCTAAGAGCGTTTTTGACATTGGTGTAGTGTCATATTTTTGACACTATACTTATATTATGGAATGAAGGGAGTACATGACAACATAATAAGACGGGCAAGTCCAAGATTTGGGGAGCTTTTTTAAGCTAGGTTTTCTAGACTTGCGATTCTCATAGTTTTTCCGTAGTAGTATAGAATAAAAGTAATATCAATTTGTACGGTAGTTGTCAACATGCCCAGTGATAATTTACGGACTGAGATCTAGTGACTTACCATGGGCATCGATGAAAAACATAGTGACATGCCCCCTCTTTTTGCCCGTCCAATTGAGAATCAATGGGCGGATGAAGGTAAACATTACTCGCGGTATAGTGTATAAGCATAGTCGTGTTCAAGTACCTGTAAAGTGTTTTTAACAGTGGTTGTTCTGGGCTGTCCATTTTTATCCAATGGCCATGTCATGCCATGTCACGGCATCTTTGTCCGTAGTTTACCATTTTATTCCGTCACGCTAACTCGTTCCCCCTCCCCTCCCCCTCAATCCTTTGAAAAGATCTAGTTCCATTTATCAACTGATAAAACAACAAAACACAAAAACAACTTCCATATGCAGTCGTCCGAAGTTTAAATAAGAAAAAAGAAACTACTAAGCCGCCACTAAAAGGCTAACACGCACATAAACTATAAACGAAAACGAAAGAAACAAACAATACATCTTACATGGGGAAGACCCCACCCAGCAACCGCATGAGACGGATAAACTCAAGCATTCCACAACAAAACACATAATCCTTTTTGCCTTCTCACCTTCAAAAATCGTCATCAACCAGGACATGCTTTCAGTTTTCTACTGTCATGTCAGCATCCTTCGTTGCCTGCAATTCATCATTTTGTAGGTGCCCAGTCATTTTGTTAGCATAAGATGGACCCCAACCTCTCCATTGCCATAACCATGTTGCGCCTGCGCCTCTCGCTGAAGAACGGTTGCTCCCAAGTATAGTTCTCCCGTTCATCTTCAGTTCGAGGACCTGCGCAATAATTCATAAAAGGAGCTAAGCATAGAAGATAAATTCGGCAGATGACCTAACCACCTTGAACTCAAAACATGCTTTGTTCCCGAGCTTTCATATTTTCCAATATATCGCAGCTGAACATACAATATGTAGATCATTACTTCCAGGAATGAAAATAGGAATCCACCAGACATATTGCGTAAAGGAACTAAGTCTAGTTTTCGCCCGCAAACATTTAGTGACAATACTCCAAACACATTTCGCCGTAGAACACCTAAAGAATAGATGCAAAATTCATTCATCTTTCTAGCAAAAGTGACACAGAGAGCCGCCACTCCATTTCATTTTAACCATGTTATCTTTTGTTGCAATGTCATTGTGCCAAATAAGCCACAACCATATCTGCAAACCAACCTATGGTTGGATGGTTAGAAGGACAGTGGTATCCCCAGCCCACCAGGGTTCAAGTCCATAGATGGTTAGATGACTTCGTAAATCTCAAGATGATATGTCGGCTCAGTCTCTCGGGGGTGCTCACAGGGATAGGGTGTGCGTGTGTATGTCCATAGGGGTGAGTATATGCGCGTATGTACGAGCGCTTGCGTATGAACTGTGTTCAAAAAAAAAGCCACAACCATATCTTAATTTGTAACGCTATTTTACCTCTGCATGAATGTTTAAAGGACCTTTCAGGACCAGCATCAGATAAATTATTATAAATAGTTTTCACAAAAAAGAAGAAACCCAGTTTTGTTCCATTTCCGTCTAGGGTTATCCTCATCCCGGCTCAGCTTGATTGTACTAAGAAAACTTCTCAAATCATTCAACTGCCTCATATGCCAATTGTTTAGCACATCTAGTATCAACCATTTGACTAACAGTTCGTTTGGCTCCCATCTAAGAGCATCTCCAATAGCTTGTCTATATGGATGTCTATACTTGTTTTTCACAACGTGAGCCTAAAACAAGCGTCCAACAGCTTGTCTATATGGTTGTCTAAATATACACATCCTCTAAATCGACATCGACAATGTCCACGTCTGGACAATGTGAAGGCGTTGTCTAAACTCAGTTGCAGTCATGATTTCTTCCTCTCCCCAGCGATGGCCCACCTGTCATGGTCCCTGTATATAGACACTCTGATGCAAAACTGAACGTATATATGAGGGAATCTTTTTAGACCATTGTCTATATAAATATATAGGCATCCAGATATACACATGCTATTAGAGATGCTCTAACAGTTTTCTCTATTTCGTTACATATTGCATAGAGCTCACGGAAGATTGTCATAAAGGGCTGATCTCCACACCAGCAATCATTTCAAATTTCAGTTTGCTCAACAATAACGATGTCTCCGATGTTACACGTTTCGGGAGAATAAAGAAGGTCGGTCCCAAGAAAATTTGATGTACTACTGTCTCCGTTCTTTTTTATAAGATATGGTGTCGACCCGTTGGCTAGACAGTTAGGGTTGCAGCCAGCCCATCTGAGTTTGAGTCTTGGTTCGGACACGTGGTGCTCATGGAGTTTTTTCTATAAAAAAAATGTCAACGAGGGTTAGCCATTGAATTGGTCTCATATTTTTTTTATAAAATATTTCAGACAACTGACATTAAGAGCAACTCAAATGGGGCGACCCAAACGGACGGCGCATTTGTCCGCTTTTTCTCCGTTTGAGTCGGCCGCCCGCTCGGCGTCCGTCCAGTTTTGCATTTGGGTCGGCAATGCGCCCAACGCGCCGACCCATTTCATGTCCGCGTTTCCTCGTGCCGCCGAACGACGAGCCACCGATCACGGGGATGGCGTTGAGGTCGATGGGCGCGGGCGCGGACGTGGAAGGCGCGACCACGTTCACGTCGGGTGAGCATTCTCCGGAGAGGCGGGAGGCCTGCGGGTAGACGTGGAAGCCGGGGACCGGGTTGCAAGCCGACGCGCGGTGTGAGTCGGACATCACCATCCGAGGAAACACCGACGAGCCGGTGCTGGCCGCGGCGACGACGGCTTGGAGGACACTGTGCTGGCTAGGGTTTACCCCTAGCATGTAGAGCGCATCCCTCGTTGCCGCGGCGACGTGGGCGTTGGTGAACTCCTGCTGCGCGGCGACGACGACGGCGGCCTGCGCGGCGGCCTCATCCCTCGCGTCCGCGGCGTGCCTCCGGCCCTTCCTCTTGGCCGACTCCCTTGCCCGTTGTTCGGGCGTCAGCGCCTTCTTCGGCTTGGTCGCGGCGGCGGTCTTGCGCGGGGCACGATGCTTCCCTTTCCCGGAGGGGGCGACGGCGCTGGACGAGGCGAGGGAGGCGAGGCCGGCGGTGGCGTCGAGGTCGAGGTCAATGGCGTCCTCAATGGTTGATTGGGGGCGGGGGTGCACGAGGGCAAGAGCTTTTTGGGGAAAATGGAGGAAAATGATGGTGGCTGCCACCGACAGGCGGGCCTGGGGAGAGAAGTAGGCACGCGCGTATCCGTCTCGTGTCCGCGCCGACGCAAATCCGGCTCAAAATTAGGCCTGGAATGGGTCGCCCGCGGACGAAAAACGGACACGCGTCCGTTTGGGTCGGTGCGTTGAGCCGTCACTTTTGTCCACGCCGACCCAAACGGATGCGGGCTGACGAAATGAGTCGCCCTATTGGAGTTGCTCTAAACTGTTTTGGACGCTGTCTGGAATATCTACAATGTCTTACAAAAGTGATCAGAAGCAGTAATTTTCTTTATTAAGGGTGTTTGTACTGCTATGTTTGGTTAACAGACATGGCTACATGAGTGTTCTTTTTTTTGGGGAAAACAACCAGTACAGTACACTTCACTTGTTAACTCAACTTTGCTACAGAGGGTGGGGGAATTTCGGCTGTGGTACAGCCACATTCTTCCACATGGAGCGAACAGAACAGTTGAGCACACCCACGCAGGCTCCCGGCGGACGGACGGACGGATGACGCGCAGCCAGACGAGGCCCGCCGCGATGCCACCACCGTCCACCTCGCCGGGGGACCTGGCGGCGCTCTCCGCCCGGTGCTCCACGAAGCACGACCTCCGCCTGCTCCACGGGGCCCTCCTGCGCCGCCGCCACCTCCTCCCCACCGCGGACGCCGTCGCGGCGCTCGCCAAGCTGCTCCGGTTCGCCGCCGTCTCCCCCGCCGGCGACCTCCGCCAAGCCGCCGCGATGCTCTCCACCCACCTCCCCTTCATCACCTCGGCCTCCACCCACCCCGCCTTCTTCTACAACACCCTCATGCGCGGCCTCGCCGCCTCCGCCTCGCCCGGCGACGCCATCGGGCTCTTCGCCGCGATGCGCCGCGCGGGCGCCGCGCCCGACGCCTTCACCTTCACCTTCGTCCTCAAGTCCTGCGCTCGCTGCCCCTCGGGCCGGCGGTTGCCTTCCGACCTCCATGCCCAGGCGATCAGGCACGGCTGCCTCGGCGAGCTCGGCGCGCACGCGCACGTGCACAATGCGCTGCTTCACGCCTACGCGTGCCGGGCGGCCGTCGACGACGCGTGCAGGGTGTTTGAAGAAATTCCGGCTCGGGACGTGGTCTCGTTCTCAGGGCTGCTCACTGCGCATCTCAAAGCCAATGATTTGGACGCTGCCCGCCTTGTGTTCGACCAGATGCCTTACCGGGATGTTGTTTCTTGGACTGCGATGATTTCCGCATATGCCAAGGCTTGCCGGCCGCAGGAGGCCTTGGCATTGTTTGATGCCATGCCGATGCAGCCAGACGAGGTGACCATGGTGAGTATTGTGTCCGCGTGCACCACACTAGGGGATCTTGCAACTGGGGAGCGTGTGCGGAGGCACATTGATTCCCTTGGTTTTGGATGGATGGTGTCACTTCGCAATGCACTCATGGACATGTATGCTAAGTGTGGTTCCCTCCCTGAAGCTCGAGCTTTGTTTGATGGGATGACGGCGAGGAGCTTGGCATCTTGGAACACGCTGATCTCGGCATATGCATCACATGGCGATCTGGACAACACGATTGCTGTGTTCCATCAGATGCTGGCAGAAGGGAACACTGTGAGGCCGGACAGTGTGACGCTTCTCGCGGTGCTTATGGCATACGGATACAAAGGCCGTGTTGAGGAGGGGCGAGCCATGTTCAATGCGATGCAACGAGGCGACTATGGCAAAGTGGAACTCACAGTCGAGCACTATGGGTGTGTGGTGGACATGCTTGGTCGGGCAGGGAAACTCGAGGAGGCATACCAAATGATTAAGCGAATGCCAATTCCGAGCAATGCTGTGATCTGGGGCGCACTACTTGGTGCTTGTCGGACTCATGGGGATATTGACATGGCAGAGAGGGCTGTGCAGGAGTTAAGGAACCTAAACCCAGATGAGGGTGGTTACTACATTTTGCTCAGCGATATGTACACATCTGCTGGACGGATAGCTGAGGCCACAGAGATCAGACGTGCCATGAATGAGAAGGGGGTCCAGAAGACTACAGGCCGGAGCACTGCCTTTCTGCCTCAGCTGTAGTTTACCATTATCTGGCTATCCTTAAGATCACAATTCACAAGCATGTCATGCTAGCCAGATTCTCTTCACACCAGACAAGCCTATGGATTGGTCACATTTGTCTCGGTCTTCTTGCCAAGGTGTGATGATTGATATCCATGGTGTAAGGCTGCTGGCAACTAAGGCTCAGGTAATCAAAATACCTGAAAGACTAGTTGGGTTCAGTCAGGTGATGGTACATAGACAATGGCCACACCGAAGCCAGTTTCAGTATGTATGCATGTTAAGTATAGCCCAGCTCACTTACATTATTATGTATTTATGTACCAGCCCATACTTGATGCTTACACAAAAAAGTGGCATTTGCAGTACTGGGCCTTGCAGGCCTGAACTTCTTTAAAACCAACCCCAACATCTTAGTCTTGACTACGAGGTGCACACTGTCATTAGGATTGCCTCTGGCATGGGTGAGAAACAAGTGCATATTTCGGAGACCAGTATCATCTTACCTTGTGCGGCTCACTAATAAATGTGGCTGCTAGAAGGCGATGAAATCACCGAATGAACTTCAAGTGATTATACCTTGTGGGCTCCAGCAATAGTTACTTTCACGAACTGCAAGTAAGTAGTGAATAGTATTTCCAAAAGTTCTTAAATTTGAACTCTTGCCCTGCTGGTTTTAGAGGGATCGTCAGCAACAATGTAAACTTTGTTTAGAGGAATAATGTGGTACACTACAATCATTTTCTGTTGAACTATTAGCAAGTGATAACTTTTCTTTGAATTAATTTGGTGGTTGTTGAACCATAAATTGACTGTTTTCTAGAATCCCATAAATTAACAGTTAAAGTCTACTAAATTGCCCTAAGATTTTTATTTTAACATGTTCTGAGTATCCCTCACAGATATCAGGTTGATTAAATTTACCCATTCTCTATGTATGATTGGCAATTCCTTGTTCGCATCTTTGTTTTACAAGCTCATCATGTTCTGGGAAGGGGATTTCTTCACTCTGGTCTCTGTGTGCTTAACATTTTGCATGTTTGATGGATGTTTACTCCTATTGTATAATACAGTTACCTAAATCCTTCTGTACTAGTCTACCAGTGATGTAGATTTTTCATATTGAGGTTCAGAAAATTAACGGTGGTTAGCTACCTTGTGGAGGGTTGTTTTTGGAGGAAGAGAGGAGAAAGATGGACTGATCACCGCATACAGCCTGCTAGGTGGCACAACTGGGAGTCTGGGACAAACCTGACGATGAACATCACTATTTTTCTGAGTTGCGAGAGCCTTGACTGTAAGGTTATTCATCGTTTGATGCTTAATACATTGCATATGTCATGTTGACACTTAATATTGTCATTCATGAGAGGTGCGCTTGTGCAGGATCCAGCATGCTGAATCGAATGAATTGGTGCAAAGAATTGGCCAGTGACTAAGTTGCACTATTCCTTGAACAAACTTCTATTGGCTCGTGCATCAGGATTCAGGAGTCTATGGCTCATGTACAAGATGGGAACAAAAGGAACAGCTTCAGCATAGTATGCTATCTTAACTGCTATCTGCTCCACCAGATGAACTATTCTGAAGAATGTAGGCCACTGAAAAATTGAGCCTCTGTAACATAAGGAGTCTTGATGGAATGTAGAATTTGTTGTTTTCCCTCTTGTAATAGAATTGGTATGTCAATATAGCTTGCAAAACCTTTGTGTGTTCTTGATTTTTTGTTTTAGAGTTATTTGTTTGAAATGACAATGGAGAAACATTTTATGGCTGTCAATGATGATTGTCTGGCTTAATAACATGCTGTGAAATATCGAGTACTCCTGATCATACATCAAGCAGTTCATAGAGCAAACAACTTCCCACAGGCTACACTCCTACTCTTCACTAAATAGCCTGCTACGCTGAGCAGCTGGGGCAAGCCTCCCAAGGATCTCATAATTTTGCTATCTGGGCAGGAACCCGTGCTGCGCGATCGGATCCTCGAACGCCATCATCTTCTCCCCTCGAGCGAACCCATTGCGGTCGTAGCACGAGACCTCGGAGATGTCCAGCTCCTTGCACGCCTTCACCAGCTCCTCCCCGATCCTCCGAGCGGCCTCCTGTTTGCCAACAAAAAGAACAGCTCAAGTTCAGGAGATGCACCGTCTAGTTTTTGTTTCAGATGCGAATGCATTGCGAGTTGGACTGACGATGAAGGAAGGAGGATGGTCTGATTACCACGGTGCTGCATGGAGGGTCGCCGCGGATTTCCTCCTGCAGGGTGCTGGCGTAGAAGAGGATCTTCTTGCCGTGGTCGTCGACGAGCATGGCGTAGAGCTGCCTGTTGGAGCAGAAGACGGACAGCCTGGGCTTGGTCGCCGTGCCATTGTACTGCAGCCAGAGAGAATTACCTTCAGATTGCTGGTGGTGGTTCGAACTTGGAACACACAACCCAACCCTGAGGTGACCAGTACCGTACCTTTTTCTGCAGCCGGCGGTTCCTGACCTTGGCGTTCTCCTTCCGCGCGCCGTGCCTCGCCATGGCCTCGATCCTCAGGCACGCTCCGCGCCGGTGTGCCACCACGCCTGCGCGCAGAAAGACAGAGAGGAAGCAGCGCATGACATCGTTATATTTTACAGAAACGTGAAATCAAAGTTGGGGATAAAGTAGCCGGAAGACATGGGAATAAAGGGATCATTTCCAAAATTTTGCCTAGGCAAGATATGCCCTATTTGCAAGATGGAACACCCGTTGATATGGTCTTCAATCCCTTAGGAGTACCGCAGCTAGGCCTGAGCCGGTGGAGAAAGGCACCGAGAGAAGCCGGAAGGCGTTATGACGGTGTGGCTCACCTGGGTGCCGTGGGAGAGGGACCTCGAAGCGGTGGCGCCTGAATGGCAGGGAGCTGGAGGTGGAGGGAGACGACAATGGTGGCCGGCCGAGGGTGGCGTGAAGCAATGCCGTCGCCATGGCACGAGAGAGAGAGTCCAGGAGAGTAGATTGGGCGGGGCAATCCGTCGAACAGGTTCCGCGCGAGGTGGCGTTGCAGCCCGCCGGTCGCCGCCTCGCCGCGAGTACTGCCCTGCGCTGCCGCCCACGACCGTGGCTGCGAGGTCACCGTCAGCAAGAGCACGACGACGCACGGCCTGTGCGGCTGTGCCCCGCTTGCCGCTTGTGCCGTCTCGCCGTCGGCCACCACGCCACGCCCGTCTCGCCCAATCCCACGTTCAGCGGCTGAAGTGACTTTTTTTTTTGAGACAAAGCTGCCGGAGTCAGGTGATGCCGTTTTTTTTAGGGGCCCGTTGTTTTGAGGGGCCCAAGTTTAGGCGGGCCACGTGGTGGAGGCAGGGCCTTGGAGGAAAAGGCCCATCAGGCCGCGGCTGCACTTCGCACCCAACCAACGACCGTCAATCAAGCGAGAGAAACCCCTCAAAAAAAGAAAAAAAAATAGCAAGCGAGAGAGAGAAGCCGCTAATCACGCCACCTGCCAGCGGAAACCGCCAAAGCCTTTTGCTTTCGTCGGAGCCAAAAAAATCTAGCCGGTTTCCTCCGGTCTTATCTCGCAACCCTTGGATTCATCTGCGCTCCCACTTTCATTTAACAACCTTTCACTCATCCAGACCGCAGATCGACACCTGTGCTTTTCCTCCCGTCCGCAGCATCACTTTCGACCCACCTGCGTCGGGTCGGATTGACCTCACCTCACCTCCCTCCCTCCCTCCACAGACGATGCTTGCATCGCAGCCCGGTGCTCCTTTCGTCCCTTTCTCCGCCCGTCCCTCTCCCGCTTTTCTTTTCCCTTCCCTCCCACGAGAGAGAGAGAAAAGTATAAGTAGAAAAGATGCAGAAAGGGCCGACCAACGGGGTGGTCATCCGACGTGACCTCGTGCCACGGTACAGCCATGCAGTTTCTCTGGCGTGTGGGCCCTCCCGGAGCCCCGGTTGCTTGCAAGCTCTCACGTCCTCTCGTTCTTCCACCTGTCAACCGCGGTTGCGCGCGGGTGGAAAAACGCCGGTGAGGATAATATTTTGTGCTTGTGCTAGCACTCCTGCGACGCACCCTTTCCTTCCCACAAGATAAATCTTGCACTCAAGGACCGACGTCAACGTTTGAAAAAATATATATTATATATGTAGTCCACGCTGTCAGCTAGATGTGGCATATACCCCCGTATTATTCTGTGTTTTCGCGCACCAACAAGTTTGCGGAAGAAAAATATAAATGGATCCCAAGGCAGCGGCATGGGAACGGGTTCAGCTTTCAAACATGCCGCACAAATTGCCAATATTACGGCTACCGGATTCACAAAAGAATATGATACACACCAGGCTGATAACATTTAATAAAGAGATGGCTTGCTTTAGACGAGTGCCACTAGGATATGAGCACCCATGCCCCCACACGTGCGTGGGCCCGGCCCGCTCTGGTATTCGGTATTTAGATTTGTTTGATAGATATAGATATGGCAGCAACTTTTCAACCACAAAGAAGATTCACTAGAAAAAGAGGGCGTAAAGTAAACAAGAGAACATCACTTCACCACACAATATTGTGTAGTAGTAGTGAAGATGATAAAGGCAGAGAGGGATAGAGAACTTTCTAGAATAGAGAACTCGGTGACATGTACTCGTGTCTCTTGCTTGCTGGCTTTGACAAGATTTTGGACGAATATTCAGCACATTGGTTTTCATGTGAATTCTCTCTTATCTTATCTGAGCGTACTTCACCGTGTCGGACAAAGCTTTGTGCAAAAAAATAATAAAACAAATCTGAGGCTTCTAAACATACGATGCTATTCATTCTTCCAGGCCATGAATTTTTCTTTTTTGTACAGATCTCATTTCAAGGTATTTCATCATAAAAATTTAGACACATATACATAACATCCTTGTTTACTTACACAAATTTTTTTAGAATTTTTTTAATTTTGAATTTTTCAAAAAATTTGAGCTCCAGTGAGCTGGGTCACCAAACGTCCGTTCTCATGAAGATAGTACTATGAATGATATAGTTACAAAAGTAATAGTCAAATAAGCATCTTAATTGTGTTATTTGGTACGGAGTAGTAATTGTCTCTTATCTTATCTGATCGCACTTCACCATATTGGACAAAGCTCTGTGGCTCCCTGCACACTATGTAGGATGTGGGAAGTTTACATAGAATCTCCAAAGAGGTTGAAAGTACTAGTATCCATGTATGTCATGATGATACCATAACGGTGTAAAAGCAACTCTAGTAGAGTTGCTATATCAGCCTGATTGCTACAATAATCCTCTGTGTGTTTTTTTGGATAAAAAAGTTGGTTTACCAGATTTGGTATCCGCCACCTTGTTTTTGGAGGGCATTTCAAATCCAACCCACATGCCCCCATATTTGGAGTCTAGGAAAGGCAATATAGCGCTCCCTTCGCCCACCAAAATTTTAGAGTCGGAGACATTTGAGGTAGTGCACCCCTTTTCTTCATCGCCCACATCGACAAGACATCGTCATTTGCTGCCACCTTCGCTCTCTGGACCGTCGCCATTCAACATAGCTCGCCTCCACTGACCCGTTCCCAACCCTACCACATGTCGCCATAGCCTGTGCTTGCTTCCTACCATTTGATCGACCACTGTCATGGCCGCACAAGGGAGCTCGATGCCAGCTTGTCTATGCCGCCATTCCTCCCTTCCCCAGCTCATCGATGAGGCCGACTTTATGCGCCGACTGTCCGCCGTTGTCAACTCCGTCTCCGGCGTCACCCATGCCACATCTCGCCCACTAGATCTCAATGTGTTTGACGACTCGCGCCAAGGTATACCTCCCCAAATTGTTTATGTTCACTGGTGTATCACCTCGCAGATTCATGTAGATGCATGTGATTCACAATTTGTATAGGTGTCATCGGTGGTAGAAGAATTTTTACTCATTGCCATTTTTTCGGATGAGTCCAAGAATGATTTGTTGGATGCCGAGGAGGAGCAAATTTTGTTGATGGTTCCTCAATTGATAATGGAAAGAGGAGCAGATTCACCAGACAAGGTTTGTAATAATATTGTTAAATTATTCAGTTTTGCTAAACGCATCTAGATGTGCCTTAAGTATTGCACATCTAAGTCATATACCATTAATTTTATATGAAGATTCGTGCAAACATTTTCTTTTATCTTTTATCTTTTTCTTTGTAGTGTGATTTGGTCACTTAGATGTGCAATAACTAGGGCATATCTAGATATGCCCTAGACAAACCTAAATTATTTGATGTTGATGCCAAACTGGACCGGTAGAGTTTACATGCAAATAGATAGAAGAAGAAAAATGGAGATTGTCATTTTGGCGCGCGTGTGTTTGCACGCCACCTTCGCAATCTCCAAAATTTATGAAGCGCACTCCAAAGAGTTTGAGAGGTCACGAGTATAGCAACTCTGCTAGAGTTGCTCAAGTGTTTGAATTTTCTCAGTTAATATAGTTTAGAAACACACTCAAAGTTACATCTTAAATGAGACATAGTTGTCTAAAGAAAAAGAGATAGAGGGTGCTTGGATACGTTTTAGTCCCATGACTAAAAGTAGTGGGACTAAAACTTGTTAGCCTCACCCATGCTTGGATCCAAATACTAAAAAGACTAAAATCAAGTTATTGAGCATTTATTATCCTCTAAACCCTCCAATCCAGAACTCGCATGTGTTAAAGGAGAGGAATTAAATGAGGAGAGAGAGGACTAATACATATTTTAGTAGGTTTCCTATGACTAAAATTTTTTAGCCTCAAGACTAGTCCTAGCCTCTCTTTAGTCGGGGGTGCTTGAAACTTTAGCCTCTAAAAGAGATTATTTTTAGTCAGACTAAAAATAGTTCCTTAGATCCAAACATGCTCATAGTAGTTTGGAAATTGGAACAGAAGGAGTAAGTACATATCAATAGCAAGCATCATTTTCGAGAAGGAATATAGCCAACATCAATTTTGCATGATAAGGAAGGTATTTGCTGGACTGGAATATTGAATGAAGAATAGACCGTGGAACAATCAGCTAAAGCACAAAAGGCTAAGAAAGCACTAAAGTCCACACTGATTTATGCAGATCGAGCGGGCTAACACAGTTGCGGATTAGGACAGGAAGGAAAGGGAAACATTGGGAGCGCTGCGACATAAAATAGTAGAGGATCTAATAGACGCAAATAAGAATAAGATATAGGCTCGTTCTCAAAAATAAAATAAAAAAAGATATAGGCTCCGAAATCAAACGTCTCTATGACTCTATTTTATGCACAGAGGCGTCTGGATATGAGAAAAATGAAAATATGATCCAAAGCGGGCCCCACCTTGGACTCCGCCGCCCCTTGGCCCCACGCTCAGTCTACGAGGTACTAGCATAAAAAATACTAGTACTTCGGAAGGATCTAGAACACTGCGGGGTCATGGATGGATGGGCACGGCGGAGCAAAGCACGAAAAGAGTGCCTAGGAACGACGCGGTCGACATGCACGCACAGCCACGCGAAGCCATGAACTTTGTCCACCGGTGCAGGCAGGCATGCAGGACAAAGGTAAGCCACGTCCCTCTCTCCTCTTTTTTTCGCTTGGCGCACAAAGAAAGCGCGGGCAAAGCGGCCAATACGTGCACAGTCACGCGGCACCACCAACCAAAGCGCCGGAAACGCCAGCAGCGCCCGCACGCAGCCTCACAAACTCGCAGGCCATCCACGCCCCGACACCCGTTTTCAGTTCCCGTTGCTGCCGCCCGGCCCCGCCGGATGCACCTCAGCTCCCAGTTCTGCTTTCTCTCTTTTTCATTTTGCTTTGTTGTTCTTTCATTCCATGCATGGGACGGAAAGCCTAGCCGGGGTCTAGTATGACTTACCACCGGGATGCGGCTGTTCTAGTCCGGAGCTCATATGAACTCGGAGCAAACAGTAAAATAAACAAAAATGGAAAAAACATTCAAAAATCACAAAAGAAAAATGTGAAACATTGAAAAAAAAATTGTCGGCTTGCAAAATTTCATCATCATATGACACCTGTGGAAATCGTGGCAAAAAAAGAAAAGAAAACGATGATCAAAATGGTTATATTCAAACACATTTTGTACCATTGATTTTTTTTAATTTTTGCCATGATTTCTCCGGATGTCATATGGTGATGAAATTTGTAGGACAACAAAAATTTTGTCAATGTTTCACACAAAAAAAAAATCAGGATCTTATTCCTTTTATTCTACTTTTTTATTTTTACTGTTCACTCAAGCTCACATGAGCTCGGGTTTAGAAGAACACTTTCGTTTCCACTGAGGTCACACAAGGGGGTTCTACTGCCAGGACGGGCAGGGTGAACCACGTAAACAAGCTTATGCAGTGCCAACGCCAACGCCACCACAACCATGATCTTGATCTTGTTCGAATGTGATGAGGTTTGGATCATTTGACCATTGCAGCGTCTTACTTAAAATCGCACATGTGGCATTTTGTGCGTGCGTGTGTAGCAATGTTGCGGCATTCTCTTTCGCGCCGAAAAAAAAGCACACAAATGTTACAGTTACGTGTCAAACATGTGTATGCATAGAAAAAAACAAGCAAATCTCCAATCATTGCAGCAACTGGTTGGTACCTCAAAAAAATTGCAACATTATTTCACCTCTCCATGTGCCTACATTCGAGGCACCGATGCTCGCCGATTTGGGCTTGCCAATGACGAATATGGGTCGTCGGAGCCTCGTCTAAGCAGGTCCAGGAGTGCATGACACATTCCAATAGGCACCAGATCTTACCTAGCTCGGCAATACAAGCAACCTCCGTAAGGTTATCCATGCATGCGACTGATCCTACTGGGTGAGCTAGGAGAAGGGGAGAAGGCCGGGCAATGGAGGGAGGAACGCGCGTTGGATCGGGAGGCGCGCTGTTGGGCGCCGAACAAAAGAGGATAAGGCTGTGTTTAATAGCAAAGTATTATATAAACCAAAGTATCAAAAACTACAGTAATTTTGCTTATAGGTGTGAGATACCATAGTTTTATCAAAACAGAGTATTTTGCAGTATTCACAATACATAGAACCTCCTGTTTGGTTGTTGTCGCATAACGCTATAAATTTTGCTGTTTAGCTGTTGTGTTTAAGCACTCACAAGCTCTGTTTTTAAAAAAGAGGTTTGGGGTTCTTTTTTTTATGCAGAGAAAAAACTGCAGTTTGCCCAATACTACAATATTAAAAGCACAGTTGTTAGAGGCAACCAAACAGCTCATTGTAAATAAAATCGTGGTAATCTCAAAAACTGTAGTATTCTCAAAATACTTAGAAAATACTTTGCTATCAAACAGGGCCTAACACTAAACAGAGAGAGAATGAGGAATGAGGGATGGGCGCTGATCGAACTACGGTGCAAGTGAACAAAGAAGGGACAAAGTGGCGAGCAGTGCGCCTGAACGCTTGGTCGTTCTCCTGTCAGTGGTTTGCCGACGGGGTCATTTACCAAGCCCAAAACATGTTCTTGAACTTAACCCTAAGAGCAGTGGAAGTACACAATTTTTACAAGGAAAGATAAATACAAACATAAATTAAAACTTAAATCATGTAACATATAGTGGATCACATGTGATGCCGGACATGGTATTAAAACAAGTAATGGAAAATTAGAATCATTCTAGGTGTACACGTTTATGGCATTTTTCATGGTAATTCATGTTGGCGCCAGGATGGCAAATTCAGTTTGCAAGCAGGACAAATTCCTAGCAAAAAAAATGAACTGGTGGAACATTCAGTTTGCAAGCACGGCAATTTTCCGATCAAAATAAATTGCGACAAATTCTCCATGCTCGCCAACTAAACTTTTCATCCTTGGCAAACATGATTTGTCATGCCTAAAAGTCTGATGTTCGCTGGATATTTTGGTCCTTTTCGGAATGGGAGAAAAGAAGAAGATACAACCACAGAGTTGGGATGCCGAAAAGGCTACTACCTCTATTTCTAAATATAACATGTTTTCAAAACCATGATAGTTCTTACCATGTTTTCTCCCTAATATATTCTTACCAGTCATGGAGCAAATAATCGAAGGCCTTTATCCCAACCAGCACACATGTTGGCCGCCAAATAAGGTGATAAAGCTGAGCTTTTTAATCAGCAAAAAGAGAAAGAGAGGGAAAGCAGAGCTTTTTTTCAGCAAAAATGAAGAAGACATAAAGCAGAGCTTTTTCCAAAAAGGATAATTTCCCAAGTAGGTGCGATGAAGAGCTCAAAACATAACTTCCAAAATGTGGTTCACAAGTTACTGACGGATGCATCACGTACAATGCATGAGAGGTTTAAGAGTCACACTAGTTTTTTTTTTTGAGAATAAAGATCATTAAAAAATGATCACACACCGGGGATACATTCAGAGTGTAAGAGATCCCTAAACTCAGCACGAAAGTCTGCTAGACAGAAAATGTCCCCTAATCTTCTAGCTCTCCCAGCAAGTTTGTGTGCAAGCATGTTCTGGTCTCTGCTAATCCAAGTGATGCGGTTGGACCTGAAATGCTTGAGGGTCTCTCGGATATCGCATATAGCAGAGAACAGACTTGATTTGTTGGTTGCCGCAGGATTCAAAGCCTGCACTAGAGACCGGCAATCCACTTCAACGATGAATCACGCTTGTTTGCTCCCTATGAAAATCAGGAAAGCCAAACGCTAGCAAAATAAGCGTTGCATTGAAGATGCCCTTAGGGCATTTCCAACACTGACCCGCAAATTTGCTCCGGCATCCGTCCGTAGACAGGGGATCAATCCACGGACATTGATACCGGAGCCGGCCATCCAACGCTGCCCGCATACATTTCAATCATTGTTTGAACTAACCACATGAAATTCATGCAAACACGGTGGATTTCATTTAAGCCGGATGAAACTCATTATATTTCAGACATTTTGTAACTAAAAGCGAAGCTCCGGATTTGGAGGTATAATCACCTAGTCTAATGCTGGCCGCGGGATCTCCATTTCCATGACATGGCTACCCTCCGTGGCCTTCGCCTCTGCCTCCACCATATCTTCCCTATATCCGGTTGCGCTTCAGTCGGAGGGGAGGAGTGGCTCCTCCGCTTCCATGAAGCCGAGATGGGGGTCGACGGCGGTTTACACTGAACCAGGCAAGACATCGGTTGTGTATGCCGGCGACGCGGTGGCGGCTGCCATCATGGGACCCAAGGGGGGCAGCCTCCCATGGTCTACTTTTCCTTAGTGTCGGTGGTGGCCGCGGACGTGCGGCCCCCCTCCGCCGGCATGGCGCAGTTCCGTCAACGTTTTCGATGGATGATGCGGCCGTAGGCGTGGGAGGAGTGCGACAACACGAGGGCGTCCACGACAGCCACAATGCCCATTCCACCATGCCCCCTGCGTGCTGGCGTGGAGCAACTGGCCACTCCTCTACGAGCTAGCTTGAAGCGGCGAGTTGTTGCGCTAGGGGACCAGCTTGGAGCGGCTGCTTGCTCCTCCGCTTGCCTGCCGGGAGCCTCGCCCATGGTACTGATGGCCTAGGGCGGCGACGGAGGTGGAACAACAAGTTGCCTAACTCGTATCAGGCGAACTCGGCAGGCCACCCAACCAACTTTTATGTTGGAGAACCTTTCTTCCATGGAGATTGTGGAAAAATGGTGTAAGAAGAAGATGGGGAGCGGAGGTGTGATGCGGTTTTTGCCCGGCGTCTGGCCTCATTTAAATAGCAGGCGAATGCGAGGAGCCAAGCGGCGTTGTGTTTATTGCTGGCCATCTCACGGACGAACGTGTGGCCGGAGTAGATTTCTCGACATACGCGCGGGTTCAATTGAGGTAGGCGAGGCAGTTTGAAGCCGGTTGCATGCGACGAAGAAGCGTGTTCAGTCGGGCGTGCAGCAAACGGCGCGCCGCTTCAATGCCGGCACCAGTTAGAGGTCGCTCGACAGCGACATCAATACGGGCAGCTGGCGCCTGGCGGGATGCACGTGGACGAGGGAGGTTTTTTTGGTGGACCAGGGTAGTAAAAAGTCAGTGTGGCAGCAGCCCCGATGCTCTCAAAGCCCCTCACTTTGTCTTCGCTTTGTGGGAAAAAACACGTCCGGACCATCGAGCGGATCAATACAGTCCCACGCTGGATCACATAACACGTCCGGATCACGCGGTCCAAACGTATGCGGGCGATTTAAGGGTCAGCGTTGAAGATGCCTTTATATTCTGTCTATCATGGCATGACTCAGTTATTAGTTACTGCTTGCTGAGATGTACTATATCCCTCGTGTTATTTTCATGTCACTGTTCATTTAGCATGTTTTTTTCTTCCAAGCAGGCCAACCAGACATTCTCGTATTTAAGGTAGACGTTCTTCATGCATCTCAACCCGTTTAGAGCATGGTTAATAATATAATTAACTACTAGATATATAAAATTGCCACGTCACATGTAATCAACCCAATTGTAGACTGTTAATCTACAACTAGTTTTTCTTCTTTATCATCCAATTCAACAAAAATATAATAGTTTAATTTTTACAGTATGCTGACTGTACCTTATTTTACTTACTCGGTGCGGCCTCCGGCTTCTAGCAAGCTAGCTGCATGCATGGAGCTCTTTTTTCACTGCTACCAGTGCGTTTGTAACAAACACGGTTCTACGAACGGATCGCACACGTTTTTAAGCTAGCCTGGCTAACAGAAACTCCCCAGATTATAGTGCTTTTTAGACAGGAAAGAGAATAGCCTCACACAAAAGGGGCGAAACGAAAACGAGACAAGATAAAGCGCCTAATTTCACTCGCCCAAAGAGAGCAGCAAACACGGCCACATGTTTGGCCACATGATTAAAGATACCAAAGATGATGCGCTCCCCATCATGCATGGCTTTCCCCACGTTCGCCCTTGTTGTAATAGCAATGAGAAGTAGTCACGCCAATTCGCCTCAGCCACGAACAAACTGCCCGATCGGGCTAAATAAACCGGCGAGTTCGACAAAAGCTGGTCTACCTTCGTTGTCAGAGCGTATGCACCTGAGTTTGCCGTGGGCAGATTGATTTACCGGAATGTTGGCGCTAGGTACATAGTTTTCCCGGCTATGCTACACTTACGCGCTCATTCCTACTTAATGGAGTTACGGGCTGAGCTGGGACACATCGATTGGAACCAGTAGAGGGTGGGTCCCGCACTGAAAATCAAGGGAAGGAAGAGAGACTAGTGGAGGGGAGTCCGTAAGTGGTTTTCGTGGGGAGTTTGCCCGTAAGTGTAGAATTATTGTAGTTTCTCCCCTTTCGCGGCCCTTATTGTACAACTAGTAGCTGACTGGCTCGACCGTGACGCCTACCCGAAGAAACTCTCAGAGGTACAAAAGTCTTACTCTATTATCCAACTTGACAGGAACAATAGTCGGTTGTCAAATATTTTGGAACCTGTTTCAAACAAGAAACAGGCTTCTTAAGGCCTCCTTACGCCGAACCACCTATGGAAAGGTGATGTATCCTCTTCGGTGCGGGAAATCACACATTGAAGCTGCCCAAATTGGATGAGCTAAGAAACAATGCATTTTCGATGCAACAGCAACAAGCACCAACCTAGCTAGACTACGAGAGGAATTGAAAAAGGAAAGCAAATGTGCATGCCCACAACCAAGTATTTGATTGCCATGCAGGGGGCGCTTGCGAGTGACGAAGTGGCAAAAGCAAGATGGTGGAGCGACCAAGAAACCATGCCCTTGAGGCCACAAATCCAACTTGTGTCCCTTGACCTCTCCTCATCTTTTTGTGAGTCCTGAAAACCACGTCGTCAAATTGGTCGGCGTTGACAGCAGGTCTCACTGCAGTAAACCTCCAAGCACTTATCTCGAACACACACAATCTTTTGCAAGCTTCTCCTGGCACGTGCCGACTCTTGGGGTTCCAAATTTCAAGGCACGTCACTTGCAAGTAGCTTAGTTTTTCTTCACATTATCCCGCAATGGTGTCCACTAGTGCAAAACCCCTTTTACATTAGTGGTACTTTCCAAAATAGGCACGCCACTGGTATCAACCCAAAATATCAGTGAAGTGCCCAAATAAGCCCACACCACTAATAATAGTCTACTAGTGGTGTGTTGGCCAATGGGCACACAACTACTAACCGGATCAGTCAATTTAAACATGGATGAACCTGGTTATCAGCGACATGCGCGACACACACCACTTGTAACTGTTATCAATGGCGCAATACAAGTGGCTTGTGCCCATCACGCCACTAATAAACTTTTTACCACATCACCAATAAACTTTTCTATACTAGTGAGCAACATATCATTACATGGTGGAACAACATTGCTCCAAATGTTATTGTCAACTCCATTCATTTGGGCCAGTCAATAAAACTATGTGGTTTCAACCATGCTATGTAAACACATCATGTCACTTAATAAACACCCTCAATCCAAACAAAATCTTACTTTGTATTGTGAAACACCTTGTCATTCGTGTCATAAAAAATCCATGAGCTTATTGACTGTGATTTCAATGAAAAATACTTATCATGCACTTACTATATTGAAAGCGAAAACTTATAACCTACTATATTAAAAGCAAGAACTTATCATAGGCAAATTTGCTAAGGCCGACATAGTTCATTAGCTACAAGCTTCAAGACGAGGCTTCTTGAACTTGTGCGGACTCTTGGTACATAAATTCTCTTCTTCAACTTGGCAAGAACAACAACTAGTGCTCAAATTTCAAAATCCGTTTCAAACAAGAAACATGCTTCTCGAGGCTTCCTTTATTCCAAATTTTCTACGGCAGTTAGCCTATGCACAAGCATAAACCATTTGGAAAGGTGTTTTGCTTTGGTACGAAATCCCACACAGAAGCTGCCGAGATGACACACCAATTAACAAACAATTCATTTTCTTGAAATAACAACAAGCGCCCACCTAAGCTAAGAGTGAAACCAAAAAAGGAAAAAAGTGCACGTCCACAACTAAATATTTGATTGCCATGAAGGGGGGGGGGGGCTTGTCACTGGCACATGGGCAAAACCGAGATGGTGGAACAAATAAGAAACTGCACCTTAAGGCTACAAATCCAACATGTGGCCCTCGACTAGACTCTCAAATTGGCCCGTGTTGACCGTCAGTCTAGCTAGAATAAACTTCGAAGCATGCTTCTTGAGGCTTCTTTTATTCCGAATTTTCTATGGTCGTTTGCATTGTATAAGCCTAAACCGTTTGGAAATGTGTTTTGATTTGGTACCAAATCACATATGCAACCTACCCAAAGATGCACACCAATTAACAAACAATTCATTTTTAGGAAATAACAACAAGAACCCACCTAAACTAAGAGAGAAACAAAAAAATATTAAAGAAAATGCACGCCCAAAACTAAGTATTTGATTGCCATGCAAGTGGGTTTGTGAGTGACACAAGGGCATGATAATCCCCAAGTGCAGGGAATCATCGTAGCAATTTCCAAAAATGGAAGTGATAAGTATGGAGTGTCGAACCTACAAGGAGCTAAAGGTAAGATCGACATTCTCTCAAGCCCTATCTGCCACTGATGCGACTCTACGTACGCCGAACATTTGCTTCCAACTAGAAACGAGAAATAAAATTACGTTGTGGGTATGAAGTGGATAACTTTGTATGATATCGGAGAGCTAAAATATAAAAGTAGGTGCTGTTATCATAAATTTAGAATATATTACTAAATATTATAAATAATGAGTGTGGAATAATGGTGGATCGGTATGCGGAATTGCCCTAGGCAATTGTTAACAAGACTGATAGTCATCATTGCAATTTCATATGAGGGAGAGGCATAAGCGAACATACTTTCTCTTTTTGGATCATATGCACTTATGATTGGAACTCTAACAAGCATCCGCAGCTACTAAAAATCATTAAGGTAAATCCCAACCATAGCATTAAAGCATCAAGTCCCCTTTATCCCATACGCAACAATCCCCTTACTCGGGTTTGTATTTCAGTCACTCACCAACCCACTATAAGTGAATCATGAACGTATTGCAACACCCTACAGCGGGAATCCCTCACGCTTGCGCGACACGGAGGGCACCATAGGACAGCACCAAAATAAAACATACAACTTGTACCAATCTAGATCATCAATCAACCCAAAGACAAAAGATATCTACTCAAAACATCATAGGATGGCAACACATCATTGGATCATAATATGTGGCATAAAGCACCATGTTCAAGTAGGGAATACAGCGGGGTGCGGGAGAGTCACTACAAAAAAAGACACATCCGTGACATTTTGGGCCGAACGATTTTTTTTCTGTCATACTTATGACACTTCTATGACGATAGTTGTGACAAAACCCGGTATCATCGTAGATGTGGTGGGGTCCTACTTCTATGACAAAAAATCATGACAGCAAATGGGATTTTCATCCTGGCCGAGCCAGAGACGCAGCTGCATGACATTCTTTGGGCCGTCCATGATGGAAAAAACCATGGTAGAAGCAGGGGCGAGGAAAATATCGGGGTGTTCCCGGTTACGGTGGGTGGTCAGGGCCGAGCGATGCGCGTTTCTCTCGTACACGCACACGCGTGGGTGCGAGGCGTTGGGCTCTAACTGAACCCGAGCGATTGCACTACAGGCTACGCATTACTGAACCCGAGCGATCGATCGATGGCTGTTAACTAAACCCGATCGAGCGATTCCTTCGCTACTGCTGCTAACTGAAGCTGATCGATGCTGCCTCTGTATGAACAGTGAGCGTTGCTGGGGAGTTTGGATGAACAGTTCACGGTGGGGGTGGATGAACAGGACCCCGTGGTGTTGCCTCTGGATGAACAAGACCCGATCGATCGAGCCGGTTGGGGCTGAATGAACAGGACCCCGTGGAGGGCAGGATGAACATGACCACCCCATGGAGGGCTGGATGAACAGTAGACGGTGGAGGGCTGGACGAACAGTAGCCCGTGGAGGGGTGGTTGAACTATAGCCGGTGAAGTAGCGCGCGGTGGAGGCTAGATGAACAGGAGCCCGTGGATGAACAGTCACAGGTTGAGGCTGGAGGAGGTCGACGGTGGATGAACAGTAGCCCGTGGAGGCTGGAGGGGGTCGACGGTGGAGATGAACAATATCCCGTGGAGTCCCGTTTTGCAGTACACCACACCCCTCCCGATGAACAGGACCCCCGTTTCGATCGCAGCGCTCCAACAAAAGTCTATTTCCTGCATTTTGCGATACGCCACACCCCTCCCGATCAAGAGGACCCCCGTTTCGACCGTAGGAGGTCTGTTTCCTCCGTTTTGAGGTACGCCAGACCCCTCCAGTTTCGAACGTGGCCAGTCGAACACAAGGCCCTTTCCTTCGTTCTGCGGTACGCCAGGCCTCGTTTCCATCGGCTGTTCCGTCCAAGCCCTCCCGATGAACACGACGACGCATTCTATTCCGACCCAGCCGGTTGGCTCCCCATGAACACGATGGCGACGCAGTTTCTTCGTTCCTACCCAGCCATGTACACGAGCCCTGTCCGTACGCATGCGCGAGTAGGCATTCGAGACCCTGCCCGTACGTACGTATGTGGCCGTATTTTCTTTCTTGCACACTGACCGTTGTACGTACGTGTACATGCTACGTGCGCGCCTCTACTATGACACGTGCGCGCCTCTAGATCGACCAGTATATACGTACACGTTCGCGACCAGAATGACAATGCTACGTACGCTTCGACCAGGTGGGTCTCGATTGTCAGGCACTTCCTTGCGTGCGAAGATGTAGCTGGTGGGTCCCAGTAGTCCGGGGGGCGAATCATTTTTTTTGCCCGAACGCACTTCCTTGTGTGCGAAGATGTAGCTGGTAGGTCCCAGCAGTCAGGGGGAAATGTTTTTTTTCATGAAATACAGTTGCCCGTCCGGTGGGTCTCTGCTGTCAGGTGGAGGAATAATTATTTTGCGCGTAATAAGGAGACACTTCCTTGCGGCCGCCATGGACCCAGCTGTCAGCCTCTCCACGCACAATACTCTTCCAATGGAAGTCGTTCCTTGACCACGTTGACCACACCGTGCCGAGAGCACCAGGGCGGTGGACGACGGCGAGGCCTAGGAAGGGGACAACGCGGAGCCGAGGAAGACGCGGCTGTGAAAGCCCGTGCGGAGAGGAGTACGAGGGTTCACTGGTTCGACTGTGGTGTGAGGCTGCCATCGCCGCAGGGCCTGGCCAGCGGTGGGAATAGTAGGGGGCGGTGAGGCCTCTGCGGCAGCACAGCCGGCCACGGGAGGCAGGAGCATGCGGCACGACCGGCGCTGTTTTGGGCGGCTCGAGCAAGAAGACCAAAGTTTGAAGAAGCACTACGGCCATTGGATGGACATCGTACGGTCACTGGAGGTAGAATCGGTCATATTGACTAAGTTGACAAAGCACTCCATCCCCGTCAACTTAGTAGGCCCGTAAGTCAGCCTTCCACCAAGGTGGGTCCCAACTAGCAGGGGGAGTATTCATTTTTTTGTGCGTAATAAGGAGGCACCTCCGGTGGGTCCGAGCTGACAGCGAGGGGAATGTTTTTTCGCGAAATACGTTGGGCCATCCGGTGGGTCCCAGCAGTCAGGGGGGAAATGTTTTTTCGCCAAATATGGTGGCCCGTCCGATGGGTCCCTGCTGTCTGGTGGAGGAATAATTATTTTCCGCATAATAAGGAGGCACTTCCTTGCGGCTGCCGTGGACCCAGCTGTCGGCCTCTCCACGTACAGTACTCTTCTGATTGAAGTCGTTCCTTGACCACGTTGACCACGCCGTGCCGAGAGCACCAGGGCGGTGGACGACAGCGAGGCCTAGGAAGGGGACGACGCGGAGCCGGGGAAGACGCGGCAATGGATGCCCACGCGGAGAGGAGTACGAGGGTTCACTGGTTCGGCTGCCATTGCCGCAGGGCCTGGCCAGCGGCGGGAATAGTAGGGGGCGGTGAGGCCTCTACGGCAGCACAGCCGGCCATGGGAGGCAGGAGCATGCGGCACGACCGGCGCTACTTTGGGCGGCTGGAGCAAGAAGACTAGAGGTTGAAGAAGCACTACTGCCGTTGGATGGACATCGTACGGTCACTGGAGGTAGAATCATTCATATTGACTAAGTTGACAAAGCACTTCATCCCCGTCAACTTAGTAGGCCCACAAGTCAGCCTCCCACCAAGGTGGGTCCCAACTAGCAGGGAGAGTATTTACTTTTTTGTGCGTAATAAGGAGGCACCTCCGGTGGGTCCGAGCTGACAGCGGGGGGAACGTTTTTTTCGTGAAATACGTTGGCCCGTCCGGTGGGTCCCAACAGTCAGGGGGGAAACATTTTTTTCGCCAAATTTGGTGGCCCGTCCGGTGGGTTCCTGCTGCCAGGTGGAGGAATAATTATTTTCCACGTAATAAGGAGGCACTTCCTTGCGGCTGCCGTGGACCTAGTTGTCGGCCTCTCCACGTACAGTACTCTTCCGATGAAAGTCATTCCTTTCCCACGTTGACCACGCCACGCCGAGAGCACCAGGGCGGTGGACAACGGCAAGGCCTAGGAAGGGGACGATGCGGAGCCGGGGAAGACGCGGCAGTGGATGCCCACACGGAGAGGAGTACGAGGGTTCACTGGTTCGGCTGCGGTGTGAGGCTGCCGTCGCCGCGGAATAACATGGGGTGTGGGTGAGTGGAGGGATGCCCTGGCCAGCGGTGAGAGTAGTAGGGGCGGTGAGGCCTACGCGACAGCACAGTCGGCCACGGGAGGCAGGAGCAGGCGGCACGACCGGCGCTGCTTTGGGCGGCTGGAGCGAGAAGACCAGAGGTTGAAGAAGCACGACGGCTGTTGGATGGACATCGTACGGTCACTGCAGCTAGAATCATTTATATTGACTAAGTTGACAAAGTTCTTGGTACGCGTCAACTTAGTAGGCCCACAGCTCAGCTTCCGAAATGGTGCGTCCCAGATGTCAGGGGGAGGAATCATTTTTTGGGCGGGTGAAGCTAGAATATCCAAGATTAAAGAAGAAGCATGGCATCCATTGGATGGACATCCAATGACCACTGCTACTAGAACCGTGTGTTGACTATAAGTTGACAAATCCTTGCATACACGTCAACTCTTTTTTTAGGGGACGTGTCAAGTTAGTAAGGCCACAAGTGTGTGGCAGATAACTTATAGCCCATTTGAGATTTGTAAGAATGTGTAGCCTATTTCTGAATTCTAGTGGAATTTACTACAACCTATTTACAGTTTGTTAAAAGCACAACCCATTTCAACCAACCGTTCAAAGCAGAATTCAATAAATTTTTCCATATTTTGATGGGATCCGAAATATTTTTATTCCGAAATTTCTAGTCAGATTAAATACAATTTCAATATAAATTTATATTACGTAAAAATCCAACAAAACATTGCGCTCGCAACAATTAATGAAATTAAAATTTTCAATATCCAAAAATAATATTTTATAAAGTAATTACGTGTTTGGTGCATTTTTTACAGTTACTGCCCAATTTTTATAATTACATCCCATTTATTATTTCTTAAAGCTCATTTTCTTGTTAAGGCTAATACACCCCTCCTAGGGAAGATTTGCAGCCCAACGGGGTGGAGAATAACAACTTGACCTTGCCTGGGTATTCCTAAAAAAGTATAGCTGGGCTAGCCATTTTCAGCTTGAAAAAAATTTAAGATCTGGGTTGGATATCTGGCCTGGGCTAGACGGGCCACAACCCGCCCAGTTAATAGTTGCAACGATGTTTTCGTTGTTGTTCAGAGGATAAAAATTAATATCTGGGCTAAACATTGCCAAAGAAAAACTCTGTAGTGTTCATACCTAAAAAATACTAATACTGCTCGAGCTGCTTGGTCCCAACTGTCGGCTGCTTCTTATGCAATTCTCTCATTTACTGACTACATAGGTTGACAATGGTATGGGACCGTGATGTCAGGAAACCAGAAGGAAGCAAAAAAAAATTATAGTTTTATGTACTAATAAGGAGGCACTTGCGTACGTGCGGCTATGGCCCTGGTGGGTCCCCACTATCATCTTCTCCAAGTAAAGTCATCTCCTCATCCTCATGTCCGTTGACCATGTTGACAACGCGAGACGGCGGCGCCGTGGTGAGCGCAACAACTCGAAGGACGACGGAGAGAGCCTTGCGGGCCCTACGGATGGTCTGATACAACGCCCGCTGCTCATTCGGGAAGCCAGGATCATAGGGCCACATGTCCGCGACGGCATTGTCGTTCGCTTGTTCACCGGTGCTCGTTGAGGAGACGGAGATTGCAGCACAGGTCCTCCTGCGCTGGTAGCTCTTCCACCATTAGGGCGTTAAAGTGCGACCGCACCTGCTATATGGTGAACACGACATGAACCGGCTTGTACAGTGGCGCCGACTCCTGGTCGGAAGCTACGTCCATTGTCTGATTGTCGTCGCTCAGCTCGGCGAGGTAGCTGGCGAGCCAGCATATCCGGCTGCTGGACCGTCCCGCTACCCAGCACGAGTCTGACTGCCCTGGCCCACCCAGACCGCCTCCCTCGCCCGCGCGCGCTTTCTGCCCGAAACGGCCAGCGCTGCCCGCCCCGCTTCCCGGTGCATGCGATTGCTCCTCCTTCAAATGACACAAGTGTCGTCTATCCGTCCTTCTGCCCCCCACATTAATGATACACGGTTGCCTAGGCGACTACTCCGGCGCCACACGTCCGTCCCTCTGCCGCCCACCATTGCTATATAAACTGTTGCGCCGGCCATAGCCGCAGTCATCCGCATCCGTTCCTATTCTCCTATCCACACCACTACTGCCCACCATGGCTTCCTCGCGCTCCAAAGCTCTTCGGGACGGGCAGACGACAAACCACAAGGAGATGGCAGCCATTGCTGCTGACTGGCTGGCCGGCAGGCAGCCGGAGGATGACGATGTCCCAATGGAGAACATCGTAGTCGATGATCCGACGCCAACCCCCTCCTCCGCGCCATCATCGCCGGTGCATTGCACCATGACCATCGGCGAGGCCCATGCCCAATATATGGACATGATGAGACAGAAGCTTGAGGAGCAGTTCCGGGAGGCACAGGCCGACACCGCCTACAACCAACATCTCCTCCAGGAGCACCTGCAGGCGGAGGAGCAGATCGTCGTGGAGCGGGCGGAGCAGGAGGCGCTACTCGACTCGTACCGCTCCGCCCGCGTGGGCCGCCTCGAGCGCTGGCGGTATCGCATGCGGGTGGCAGAGGCTGCGGCCGCCTACAAAGAGGGCGATGAAGCGGGCGAGGCTCTATTTGGCGAGACCGAGGACTAGGCAGAGGACAATGCCGGCACCGACGAGTCCCCACTCCGCTGGTGTCGACAAGGCCCTGCTCCGCCGAGGCCCCGCGGCGCCGACAACGAGGCAGAGGACACCGCCGGCTCCGCCGAAGCCCCACCCATCCGGCAACGAGAGGGAGGATTTCCCCTGCTCTGCCGAGGTGCCGCCCGCCGACAACGAAACAGAGAACATCGCCGGCTCCGCCGAGGCCCCGCCCCACTGCCAACGAGGCTGCGCCACACAGAAAACAAGGAAGAGTTGAACACGGTAGGTCGCCACCGCTCGGGTCCAAGTAAGGCCACCACTGCTACCCTCCGGTTGCTAGAACTGAGCTGTACATCATGGAGCAATTCTATAATTACAGGACGATTGAAGATTGCTCCGTCGTTGAGCAAGCTCATGAGATACGATCATTTGCTAGAGAACTTGAGCACTTCAGTTGTATGCTACCAGACAAGTTTGTTGCCGGAGGTATCATCACTAAGCTTCCTCCTTCGTGGATCTCATTGGCACTCTTGATGTGGAAGAAAAGGCGAGAGCAAAGGACACACGTGCTTGAGGAATTGAGGGAGAATCTAGTGCCAATCTGGTACAGAAGAAGAACTTCCAGCCCCACAAGTTCAAGAACAAGGGCAAGTTTGATGGTAAAGCTAAGTTTGATGGGAAAGAACAAGGCTATGCAACACACGAACTTCAAGAAGAAGAATGACAAGAAGAAAGGTGTTTGTCATGTGGGGATCCTGATCATTGGGCTCCTAGTTACCCTAATCGCTATGACAAGCTAGGCAGGTTGACCACTGATGGCCGGTTAGCTTCTTGGCGGCAACATGGAGTCAGAGAGCTATGTTGGAGAAGGACGCTGCTTCTACTTAACTGCTGCTACAGTTGGCTGATTGACACGTGGGCCCAACAGGCATCTGGGCCACATGTCAGTTACGCAACTGCACATGCAGTTAAGTCACTGAAACTTCTGTTTGGCTCAGCCGGACACAGGTGGGTAGCTTCGGTTAATTAATTATACCTCCAGCGCACCCCTTTTTAGTTGAAGAATGTATGAAATGTAATGAAATCCGGCATGTTTGTATGAAATCCGACCGTGTATGAATGAATTTATTTCGATTAGTTCGAATTCTTGTATCACTGACATCGGATGAACATGCAAAACAATACTTACTAGCATTATTCCCAGGGTGACCACCTTGTTTGCAGGAGTTTCACATGTACTCCCTCTGGTCCTTTTTAGTCTGCATACAAGTTTTGTCTGCAGTCAAAGTATCTCTACTTTGACCAATCTTATAGAAAAAAGGTATGCACTTTCACAATGTGCGAAGTAAAAAGGAACAGAAGGAGTACAAAGAGTTTGAGCAGCTTTTTAGCGTTCCTGTACATTGCAATCAAACACACAGGCCTGTCAATTCATAGAGAACATTCAAAACAATCGATGATTATGCATCTCAGCGATTCAGATGTCAGAGCCAATATTTACTTCACAACTAAAGAATAAAGAAAAAAATGGATCGACGCTGCTGACAGCAAAGGGCGTCCCATTCGAAAATATCGAACGCATGTCTTCTTGCTAAAATCAATGAGCAAAATTATACATGGTTTTTCCATTCCAAAATATCAAATGCCTACGATTGTGGAATGGGTAGGGTTCGCCATCAGTTCGGACATTGACATGGCACCTCGTGCTAAATAAACCAGCTGTTCTTTTTGTGCAGTTCCACCAAAATCAACCAAATTTGCGTGTAGCTTGTATGATTCCGCCCTTATATGTTGCAACACCTTGAGCTTATCGTCACCTCCTTTCTTGTGGTGGAAATGAATGATTCGATGTATTCATGAACATTTTGTGTAGTTCCCATTGAAATCAAGCTGAGCACCCCTGTTTGCACAAATACAAAAAAGTGATTAGTATAAAGCAATCTGTACTATGAATTGACGGTTTAAACAGGCACCTACATGGTCCATGTAGAGCACACTTTTAGAAAAATGGAACTCACCGGAAAGAATCCTAGAACAACATTGTACTCGCGCATCACAGCAAGAAAATGGAGATTTGTCAGTCCTTCTGACCTGAAGTTAGTTTGGTCTTGTGGGGGGGGGGTAATGTAACCATCCTCCAACTGCTCCTTCTGATGAGAAGATAGACTGGGCTTCTTCATCCTGGCATAATCAGAACTAGTCACTTCACATACTCATGTTCTTCTTCAGAGGAGGATGATCCAGTTGTGCAAAGACAAGAGGATAACTAAATTCTAGCATCCCTGTTTGCTCAAAAAAAGGAAAAGAAATATTTAAAACAGCACAGATGAAGCACTTCTCAAGGACAATACAACTTTTTGATGACAGTATCTAAAGAGTAGCACAACACCAATAGAGATGACAAAGCTCAATCATATGGATGAAATCAGTGGGCGAGTACCAACCTTTGTCAAGAGGCTTATTGTGTAGAGCATACAGATGAAGCACTTCTCCGGAACCATCTGTTGCTATCTACTGTGGTGGCCATGCTTACTATATACTCCTCGATTAGATTAATGTTTCCAATATCTTCTTGTGCAGTTCCACTAAAATATATGGTATCTTCAAAGAAGATCCATGTTTGCACAAGTAGAGATAATTATGTATTACATTAAGAGTGGCATCAAATCAGTGGCAAAACAATTGCTCGTTCCAGCTATTGCAATAAATTAAGATGCAAAACTATATCATTACTTGTGTCATCACAGTTCCAGTGCTTCATTACAGCACTAGGAGTTGATTTTTGTTTTTCTTCCGCTTGTTCTTCCCCTTCATCACTTGGTTCAATAACAGACAAACTTCGCCTTCAATGTAAGATTTGGTATGTCAATTAGGTTGCACAAGTATAGCACTAAACAATGACATTAATTTTCTGATGAAAGTAGCAAAATACATGCCAACAGTTGTGAAATATCCTTATCTTACCTCAATGGGATATTGCGGTGCACATACAGATTGGAAATCTTGTCTCCATTTGTGCAGTTCACTAAAATCAAGCAACATTACCGTACAAGTATCACAACATATGAAAGCACACGGCAGAATCATGTGAAAGAAGGCTAGTACTGACCTCTCATTACGCGGAATTCAAACAACTCACAAGAAGAAGATCTGAACCAAATTTGCCAACACGGATAGGAAGTAAGATCTCCTCTTGTGCAGTTCCACTAAGATCAAGCAATCAAGCAACGTTGTCAGTGTGACACTTTGGTTGAACTACACAAAACACTCTTAAAACAAAAGTGTTTTGTGCAGTGCAACAAGATTCAGCAAAGCAACATTAATTTCACAAGATTCAGCATCGGTAAGAGGAACAATCGGAGTGCTAATAAAATCATTATTGTTGGTATTGGTAAAGTCACACAATTTAGTATTATCTTGAGCCATCGTGACAAGCAAGCAATCCAACACATGAGCAAACAAGAAGCAAGCAAAAAAAGGCAAATTGGGAAAGAGAAAGGGAACGGAGAAGAGAGGGTGAATAAAACGGCAAGGGTGAAGTGGGGGAGAGGAAAACGAGAGGCAAATGGCAAATAATGTAATGCGAGGGATAAGAGTTTGTGATGGGTACTTGGTATGTCTTGACTTGTGCGTAGACTCCCCGGTAACGGCGCCAGAAATCCTTCTTGCTACCTCTTGAGCACTGCGTTGGTTTTCCCTTGAAGAGGAAAGGGTGATGCATTAAAGTAGCGTAACTATTTCCCTCAGTTTTTGAGAACCAAGGTATCAATCCAGTAGGAGATCACGCTCGAGTCCCACGCACCTACACAAACAAATAAGAACCTCGCAACCAACGCGATAAAGGGGTTGTCAATCCCTTCACGGTCACTTACGAGAGTGAGATCTGATAGATATGATAAGATAATATTTTTGGTATTTTTATGATAAAGAGAAATAAAGATGCAAAGTAAAATAAACGGCAATAGAAATAGCTAAGTATTGGAAAATAATATGATGGAAGATAGACCCGTGGGCCATAGGTTTCACTAGTGGCTTCTCTCAAGAGCATAAGTATTATGGTGGGTAAATGAATTACTATCGAGCAATTGATAGAATTGAGCATAGTTATGAGAATATCTAGGTATGATCATGTATATAGGCATCACGTCCGTGAACAAGTAGACCGAAACAATTCTGCATCTACTACTATTACTCCACACATCGACCGCTATCCAGCATGCATCTAGAGTATTAAGTTCATAAGAACAGAGTAATGCTTTAAGGAAGATGACATGATGTAGAGGGATAAACTCATGCAATGTGATATAAACCCCATATTTTTATCCTTGATGGCAACAATACAATATGTGTCGTTTCCCCTACTGTTACTGGGATCGAGCACCGCAAGATTGAACCCAAAGCTAAGCACTTCTCCCATTGCAAGAAAGATCAATCTAGTAGGCCAAACCAAACTGATAATTTGAAGAGACTTGCAAAGATAAACCAATAATACATAAAAGAATTCAGAGAAGAATCAAATATTGTTCATAGATAATCTGGATCATAAACCCACAATTCATCGGATCTTGACAAACACACCGCCAAAGAAGATTACATCGAATAGATCTCCTAGAAGATCAAGGATAACTTTGTATTGAGAACCAAAGAGAGAGAAGAAGCCATCTAGCTAATAACTATGGACCCGAAGGTCTGAAGTAAACTACTCACACATCACCGGAGAGGCCATGGAGTTGATGTAGAGGCCCTCCGTGATCAATGCCCCCTCAGGCGAAGCTCCGGAAAAGGCCCCAAGATGGGATCTCTCGGATATAGAAGGTGGTGGCGGTGGAATTAGGTTTTCGTGGTGCTCCTGGATGTTTGGGGGTACGTGGATATACATATATAGGAGGAAGAAGTACGTCGGTGGAGCAACGAGGGGCCCACGAGGGTGGAGGGCGCGCCTGCCTCATGGCTTCCTCGGTTGTTTTTTGACGCCCACTCCAAGTCTCCTGGATCACGTTTGTTGAGAAAATCACGTTCCCGAAGGTTTCATTCCGTTTGGACTCCGTTTGATATCCCTTTTCGGCGAAACTCTAAAATAGGCAAAAAAATATCAATTTGGGCTGGGCCTCCGGTTAGTAGGTTAGTCCCAAAAATGATATAAAAATGTAAAATAAAGCCCATTAACATCCAAAATAGATAATATAATAGCATGGAGCAATAAAAAATTATAGATACATTGGAGACGTATCAGACCCACACTATGTACGACGGCGAAGAAGAAGGGGTCGGAGGCCCTCCCGCGCCGCCGCTGGGTAAAAGTGAACAGCTCGCTGGTAGTGGATTACCTCCCTCGCCAATGGCGACAGCGTTAAGCCTCCTTCCCTTACTGGCGGACGGATCCTGCCGGCTCTTTGACCAGCAGTGAGGGGAGAGAGAGGCCAACAAAGTCTTGTTTAGATCTGGAGAGGGTGAGAGAGTGTGAAGAGAGCAACTACAAGCAGACCAACAATGAGGGGGGAGAGAGAGGCTAACGAAATCTTGTTTAGATCTGGAGAGGGTGAGAGAGTGTGAAGAGAGCAACTACAAGCGCTGAGGCTCCAGCGTGTGTATATATACTGGAGAGATGTGAAGAGTGCAAACCCTAGAAAACAAGCGCTGAGGCTGCAGCTTATACTTGATGAGGTGATTATATGGTCACTGCGGGATCGTATAGCTCTGTATCCATTCATTTTGACCAGTCAAAGAATCCTCCTGACACGAATTATGCTCAAGTGTAGTTATCGAACCCGAGACCTCAAGTTTGATGAGCGAACAGACTAACCAGCTACACAACCCTCCCGTTATGTTCAACGAGAGGAAAATAACCTTTTATACATTCCTGCATTCATGTGACAAGAATGTCGTGTTTTTTGTGTGTGTGGGAGTCATTGGGATTTAAATCACAATCGTGTCATGTGGCTTTGGTGGTAAGACTCTCTACAGTGGTGCAGAATTAATGCAGCCTTAGTCACCTTACCTCTCTCCACGTAGTACGTTGGATCCCACCAGTCAGAGGGTGAAACAAACAAATTAATAAGAGAAATTAAAAGTGCCAGCGGTGTATCTTACCTCACACATTTTGCTACTACCCGGGAACACCGTCCAATTGATCCCTCTGTTCGCTCACGTACTATTTTAAGTGAATCCTTATTATAACATGCACACAATTTTGGGCACTTGTATTCGACCTAAGTCAGTGTGCCACCGTATCTCGTACGACTCCCTCCATCTAGGTGTAATAATTCACGTTAAAAGGTGCAGCGGGACCAAGGTGCAAGCAGATTGGAGGAGAGGGAGAAACTTGACCGGTCATTCCTCCAATCAAAGCCCCGATTTCTGTCTCAACAATTAATCCAAACAACTAAGAGATGCCGTTTTAGCTACCATGCAGGGCCACGTATTAACTCGCATGCAAGCCGACTTTGATTTCTTGACTGATCAACACGTAGTTGCGCTCCATGCATTGGGTTTCCGGGGGAGATAACAAGGCAGAGTAAGGAGCATTTGGTTACATTGCTTAGGCTGGTCATAGTGGTGAGTAATTTGGACTAGTACAACATGCATATGTTACTAGTCTATGTTACTACCACGCGAAGTTTGCCGTCGGAAGCGAGCCGATCTGGCTCTCCTGAGCTAGCAAGGTTTTTCTAGTCCACCCAAGCTAGCTGGCTCACAAAAGCTAACATATTTTAACAGTTCCAAACGCCTAACCTTGCCCGTCTATGCTATAAGATGTTCTTGCTAAGGATCCAAACGCTCCCTAAGTAACAACGCTCGCTAGCAACGAGGCCAGGAGGGGATTGAGATGCGAAGTTAATGGACGACGCCTAAATATTTTTGGAATATCTGATTTCCGTAGGATGACTTAACACCTAGACGGAGGGAGTACTACTCGTCAGTCCAGGTTTGATGGAATATTCGTCACCTCTTCTCTTCTTGTACGTACTCTATTTGTATCTCACTTCCTGTGGCTTCACACTTGCACGATTTTCCTATTCTATGAACCTGTGTGTGTGTGTCTGTGTGTGTGTGTGTGTGTTTAACAACATGTGTGTGTTAGAGAGAGCGACAAATCGACCTACTCTTATAGAGAGATAGTGTGTAGTGTACGATTTTAGGCGCGAGAGTCGGTGCATCCTCTCGTTTCCGGGCGTCCGTTAGGGACAGGCGGACAGCTGCCACGCCCGCTCCTGACCAGCCTGGCCCACCCAAAGCCCCTCCATCGCCCGCGCGCGCTTCCTGCCCGAAACGGTCAGCGCCGCTCCAAAGAATAGGTGCCACATTCATGCCCAGGCAGAGCGGACGCGACCTCTCACTAGTGCCTGCGTTGAAGGGAGAAGCAGATTCAAGAGTGATGGTTGCTTCATCCGTCCAACTTACTGCTAGGTCTATGTGATTTGATGGCTCATTGGTCATTATTACTGAGGTGGTAGGACTGCTGGATGTCCCACGCTTTCGGTGAAAGGAGGTACTACTAGATTACAATTTTCTCCATTCTTATGGCGGAGGAGTGCAAGAGCAGTGAAAACACGCAGGCTCAGTGATTACATGGCCCACCTCACACTATAACTTTATCTATAAATGACGCGGCACCTACTACTCGTTCTCCTATAAACCTTGCGTTTGGCATCTCCAAACTATTAACCTTGCGATTGGCTCTTCGCCTCTTTGGGAAGTCGAGCAATAATGGTACTGCAGTATATATCGTTCTGGCTATATGAGACCGAATGAATTGCTACACGTCCACCACGTGGCGAGGGTCGAGGGGTGAGGGAGAGTGCATACTATTACGTCCGTTTCAGTATGGACTACATACGGAGCAAAATGAGTGAATCTACACTCTAAAATACGTCTATATACATCAGTGTTTGGAGTATGTACTAGTAGTTCATATTGAAATCTACTAAAGGACATATATTCCAAACAATATGATAATCTCTCTAACCAAGGTAGGGACGAGGAGTAAACGGAGGGAGTACTAGTAAAATTTTCTCCTCATCCTGCGAGCCACCGCGCGCGTGGGCGAGGGAGCGGGCGTAAGGCGTAGTAAGCAAGCTTGACCTCATCCTGCGAGCCACCGCGCCCGTGGGCGGGGGAGACGACGTACAAGCAAGCTTCTCCTTGTTCTGCGAGTTGACGGGACACATCAAAAGTACTCCAGTCTATAGAGCCTTGCCTCTAAGGTAGGCCCCACATGGTTTGCCTCTTTTTTAACATAACGTGTCAAGTCGCAATTTGTTTGTTCACCCGTGGTAGACGATCCTCCCTCCATCTAGTGGACAACTAGTACACGTGTCAAATTACCACGTGGCTTCCTTTTCGTACAGAAATGAGCTCCACCGTGTACCCGCGCGGGTGTGGTTGGGAAAGAGACGGGAGTACGTGCGCCGTGCGTGCACCTCTTCTCTTTGTGCACGCCCCCACCTACGTGGGTGTGTGTGAGAGATACAAACCTAGACAAATGGCTTGTGTGTTCTCGAGTACGGGAGTAAGTGCGCCGTGCGTGCACCTCTTCTCTTTGTGCACGCCCCCACCTACGTGGGTGTGTGTGAGAGATACAAACCTAGACAAATGGCTTGTGTGTTCGTCAGTGTTTTTTGTTTGGGGGGAGCACTAGTGCAGAACCGGGCAATAGCACCGGTTCGTAAGGCCCTTTAGTGCCGGTTCGATAACCGGCACTAAAGTGTGGGCACTAAATGCCCCCCTTTAATACCGGTTCAGCACGAACCGGTGCTAAAGGGCAACCATGTGGCGCGAGCCAGCTCCAGGGGCAGGGAGCCCTTTAGTACCGGTTGGTGACACCAACCAGTATTAAAAGGTTGGGGGGTTTTGGGTTTATGATATCTTTTTCATTTAATTTTGTGTTTTCCATTTAATTCTTTTTCGTTTGCTGGTATTTTACGATACTACATATTGTACACGTTATGCATATATATAAATAGAATTTCTAGTAGAACCGATCATATATACACACATGTATACACACATGTATATATACATGTTGGGGAATGTAGCAGAATTTTAAAATTTTCTACGCATCACCAAGATCAATCTATGGAGTCATCTAGCAACGAGGGAGAGAGGAGTGCATCTACATACCCCTGTAGATCACGAGCGGAAGCGTTCAAGAGAACGGGGTTGATGGAGTCGTACTCGACGTGATTCAAATCACCGATGACCTAGTGCCGAACGAACGACACCTCCGCGTTCAACACACGTATGGTTGGGAGACGTCTCCTCCTTCTTGATCCAGCAAGGGGGAAGGAGAGGTTGATGAAGATCCAGCAGCACGACGGCGTGGTGGTGGAAGCAACGGTGATCTCGGCAGGGCTTCACCAAGCGCTGGGAGACGGAGGAGTGTCACGGAAGGGAGAGGGAGAGGCCAGGGGCTTGGGGTGCGCAGCCCTCCCTCCCCCACTATATATAGGGTGCCTAGGGGGAGGGGCGCCGGCCCTAGGAGATCCAATCTCCTAGGGGGGGCGGCCAAGGGGGTGCCTTGCCCCCCAAGGCAAGGGTGGCGCCCCCACCCCTAGGGTTTCCAACCCTAGGCGCAGGGGGAGGCCCAAGGGGGGCACACCAGCCCACTAGGGGCTGGTTCCCCTCCCACTTCAGCCCATGGGGCCCTCCGGGATAGGTGGCCCCACCCGGTGGACCCCCGGGACCCTTCCGGTGGTCCTGGTACAATACCGGTGACCCCCGAAACCTTCCCGATGGCCGAAACTGGACTTCCTATATATAAATCTTTACCTCCGGACCATTCTGGAACTCCTCTTTACGTCCGTGATCTCATCTGGGACTCCGAACAACTTTCGGGTTACTGTGTGCTAATATCTCTACAACCCTAGCGTCACCGAACCTTAAGTGTGTAAACCCTACGGGTTTGGGGAACATGCAGACATGACCGAGAAGCCTCTCCGGTCAATAACCAACAGTGGGATCTGGATACCCATGTTGGCTCCCACATGCTCCACGATGATCTCATCGGATGAACCACGATGTCGAGGATTCAATCAATCCGTATACAATTCCCTTTGTCAATCGGTACGTTACTTGCTTGAGACTCGATCGTCGGTATCCCAATACCTTGTCCAGTCTCATTACCGGCAAGTCACTTTACTCGTACCGTAATGCATGATCCCGTGATCAACCACTTGATCACATTGAGCTCATTATGATGATGCATTACCGAGTGGGCCCTGAGATACCTCTCCGTCATACGGTGTGACAAATCCCAGCCTCGATTCGTGCCAACCCAACAGACACTTTCAGAGATACCTGTAATGTACCTTTATAGTCACCCAGTTACGTTGTGACATTTGGCACACCCAAAGCACTCCTACGGTATCCGGGAGTTGCACAATCTCATGGTATAAGGAAATGATACTTGACATTCAGAAAAGCTACAGCAAACGAACTACATGATATTTGAGCTAAGCTTAGGATTGGGTCTTGTCCATCACATCATTCTCCTAATTATGTGATCCCGTTATCAATGACATCCAATGTCGATAGTCAGGAAACCATGACTATCTTTTGATCAACGAGCTAGTCAACTAGAGGCTCACTAGGGACGTGTTGTGGTCTATGTATTCACACATGTATTACGATTTCCGGATAACACAATTATAGCATGAACAATAGACAATTATCATGAACAAAGAAATATAATAATAACCATTTTATTATTGCCATTAGGGCATATTTCCAACAGTCTCCCACTTGCACTAGAGTCAATATTCTAGTTACATTGTGATGAATTGAACACCCATGCAGTTCTGGTGTTGATCATGTTTTGCTCTAGGGAGAGGTTTAGTCAACGGATCTGGTACATTCAGGTCCGTATGTACTTTACAAATCTCCATGTCTCCATTTTGAGCACTTTCACGAATGGAGTTGAAGCGACGCTTGATATGCCTGGTCTTCCTGTGAAACCTGGGCTCCTTGGCAAGGGCAATAGCTCCAGTGTTGTCACAGAAGAGAGTCATCGGGCCCGACGCATTGGGTATGACTCCTAGGTCGGTAATGTACTCCTTCACCCAGACTGCTTCTTGTGCTGCCTCCGAGGCTGCCATGTACTCCGCTTCACATGTAGATCCCGCCACGATGCTTTGCTTGCAACTGCACCAGCTTACTGCCCCACCATTCAAAATATACACGTATCCAGTTTGTGACTTAGAGTCATCCAGATCTGTGTCGAAGCTAGCATCGACGTAACCCTTTACGACGAGCTCTTCGTCACCTCCATACACGAGAAACATGTCCTTAGTCCTTTTCAGGTACTTAAGGATATTCTTGACCACTGTCCAGTGTTCCATGCCGGGATTACTTTGGTACCTTCCTACCAAACTTACGGCAAGGTTTACATCAGGTCTGGTACACAGCATAGCATACATGATAGATCCTATGGCTGAGGCATAGGGGACGACACTCATCTTTTCTCTATCTTCTGCCGTGGTCGGGCATTGAGCCGTGCTCAATCTCGTACCTTGCAATACATGCAAGAACCCCTTCTTTGACTGATCCATTTTGAACTTCTTCAATATCTTGTCAAGGTACGTACTCTGTGAAAGACCAATGAGGCGTCTTGATCTATCTCTATAGATCTTGATGCCTAATATATAAGCAGCTTCTCCAAGGTCCTTCATTGAAAAACACTTGTTCAAGTAGGCCTTTATGCTTTCCAAGAATTCTATATCATTTCCCATCAACAGTATGTCATCCACATACAATATGAGAAATGCTACAGAGCTCCCACTCACTTTCTTGTAAATGCAGGCTTCTCCATAAGTCTGCATAAACCCAAACGCTTTGATCATCTCATCAAAACGAATGTTCCAACTCCGAGATGCTTGCACCAGCCCATAAATCGAGCGTTGGAGCTTGCACACCTTGTCAGCATTCTTAGGATCGACAAAACCCTCCGGCTGCATCATATACAATTCTTCCTTAAGGAAACCATTAAGGAATGCCGTTTTGACGTCCATTTGCCATATCTCATAATCATAGAATGCGGCAATTGCTAACATGATTTGGACGGGCTTCAGCTTCGCTACGGGTGAGAAAGTCTCATCGTAGTCAACCCCTTGAACTTGTCGATAACCCTTAGCGACAAGCCGAGCTTTATAGATGGTTACGTTACCATCCGCGTCTATCTTCTTCTTAAAGATCCATTTATTTTCTATGGCTCGCCAATCATCGGGCAAGTCAGTCAAAGTCCATACTTCGTTTTCATACATGGATCCTATCTCGGTTTTAATGGCTTCCAGCCATTTGTCGGAATCCGGGCCCGCCATCGCTTCTTCATAGTTCGAAGGTTCACCGTTGTCTAACAACATGATTTCCAGGACAGGGTTGCCGTACCACTCTGGTGCGGAACGTGTCCTCGTGGACCTACGAAGTTCAGTAGCAACTTGATCTGAAGTTTCATGATCATCACCAACTTCCTCTCTAGTCGGTGCAGGCACCTCAGGAACATTTTCTTGAGCCGCGCCACTTATCGGTTCAAGAGGTAATACATCATCAAGTTCTACTTTCCTCCCACTTATTTCTTTCGAGAGAAACTCTTTCTCTAGAAAGGACCCATTCTTGGCAACAAAGATCTTGCCTTCGGATCTGAGGTAGAAGGTATAGCCAATAGTTTCTTTAGGGTATCCTATGAAGACGCATTTTTCCGACTTGGGTTCGAGCTTTTCAGGTTGAAGTTTCTTGACATAAGCATCGCATCCCCAAACTTTTAGAAACGACAGCTTAGGTTTCTTCCCAAACCATAATTCATACGGTGTCGTCTCAATGGATTTCAATGGAGCCCTATTTAAAGTGAATGCGGTAGTCTCTAAAGCATAGCCCCAAAATGATAGCGGTAGATCGGTAAGAGACATCATAGATTGCACCATATCCAATAGAGTGCAATTACGACGTTCGGACACACCATTTTGCTGAGGTGTTCCAGGCGGCGTGAGTTGTGAAACTATTCCACATTTTCTTAAGTGTGTGCCAAATTCGTGACTCAAGTATTCTCCCCCACGATCTAATCGCAAGAACTTGATTTTCTTGTCACGTTGATTCTCAACCTCACTCTGAAATTCCTTGAAATTTTCAAAGGTCTCAGACTTGTGTTTCATCAAGTAGACATACCCATATCTACTCAAGTCATCAGTGAGGGTGAGAACATAATGATAGCCACCGCGAGCCTCAACACTCATTGGACCGCACACATCAGTATGTATGATTTCCAATAAGTTGGTTGCTCGCTCCATTGTTCCTGAGAATGGAGTCTTGGTCATTTTACCCGTGAGGCATGGTTCGCACGCGTCAAATGATTCGTAATCAAGAGACTCTAAAAGTCCATCTGCATGGAGCTTCTTCATGCGTTTGACACCTATGTGACCAAGGCGGCAGTGCCACAAGTATGTGGGACTATCATTATCAACCTTACATCTTTTGGTATTCACACTATGAATATGTGTAGCATTACGCTCGAGATTCATTAAGAATAAACCATTCACCATTGGAGCATGACCATAAAACATATCTCTCATATAAATAGAACAACCATTATTCTCGAATTTAAATGAGTAGCCATCTCAAATTAAACGAGATCCTGATACAATGTTCATGCTCAATGCTGGCACTAAATAACAATTATTGAGGTTTAAAACTAATCCCATAGGTAAATGTAGAGGCATCATGCCGTCGGCGATCACATCGACCTTGGAACCATTCCCGACGCACATCGTCACCTCGTCCTTCGCCAGTCTCCGCTTATTCCGCAGCTCCTGCTTTGAGTTACAAATGTGAGCAACCGCATCGGTATCAAATACCCAGGAGCTACTACGAGTACTGGTAAGGTACACATCAATTACATGTATATCACATATACTTTTCGTGTTGCCGGCCTTCTTATCTGCTAAGTATTTGGGGCAGTTTCGCTTCCAGTGACCACTTCCCTTGCAATAAAAGCACTCAGTCTTGGGCTTGGGTCCATTATTTGGCTTCTTCCCGGCAGCTTGCTTACCGGGCGCGGCAACTCCCATGCCGTCCTTCTTGAAGTTCTTCTTACCCTTGCCTTTCTTGAATTTAGTGGTTTTATTCACCATCAACACTTGATGTTGCTTTTTGACTTCTACCTCGGCTGATTTCAGCATTGAATATACCTCAGGAATGGTCTTTTCCATCCCCTGCATATTGAAGTTCATCACAAAGCTCTTGTAGCTTGGTGGAAGTGACTGAAGGATTCTGTCAATGACCGCGTCATCCGGGAGATTAACTCCCAGCTGAGTCAAGCGGTTATGCAACCTAGACATTTTGAGTATGTGCTCACTGACAGAACTATTTTCCTCCATCTTACAACTGAAGAACTTGTCGAAGACTTCATATCTCTCGACCTGGGCATGAGCTTGGAAAACCATTTTCAGCTCTTCGAACATCTCTCAAAATGCTTTTGGAGCCCCGGTTCTAAGCTGTAAAGCATGCTGCACTGAACGAGGGAGTAATCATCAGCACGTGTCTGCCAAGCATTCATAACGTCTTGGTTCTGTGGGATGGGTGCGTCACCTAGCGGTGCTTCTAGGACATAATATTTCTTGGCAGCTATGAGGATGATCCTCAGGTTCCGGACCCAGTCCGTATAGTTGCTGCCATCGTCTTTCAGCTTGGTTTTCTCTAGGAACGCATTGAAGTTGAGGACAATGTGGGCCATTTGATCTACAAGACATATTGTAAAGATCATGATAATTAAGTTCATCTAATCAAATTATTCAATGAACTCCCACTCAGATAGACATCCCTCCAGTCATCTAAGTATAACATGATCCGAGTTAACTAGGCCGTGTCTGATCATCACATGAGATGGACTAGTCAACATCGGTGAACATCTTCATGTTGATCGTATCTTCTATACGATTCATGCTCGACCTTTCGGTCTTCTGTGTTCCGAGGCCATGTCTATACATGCTAGGCTCGTCAAGTCAACCTAAGTGTATTGCGTGTGTAAATCTGGCTTACACCCGTTGTATTCGAACGTTAGAATCTATCACACCCGATCATCACGTGGTGCTTCAAAACAACGAACCTTCGCAACGGTGCACAGTTAGGGGAAACACTTTCTTGAAATTATTACGAGGGATGATCTTATTTAAGCTACCGTCGTTCTAAGCAAATAAGATGTAAAACATGATAAACATCACATGCAATCAAAATAGTGACATGATATGGACAATATCATTTGCTCCTTTTGATCTCCATCTTCGGGGCTCCATGATCATCGTTGTCACCGGCATGACACCATGATCTCCATCATCGTGTCTTCTTGAAGTTGTCTCGTCATCTATTACTTCTACTACTATGGCTAACGCGTTAGCAATAAAGTAAAGTAATTACATGACGTTTATGTTGACACGCAGGTCATAAATAAATAAAGACAACTCGTATGGCTCCTGCCGGTTGTCATACTCATCGACATGCAAGTCGTGATTCCTATTACAAGAACATGATCATCTCATACATCACATATATCATTCATCACATCCTTTGGCCATATCACATCACAAAACACTTGCTGCAAAAACAAGTTAGACCTCCTCTAATTGTTGTTGCAAGTTTTTACGTGGCTGCTATAGGTTTCTAGCAAGAATGTTTCTTACCTACGCCAAAACCACAACTTGAATTGCCAATTTCTATTTACCCTTCATAAGGACCCTGCTCATCGAATCTGATCCGACTAAAGTGGGAGAGACAGACACCCGCCAGCCACCTTATGCAACTAGTGCATGTCAGTCGGTGAAACCGGTCTCACGTAAGCGTACGTGTAACATTGGTCCGGGCCACTTCATCCCACAATGCCGCCGAATCAAGATAAGACTAGTAACGACAAGATAATTGACAATTTCGATGCCCACAACTGCTTTGTGTTCTACTCGTGCATAGTAACTACGCATAGACCTAGCTCATGATGCCACTGTTGGGGAACGTAGAAGAATTTTAAAATTTTCTACGCATCACCAAGATCAATCTATGGAGTCATCTAGCAACGAGGGAGAGAGGAGTACATCTACATACCCTTGTAGATCACGAGCGGAAGCGTTCAAGAGAACGGGGTTGATGGAGTCGTACTCGACGTGATTCAAATCACCGATGACCTAGTGCCGAACGGACGGCACCTCCGCGTTCAACACACGTATGGTTGGGAGACGTCTCCTCCTTCTTGATCCAACAAGGGGGAAGGAGAGGTTGATGAAGATACAGCAGCACGACGGCGTGGTGGTGGAAGCAACGGTGATCTCGGCAGGGCTTCGCCAACCGCTGGGAGACGGAGGAGTGTCACGGGAGGGAGAGGGAGAGGCCAGGGGCTTGGGGCGCGCAGCCCTCCCTCCCCCCACTATATATAGGGTGCCTAGAGGGAGCGCCAGCCCTAGGAGATCCAATCTCCTAGGGGGGGGTGGCGGCCAAGGGGGTGCCTTGCCCCCCAAGGCAAGGGTGGCGCCCCCACCCCTAGGGTTTCCAACCCTAGGCGCAGGGGGGCCCAAGGGGGGGGGCGCACCAGCCCACTAGGGGCTGGTTCCCCTCCCACTTCAGCCCATGGGGTCCTCCGGAATAGGTGGCCCCACCGGGTGGACCCCCGGGACCCTTTCGGTGGTCCCGGTACAATACCGGTGACCCCCGAAACCTTCCCGATGGCTGAAAATGGACTTCCTATATATAAATCTTTACCTCCGGACCATTCCGAAACTCCTCGTGACGTCCGGGATCTCATACGGGACTCCGAACAACTTTCGGGTTACCGTGTGCTAATATCTCTACAACCCTAGCGTCACCGAACCTTAAGTGTGTAGACCCTACGGGTTCGGGGAACATGCAGACATGACCGAGAAGCCTCTCCGGTCAATAACCAACAGCGGGATCTGGATACCCATGTTGGCTCCCACATTCTCCACGATGATCTCATCGGATGAACCACGATGTTGAGGATTCAATCAATCCGTATACAATTCCCTTTGTCAATCGGTACGTTACTTGCCCGAGACTTGATCGTCGGTATCCCAATACCTTGTTCAGTCTCGTTACCGGCAAGTCACTTTACTCGTACCGTAATGCATGATCCCGTGATCAACCACTTGATCACGTTGAGCTCATTATGATGATGCATTACCGAGTGGGCCCAGAGATACCTCTCCATCATACGGAGTGACAAATCCCAATCTCGATTCATGCCAACCCAACAGACACTTTCGGAGATACCTGTAATGTACCTTTATAGTCACCCAGTTACCTTGTGACGTTTGGCACACCCAAAGCACTCCTACGGTATCCGGGAGTTGCACAATCTCATGGTCTAAGGAAATGATACTTGACATTCAGAAAAGCTACACCAAACGAACTACACGATCTTTGAGCTAAGCTTAGGATTGGGTCTTGTCCATCACATCATTCTCCTAATGATGTGATCCCGTTATCAATGACATCCAATGTCCATAGTCAGGAAACCATGACTATCTTTTGATCAACGAGCTAGTCAACTAGAGGCTCACTAGGGACGTGTTGTGGTCTATGTATTCACACATGTATTACGATTTCCGGATAACACAATTATAGCATGAACAATAGACAATTATCATGAACAAAGAAATATAATAATAACCATTTTATTATTGCCTCTAGGGCATATTTCCAACAACACACACACACACACACACACACATATATATATATATATCATCAAATGTCTCACAACCACCATTAATTAATTCACACATATATACACACATGTATATATATACAATTAGCTAGCTATATACAATCTCTCCTAATTGGTGCATTCGGAGCCAGTGGCATTAGCCTAATTGGTGCCTTCGGAGCACGATGATAATTGGAAGTGGTTCATGGGGGCGGTAGCAGGTAATAGTATTCTCCTTTGGGATCTATGACCTGGTCGAGCAAAAATCCCGCTATTTCCTCTTGAATTGCTTCTATGCGCTCCTCTGCTAGGAGCTGCTCCCACACCTCTTTGAACTGTTAAGGAGATCAATATGCATGTCTATTAGTTGTGTGAGTAAATATCGATAATGGTGTAAAAATTGTGGATAGTGTTCTGACAAACGTACCCACTCATGTCTTTGAGATCTCCTCCTTTCGGACGCCATCATGCGAATGTTCTCGCAAACGTAGTATGCACACAAATTATTCCCTGGTGCCTGCTTCAGGGCCTTTACGAGAATGGAATTTGATCAGATAATAATTAATCAAGCATGATAATTAAAGAGATGGCAGCTAGCTAGCTAGTACTACTTAATTACTTACCTTGGGTCGATACCATTTCAGCTTTCGTTTCCATTGGCATGGAGTGACGCTAATGAACTTTTCCCAAGCCCTGCCCGCCAACAAAGAAAATGAATAAAGGGGTTATTAAATAGTTCATATCAGGAAATGACGAACTAAATAGGCCGAGATATAGTTAATAATGATTGGAATTACCTGTTGACTATCCCAAACAAGATGGTGTAGTCACTTGCTTTTTTAAGTAGTGAGTCCAGTATTTCAACTGTTCCTTCATCAACTTTAATGATTAACAAGATCCAGTGAAATCTGCATGCACACACGTTTGCATGTCTTAATTAAGCGGGCATATGTAAGAAAAAACATGTAGCTAGCTAGTAGGCAAAACAGAATTTGTAGTACAAGACAGTGTGACTCACTCGAAGTTGTAAGGAAGTAGTATATCTTCATTGGTATTGAGGCACTTGAAGAACTCTAGCATGCTTTCCTCTACACTTTTTTCATAATATGGATCTAATTTCCATGTGTATTCATTAATGGTATTTGGGTCAATGAACCCAATGCCATAGCGTCCACCTTTTTTCATTTCATAAATCTTCATCCTGCATAATACCACAGAAAAGAATATAGTGAGGATAATTACAGGTAATGATTGATCAAAATGATCACTACATCTAGCTTGAGACTTAAATTACAGAAAGAAATCACTTACAGACAATAGCAACTGACGATAGATTTGTCGAGTGCGTCTTGATTGTATAACTGAAATAGTTCTGAATACTCAACGGACACAACTTTCTCATGGTAGTAATGATCCTTCTTGACATTCACCATGAGGTACTCTCGATTGGAAATCTTGGTAATGTCCATGTACCATTGATGCAATTCATACATTCTCATTGGGAGCTTCTTGTCCTCGTCTGGCTCAACCAAAGGTTGGCCCCAGACATATTTCCGTTTTATTTCCTCCTCTCTAATTAGAGACATGGGCTTGATATCGAGGAGTTGTCCAACAGTGATCATGAGCCTTTTAGCTTGCTCAATATGCTCCTCGGTTATTACTACATCGCTCAGCCCGGGAACGTTAATGGTTTGCCCACAATATTTGGGCGCGCATAATCTCATGTGTTGTTGGCACAACAAGCGGGGGGGGGGGGAGGGGGTGATTGCGCCGCCTGTTCTCCCAGCTGGGGAACAGTTTTACCGCTCCTTTTGCCAGCTGATTTGCTCGAGCTCGAGCTCGCCTCTTTCTATAGACGTGCTCGATTTAACTTCTCGAGGTGGCGCTCATAGTCTGTGTCAACAGGCTTGGGAGCTGGTGCTCTAGCCATACGAATGAAGTGGTCAATCTTTTCCTTAGGCACTTTTTCCCTTGGCGGCGGTGGCGGTTTCGATGCAAAATGGGCTTCCACCTCGGCCTTCGATATGGCTGCGTTTTCCTCCTCGGACTTGTCGTAAGGCCTCCGCGGAAGAGGCGCGAGGCTACTTGGACCATATTGAAATCACTTGCCTCCGCCTGTACCTCTAGTACTACCACGACTTGTATTGCTACGCACCATAGCTGAGGCGGCTCTCTTCCGTGATTGCTGAGGCGGCGAAGACGGCTGACGTGGCTGAGTTGGAGGAGGAGGAGTGGCCTAAAGCTGTGCCGGACTTGGAGGAGGAGTGGCCTGACGCTTTGCCGGACTTGGAGGAGGAAGAGTGGCCTGAAGCTGTGCCGGACTTGGAGGAGGAGTCGCCTGACGCATTGGTGGACTTGGAGGAGCGGGAGTCTGCTAACTCAGTGGCGGACTTCGACGAGGAGTTGGATGACGCGGTGTCGGTGGCCTTCGAAAGATGATGCAATCCTTTCTCCATAGGATGATACGATGGTTGACCTCTCCTAGTGTGTGCTCCTCGTCACCTCCAGAAATGTCAAGCTCCAGCCCCGAATATTGGTCCACCACCTCATCAACCAAGACACGAGCATAGCCCGCTGGAATCAGGTTGCAATGGAAGGTTGCCTCGGGGGGATTTGAAAAAGCAACGGCGCCCGCCACCTTCATGGATATGTTCTTCATTTTGAAGTGTAGCTTGTAGTTAGTGTTCTCCATGATGTCATCCACTGGGTAGCTATCCAGCAATGCGTCACCCGGGGTGGAACCCACGCTTCTTCTCGGCATGGATGGGACGGTGCTATCCAATGCTGGATCATCCGCTAGCTGCTGCAGCTGCTGAGACCCCTTTTGCTGGCTAAGTGAGTCGATCTGCTCCTGCTGCCGCTGGAATTTGACTGCCAAGTCCGCGTGCGCTGATTCTAGGCCTTGAAGCCGTTCATAGTCCAGCTTCCTCTGCTCCTCCTCCATCTTCCTCTTCTTCTCCTCCGCAATCTTCTTTCTCGCACGGGTTCTGTAGTCGGCGTTCCAGTCCGAAAACCCCTCATACCACGGAATAGCGCCCTTGCCTCATGTTCTTCCCAAGGTATCAGGATTTCCCAGGGCACGCATAAGCTCGTCATTCTCTCTGTTGGGCTCGAACACCCCTGATCGAGCCTCTTCTATTGCAACAAGTAGCTTATCTTCGGCTCCGTCCAGACATGCCTTCTTCGAAACTTTGCCTGTCTTCGGGTCCAACTCCCCCCCCCATGCGCATAGAACCAAGTCATGTACCTGGGGGGGGGGGGGGGGGTAGCTCAATGTTTCTGGAGTGACGCCTGCATCCTCCATCTCTTTCTCATACTTATCCCACTTAGGCATTCCCACCGCGTAGCCACCTGGCCCTAGCTTATGGAACTTATCCTTTTTGCGGCATTAGCCTTGTTTATTCTCGACCATTCCTTAGATAATTCCGATTCCTTGGATTTCATGAAATCTTCCTAATGAGCACTTTGCTTCTCTAGTGTTCCCTTGAATACTGGAGTCTTCTTTCCTCCCTTGATGTATTGGTCCCATACACGATTCTTGTGGTTGTTGAATGCAACCACCATCTTCCTAAGAGCAGCGTCCTTGACTTTCTCCATATCTGCATCTGTGAAATGATCTGGTAGGGAGAAATGTTCCATGAGCGCTTCCCAAAGCAGAAGTTTTTGTCTGTCATCGACAAAAGTAAGATCTGGACGTGGCTTTGCTTGCTCTCTCCATTCTTGAAGGGAGATCGGGAGTTGGTCCTTCACAAGAACTCCGCATTGACGAATGAACTTGTCCGCAATCTTCTTAGGCGCTAATAGTTCACCATTAGGTTTGATGGCCTCGATATTATACTTTACGCCCTCCTTCAACTTTTTGTTCGGGCCTCGCACTGTCCTGCTGCCTGAAGATTTGCCCGATCCGTATGGCTGAAAGAAGATCGATTTGTTAATATATATCTTCAAGTCATTTAAAACATGTGATGATCACCAGATGCCTGCTAATATAAATATACCTCGCCGGTCTTTGTTGTTTCAAGATCAACATTTTCTTAGTCATGTTCATAGTTCATGACTTCATCAATTCAGTCGTCGCGATCGAATATCATATCACCCTCCCCGGTGTTGTTTAGATATTCGGAGCCGTCATAATCTTCTTCATTCTGATCATCATCTGGCCCGCGAGGATTGCGTATGATATTGAACATGGCCTCTTCTCCCTCTATGCCGGTATTGTCCGCCATAGGTTTATTTAACTAATCCAAAAGAAATATATTCAAATTACAATGCATGGATGCAATCAATTAATAAGGAAAACTGAATCAATCATAGTACATAATAAACGTCATCAAATATAATCTCGAATACGTCATCTCGAATAATAGATATAATCTCAAATACATCGTCTCGAATAATATATACAATCTCGAATAAATCATCTCAAATATTATATATCGAATACATCACTAGCTAGCTAGCTAGCTAGCTAGCTAATGAAGATCGAATACTAGAGAGTAATCTAGGCGGTGCACAACCAAAGTGAAGGAACCATCACTGGATCATAGCTCGGGTGATCTCCCCAAAGAACCTGCCAGGTATTGGAGAACCTGGCGTCCATAGCAGCCATGTAGCGATGGACGTGCTCGTCCTCCTCCCTGACACGGCGACGTACCACCTCTGGCGGGGCCGGCTCCCTTCGCACCGAAAGTGGCCCACACGAACGCCACCAAAGGAGATCAGGGTCGGCGACGGGACCCGGGGCCGGGTTCCTCACCAAGCGTCGCGCCCCCGAAGGTAGCACCTCCCAGTGCCAGCCCGGCGGAGCCCAGTCCCGGACATGGGTCCTCTGAAGCAGGACGTCGTCGCGAACCGGTCGACGGCGAGGATGCGAACCGGGCATCATCGACAACAAATACTATATGCCGCAAAAGTAAAGTAACATTTTTAAATGATGGATTGTGATTTCATATATGCAAATTCTAAATTTTATAACTAAAACTAACATTTCTAATATTTCTATAACTAAAACTAACATTTCTAATATTTCTATAACTAAAAAACATTTCTATATAACTAACATTTCTAATATAACTAAAATTTCTATATAACTAACATTTTGGATATTTCTATATAACTAATATTTCTATAACTAAAAAACATGTCTATATAACTAACATTTCTAATATTTCTATAACACAGTGTGTGTGTGTGTGTGCGGCCGGGGCAGGAGCTCACCGGCAAGGCGCGACGATGGGGGGCGGCGACGGGGATGGAGACGGGCGGTGACGATGGGGATGGGGACGGGGCGGCGACGACGGGGACGGGGCCGGGCCGGGCGGGGACGACGGGAGGACGGGGCGGGGCGCGACGCGGCGACGGGGACGACGGGGACGGCGACGGCGACGGCGACGAGGGGCGGCGGCGAGGGGTGGCGGCGACGGGGCAGAGGAGAAAGAAGCAGAGGGAGAGATGAGAAACTGACAAATTTTTTGAAGTGTTTTCTTATATAGAACAACCTTTAGTACCGGTTGAAGCCACCAACCGGCACTAAAGGTCTGTTTTGGCCAGGCCAAGCGGCGGGAACGACACCCCTTTAGTACCGGGTGGTGGCTCCAACCGGTACTAAAGACCCCCCCTTTAGTACCGGTTTGAGCCACCACCCGGTACTAAAGGGGGTGCGCTGGCGCAGGTGCGGTGCGTCATGTTTAGTCCCACCTCGCTAGCCGAGGGGCGTCCGCACTGGTTTATAAGCCCCAGTGCGGTAGCTCTCTCGAGCTCCTCTCCAAAGCAGGCCTACTGGGCCTAAATGTTCGGTGCTGCCCTGTGGGCTTACTGGGCCTTTGTGGGCCTGCATCCTGGCCCAACAACAGGCTGGGTTTCTAGTCGTATGCACGCCGTTGTGGCGCAGTAGGCGGGCTTTTTTTACTTTATTTATTTTTGAGTTGTTTTTTGCTGTATTTAGAGTTTCTTTGTGAATATTTTTGCTTTAGGTGCAAAAAACTACAAACTTTCTGTTAGTGCCGGTAGTTTATAAATTTGAATAGTTTAAATTTTGAATTATTTGAAATTTGTGTGAATCACTAGTTTGTGAATAACTTAACTTTGAAAATAGATTTTTCAGTGATTCTTTTTTATTATGTTTAATATTAGTGTGTTTTATCATTATATCCAATTTGGTAATGCTTAGGTCATTTAAAAAAATGAAATGCCTTTGTAACGGATGAGTTTTCGTCCGAAACCCTGATACTTCGAAAGAGATTGTCCATTTTGTACACGAAGTGCATCCAGTTTTTGCGGTAACCCTCTCTACTTTTTTGCACATGCTATGTGGGTGAAATTATGATACCATGCCAACTTTTAACCTTTTCTGAGTTCATTTGAAATGCTTTTCAATTTCAGGGTCATTTGGCTGAAAAAAATCAGTAAATGCATGAAAGAATTTGTTTGCACATAAAATTTCTTCGCGTTTCAAATGCCAAAACACATAACTACCCTAACTATTACAGAGATTCCCTCCTGTGTGTGAAACACAAAAGAAAGTGATGATAGTGAAGCCGATCACATCCTAGATCTTTGGGTGTGAAACTTTTTCTTCGCGTGTGTCCCTTTGCGCCGTAGCCATGGAAAATCTTCATCATTTAACTGGATGCTTGGGTCAATATTCACTGTGAATGGAGCAATTTCATCAAACTTTTCATAATCTTCTGACATGTCTGTCTTGTCATCCACTCCCACGATGTTTCTCTTCCCAGAAAGAACTATGTGGCGCTTTGGCTCATCGTATGATGCATTCGCTTCCTTATCTTTTCTTTTGCTCGGCTTGGTAGACATATCCTTCACATAGAAAACCTGTGCCACATCATTAGCTAGGACGAATGGTTCGTCTGCATAGGCAAGATTGTTGAGATCCACTATTGTCATTCCATACTGCCGGTCTTCCGTTACCCCGCCTCGTGTCATATTGACCCATTTGCACCGAAACAAAGGGACCTTCAAACCACGTCCATAGTAAACTTCCCATATCTCCTATATGTAATCATAATATGTTTCCTTTCCCGTCTTGGTTGTTGCATTAAAACGAACACCACTGTTTTGGTTGGTGCTCTTCTTATCTTGGGCGATCTTGTAAAATGTAATACCATTTATCTCGTACCCTTGGAAAGTCATTATATTCGAAGATGGTAACTGGGACAGCGAGTACAAGTCATCTTCAATAGAGGCGTCATGCATGGTACGTGTCTACAACCAGCCGGTGAAACTCCTGGTTTGTTCACATGTAGTCCAGTCATCAGACCGCTCCGGGTGTTTCGAGCGTAGAAAATTCTTGTGTTCGTCCATATACAGAGCCACCAAGGCGGAATTCTATAGAACTGTGTAGTGTGCTTCAGTTAGAGAATGTTCGTCCATACATATTATTTGATCCCCTCCTAGCGTGCCTTTTCCATCCAGTCTGCCCTTATGCCGCGATTCAGGAACACCAATCGGCTTAAGGTCAGGAATAAAGTCAAACTCAATGACCTCCTCATTTTCATGGTCCTTGGAGATGCTTCCTTCTGGCCTAGCACGGTTATGAACATATTTCTTTAAGACTCCCATGAACCTCTCAAAGGGGAACATTTTGTGTAGAAATACATGACCCAAAACGTTAATCTCTTCACATAGGTGAACTAGGACGTGCGTCATGATGTTGAAGAAGGATGGTGGGAACACCAACTCGAAACTGACAAGACATTGCACCAAATCATTCTCTAACCTTGGTATGATTTCTGGATCGATTACCTTCTGAGAGATTGCATTGAGGAATGCACATAGCTTCACAATGGCTAATCGAACGTTTTCCAGCAGAAGCCCCCTCAATGCAACCGGAAGCAGTTGCGTCATAATCACGTGGCAGTCATGAGACTTTAGGTTCTGGAACTTTTTCTCTGCCATGTTTATAATTCCCTTTATATTTGACGAGAAGCCAGACGGTACCTTAATACTGAGCAGGCATTCAAAAAAGATTTCCTTCTCTTCTTTGGTAAGAGCGTAGCTGGCATGACCCTGATGTATGCCATCTTTTCGTGCATACGTTGTTGGTCCTCCCGTGCCTCAGGTGTATCTTTTGTCTTCCCATACACGCCCAAGAAGCCAAGCAGGGTCACGCAAAGATTCTTCGTCACATGCATCACGTTGATTGCGGAGCGGACCTCTAGGTCTTTCCAATAGGGTAGGTCCCAAAATATAGATTTCTTCTTCCACATGGGTGCGCGTTCGTCGGCGTCATTCGGAACAAGTTGTCCGCCAGGTCCCTTTCCAAAGACTACCTTCAAATACTTGACCATATCATGTACATCAGCACCAGTACGGTGGCGAGGCTTCGTCCGGTGACCCGCCTGACCTTTGAAATGCTTGCCTTTCTTTCTTACGGCATGCCTGCTCGGAAGAAATCGACGATGTCCCAGGTACACATTCTTCTTACAATTAGCCAAATATATACTATCGGCATCGTCCAAACAATGCGTGCATGCGCGGTATCCCTTGTTTGTCTGTCCTGAAAGGTTACTGAGAGCAGGCCAATCATTGATGGTCACGAACAACAACGCCTTTAGGTCAAATTCTTCCCCCATGTGCTCATCCCATACACGTACACCTGTTCCATTCCACAGCTATAAGAGTTCTTCAACTAATGGCCTTAGGTACACATCAATATCGTTGTCGGGTTGCTTAGGGCCTTGGGTGAGCACTGGCATCATAATGAACTTCCGCTTCATGCACAACCAAGGAGGAAGGTTATACAAACATAGAGTCACATGCCATGTGCTATGGTTGCTGCTCTGCTCCCCAAAAGGATTAATGCCATCCACACTTAGACCAAACCATGCGTTCCTTGCGTCATCTGCAGACTCCTTCCCGTAATTTCTCTCAATTTTTCTCCACTGCGACCCGTCAGCGGGTACTCTCAACTTTTCATCTTTCTTACGTTCTTCTCTGTACCATCGCATCGCCTTGGCATGCTCTTTGTTTTGGAACAAACATTTCAACCGTGGTATTATAGGAGCATACCACATCACCTTGGTAGGAATCTTCTTCCTGGGGCACTCGCCCTCGACATCACCAGGGTCATCGCGGCTGATCTTATAGCGCAATGCACCGCATACTGGGCAAGCGTTCAAATCCTCGTACTCACCGCGGTAGAGGATGCAATCATTAGGGCATGCATGTATCTTCTGCACCTCTAACCCTAGAGGGCAGACAACCTTCTTCGCTTCATACGTACTCTCGGGCAATTCGTTGTCCTTTGGAAGCATATTCTTTATCATTACCAGCAACTTTCCAAATCCCTTGTCAGATACACTATTCTCTGCCTTCCATTGCAGCAATTCCAGTGTGGTGTCCAGCTTTTTCTTGTCACCTACACAATTCAGGTACAACAATTTTTTGTGATCCTCTAACATGCGCTGCAACTTCTTCTTCTCCAAATTACTTGCGCAGTTTCTCTTTGCATCGGCAATGGCCCGACCTAGATCATCAACGGGCTCATCCGATGCCTCTTCTTCAGCTTCTTCCCGCATTGCCGGCTCAGCTTCTTCCCGCATTACTGGCTCAGCTTCTTCCCTCATTGTTGTATCATCATATTCAGGGAACCCATGGCCAGGATAGCTGTCGTCGTCCTCTTCTTCTTCATTGTCTTCCATCATAACCCCTCTTTCTCCATGCTTGGTCCAAACATTATAGTGGGGCATGAAACTGGACTCAAACAGGTGGACGTGAATGGTTCTTGACATAGAGTAATTGTGACCATTCTTACAGCCAGCACATGGACAAGGCATAAAACCATCCACCTTCTTGTTTGTCTCAGTCGCAAGCAGAAAAGTATGCACGCCATGAATGAACTCGGGAGAGCATCGGTCATTGTACATCCATTGCCGGCTCATCTTCAATACACAGCACCGAAAACACCGAATTAATACAATACATAAAGTTCATACAACACTTAAATGCAACAAACAAATAACTCTCTAGCTAAAGAATTTAAATGCAACAACAAATGCGATCAAGATCGCAACTAAGGTAACAATTGATCCAACAGCATAATGATACCAAGCCTCACTATGAATGGCATATTTTCTAATCTTTCTAATCTTCAAGCGCATTTTCTCGATCTTAATCTTGTGATCATCGATGACATCGGCAACATGCAACTCCAATTCCATCTTCTCCCCATCAATTCTTTTCAATTTTTCCTTCAAATCCTCCTTTTCTCTTTCAACTAAATTTAACCTCTCGACAATAGGGTCGGTTGGAATTTCTGGTTCAACTACCTCCTACATACAAATATCTATGTCAACTTGATGGGCATAGTTTGTCATAAACATGAAATGCAACAAATAGTTTTAAAAGAGAATATACCACATCCGAATCATAACCCGGACGAGGGCCGACGGGTACGGATATCAAAACCATGGCACTATGTATAACAAACAACGTATGGGTAAGATAATTATACGAGTAACTATATATCCAAATCACACAAACATCATTTTTTATATAAAACATTCATGAACAAGAGGCTCACCACAAGGTGGTGCCGGCGACGGGACATTGCGGGCGATCGACGGTGGTTACGACGGAGATTTAGAAGGCACTAAGTAAACCACACCTACATATGCAAACTAAGTGTTATTTTTGACCTCAAATTGCATATAAATAAAATACTAGCACATATATATAATTCCTCCCAAATTACTAAACTCAAAAATCAATCACTATATAAAGCATTACACGAGCTAATCTAGAATTAGAGATGAAAGGACAAAGTTGCTAACCTTTGTGATCATTTGAATGGATGGGGGCCTTCAAATCTTGACAAATTTTGGGCAAAATGTGTGATGAGCTTGAGAGGAAGAGGGAAAGAACAGAGAGGAGAGGGGAAAGGGGAAGAACAGAGCACGCTCGGGTGGACGAAGGGTCTATGTAGGATGACCTTTAGTACCGGTTCGTGAGACGACCCAGTACTACAGGTGCTGGAGGGGCCCCGGATTGACAACATCCTGCCACCACTCACTTTAGTACCGGTTCGTGGCACGAACTGGTGCTAAAGGTTCGCCACGAACCGGTACTAATGATGTCCGCCCGCCTTGCCGTTGGAACCGGCACTAATGGACACATTACTGTCGGCTCAAATTCAAACCGGCACTAATTTGCTTCACATTTGACCCTTTTTCTACTAGTGGAGGTTGATGTCGTGAATGTATTTGTGGGAATATGTGTCGATGATATCTCAAACAAAATTTTGCATGCAATGTGTGTGAAATGGAGGCCTATCCATATCATATATAGAGGGTCGGGCGATCCACGAGAAGAGAGGGAGGGTTCATAGATATCGATAGAGTCGAAGAGAGGATCAAGTGGGTGGGTGCGAGATCGATGAAGAGAGCTATCGAAATTGTGTGTGTGTGTGTGTGTGTGTGTGTGCAAGTCAAAGATATAGGGCGACTGACCTAGCTACCAGAATGTCAGAGGGCACATGTCAAGTTTGTGTGTGGCAGGGAGACATTACTAGAGCGCTCGATGTATCGGTGTGTGTGTGTGTGGGAGGGGGTGGGGGAGCGGTAGACAGATGCCTAACTATAGAGGTAGAACGACTCGTATATGTGTTGAGAAGGAGAGACCCATCTATGTCTTGAGGGAGATCAATCCACATCCATACATAACTGAAGGACGGGAAATAGGATGGGACAGAGAGAGCGAGGAGAGAGAGAGAGAGAGGGAGGGAGAGGGGTAGAGTGCTGGATGGGTGATGGAGTTGCTTCTCGAAGATGGTGGGAGAGGCCTACTAGACAAACTGAGGGTGGAACTGCAATATTATCAATAAGAGTGGGGATGTGTTTCTGTGTGTGCCTGTGCGTGATAGATCTGTCGGGACACATCCATGGATGATGAAGGGGAACCATGTGTTTGGTAAGCAAACCTAACTAGATCGGTAGATCAATTGTTGTTTGTCGGAGGAAGGGAGAGACATAACTAATGAGGTAGATCGATCGACGCGTGGGGAAAAACGAGTTATAAGGACCTAGGTAGCTGTATGTATAGCGGGAGATCGGTCGGTGTACGTCCATTTGTTAGAGGCAAATAAGGCCCGGCGAGACGGATAGACAGAGAGAATGGAGCTAGGAGGTGGTGCGAGAGGCCCAGCTACTAGCTAGATAGGGGGAGGAGTGTGCAGTTGTGAGATCAATGAAAAGAGGGGCGAGAGTTTACACGTGTGTGGGACCGTGTGAGAGACACGAGGCAAGGACACATAAAGGAGGAGATTGAAGGTGCGTGTGTATGTTGTAGGCAGACATCGCTGGAGAGGTTTATCGATCGGTGTGTGTCGGAAAGGAGTTGTGGAGACTGTGGGAGAACGACCTAAAGAAAAAAAATGAATGTGCGCGATGGATAGAATGCTGAGGGAGGGGGAGGGCAAGGAGGGCGTTTGCATGGACGAGAGAAAGTTAGTGGTAGCTACAAAGGTTAGAGGATTGTGTGGGTGTAAGAGACTAACAAAGATCATAATTTGATAGGAAAGTGGATTCATATATTTGAATAGGAGATCATAGTGTTTTGAACATATGCATGCACGAATATAGCGGTGATACACGTGTTGTGGTTTTGCACATGTTATACCATAATGTGATGATGCATGGCATTTGCAACTCACAGCTAAATGTTGAACAATCTAAACCATACTATACATCAAACAATCTCACATTTTATTTGAATTGTGATAATGTGTGGCGTTTACAGCTTACAACTAAATATCGAACAATCTAAACAATACTATATATCGAACATTCTGACATTTTATTTGAATTTGTGGTAATGTGTGGTGTTTGCAACTCACATCTAAATACTTGTAGGCGTAGGGGCGGGGCACCATACATAATGTGATAAACACATTATACATATGACACATGGTTTAGTTTGTGAAGATCTAGCTAGATCTTGAAATGTACGATGATTTGAAATCAACATAAAGTGGATTCAAAAAATCGAGTTCGAGTTCATATAGTACACATAGTTCATATGTAACTCGAGACTAATCATGTGATGTGTTGTGAAGATAATACACAATCGATGGTTTAACTTGACAATAATGACGATTGTAGATCTTATTAAAATAGATAAACGAATTCAAATGCTTTGACTTCACAACAATCATTATTGTAGATCTTATTCAAATAGAGAAACAAATTCAAATTTAGTTCATATTGAAGAGGTAGTATATACGTTTGGAATGCACTAAAACGTTCATTTGAGTACTAGGTTGCATGCATTATACATGTAGCGAAATATTTTAATTGAACATAACATGAATTCAAAGTTTTGAATGACATTTGTAGTGCGAATTGATTTGATACAGTACACGTTAGGCTTGTCCGGAAATTTCAACCCGCGCTTTGTTAGCCCGAAATATTTAAGATATATCTTTGTCTCGTTGTGCTCCAACAACTCCCTCCATCTCAACTCGCGCCTTGCTATTCCAAAATTACAACGCGCGCGAAAACTCCCACCTCCTATGAAATCCCGACACGCGAAATGCCCGTGATACCTCTGAACTGAAAGAACCGCCTCAAATCGATGGGGGTACTTTCATAACTTACCCAACATTTCGGACAAGCGCGTCCCTAAGCCATGGTTCCCCTACTCCCATCCCATCCGCCAACCCATTCATACATCGAGGCCGGCAAAACCTGCGAAGCCCCACACCCTCCTTCGTCCGCCACCCAGCCGGAGCCTCTTCCCCGACCACGTCGTCCACAGCAACACCTCGACGTCCCTCATCCACCATACCGGATGAGGATCCGTCGTCGATCTAGTCGTCCCGACGGTTCAGCCACCCCGTCCTCCACCTCCAAGGAGTTGCCTCGACGTTCCCCTCGTCTTTCGCGCCACCTCCATTCCCACACCGCCGACTTCACCCGCACCACCGGAAGAGCATCATCATCACCGTTTCCTCGAATGAAGCTATGGCCTAATAGGCGCCACCAAAGATGTTGTACACTAATCACCGCATTTTCTTCTTGATTCGATCTCACGGTGCTGTCGGCGCTCGGCCCCGAGCCGACACGGTGCGGCTCCATCCACGGTGGCGTCGCCAGCCACTTCCTCCACGGTGTCGCTCCCTCGGCTGGACGTCCACATCAGTAGGAGTTGCTACAGCTTTAGCTCTCGCTCGCGCTGCTGCTCTGCTCTTGCTCTCGGTCCCCTGCCTGGTCTGCTCTTGCTCGCACTGCTGCTCTCGCTCTTTCTCTTGCTTGCGATGCTGCTCCGATTTAGCTACACTTCAGTCGACTGAATCGACTTTTGGGTCAGCCGATTTTCAGGGGGTGTGGGGGGGGGTCGCCGGAGTTAAGGAAGAACCAGCCACAGCGGGGAGGGGGCTCGCTGGAGAGGTACCCCACTATCTATCTTAGGGTTCAGGGTAGGGGCGGTGGTCGCTGGCGGTGGTGGGGCGGTGGCGTGGGGGTCGCCGGAGAAAACGCTCGGCACGGGGGGGGGGGGGGCAACAGGGATGGCCGGGGCGGCGGCGGACCGGTGGTGGGGAGTGTTTTCGGGGCGGGCGGGGCGGCGCACCGCCAGCCGCGGGCGGCGGGGGGCGGCTGTTTGGCCGGTGGTGGCTGGCGGCTCAGGGGGTGGAGGTTGAAGATGAACTGCAGGCCCTTGATTTCGTATCCAATGACTGCAAAATCGACTGGCCAGAGATGAAAAAGTCAGTCAACTGACTTGTAGCCTCACGTCTAGTGCTTTCAGTTTCGACAGTAAAATTCAGTTTCGACAGTTAAGTTCAGTTTCGACAGTTAAATTCAGTTTCGACAGTTAAGTTCAGAGATGAGCGGCTGATGTATACATCTAGCAGTTTGTGGTTGTGTATTTTACGTCATCTATTAGAGACGCTATTAGAATTCCACTCAGGTTAACGTTGTCTCTCTTGTCCTGCTTCAGCCTCGGCGTCGTACAACTCACCGGAGCTGCTCCAACGACGAAACCCTCCGTCACAGCGGTGCAGTACCTTGGGCTCCATCTCCAGACGCCTAAGATCTTCTTCCCCTCCTTCGACAGCCAAGTTAGCCGGAGCATCCTCACCGGCCAACCCAATCACGCTGAGACCGACATGGCTTCGCCAAAGAGGTTGTACACTACTTGTGGTTTGACTTAATCTCACCATGCTTCTTTGCATCCTGTGATCTTCCAATTCTTGTGAACCAAACACCTAGATTGGCAGAAATCCTGTGTTTTTAAATTCTCTGTTTTGCACGTGCATTCCTATCCTATTCATGTCTATTTCTATCACTGCATTGTTATAATCCTCAAATTCAAACAAGCCCTTACACAATTACTTCTGTTACAGATATGTGTCAAAGAAAACCTTGTGTGGTTTGTCCTGCTCCTGTGGTGATGTGTTCCACCCCAGCTTAGATGCTCCAACGACGAAAGGGTTCACCACAGCAGGGATCCACTCTCCAGACTGTCTTTCGCCGCCTCAGATCTTCTTCCCCACCGCCGGCAGCCACGACAACTTCATTACCATCATCAACTGAGCAGATGACCTTGAGGACTACACGGGTCTGCAAGAGAGGTCGCACTCTTCCGTGTCTGCTTATGTTATGCATCACTAAATATGATGACATGCTACTTTATTGTCATGTTCACCTATTAGACTCTGACTCGGGTCCAAACTTATGTTGAAACTTTAGTTTTTAAATGGTTTTGGGGTACATATTGGGGCAGCAATCAGTACTATCTGTCTAGTATCTGGTTAATCTCGGGTGTCTACTATGAGTTTCATGTTGGGTGCAAACAAACATTAAAGGAGGCATTATCTGTATTTTTTAACTAAAGCTATTATCTGTCTGCTATCATTGGTTTTGGGTCTATCCACAGTTTGCTACCTTCACTATGGATTTGTGCATGCACTCCTTACATAATCTCACTATGTTTTATTCCTATGCATGTCAGTTATTGTACACAATGAAACTGGACATGTAGAACAAAAGAGACGAGCCTTGCGTGCCAATAAAATTTCATGCAGACGTCGCTCCATGGTGGGCGCAAAGGCAGCCCCCCTCCACCCATTTCGGATCGTAATCAAGAGGAAGATAATTGTTCTAAGGGGGATTCAGAAGCAGAAGACCACTCCTATTTACCCCATGAGGTCTTTGCTCTAACTTGGCATGCTGATGTTGGTAATATCATGCATATGGTGCCTTGCATTGCTTACTGTATACATAAAAGATGTCATCTTCTTAGTTTAGACATGCTTTGTGTCAATGCCATCTATTTAGTTTCTTTATCGTATATGTGAATCATGCAATGCCATCTTGTTTAGCCAGGCATCATATATGTGAATTTTGCAATGCCACCCTGGTTAGCCAGTCATCTTATATGTGAATTATATCATGACATCATTTTTTTATTACGTGTTAAATTTGTCAACAATTTTAGTACATTCAATTACTCTTCCTGTGCATCAGCCATTCGGCACGGTCAGGGAAAAATATGGAGTGGAAACAAGGTCTTCAGAGCAGATAATGCTATTTGATGAAGCACATGTCTTGCTGGTTACAGATAGCTCCTCAGAGGAGGATTCAGAGACAGATAACCAGTCCTATCCCCCCCCCCCCCGAGGTGCATGCTCTAACTTGGCAGGGTTATCTTGCTCATATCGTGCATATGGTATCTTGCATTGCTATGTTATTTGCTTAGTTTAGACATGATTTGTGTGAATGCCACCTGTTTAGTGTCTAATTACCATATATGTGAATTATGCAATGCTATCTTTTTGCAAGACATTATATATGTGAATTATGCAATGCTATCTTGTTGGAAGGCATTATATATGTGAATTATGCAATGCCATGCTGTTTAGCCAAGCGTCATATATGTGAATTATATCATGCCGTACTTTTTTTGTATTTCTCATTGCTTTTGTCGACAATGTTTGTATATTCAACTGCTCTTCCTGTGCATCAGCCATTTGAATTGGTGATGGAGAAATCTGGAGTGAAAACAAGGTCTTCAGAGCAGACAATGCTACCTAGTGAAGCAGATATGTTGCTGGTTACAGATAGCTCTTCAGAGGAGGATTCAGAGGCAGATGACCAGTCCTATTATCCCCCTGAGGTGTATGCTGAAACTTGGCAGGGTTATATTACTCATATCATGCATATGTTGTATTGCAATGCTTAGTTTTTACATCATATACACGATATTGAATGCCATCTCCTTAGTTGACACATCATATATGCGATTGCCCTCTGCTCACTTCCTTAGTATATAAATCATATATTTGAATTATATCATGCCATGATGTTTACATAGATAGCATGTATCTGAATTTTGGCATGCCAACCCATTTTCTAAAGACATAATATAGTTATATCATCTCATCATGTTCACATAGTCATCATATTTTGAATTATGTCATTCTATCCGTGAATTATATCATGCCATCATGTTTCCATCGACGACATGTTTGTGATTTATGGCATGCCAACCACTTTAATAGACACATCGTATAGTTATATCATGTCATCCTGTTTACATAATCATCATATTTTGAAGTATGTCATTCTATCCTGTTTAGTTAGCCATCATACATGCAAAATTGTGTCATGCTATACTGTTTAATTAGCCATCATATATTTGAAATTATGTCCTGCTATTCTGTTTGGTTAGACAACATAAATGTGAATGATTTCATGCCCTGTTTTCTTTGCTACTATCCATTGCACCTGCCTATCTTACAATGTCTGTACATTCAATTACTTTTCTTGTTTATCAGCCATTTCAATTGGAGGGGGTGATGGCAGTATTTGTGGGAGTAAAGACATGGTCTTCAGAAAAGATCGTGCTACCTGTCAATGGAGATAGAACCACGGCTGTACTTGCCCAAGAACCAGCCCCACCACACATAACCCAGACTCACACAGATTGTACCCCTACCAAGTTGGACAGAGAACCAGCTACACCCCTTCTAACCCCAACCCCAGCAGATAGTAACCCAATTCCCATTGACAAACACCATCTCCACAATCGAGCACCCAAACACGAGCAGTTAGTAAGGCAACTGCAGTGCCCAAAGCATGAGGACCACCACTCCGAACCCCAAGTCAACGCTTAAAGCAGAAGAAGAATTGTTCTCAGGTCTGGTTCCGTAGCTATGGTTCATACTACTTTGCTCTTGCATCACTGTATTTACTCATACCAACTAATTTCAAATTTGAAGGATGCAATTGAAACTCCAATGGCGCAACATGTATGTTTTAAACCTGTTTCTTTAACGTGTTTGATGTTGTAACTTGCTCTATGTTGATTTCAGTTTCAATTGAATAAACAGTTATGTTCTCATGCCATGGACATTACAAGTGTTGTTATTGATGTGCAGTTTCCCACACTTATATTCTGTCTATGATGCTTTGTCTTAAATAGATATGATTCGAACTGTATCTATCTTGATTTGGCAACACAAACTAGAATGATATAGACCATACAGTGACCATACTACATAGATATATGTTTGTTTCATGATGTTATCCTGTCCACCTTACTACTGAACTGGTTTACCAAAATGAGTTTCATATACTACATTGTAAACCTGTGATGTGTTTGTTTGTTTCTCCTTTAGAACGCGGATAAAATATTGGAGAAGAGTACCCCGTTATGAAATGGTAAAGGAAGTAATGCGGATCAGGTTCAAGATAGTGAGACATCCCTGTTGTTCTCCAAGAAAGCTGATAAAAACTATATTGAAGACACTGAGACAACCCCAAAGTCCCGTCTTGATGTAGTGTTCGAGTTACTGGCTACTACTGCTGGCACCAGCTCTTCGAACTTGCTGCCTGAATCAGTTCGGCTTCTTGAGTGTCAACTTCAAGTTGAAAGACATCGATCAGATGTTATGCGACAGGAAGCTGAAGGACTGAGGAAGTCCCTGCAGAATTCAGATGCATACTTTCTGGTGCAACAACAAGTGCTGGAGGATTTAAGCGCCAAACAAGAGAAATTTAATAAGCTTGGTAAGCATCTTGCCAGCATTATGGGTACCCAGGATATTGTTTCTTGAGCTCTTCTGAAGTGGTTTTAGTTCTGGACTTGTTTTGCTGCAGCGTTTATATGCTGCTTTGTTCCTTATATTTGCACTTGTGGCGAACTTTGATGCCCAATGGATGTAATATGTGTAATAGCCATGATAGCCTAGCGTAAGTTGCTTGCTTATTTATTTCCGTTGCCTTGTTTATTTGTTTTCTTGTAGTCAGTGCAGTTCTTTTTCCGCGGTTTGCTAGTGGCCGCAATAACCTATTTTTTAAAACTAGGCCACATTAACAATGGGCTACATATTTACTGTAGTTAACATGGGCCTCCTACGGGCCGTAGAAACAATGGGCCTTCTAAGGGCTGTAGAAACAATGGGCCTTCTACGGGGCATAGACACAATGGGCCTTCTACGGGTCATATCATCAATGGGCCTTCTACGGGCCGTATGATCGGTTGCCAAACATGGGCCAATAACAGACCACATTATGGCCATAAATGGGCTAGAGTTGAAATCGTCTGTTCATGGGCCGACCATAACGGGCCGTCGTTAATAGGCTGTATTTGATGACGCTATGAAAACGACCCAACGTATTAACGGGCCACAAACGGGTCGACTGTAACCACGGGCTGTATTTGGCCCACAAGCAGAAAATGATAGTAACGGGCCGAAAGTAAACGAATGATGGAAATGAGCCCAGGAATAAATGGGCCCTGAGAAGGCCGAAAGATAACATGGGCTAGAAACGGCCCAACGGAATAATGGGCTGTTAATGGGTATAAAGTGATACGTTGTTCATTATGGGCCAGTTTTACCACGGGCTGTTAATGGGCCGAGGGTTACTAAGGGCCTCATATGGGCCAAAAGACGTCATGGGCCATACATGGGCCGGAAGTTAAAATGGGCTAGAATTATATTGGATGGCCCAGATGGCGTTACTGGGCCTAATTCGGATAGGCCGTAAACGGGCCCTGGGTTAGCGGGCTGTAAATGGGCTATATGCGAACATGCCGTTAACAGGCTTGCCGTGGGCCGGCCCGCCACCTTTTGACCAAGTCAAATGGGCCGACCTTTTCACAGGAATGGGCCTCTGTTGGGCCGTGCCATGTGTCGACGTATCATAGGCGCTTTGGGTCCAATGAGTGGATGACATCTATCCCAACGGTGAGCCGACACGTGTTTCCTCCAGCCAATGATGATTTTACACGTGGAAAATCCCCATTGGTCGGGGCTGTTAACGGGTTATCGGATCCAAAACCGGACCCGATAGCTTAACAGTGTTCCGTTACGGTGGATGCCACGTGTAGGTCACCCTTGACGAAAGCACTTCCGTGACGCGCGATTTATCGTCATGGAAGTGGACACTTCCATGATGATAATTTTGGTAATGTCATGGAACACTTATACGACAGCACAGGTATGACTATGTTGATTCTGTCATAAATTTGTCATGGATGTACATGCATGACAGAAAATGTGACCTACTGTGACAAAGACATATCATCACGGAAAAGAGATGAGGATGGTGATGATGATGGTGATGTTGATGAAGACGATCACTGCGGCGATGATTCCCCTCTCGATGGCACTCCCGTGCCACCAAGAGAGAGGAGGAGAGGTTCTCCCGCTTGTGCTACCTCCTCCATGGCCTACCCCCTTGATGGGGAGAGGTTCCCCCTCTGGTCCTTGGCCTTCATGGTGATGATGGCCCCTCCGGGATCCTCCTTCATGCCCTCCGGTGATGATGGCCCCCTCCGGCAGGGTACCGAAGAGGGCCTAGATTGGTTTACGGTGGCTACGGAGGCTTCTGGCGGCGGAACTCCCGATCTAGGTTATTTTCTAGAGGTTTCTGTATTTATAGGAATTTTTTGGCGTCGGTCTCACGTCAAGGAGGTGCCCGAGTCATCCACGAGGTAGGCCCACGCGCCCGGGGGGCCACCCTCGTGGACGGCCCGGGACTCTTCTGGCCCAACTCTTTTACTCCGGGGTCTTCTTTTGGTCCATAAAAAATCATCAAAAATTGGCACGTCAATTGGACTCCGTTTAGTATTCCTTTTCTGTAAAACTCAAAAACAAGGAAAAAACGAAAACTGGCACTGGGCACTAGGTTAATAGGTTAGTCCCAAAAATCATATAGAATAGCATATAAATGCATATAAAACATCCAAGGTTGATAATATAATAGCATGAATACTTCATAAATTATAGATACGTTGGAGACGTATCAGCATCCACAAGCTTAATTCCTGCTCGTCCTCGAGTAGGTAAATGATAAAAGAAATAATTTATGAAGTGTGAATGCTAGCAAGTGCATAAGTTTCATCAATGATAGTTCCAATCACTTTTTCTAGCATCATTATATATCATAACGGTAGCTCATTTTCATAAAACTTTCCATGATCAAGTAACAAGCTATTCACATGTTAAAGTATAGATCATAAACTTTCTTGAAACTAACAAACTATATTCTTAGTCATCAAACAATTGCAATTCATCTTATTTTCAGGAAGGGTCTATGTGAGAGCTTTAATTTAGCAAACTCCACATACTCAACTATCATTTAATCTTTCATAATTGCTAACACTCATGTGATATTTATGGGTCAAAGTTTTAATTGAACGCGGAGAAAGATAGGGGCTTATAGATTCGCCTCCCAACCTTTTACCTCAAGGATAATGTCAACAATAATAATTCATGATAACTTACATCCAATTGGATATATATATATATATATATATATATATATATATATCAGGATCTTTCCAACACAATGTGCTTGCCAAAGGATAAAATGTAAAAAAGGAAAGCTGAAGATCACCATGACTCTTGCATAAGGGTAGAAGATAAAAGTAGAAGATAGGCCCTTCCTAGAGGGAAGCAGAGGTTGTCATGCGCTTTTATGGTTGGATGCACAAAATCTTAATGCAAAAGAACGTCACTTTATATTGCCACTTGTGATATGGACCTTTATTATGCAGTCCATCGCTTTTATTTCTTCCACATCACAAGATCGTATAAAGCTTATTTTCTCCACATTAATAGATCATACATATTTAGAGGGCAATTTTTATTGCATGCACCAATGACAACTTACTTGAAGGATCTTACTCAATCCATAGGTAGGTATGGTGGACTCTCATGGCAAAACTGGTTTAAGGAATGTTCGGAAGCACAAGTAGTATCTCTACCTGGTGCAAATAATTTGGCTAGCTTGAGGGGGAAAAGCAAGCTCAACATGTTGGATGATCCAAGAAAATATACTTTATTTCGGATATAGGAAAACTAACCCATTACGATGTCTTCCTTGTCCGACATCAACCTTTTAGCATGTCATATTTTAATGAGTGCTCACAATTACAAAAGATGTCCAAGATAGTATATTTATATGTGAAATCTCTCTTCTTCAATATTCTTTCATGAATTTTTCAAGTGACCAATTCTACGTTTGCTAACTTTCAATAAGTTTACTACCTATACTTATTCTGTGTGAAGTCATTACTCCCCATGGTATAAGCATATGAAACATATATAAATTCAGATTTATGATATTCAAATCTTTCAACCATTTACTCATAGGATATATGTGAAGCACGTGAGTAGATGACAAACTACTCCAAAAAGAAATAAGTGAAGGACACTGAGTAGTCAAATGATAAACTAGCCATGGGAGGATTCTTTTTCATTCAAGATTTCAGATCCAATGATTTTATTCAAATAGCAAGTAAAATTGAAAATATGCTCCAATCAAAACACATATCATGTGACGAATAAAAATATAGCTCCGAGTAAGGTATACCGATAATTTTGAAGACGAAAGAGGGGATGCCTTCCGGGGCATCCCCAAGCTTATGCGCTTGAGTCTTCCTTGAATATTACCTTGGGGTGCCTTGGGAATCCCCAAGCTTAGGGTCTTTCCACTCCTTATTCTCCTCATATCGATATCTCACCAAAAGCTCGACAACTTCAATGACACAAAACTTAATGGAACTTCGTGGGATAGGTTAGTATGATAAAGAGTAAACCATTCACTTTGGTACTGTCAAAGACAAGGCTCATAATTGTTCTCACACAATTCCTACTGTACCATATCATTTCTACAATTTATATTGATAAATATAAGTCATAGAAACTAGAAAACAAGCAAACTATGCAATGAAAACAGAATCTGTCAGAAACAAAACAGTCTGTAATGATCTGAACACTAACCATACTTATGCTACTCAAACAATTATGAAATAAATTGGTGGACGTGAGGAATTTGTCTATTAATCTTCTTCAAAAATAATCAGCACCAAAGCACTCTTCTATAAAAAAAATGTCAGCTAATCTCGTGAGCGCAAAGTTTCTGTTTTTTACAGCAAGATCACAATAACTTTCACCCAAGTCTTCCCAAAGGTCTTACTTGGCCCTTTATTGAAACAAAATCTATAATACATGATTAATACAGTAGCTTAATCATGAGAACACACAAAAATACTAAGGGTAAATATTGGGTTGTCTCCCAACAAGCGCTTTTCTTTAATGCCTTTTAGCTAGGCATGATGATTTCAATGATGCTCACATAAAAGATAAGAATTGACACATAAAGAGAGCATCATGAAGAATATGACTAGCATATTTAAATCTAACCCACTTCCGATGCCTAGGGATTTTGTGGGCACATAATTTAGGAAAACAAGAATCAACTAGCATAGGAAGGCAGAACAAGTATAACTTCAAAACTTTAAGCACATAGAGAGGAAACTTGATATTATTGCAACTCCTACATGAAGGAAATATGCCCTAGATGCAATAATAATGTTATTATTTTATTTCCTTATATCATGATAAATTTTTATTATTCATGCTATAATTCTATTATCCAGAAACATAATACTTGTGTGAATACATAGACAAACCAAACGTCACTAGTATGCCTCTACTTGACTAGCTCGTTAATCGGAGATGGTTATGTTTCCTAACCATAGACATGTGTTGTCATTTGACTAATGGGATCACATCATTAGGAGAATGATGTGATTGACATGACCCATTCAATTAGCTTAGCACCCGATCGTTTAGTATGTTTCTATTGCTTTCTTCATGACTTATACATGTTCCTATGACTATGAGATTATGCAACTCCCGTTTACCGGAGGAACACTTTGTGTGCTACCAAATGTCACAACGTAACTGGGCGATTATAAAGGAGCTCTATAGGTGTCTCCAAAGGTAAATGTTGGGTTGGCGTATTTCGAGATTAGGATTTGTCACTCCGATTGTCAAAGAGGTATCTCTGGGCCCTCTCGGTGATGCACATCACATAAGCCTTGCAAGCATTACAACTAATGAGTTAGTTGCAAGAAGATGTATTACGAAACGAGTAAAGAGACTTGCCGGTAACGAGATTGAACTAGGTATTAAGATACCGACGATCGAATCTCGGGCAAGTAACATACCGATGACAAAGGGAACAACGTATGTTGTTATGCGGTCTGACCGATAAAGATCTTTGTAGAATATGTAGGAGCCAATATGAGCATCCAAGTTCCGCTATTGGTTATTGACCGGAGACGTGTCTCGGTCATGTCTACATTGTTCTCGAACCCGTAGGGTCCGCACGCTTAAGGTTTCGATGACAGTTATATTATGAGTTTATGCATTTTGATGTACCGAAGTTTGTTTGGAGTCCCGGAAGTGATCACGGACATGACGAGGAGTCTCGAAATGGTCGAGACATAAAGATTGATATATTGGAAGCCTATATTTGGATATCGGAAGTGTTCCGGGTGAAATCGGGATTTTACCGGAGTATCGGGAGGTTACCGGAACCCCCGGGGAGGTATATGGGCGTTAGTGGGCTTTAGTGGAAGAGAGGAGAGGTGGCCAGGGCTGGGCCGCGCGCCCCTCCCCCCCCTAGTCCGAATAGGACAAGGAGAGGGGGCCGGCGCCCCCCCTTCCATCTCCCTCTCCTATTTTCCCCTTCCCGAATCCTATTCCAACTAGGAAAGGAGAGGAATCCTACTCCCGGTGGGAGTAGGACTCCTCCTGGCGCGCCCTCCTCCTGGCCGGCCGCACCTTCCTCTAGCTCCTTTATATACGGGGGCAGGGGGCACCCCTGGAGACACAAGTTGATCCACGTGATCATATTCTTAGCCGTGTGCGGTGCCCCCTTCCACCATAATCCTCGATAATACTGTAGCGGTGCTTAGGCGAAGCCCTGCGACGGTAGTACATCAAGATCGTCATCACGCCGTTGTGCTGACAGAACTCTTCCCCGACACTTTGCTGGATCGGAGTCCGGGGATCATCATCAAGCTGAACGTGTGCTAGAACTCGGAGGTGCCGTAGTTTCGGTGCTTGATCGGTCGGGCCGTAAAGACGTACGACTACATCAACCACGTTGTGCTAACGCTTCCGCTGCCGGTCTACAAGGGTACGTAGATCATACTCTCCCCTCTCGTTGCTATGCATCACCATGATCTTGCGTCTGCGTAGGAATTTTCTTGAAATTACTATGTTCCCCAACAGTGGTATCAGAGCCTAGGTTTTATGTGTTGATGTTATATGCACGAGTAGAACACAAGTGAGTTGTGGGCGATATAAGTCATACTCCTTACCAGTATGTCATACTTTGGTTCGGCGGTATTGTTGGACGAAGCGGCCCGAACCGACATTACGCGTACGCTTACGCGAGACCGGTTCTCCCGACATGCTTTGCACAAAGGTGGCTAGCGGGTGACAGTTTCTCCAACTTTAGTTGAACCGAGTGTGGCTACGCCCGGTCCTTGCGAAGGTTAAAACAGCACCAACTTGACAAACTATCGTTGTGGTTTTGATGCGTAGGTAAGATTGGTTCTTGCTTAAGCCCGTAGCAGCCACGTAAAACTTGCAACAACAAAGTAGAGGACGTCTAACTTGTTTTTGCAGGGCATGTTGTGATGTGATATGGTCAAGACATGATGCTAAATTTTATTGTATGAGATGATCATGTTTTGTAACCGAGTTATCAGCAACTGGCAGGAGCCATATTGTTGTCGCTTTATTGTATGCAATGCAATCGCGATGTAATGCTTTACTTTATCACTAAGCGGTAGCGATAGTCGTGGAAGCATAAGATTGGCGAGACGACAACGATGCTACGATGGAGATCAAGGTGTCGCGCCGGTGACGGTGGTGATCACGACGGTGCTTCAAAGATGGAGATCACAAGCACAAGATGATGATGGCCATATCATATCACTTATATTGATTGCATGTGATGTTTATCTTTTATGCATCTTATCTTGCTTTGATTGACGGTAGCATTATAAGATGATCTCTCACTAATTATCAAGAAGTGTTCTCCCTGAGTATGCACCGTTGCGAAAGTTCTTCGTGCTGAGACACCACGTGATGATCGGGTGTGATAGGCTCTACGTTCAAATACAACGGGTGCAAAACAGTTGCACACGCGGAATACTCAGGTTATACTTGACGAGCCAAGCATATACAGATATGGCCTCAGAACACGGAGACCGAAAGGTCGAGCATGAATCATATAGTAGATATGATCAACATAGTGATGTTCACCAATGAAACTACTCCATCTCACGTGATGATCGGACATGGTTTAGTTGATTTGGATCACATAATCACTTAGATGATTAGAGGGATGTCTATCTAAGTGGGAGTTCTTTTAGTTATATGATTAATTGAACCTAAATTTATCATGAACTTAGTACCTGATATTATCTTGCTTGTGTATGTTTGATTGTAGATAGATGGCCCGTGCTGTTGTTCCGTTGAATTTTAATGCGTTCCTTGAGAAAGCAAAGTTGAAAGATGATGGTAGCAATTACACGGACTGGGTCCGTAACTTGAGGATTATCCCCATTGCTGCACAGAAGAATTACGTCCTGGAAGCACCGCTGGGTGCCAGGCCTGTTGCTGGAGCAACACTAGATGTTATGAACGTCTGGCAGAGCAAAGCTGATGACTACTCGACAGTTCAGTGTGCCATGCTTTACGGCTTAGAATCGGGACTTCAACGACGTTTTGAACGCCATGGAGCATATGAGATGTTCCAGGAGTTGAAGTTAATATTTCAAGAAAATGCCTGGATTGAGAGATATGAAGTCTCCAATAAGTTATATAGCTGCAAGATGGAGGAGAACAGTTCTTTCAGTGAGCATATACTCAAAATGTCTGGGTATAATAATAACTTGATTCAATTGGGAGTTAATCTTCCAGATGATTGCGTCATTGACAGAATTCTCCAATCACTGCCACCAAGCTAAAAGAGCTTTGTGATGAACTATAATATGCAAGGGATGAATACGACTATTCCCGAGCTCTTTGCAATGCTGAAAGCTGTGGAGGTAGAAATCAAGAAGGAGCATCAAGTGTTGATGGTCAACAAGACCACTAGTTTCTAGAAAAAGGGCAAAGGGAAGAAGAAGGGGAACTTCAAAAGGAACAGCAAGCAAGTTGCTACTCAAGAGAAGAAACCCAAACCTGGACCTAAGCCTGAAACTGAGTGCTTCTACTGCAAGCAGACTGGTCACTGGAAGCGGAACTGCCCCAAGTATTTGGCGGATAAGAAGGATGGCAAGGTGAACAAAGGTATATGTGATATACATGTTATTGATGTGTACCTTACTAATGCTCGCAGTAGCACCTGGGTATTTGATACTGGTTCTGTTGCTAATATTTGTAACTCGAAACAGGGACTACGGATTAAGCAAAGATTGGCTAAGGACGAGGTGACGATGCGCGTGGGAAATGGTTCCAAAGTCGATGTGATCGCAGTCGGCACGCTACCTCTACATCTACCTTCGGGATTAGTATTAGACCTAAATAATTGTTATTTGGTGCCAGCGTTAAGCATGAACATTATATCTGGATCTTGTTTGATGCGAGACGGTTATTCATTTAAATCAGAGAATAATGGTTGTTCTATTTACATGAGTAATATCTTTTATGGTCATGCACCCTTAAAGAGTGGTCTATTCTTATTAAATCTCGATAGTAGTGACACACATATTCATAGTGTTGAAGCCAAAAGATGCAGATTTGATAATGATACTGCAACGTATTTGTGGCACTGCCGTTTAGGTCATATCGGTATAAAGCGCATGAAGAAACTCCATACTGATGGACTTTTGGAACCACTTGATTATGAATCACTTGGTACTTGCAAACCGTGCCTTATGGGTAAGATGACAAAAACACCGTTCTCCGGTACTACGGAGAGAGCAACAGATTTATTGGAAATCATACATACAGATGTATGTGGTATGATGAATGTTGAGGCTCGTGGCGGATATCGTTATTTTCTCACCTTCACAGATGACTTAAGCAGATATGGGTATATCTACTTAATGAAACATAAGTCTGAAACATTTGAAAAGTTCAAAGAATTTCAGAGTGAAGTTGAAAATCATCGTAACAAGAAAATAAAATTCCTACGATCTGATCATGGAGGAGAGTATTTGAGTTACGAGTTTGGTGTACATTTGAAACAATGTGGAATAGTTTCGCAACTCACGCCACCCGGAACACCACAGCGTAATGGTGTGTCTGAACGTCGTAATCGTACTTTACTAGATATGGTGTGATCTATGATGTCTCTTACTGATTTACCGTTATCGTTTTGGGGATATGCTCTAGAGACGGACGCATTCACGTTAAATAGGGCACCATCAAAATCCGTTGAGACGACGCCTTATGAACTGTGGTTTGGCAAGAAACCAAAGTTGTCGTTTCTGAAAGTTTGGGGCTGAGATGCTTATGTGAAAAAGCTTCAACCTGATAAGCTCGAACCCAAATTGGAGAAATGTGTCTTCATAGGATATCCAAAGGAAACTATTGGATACACCTTCTATCACAGATCCGAAGGCAAGACTTTTGTTGCTAAATTCGGAAACTTTCTGGAGAAGGAATTTCTCTCGAAAGAAGTGAGTGGGAGGAAAGTAGAACTTGACGAGGTAACTATACCTGCTCCCTTATTGGAAAGTAGTACATCACAGAAACCTGTTTCTGTGACACCTACACCAATTAGTGAGGAAGCTAATGATAATGATCATGAAACTTCAGAACAAGATACTACTGAACCTCGTAGATCAACCAGAGTAAGATCCGCGCCAGAGTGATACGGTAATCCTGTTCTGGAAGTCATGCTACTAGATCATGATGAACCTACGAACTATGAAGAAGCGATGGTGAGCCCAGATTCCGCAAAATGGCTTGAAGCCATGAAATCTGAGATGGGATCCATGTATGAGAACAAAGTATGGACTTTTGTTGACTTGCCCAATGATCGGCAAGCGAGAATAAATGGATCTTCAAGAAGAAGACTGACGCTGACGGTAATGTTACTGTCTACAAAGCTCGACTTGTCGCAAAAGGTTTTCGGCAAGTTCAAGGGATTGACTACGATGAGACCTTCTCACCCATAGCGATGCTTAAGTCTGTCCGAATCATGTTAGCAATTGCCGCATTTTATGATTATGAAATTTGGCAAATGGATGTCAAAACTGCATTCTTGAATGGATTTCTGCAAGAAGAGTTGTATATGATGCAGCCGGAAAGTTTTGTCGATCCAAAGGGAGCTAACAAAGTTTGCAAGCTCCAGCGGTACATTTATGGACTGGTGCAAGCCTCTCGGAGTTGGAATAAACGCTTTGATAGTGTGATCAAAGCATTTGGTTTTGTACAGACTTTTGGAAAAGCCTGTATTTACAGGAAAGTGAGTGGGAGCTCTGTAGCATTTCTGATATTATATGTAGATGACATATTGCTAATCGGAAATGATATAGAATTTCTGGATAGCATAAAAGGATACTTGAATAAGAGTTTTTCAATGAAAGACCTCAGTGAAGCTTCTTACATATTGGGCATTAAGATCTATAGAGATAGATCAAGACGCTTAATTGGACTTTCACAAAGCACATACCTTGACAAAGTTTTGAAGAAGTTCAAAATGGATCAAGCAAAGAAAGGATTCTTGCCTGTGTTACAAGGTGAGAAATTAAGTAAGAGACAATCCCCGACCAATGCAGAAGATAGAGAGAAAATGAAAGATGTTCCCTATGCTTCAGCCATAGGCTCTATCATGTATGCAATGTTGTGTACCAGACCTGATGTGTGTCTTGCTATAAGTCTAGCAGGGAGGTACCAAAGTAATCCAGGAGTGGATCACTGGACAGCGGTCAAGAACATCCTGAAATACCTGAAAAGGACTAAGGATATGTTTCTCATATATGGAGGTGACAAAGAGCTCAACGTAAATGGTTACGTTGATGCAAGCTTTGACACTGATCCGGGCGATTCTAAATCGCAAACCGGATATGTGTTTACATTAAACGGTGGAGCTGTCAGCTGGTGCAGTTCTAAACAAAGCGTTGTGGCGGGATCTACATGTGAAGCGGAGTACATAGCCGCTTCGGAAGCAGCAAATGAAGGAGTCTGGATGAAGGAGTTCATATTCGATCTAGGTGTCATACCTAGTGCATCGGGTCCAATGAAAATCTTTTGTGACAATACTGGTGCAATTGCCTTGGCAAAGGAATCCAGATTTCACAAGAGAACCAAGCACATCAAGAGACGCTTCAATTCCATCCAGGATCTAGTCCAGGTGGGAGACAAAGAGATTTGCAAGATACATACGGATCTGAATATAGCAGACCCGTTGACTAAGCCTCTTCCACGAGCAAAACATGATTAGCACCAAAGCTCCATGGGTGTTAGAATCATTACTGCGTAATCTAGATTATTGACTCTAGTGCAAGTGGGAGACTCAAGGAAATATGCCCTAGAGGCAATAATAATGTTATTATTTTATTTCCTTATATCATGATAAATGTTTGTTATTCATGCTAGAATTGTATTATCCGGAAACATAACACTTGTGTGAATACATAGACAAACCAAACGTCACTAGTATGCCTCTACTTGACTAGCTCGTTAATCGAAGATGGTTATGTTTCCTAACCATAGACATGTGTTATCATTTGATTAATGGGATCACATCATTAGGAGAATGATGTGATTGACATGACCCATTCAATTAGCTTAGCACCCGATCGTTTAGTATGTTGCTATTGCTTTCTTCATGACTTATACATGTTCCTATGACTATGAGATTATGCAACTCCCGTTTACCGGAGGAACACTTTGTGTGCTACCAAACGTCACAACGTAACTGGGTGATTATAAAGGAGCTCTACAGGTGTCTCCAAAGGTAAATGTTGGGTTGGTGTATTTCGGGATTAGGATTTGTCACTCCGATTGTCGGAGAGGTATCTCTGGGCCCTCTCGATGATGCACATCACATAAGCCTTGCAAGCATTACAACTAATGAGTTAGTTGCAAGATGATGTATTACGAAACGAGTAAAGAGACTTGCTGGTAACGAGATTGAACTAGGTATTAAGATACCGATGATCGAATCTCGGGCAAGTAACATACCGATGACAAAGGGAACAACGTATGTTGTTATGCGGTCTGACCGATAAAGATCTTCGTAGAATATGTAGGAGCCAATATGAGCATCCAGGTTCCACTATTGGTTATTGACCGGAGATGTGTCTCGGTCATGTCTACATTGTTCTCGAACCCGTAGGGTCCGCACGCTTAAGGTTTCGATGACAGTTATATTATGAGTTTATGCATTTTGATGTACCGAAGTTTCTTTGGAGTCCCGGATGTGATCACAGACATGACGAGGAGTCTCGAAATGGTCGAGACATAAAGATTGATATATTGGAAGCCTATATTTGGATATCGGAAGTGTTCCGGGTGAAATCGGGATTTTACCGGAGTACCGGGAGGTTACCGGAACCCCCGGGGAGGTATATGGGCGTTAGTGGGTTTAGTGGAAGAGAGGAGAGGTGGCCAGGGCTGGGCCGCGCGCCCCTCCCCCCCCCTAGTCCGAATAGGACAAGGAGAGGGGGGCGCCGCCCCCCCCCCCCTCCTTCTCTCTCTCCTCTTTTCCCCTTCTCGAATCCTATTCCAACTAGGAATGGAGTGGAATCCTACTCCCGGTGCGAGTAGGACTCCTCCTGGCGCGCCCTCCTCTTGGCCGGCCGCACCTTCCTCCTGCTCCTTTATATACGGGGGCAGGGGGCACCCCTAGAGACACAAGTTGATCCACGTGATCATATTCTTAGCCGTGTGCGGTGCCCCCTTCCACCATAATCCTCGATAATATTGTAGCGGTGCTTAGGCGAAGCCCTGCGACAGTAGTACATCAAGATCGTCACCACGCCGTCGTGCTGACGGAGCTCTTCCCCGACACTTTGCTGGATCGGAGTCCGGGGATCGTCATCGAGCTGAATGTGTGCTAGAACTCGGAGGTGCCGTAGTTTCGGTGCTTGATCGGTCGGGCCGTGAAGACATATGACTACATCAACCGCGTTGTGCTAACGCTTCCGCTGTCGGTCTACAAGGGTACGTAGATCATACTCTCCCCTCTCGTTGCTATGCATCACCATGATCTTGCGTGTGCGTAGGAAATTTTTTAAAATTACTACATTCCCCAACACTACAAGCATATATTCCTCCCTCATAATAATTTTCAGTAGCATCATGAATGAATTCAACAACATAACCTTCACATACAACATTCTTTTCATGATCTACAAGCATAGAAATTTTTCTACTCTCCACATAAGCAAAATTCTTCTCATTCGGAATAGCGGGATCAGTAGTTCCTAAAGTTGACACTCTTCCAAACCCGCTTTAGATGATAGTATTATTCATACTCCAAAAGATATAAGTGAAGTTCATGGAGCATTCTATAATTAATATAGACTAACCAATGTCCAAGCTCCAAATGTATAAGTGAAGCACACGAAGCATTCTATAAAACCATACTCAAAAGATTTAAGTGAAGCTCAAAGAGCAATTCTATAAGATCATACTTAAAAGATATAAGTGAAGCACATGAAGTATTCTATAAATTGATGAAGGGACATCTCATACTAGCATGGTTCTTAAAGAAAAAGAAAAACACAAAGGACACAAATCATGTGCACTAGACAAAAACCGAGGTATGCCGATAATTGTTGAAGAAAGATGGGATGCCAACCGGGGCATCCCCAAGCTTAGATGCTTGAGTATCCTTAAAATATTTACTTGGGGTGCCTTGGGCATCCCCAAGATTGAGCTCCTGCCTCTCTTTATTCTTCTCACATCGGTAACTCCTCGTTCTTCGAACACTTCATCCACACAAAACTTTAACAAAAACTTTGTAAGATTCGTTAGTATAATAAAGCAAATCACTACCTTTAGGTACTGTTTAAAACTCATTCCAATTTCATATTAGAACTATATCTACTGTATTCCAACTTCGCTATGGTTCATACCCTCCAATACTAGCCATAGATGCATCAAACTAAGCAAACAACACAGGAAAAAACAGAATCTGTCTAGAACAGGACAGTCTGTAGTAATCTGGAGGTTTAGTAAACTTCTGTACTCCAAAAATTATGAAATAAATTAGATAATTTGAAAATTTTGTACAGAAGTAATATTCAAACATTTCATACCCATTTGACTTTCCAGTAAAAAATGTAAAATCACGCGCTACAGCCAATGTTTCTGTTTGTGTTCTGCACATAGTAAACAAGCAATCTAATCATCCTAAAACCAAAGCTTGGCATATTATTTTCATAATACAATGGATATATAAGGGGATAATTATTTACAGATAAACTTCCATGAAAAATTCTACATTGTTTCCGTGAGCATGAACATGAGTGCTCAAGGTCGACCCTCACTTCTTCAATGCATAACTTTCCGATCACTTCTCTTTTTGAAAAACTTTCTAGGTATAAGAGGCAAGTAATTTTTTTGTATTTTCATTATTTTAAATTTTTTTGTATGTTTCACACACAACTAAACATAAACAAAAAAGGAAAAACAAAATCTACTTAGTGAAGGAAGCAAACAACCACACATGAGAATATCAACCCCACGCTATTGCTCCCCGGCAACGGCGCCAGAAAAGAGCTTGATAATCCCCAAGTGCAGGGAATCATCGTAGCAATTTCCAAAGGTGGAAGTGATAAGTATGGAGTGTCGAAGACACAAGGATATAAAGGTAAGATCAATATTCTCTCAAGCCCTATATGCCACTGATACGACTCTACGTACACCGAACTTTTGCTTCCAACTAGAAACGAGAAATAAAACTACGTTGTGGGTATGAAGTGGATAACTTTGTATGATATCGGACAGCTAAAATATAAAAGTAGATGCTGTTATCATAAAGTTAGAATATATTACTAAATATTATAAATAGCGAGTGTGGAATAATGGTGGATCGGTATGCAGAATTGTCCTAGGCAATTGTTAACAAGACCGATAGTCGTCATTGCAATTTCATATGAGGGAGAGGCATAAGCTAACATACTTTCTCTTCTTGGATCATATGCACTTATGATTGGAAATCTAGCAAGGGTCCGTAACTACTAAAGATCATTAAGGTAAAACCCAACCATAGCATTAAAGCATCAAGTCCCCTTTATCCCATACGCAACAATCTCCTTACTCGAGTTTGTGTTTCAGTCACTCACCAACCCGCTATAAGCGAATCATGAACGTATTGCAACACCCTACAGCGGGAATCCCTCACGCTTGCGCTACACGAAGGGCACCATAGGACAGCACCAAAATAAAACATACATCTCGTACCAATCTAGATCATCAATCAACCCAAAGACAAAAGATATCTACTCAAAACATCATAGGATGGCAACACATCATTGGATCATAATATGTGGCATAAAGCACCATGTTCAAGTAGGGATTACAGCGGGGTTCGGGAGAGTGGACTGCATAAAAGAGATGAGGATGGTGATGATGATGGTGATGTTGATGAAGACGATCACCGCGGCGATGATTCCCCTCTCGATGGCACTCCGGTGCCACCAAGAGAGAGGAGGAGAGGTTCTCCCCCTTGTGCTTCCTCCTCCATGGCCTCCCCCTGGATGGGGAGAGGTCCCCCCTTTGGTCCTTGGCCTTCATGGTGATGGTGGCCCCTCCACGATCCTCCTCCATGCCATCCGGTGATGATGGCCCCCTCCGGCAGGGTGCCAAAGAGGGCCTAGATTGGTTTTCGGTGGCTACGGAGGCTTCTGGCGGAGGAACTCCCGATCTAGGTTATTTTCTGGAGGTTTCTGTATTTATAGAATTTTTTTGCGTCGGTCTCATGTCAAGGAGGTGCTCGAGTCGTCTACGAGGTAGGCCCACGCACCGGGGGGGGGGGGGGGGGGGTGGACGCGCCCCCCACCCTCGTGGACGGCCCGGGACTCTTCTGGCCCAACTCTTTTACTCCGGGGTCTTCTTTTGGTCCATAAAAAATCGTCAAAAATTGGCACGTCAATTGGACTCCGTTTGGTATTCCTTTTCTGTAAAACTCAAAAACAAGGGAAAAAACAAAAACTGACACTGGGCACTAGGTTAATAGGTTAGTCCCAAAAATCATATAAAATAGCATATAAATGCATATAAAACATCCAAGGTTGATAATATAATAGCATGAATACTTCATAAATTATAGATACGTTGGAGACGTATCAGGGCAAAAGCGAGATGTTGGAGCGAATAAGAAACCGCACCCTTGAGGCCACAAATCCAACTTGTGGCCCTCGACTCGTCCTTGTCTCCAAGGTGAGCCCCGAAAACCACACTACTAAATTGGGCGGCATTGACCCTCAATCTAGCCACAATAAACCTTGAAACATGCTTCTCGAGGCTTCCTTTATTTTTGAATTTCCTATATATGGCAGATAGCATATGCACAAGACTAAACCGTTTGGAAAAGTGTTTTGTTTCGTACAAAATCACACAAATAAGCTGCCCAAAGATGGCAGACCAATTAACAAACAATTCATTTTCCATGAAACAACAACAAGTGCCTACCTAAGCTAAGATAGAAACCAAAAAAGAAAAAAGTGCATGCCCACAACTCATAATTTGGTTGCCATGCAAGGTGGGTTTGTGAGTGACACACGGGCAAAAGCGAGATGGTGGAGTGAATAAGAAACCGCACCCTTGAGGTCACAAATCCAACATGTGGCCCTTGACCTCTCCTCGTCTCCAAGCGAGCCCTGAAAATCACACTATCAAATTGGCCGGCGTTGACCGTCAATAAAACCATGTGGGCTTCAAGTAGATGAACAAACATGTTACTAAACACATTATGTAACTTAATAAGCACCGTCAATCCAAACAAAATCTACTTTGTATGGTGAAACACCTTGTCCTTCGCATTATAAAATATCTGTGAGCTTATTGACCGTGATTTCAATAAAAAATACTTATCATGCACTTACTTCCTAAGGCCGACCTAGTTCGATGAAAAAGGGTCCTCCCCCCACTTCATATTATAAAGCAACCATCACCGCATTACAACCGAGTAGAACGGTACAAACACACGTCAACAACGAACACAATACACACCCAAGGCAAGATACATAGGTGCGGGGACCAACACACCACCCCATCGACACCAAGCTAATTAAAGATAAGCGAAGAAGACCGCTTGGAGCCGATGGAGACCTCCACCATGAACCATAACAAAGAGGTGAGATGGACAGCGGCGAAACCAGGACTCCAAAATGGTGCCTCTCCCAGAAAGGTATGACCACTGATAGCCACGACCGCTCGATCATGAAGATCAAGTTTTCACCCGGAGCAAGACGAAGGAAGTGTGAACACCGTGACGGGGCCTTTAGGAAGGATAGAACGACAAAGGACGCCACCACCGTCGGCCAGTATGGGGACTGGGCAGGTGATGTACCCCAGTGTTCACACCCCTCCGTCGCACCCTAGGGCCACCAACCACCCGCAACCAAGCCACCCCCATGCCCATGGCTGTTGCCCCCCCCCCCCCCCCACCTGAGACGCACGACGCCCACGAACGTTTCGCCTCCCGTCACCATGGCCGCCACCCTGCATCCAGACCAGCCAAGACCAGCCAAAGTGTTGGGCTTTGGTCCAAAAGGCTCCCCCAACCAACGGGACCGAAGCATATGTCCTGCCTTGAAAGTTCCAAAGCTGTGACCGCGCGCACGAGCAAGGAAAGGGAGGAGGGGGGCACAGACGCATCCAGATGGGCGCACCACTGCACCGGTGATGGGTGGCTCGACTAAGTCGGCACTGCCCATCCCTCCCGCAAACCTCCCCACTAAGGACCCCCCTTGCCGCCCCACCATGGTGGCCGGTGCTACTCCAAGTGATGCCACCAATGACACCCGACCACCGGCGAGGAAGGCCCCATGACACGCCGTCATCAACCAAAACTGTTCACTGAGGACGCCCACTTGCGCTTCTTTCCACCGTTTGCTGCTGGAATAACCGAAGCCGACCTGCCCGCCCGCCATCTCGCCACTGCTACTCCACTAGCACCACAAGCCAGGTCCATGGCAAGGGCACTAGCCCACAGTCCGCGATGTGTGGAACCAGATCCGACCGCCTAGATCGACGCCGACCCGTGCCTAGGCGCGCCCATCCATGGCAGCCGCCGTGCCACCACGAAGCACTAGGGGACAGCGAGCTGCCACCGGCCATCACCATCGCCACCATGAGCGCCCGGAGTCGCACTGCCGAGCCCCGCCATAGCTCGGCGCCTCCAACCGTCCCGCACCGGCCAGGGAGACTGCGCAGAGGGGAAGAGGCGACCCCGCCGCCGCCTACACGGGCCGGAAGCCCGGCGGCGCCTCTAGACGGCGGGAGGGAGAAGGAGGGGGGCTGAGGTGTGGCGACTACGGTTCCCCCCTTCAGCTAGGGGGAGCGGCGCGGGGGAGGGGGGAACCTTCCTAAGGACAACCTAGTTCAACAATTATAAACTTAAAAATACGAGAGGCTTTTCGAACTTATACAGACCGTTGGCTCAAAATTGCTTTAACTCATGCTAAGTGGCCTTTAAAACCAAGCTAGCTCCGGCAGAGTCTACATATGGTTCCAAATAAATGTAACATTCATGTCTAGATAAACTACTTATTTAACAAAACTTATGGAAAAAATACCCTCAATCAAAAAATGATTTTTACAATGTAGGGTGAAACAACTTTTAACATACTATATTAAAGCGAGAACTTATCATAGGCAAATTTGTAAGGCGGACATAGTTCATTAGCTACAAGCTTCCAAATAAGACTTCCTGAACTTGTGCAGTCTCTTGGTACATAAATTTGCTTCTTCAGCATGATAAGAACAACAATTTATGCTCAAACTTCTGAACATGTATAAAGACATCTTCAATGCTTTGTCTTTATATATATAGACCAAATGATTTGGACAATTTATACCTTCGACGAGGACACTTCTATTGGATTATACATGCCGGACGTTCGAAATCCTCCGATTCGGCACCAAATTGAGGGGCGATCTATGGCAGCCCGGACGTCCGCCATGTCAAACTCTCAAAGTTTGGACCCATTAAAAACGCCATCGATCGGACTGGCAGACAAAAGAAGTTGGCTAGGATGAGCAGCGGCAACACCCGCTTCTATGCTAAAGAAGAAGCTAAGATCGCCACCGCAACAACAGTCACCGCTCCAGCCGATATCGAGGATGCTCACTCAGATGTGTCCGACGAGGGGGTGTCTTCCAGGGCTTCGGGCTCATGATAATATATTATTTTGAAGATTATTTTTATATTTCTAGCTCAAATGTATTGTTGAACATCTAATTTGATGATTTTTTTCGACGTTTAGGGGATAACGTTGGATGACCTCCGTCCAGTTGGATGTCTATGAACACAGAGGGTAGCATTGGAGACACGTTTAGAGCATCAACATCCGGAGGCCCCAAACACGTCTCAAACGCCCGAGCGGGGTAACCGGTCACAAAAAACCAACCCACTCGGACGCCTCAAACCGTCCTCAGACGCCCAGGCTGTCCAGCGCCCCTCATATCCAGCCCAAATATGGGGCAGATATGGGGTGGCCGGGCGTGTCCGCCACATCAGCCCGGCCCACCCCGACCCCACATGTATCTCCTCCGATGAACCCTACACCTCAGTCCACTCCACTCTCTCCGTCCTCTCCTCCTCCCAATCTGTTGTCTCATATTCCCAATCTGATCCATGGCGGAAGACCACGGTGGCTCCGGCTCCAATGGCGACGAGAGCAACATCGATGTGGTCGCTCTCCACATTGCTTTGCGCTGCTCCCGTCTAGATGAGGGCGGCAACAACTGAGGTAGCTCACGGAGTGACACGCTGTCCCCCTCTGCCCGTCGTCGCATTGGGGGCGACGTTACCGAGCCGCATGCTCTGCCCCACTCGAGGTACACCACTCCGTCCATTCTACCTCTAGAGAGCCTCCATGGGACCGTTGGGTGCTTGTGCCCTTGTAGGTGCCGGGCCGGTCGAGGACGCCCGAGTCGGAGGCGCTGGCCGACGGCGCGAGCGGAAACACGCGACGGAGGCCATGGCGGTTGGCGACGCGTCGGCGAGTGCTACTTCTTGAGCTTGTGTTGGTTTTTCCCTTGAAGAGGAAAGGGTGATGCAGGAAAGTAGAGATAAGTATTTTCCTTAGTTTGAGAACCAATGTATCAATCTAGTAGGAAACAACACACAAATCACCTAATACCTGCACAAACAATCAAACAACTTGCACCCAACGCGATAAAGGGGTTGTCAATCCCTTCACGGTTACTTGCAAAAGTGAGATCTGATGAAGATAAATAAACAGTAAAGTAAATATTTTTGGTATTTTTGGTTTATAGATCGTAAAGTAAAATATTGCAAAAATGGTAAATCGGAAACTAAAATTGTAGATCGAAAACTTATATGATGGAAAATATCCCCGGGGCCATATATTTCACTAGAGGCTTCTCTCAAGATAGAAAATAATATGGTCGATGAACAAATTACTGTCGAGCAATTGATAGAAAAGCGCAAAATTATGATGATATCGAAGGCAATGATCATGAATATAGGCATCACGTCCGTTTCAAGTAGACCGAAACGATTTTGCATCTACTACTATTACTCCAAACATCGACCGACTCCTACCTGCATCTAGAGTATTAAGTTCATGAAGAACAGAGTAACGCATTAAGTAAGATGCCATGATGTAGAGGAATTAACTCTCAAGCAATATGATGAAAACCTCATAATTTTATCCTCGATGGCAACAATGCAATATGTGCCTTGCTGCCCCTACTTTCACTGGGAAAGGACACCGCAAGATTGAACCCAAATCTAAGCACTTCTCACATTGCAAGAAAAACCAATCTAATTGGCCAAACCAAACCGATAGTTCAAGGAGAATTATAAAGATATCAAATCATGCATAAAAGAATTCGGAGGAGATTCAAATAATATTCATAAATAAGTTGATTATAAATCCACAGTTCATCGGATCTCGGCAAACACATCGCAAAAATGTATTACATCGGATAGATCTCGAAGAGCATCGAGGAGAACATGGTATTGAGAATCAAAGAGAGAGAATAAGCCATCTAGCTACTAGCTATGGACCCGTAGGTCGGTGGTAAACTACTCACACTTCATCGAAAAGGCAACAGAGTTGATGTAGAAGCCCTCCGTGATCAAATCCTCCTGCGGCAGGGTGCCAGAAAAGGTCCCTAGATGGGATCCCATGGGTACAGAAGGTTGCGGCGGTGGAAAAGTGTTTTCGTGGATGCCCCCGGTGGTTTGGGGATATTTGGGAATACATAGGCGAAAGAATTAGGTCAGGAGGGTCACGGGAGGCGCACAAGGGTCGGGGCGCGCCCTTCGTCCTTGTGGCCGCCTCGTGGCTCCTCCGACTTCATCTCCGAGTCTCTTGGTTGTCTTCTGGTCCAAGAAAAATCACCGCAAATGTTTCATTCCGTTTGGACTCCGTTTGGTATTCCTTTTCTGTGAAACTCAAAAACAAGGGAAAAACAGAACCTGGTACTGGGCTCTAGGTTAATAGGTTAGTCCCAAAAATAATAGAAAATAGCATATTAATACATATGAAACATCCAAAACAGATAATATAATAGCATGAAACAATCAAAAATTATAGATACGTTGGAGACGTATCAGCGAGGCGCTGGGCACTCTCACATGCCGATCGATCTCGAGGACGCGCTCATTGTGTCCATCCTTCGCCACTCCCTCACAACGGTCGAGTCGGATGCGCGGCGGCTTCGGCGGAAGAACGCCAAAGAGCTCCAACTCGCTATCGAGCTGTCGGAGCGCGAGGCGTCGACGAAGGTGAGAAGGAACGCCAAGGAGCAAGAACGCTTACTCCGGAGGCTTGCCGGGGTCACATGAAGCTGTCGGACAACTCCGATAGCGGATCAAGCTCCGAGGAGGACGACGACGACCATCCAGCGGCAGACGCGTACACCGAAGGCCAAAGTAGCACCGCCAACCGCAAGGGGAAGGGGTGCGGTGAGGAAATGGTGATTTCCTCCGCCCTTCCCCGTTTAATTAAGTTATTTTGTCGTATGTTTAGGGTATTGTCCAATTGAAACTGCATCTCTTGGTTGTCGGATGATCGATGCTACAATTATGCCTGATTTAACTAGACTTGGTGCCAGTTCATTGATCTGCGCAAGTTCATTTATATACGTGCATATTTTGCATAGCTATGAGGGGCTGAATTGAGATACATGGCTACAAACGCAACAAAATTGAGAGTGCCTGATGAGTGCCAACGGACGCGTCCACAGACGTTAAAGGGGCCGGATTTGACGTCTTCAACTGTAGATGCTCTTACCCAGTGCGGCCTCCAACTGTCCAGCAAGCTAGCTGCATGCATGCAGCTCTTTATTTACTAGTAGTGCGTTTGTAACAGACAGGGTTCTAAGATAGCCATTAACTTTTCTTTTTAGAAAAGAAGGATGACCCCGACCTCTGTATCTGGGCAATGCATGCGGTTACTTTATTAGTTATTCATACAAGACCTGATAAAGTTATACAACAGTAAAACTAAAGTCACCGTCTAGACAATATCTATTACTACTCCTATCCAGTTGATGAAAGGGATGCTAATAGTCTGGGCCTAATAGCAAACAGACCTCACAGCCAAACCTAAACATCTAAGACTTGAGGTCCCAATCAGGACGCCTACCGGGTATGGGGCACCTACCAATCCGGCGCACTCCTCAACCAGGACACATGCCGGGTATGAGGCCGCCGCAGCCACCTGCCACCAATCCATCTTCAGAGTTGTGCTGTTGCATTTACCGTGCCAGGTCTCTATGCCATGGACGCCACCACGATGTCAGACAACGTCGTCCTCCCGCGCGAGTCCATCCTCGCACATCAAACGCTGAATCTGCATTGTGCCACGCCATCGAGATCCTTCGCCATTGATGTGTAGGATGAAGCCTCACTCCACCAAAGATGCCGTTCGCTGGTCCCGCGAGGCCGAGTGCACCTCTAAGAATGCCGCCCCCAAGGGGGTAACGACACATGATTGTCGCCAACATCCGATCAGCTGATCTAGGGTTTTCCCCGGAGGTATTGAGTGGACTTGGGAGCTTCATCTCGATGATGCCTTCATGAAGGAAACGATAATAAGGGCATCGTCATCACCGGCTCCGGCCATCGACCGAAGACCAGGTTCTCACCCGGATCCGTCCCAAGTAATCCACCCGACAACCTGTGCACCGTCTCGACCGCCTTCAAAGCCCCAAATCTAGCCGCCTAATTCCGGCGACCAACCGCAACAGCAGTGCCACCGTAGGAGCCCTAGCACACCAGCCAGTACCTGAGTGTGCCACCGCTAGAGCCAAGGAGGAGGGCTCCCACCCCGCCTCGCCAAGCCGCGAGAGCCGCTGAGATGGATCCCGCGCGCTCGTCACCGTCTCTGATCCGAACCAATCCTTAGATCAGATCGCCGTCACAGATCCCCTTGAACAGGGACTGCACCACACCATGCCACCGCGGGAAGCCCTAGCTTCACCAGCCGCCACCATCCAGGGCCGCCGCCCCGGGATCCAGACAGAACATTGCCGCTGCCACCGGCCAAGCCGCCAGCCACTGCGACCTCCCCCGCCATGACCATGCAAGCCCACCGAGCAGCCGGCACCACCAGATCTTCCACGAAGTCCGCAACTCCATCGCCTCCTCCCATCACCATGCCACCACTGCGCCGTCGCCGAAAACGGCCGCGCTGCCGCGACGACTCAGATCGGGGAGGAGGGCCCTGCGCCACGGGTGACCCGCCTCACCCAAAGCAACACGGGAGGGAAGGGGGCCTCCACCGCCGCCGTCAGCTGCCGGAGACTTTGCCCGATGACCTCCTCCAACGGCGATGGAGGGGAGGGAGAGGTTGGATGAGCCCCGCGGCGGTGGGGGTTAGGGTTCCGCCCGAGCCGCCAGCGGGGGGCGATGCGGGGGATGGGGGACGCCGGCTCCCTGTGTTGGCGATCGAAGTGTTGGAGCAGAGATCAATGGTGAGTTGGCTGGTCGATAGCCATTAACTTATCGCACACGTTTTAAGTTAGCTTGGCTAACAGAAATTGCCCATATCAGATAGGAAAAGAGAATAGCCTCACACAAAAGGGACCAAACGAAAACGAGACAACATAAAGCGCCTAATTTCACTCAGCCAAAGAGAGCAACAAACACCTGGTCAAGAGAGGAGAAGCTCACAACCACATGATTGAGATACCAAAGATGATGCGCTCCTGGCGTTCTTTCCGAACCCATCATCCATGGCTTTCCCCACGTTCGGCCTTGTTGTAATAGCAATGAGAAGTAGTCACGCCAACTCGCCTCAGCCACGAACAAAATGCCCGATCGAGCTAAATAACCTGGGGAGTTTGACGAAAGCTGGTCTACCTTATATTGTATCGTTATTAGAGCGTATATATGCACCTGAGTTTTGCCATGGGAAACATTTACCGGAAACTGGCAGGGGCACGCACCTACCAATCCATAACCGGCCGCTTGATTGTCTCGCGATTTATAAAGTAGTTGGAACCCACAGAGGACGCAATAAGTTTTATGTTTCAATCGTTGAAATTTAAGATATTTTGTCTGAAACTTATGATTTTCTCGCCCACTTTTACCAAGTTTCATAAAATTTCAAGGCATTTTTTGTCTGTTGTAGGTAAAAGACCGTGAATTTAACGGTTGCTCGTATTAAGTTTAAAGAGTTGAAACTTAACATTTATTTTCAATTTTTTTTAAAACATATTTAAAATGAATTTTATTTGAAAGCCCTTGACGTGAGAAACATGGATATGAAATATAACTTAATTTCTGCCCTGTCGGGACCCAGTGAGTCTGACAAAAGGTGGTCTACCTTCCTTTGTTTTGTTATTAAAGAGCGTATGCACCTGAGTTTGCCATGGGAAAAATTTACCGGAATGTTTGGTGCTAGGTATATCATTTTATTATTCCTTTTGCGGCCTTTATTGTACGGCTAGTAGCTGACTAGCTCAATCATGATGCGTACCCATACAAACTCTATAAGGTACAAAAGCTCTATTATTCAACTTGACAAGATTAACAACTCAATTGTAAAATTTTAGAAGCTGTTTCAAAGAAGAAACGGGCTTCTTGAGGCCTCCTCATGCCGAACCTCCTATGGAAGGGTACTATATCCCCTTTGGTACAAGAAATCGCACACTGTCCAAACCGGACAAGCCATCAAACAAGGCATTTCCCACGCAACACAAAAAAACACCCACTAACTCTCACCTAGGCGTTATGTGAGGAACCGAAAAAGGAAAATATGTGCGCATGCTCACAACCAAGTATTTAATTGCCATGCAAGGGGTATTTGCGAATGATGCAAGCGCAAAAGCAAGATGATCTAGCGGATAACAAACCACGCCCTTGAGGCCACAAATCTAACTTGTGGCCCTCGACCCCTCCTAATCTTTAGGCGAGCTCTAAAAACCACACCGTCAAATTACTTAACTTAATATAAACACTCCCAATCGAAACAAAATCTTACTTTGTATGGTGAAAGACCTTCTCATTCACATTAAAAAAATCCATGAGCTCATTGATTCTTATTCCAAAGAAACTTTTTACCATGTGCTTATTTCCTAAGGCCACCCCAGTCCATCAACGATAAGCTTAAAAAAGAGAGGCTTTCCGAACTTATCTTTTCCTTTAGTTTTTGTACATTGCCAAAATCATTCACTTTAGTATCTTCTTATACATCTAGATCCACCCACCCCTGCGTCACCAACCCTAGGCGACATGGGGGGCGACCACGCCGCCGGCCCTAGGCCCCCTCCCCTCGCCTCCTTCGTCCTGCCGCCGCCTGAGGTCTCACCGGCGAAGCCCGGCCTATGATGGCGACGGCGGGGCCTTATCCCTCCCGCGGTGATGGCGTTTTTTCTGGGCGGCGGTGGCGCATCGTTCGATGGAGATCCAGCGGCAAGGAGCGGCGGTATCCCTACGGCATGTGTGACGGCGGCGGCAGCGGAGGCGCAACCTCCCCGCGGCGGAGTCGCCCCTGTGGCGGCGGACGAGATCGCCGATCTGGTCTTGCCCAGATGGGCTTGGGCGGGCCGGCAGTTTCGACGTGCATCTACAGGTGAGCGTGGTGGGCCTGACGGCGCCGGCTGTAGGCACCGTGGTGGTGCCATGGCCGGTCAGGCGGCGGCGACCTGGATCCCTTTCATCCAGTCCCCCGCAAAGATGGCGGCAGTCTGTGCACGAGATGCTTGAGGGAGGATCTTCGAACAGATCTGGGTGAAAAACTGCTCTCAGCTAGCTGCCAAGGCCGGCGGTGGCGGCGCTGTCTGCGTCGTTCCCTTCTTGAAGGCATCACCGTGGAGAAATTCAAGGCCACTCTATGCGACCTCCGGGGGAAACCCTAGATCAGTAGATCAGATGACGGCGGCGCTATGGTGTCGTTTCCCTCTTGGGGGTGTCATTCATGGAGGTGTACACGGAACGAGGGACCAGTGGAAGGCTTTTTGGTGGAGTTGTGCTTCAGCTTACACACTGATGGCGGCGGATCCCGGCGGCATGGCGCCGTGAAGACTCGACGTCTGATGCGCGGAAATGGACTCGCACAGGGAGGTGGCGCTGTCTGGCGTCGTGGTGGCGTCGACGGCAGCTAGACCGGGCAAGGTTGATGCAACAGTACAACACTGAAGATGGATTGGTGGCAGATGGCTGCGGCGGCCTCATACCCGGCAGGCGTCTTGGTTGAGAAGTGCGCCAGACTGGTGGGTGCCTCATACCCGGTAGGCGTCCTGGTTGGGACCTCAGGTCTTAGATGGTAGTTTTGGCTGCGAGGTCTGTTTTGGTATTAGGCCCAGACTATCAGCATCCCTTCATCAACTGGATAGAAGTAGTGACAGATGTTGCCAAGACGGTGGCTTTAGTATGACTATTGTATGACTTTGTAAGGTCTTGTGTGAATAATTAATAAACTGGATACATGCATCGTCCAGATGCAGAGACCGAGGGTCCTCCTCCATTTCTATAAAAAAAATGTAAACCATTTGTAGCAAATTGCGTCAACGCCTACTAAACGGCCTTCACGACCTAGCTAGGTCCCCTCGTGTCCATACATGGTTTCAAATAATTGAAACATTCTTGTTTAGACAAACTATAGAACAAACTTCTGAAAAATATCTTCAATCCAAACACGATCGTTACAATGTGGGTGAAACAACTTCTAATCTGCTATATTAAAAGCGACAATTTATCATGGACCTACTTTCTATGACCGACCTAGTTCATTAGCTGCAAGTTTCAAAATGAGGCTTCCTAAGCTTACGTGGACTCTTAGTACAAATGTGCCATTCTTCATCTTGACAAGAGCAATAACCAATGCTCAAATTTTGGAAGCAGTTTCAAACAAGAAACATGCTTCTAGATGCTTCCTTTATACCGAATTTCCTATGGCGGTTAGCCTATGCACAAGCCTAAACCGTTTGGAAAGGTGTTTTGCTTTGGTACGATATCATACATGAAGCTGCCAAAAGTGGGCACACCAATTAACAAACAAGGTATTTTCCATGCAATGACAACAAGCACCCACCTAAGCTAATAGAGAAACCGAAAAAGGAAAAAAAAAACATGTGTGCATGCTCACAACCAAGCATTTGAGATCCATGCAAGTGGGGTTTGTGAGTGACACATGGACAAAAGCAAGATGGTGGGCGAAAAAGAAACCGCATCCATGAGGCCATAAATCAAACTTCTCGCCCTCGACCCCTCCTCATCTTATGGCGAGCTCTTAATACCACACCATCAGATTACTTAACTTAATAAACACTCTCAATACAAACAAAGTCTTACTTTGTATGGTGAAAGACCTTCTCATTCACATTAAAAAAATACTAGCTCATTGATTGTTATTTCCATACTTATTACCGTGTGCTTACTTTCCAAGGCCGCCCAGGTCCATCAACTACAAGCTTAAAAAACAGGCTTTCCAAACATATGCGGACCGTTGGTAGGAAATTGCGTCAACACCTACTAAGCGGCCTTCACGACCTAGCTAGGTCCCCTACTGTTTATACATGATTTCAAATAGATGAAACATGCCTGTTTAGACATCCTATAAAACAAACTTATGAAAAAAATACCTTCTATCCAAACACGATCTTTACAGTGTAGGGTGAAACAACTTCTAATCTGCTAGATTAAAAGCTGGAATTTATCATGGGTTTATTTTCTATGGTCGGCCGAGGTCGTTAGCTACAAGCTTCAAAATTAGACTTCCTAAACTTATGTAGACTATTGGTAAAAATATTATCGTCTTCAACTTGACAAGAGCAATGACTAGTGGTCAAATTTCAAAAGTTGTTTCAAACAGGATACACGCTTTCCAATGGAGGTTAGCCTATCCACAAGCCTAAACCGTTTGGAAAGGTCTTTTTCTTTGGTACGAAATCACACATGAAGCTGCCCAAAGAGGACACATTGATTAACAAATAATGAATTTTCCATGCAGGGACAAAAAATACTCAACTAAGCTGATAGAGAAGCCGAAAAAGGAAAAAAGTGTGCATGCCCACAACCAAGTATTTGACTGCCACGCAAGGGGGGTTTGTGAGTGACACAGGGGCAAAAGTGAGATCGTGGAGCAAATAAGAAACCACACCCCTGAGGCCAAAAATCCAACTTCTACCCTCGACCCCCCTCGTCTCGTGACAAGCTCTGAAAATCACACTATCAAATTACTTCAGTTCATAAACACTCTCAATCCAGACGCAATCTTACTTTCCATGTTCAAAAACCTACTCATTTGCATTGTGTAAAATCCATGAGCTTATTGATTGTTATTTCGATGAAACTTTTTTACTGTTTTATTACTTCCCAAGGCCGCCCCAGTCCATCAACGAGGAGCTCAAAAAAAGAGGCTTTCCGGACTTATGCGGAACCTTGGCAGGAAATTGCTTTAACGCCTGCTAAGCGGCTTTCACGACCTAGCTAGGTCTCCTAATGTCTATACATAGTTTCAAATAAATGAAACGTTTGTGTTTAGACAAAATTATGAAAAAATGCCTTCAATCCAAACATGAACTTTACCATGTAGGGTGAAACAACTTCTAATCTACTATATTAAAAGAGACAATTTACCATGGACTTATTTTCTATGGTCGACCTAGTTCATTAGCTACAAGATTCAAAATGAGGCTTCCTGAACTTAGGTGGACTCTTGTTACAAATATGCTCATCTTCGATTTGTCAAGAACAACAACTAATGCTCAAATTTCAGAAGTTGTTTCAAACAAAAAATATGCTTCTAGATGCTTTCGTGATACCAAATTTCCTATGGTGGTTAGCCTATGCACAACCCTAAAATGTTCGGAAAGGAGTTTTCTTTGGTACGAAATCACACATGAAGCTTCCCAAAGAGGACACACCAAGTAAAAAAACAAGACATATTCCATGCAATGACGACAAGCACCCACCTAAGCTAACAGGGAAACCAAAAAAGGAAAACTGTGTGCATGCCCACAACCAAGTATTTGACTGCCATGCAATGGGGGTTTGTGAGTGTCACAGGGGCAAAAGCGAGATGGTGGTGTGAATAAGAAACCACACCCTTGAGGCCACACATCAAACTTCTGGCCCACGACCCCTCCTTGTCTCTAGGAGAGCCCTGAAAACCACACCATCAAATTGGCCGCCTTGACAATCAACCTCGCCATCATAAGCCTCCAAGCACTTATCTCGAACATGCCAATCTTTTGTAGGGCTTCCGATGCAAAATCTTTTGCATGGCTTCCCATGGTGCGTTGTGGCTCTTAGGTGCCCAATTTGAAGGCACACTGTCGGTGAGTAGCTTAGCTAGCCTTAAGGTTATCCCGCAATGGTGGCAGATTATGGTTGCATCGTGGAACCACATTGCTCGGGAAGTTGTTGGGCTCCCTTCATCTAGGCCAGGAAACAAAAACATGTGATTTCAAGTAGATGAACAACCATGTTATGTGAGCACATTGCATAACTTAAAAACGTTCTCAATACAAACAAAACCATATATACTCTCTATGGTGAAACACCTTCTCATCCACATTATAAAAAAAGCCATGAGCTCATTGATTGTTATCTTGTTGAAAACACTTACTGGGTGCTTAGGGCATATCCAACGCTGACCCGCAAATATGCTCTAGTATCCATCCGCGGATAGGGGGACCAGTCCGCTGATATGGATGCGGGAGACGGCCATCCAACGCTGCCCGCATATATTTCATCAACCTTTTGAACTAACCAGACAAAATTCATGCAAACATGGTGGATTTCATTAAAATTCAAACATAATTTACATAAAAAGGTCGATATTTCGACTGTTTAACTAAAAACGTAAAAAATACTAAATCTTATACTAGACGACCACCTCGTACGCGTCATCGCCCTGTCCTGTCGTACCGTTGTCGCCGTCCCGCCCTTGTCATCGTTGTCCCTCCACATCCCTCCAGCGACGGAAGGGCACCTAAGGGTCGTGATACGTATCCAACATATATATAATTTATGAAGTATACATGCCATGTTTACAAAAACTATATATGGTTTTAGTATGATTTGAATGGAACTAACCTGGACTGACATTCTTTTCAGCAGAACTACCGTGGTGTTGTTTTTGTGTGTAGAAATAAAATTTCTCAGAATTGGACGAAACTTTTTGACAAGTTTTTTTAAAGAAAAGAGAAATAATGAAGAAAAGAACCACCAAAGGGGGGCCCTTGCTGCCCACAAGGCACCAGGGCGTGCCAGTGGGCCCCCTGAGGCCCATCTTCGCGTGAAATCGACGCCAAAAAATCCTATATAATCATAAACCCCCGAAAGTTAACCTATATCAGAATTTCCGCTGCCGTAAGCCTCGGTAGCCGCAAAAAACCAATCTAGACCCCGTTCTGGCACCTTGTTAGAGGGGGAAATCATCACCGGTGGCCATATTCATCATCCCGGCGGCCACCATGATAAGGAGGGGGTAGTCCACCCTCGAGGTTGAGGGTTTGTACTAGTAGCTATGTGCTTAATCTCCCTCTCTCTCGTGTTCTTGATTTGGCACGACCTTTATGTATCGGAACTTTGTTAATATAGTTGGATTATATGGTGTTTCTCCCGCTCTATCTTGTTGTGATGAATTGAGTTTTTCCTTTGAGATTTCGTTCTTATCGGATTGAATACTTTTATGGATTTGAGAACACTTGATGTATGTCTTGCTATGAATACCCGTGATGACAATGAGGTATCATATTGATTCACTTGGTGTGTGCTTTTGCACTCATCTCATGGATTCCCGAGTGACATTGGGCTAATCTATGCATAAGGATTGATGCACGTTCTCATCTTTGTTTCTCCGGTAAAAAACTTGGGGCACTCTTTGAGGTTCTTTGTGTTGGATTGAGTATTATGAATCTGAAATTGTTTGATGCATATCATATAATCAACTCGTGTATACTCATGGTGACATTGGAGTATCTCGGTGACATTAGAGTTGGTTGATGTGTATCATATGGTGTTCTTTTAGTACGAACACTTAGATAGATCGATCGGAAAGGATAACTTGGTGTTATTTTAGTACGAACTCTTGGATAGATCGATCGAAAGGATAACTTTGAGGTGGTTTCGTACCCTACAAACAATTTCTTCTTATGTTGTCCGCTAGATAGAAACTTTGGAGTGATTCTTCGTCGCACGTTGAGGGATGGTTATATGATCCAATTATATTAGCATTGTTGAGAGATTGCACTAGCGAAAGTACGAACCCTAGGCCTTTTTTTCAAACATTGCAATACCATTTGTGCTCACTTTTTTTACTTGCTTACTTGCTATTTTTTATTGTTCCTATTGCAAAAATCAATATCTACTATCATTACTACACTTGTATCACCATCTCTTCGCCGAACTAGTGCACCTATACAATTTACCATTGTATTTGGTGTATTGGGGACACAAAAGACTTTTTATTATTTGGTCGCAGGTTTGTTTGTGGGAGACCATCTTCATCCTACGCCTCCCATGAATTGATAAATCTTAGGTCATCCACTTGAGGGAAAATTGCTACTGTCCTACAAAACTCTGCGCTTTGAAGCCCAACACGAGTCTACAAGAACAAGTTGTGTAGTAAACATCACGCCGCGACAGCCTTGTCTTGCGGCTACCTGCCACTGGCGATGTAGCCGCTCCGCCTCCTGTTGTGCGGTGTAGAGTGCCCTCAAGGGTAGTGCCAATGGCGTCAGTGGAGCCCTGGGGCGGTCTTGCCCTTGCCGGCGTGGGAGGTTTTGCCCTTGCCAGCACCGTCGGAGCCCTGGCGGCGAACTCGTCCTTCACGTGGCGTCCAATCTGGACACCATGGTCATGGCTACGCGGGAGGGGAGACGGGCTCCTCCTAGACTCGCTGGGGTGGGGACACTAGCTCCGGCTTAATGCAGTAGTGCGAAGGGGACATTGCCTCCTCATTGACCCACGCCGATGGCGGTGGTGCCGAGCCCATCTGACGGAGCGAGCGCTCCGTCATGATCTCCATCTGACAGATGAATTCTTCATACATTAGAGTCGCCTCCCCATGGAGGCGAGGCCGCTGCTCCAGCTACTGGTCCTCCTCGTCCCCAGAGGAGAGGATGATCTCCTCCTTGCCGGAGGAGCCGACTACCGACGCCGAGGATCTCGGGGAGCACGGGGAGCAGCGCCAGGATCCACTTGAGGATGAACTCCCTCCGCCGCCACCTGTCGGCGTGGACCATCCTCACTTCGGCATCGGAGAGGAGGAGGGGATCGTAGATACAGAGGTGTAGATGTGCATCGCTGGAGCACGTCTTATATAGCCGTGGCCAGGCCACGCGAACGGGTGGTCAGCCCACTTCAATGCGGCACAAGGGCCGGAGTACGGCAAGTTCGGATCTGAGCATCCACCTAAGCTAACAGAGAAACCGAAAAGGGGGAAAATGTGTGCATGCTCACAACTAAGTATTTGACAGCCATGCAAGTGGGGTTAGTGGCACAAGGACAAAAGCGAGACGGCGGAGCGAAAAGGAAACCACATCCATGAGGCCATAAGTCCAACTTCTGGCTCTCGACCCCAACTCGTCTTATGGCGAGCTCTGAAAACCACACCATTAGATTACCTAACTTAATAAACACTCTCAATTCAAACAATTTCTTACTTTGTATGGTGAAAGACCTTCTCATTCACATTAAAAAAATTATGAGCTCATTGATTGTTATTTCCATGAAACTTTTTACTGTGTGCTTACTTTCCAAGGCCGCCCTGGTCCATCAACAACAAGCTTTAAAAAAATGATGAGCTCATTGATTGTTATTTCCATTAAAAATTATGAGCTCATTGATTGTTATTTCCATGAAACTTTTTACTGTGTGCTTACTTTCCAAGGTCGCCCTGGTCCATCAACAACAAGCTTTAAAAAGAGCCAAACTTATGCAGACCGTTGGTAGGAAATTGCTTCAATGCCCGCTATGCGGCCTTCACGACCTAGCTAGGTCCCCTAGTGTCAATACATGATTTCAAATAGATGAAACATTCGTGTTTAGACATTCTATACAAAAACTAATGAAAAAATACCTTCAATCCAAACATGATCTTTACAGTGTAGAGTGAAACAACTTCTAATCTTCTATATTAAAAGCGAGAATTTATCATGGATTTATTTCCTATGGCTGGCTGAGGTCTTTAATTAGCTACAAGCTTCAAAAGGAGATGTCCTAAACTTATGTGGAATCTTGGTACTGTTGGGGAACGTAGTAATTTCAAAAAAATTCCTACGCACACGCAAGATCATGGTGATGCATAGCAACGAGAGGGGAGAGTGTTGTCTACGTACCAACGCAGACCGACTGCGGAAGCGATCACACAACGTAGAGGAAGTAGTCGTACGTCGTCCCGATCCGACCGATCCAAGCACCGTTACTCCGGCACCTCCGAGTTCTTAGCACACGTTCAGCTCGATGACGATCCTCGGGCTCCGATCCAGCAAAGCATCGAGGAAGAGTTCCGTCAGCATGACGGCGTGGTGACGATCTTGATGTACTACCGACGCAGGGCTTCGCCTAAGCACTACAACGGTATGATCGAGGTGGAATTTGGTGGCAGGGGGCACCACACACGGCTAAGGAACGATCTCAAGGATCAACTTGTGTGTCTAGAGGTGCCCCCTGCCCCCGTATATAAAGGATGAGAGGGGGAGGGCTGGCCGGCCAAGCAAGGGAGGCGCAGGAGGAGTCCTACTCCTACCGGGAGTAGGACTCCCCCCTCCAATCCTATTCCAACTAGGACTCCAAGGGGGAAAGAGAGAGAGAGAGGTGGCCGGCCACCTCTCCTAGTCCTAATAGGACTAGGGGAGGGGGGAGGCGCGCAGCCCTCCATGGCAGCCCCTTTCACCTTTCCACTAAGGCCCATGTAGGCCCATTTGGCTCTCGGGGGGTTCCGGTAACCCTCCCGGTAATCCGGTAAAATCCCGATTTCACCCGGAACACTTCCGATGTCCAAACATAGGCTTCCAATATATCAATCTTTATGTCTCAACCATTTCGAGACTCCTCGTCATGTCTGTGATCACATCCGGGACTCCGAACAACCTTCGGTACATCAAAATGCATAAACTCATAATAACTATCATCGTAACGTTAAGCGTGCGGACCCTACGGTTCGAGAACAATGTAGACATGACCGAGACACGTCTCCGGTCAATAACCAATAGCGGGACCTGGATGCCCATATTGGCTCCTACATATTCTACGAAGATCTTTATCGGTCAGACCGCATAACAATATACGTTGTTCCCTTTGTCATCGGTATGTTACTTGCCCGAGATTCGATCGTCGGTATCCAATACCTAGTTCAATCTCGTTACTGGCAAGTCTCTTTACTCGTTCCGTAATACATCATCTCACAACTAACATCTTAGTTATAATGCTTGCAAGGCTTATGTGATGTGTATTACCGAGAGGGCCTAGAGATACCTCTCCGACACTCGGAGTGACAAACCCTAATCTCGAAATACGCCAACCCAACATCTACCATTGGAGACACCTGTAGTACTCCTTTATAATCACCCAGTTACGTTGTGATGTTTGGTAGTACCCAAAGTGTTCGTCCGGTAAACGGGAGTTGCATAATCTCATAGTTATAGGAACATGTATAAGTCATGAAGAAAGCAATAGCAACATACTAAACGATCGGGTGCTAAGCTAATGGAATGGGTCATGTCAATCAGATCATTCAACTAATGATGTGACCTCGTTAATCAAATAACAACTCTTTGTTCATGGTTAGGAAACATAACCATCTTTGATTAACGAGCTAGTCAAGTAGAGGCATACTAGTGACACTCTGTTTGTCTATGTATTCACACATGTATTATGTTTCCGGTTAATACAATTCTAGCATGAATAATAAACATTTATCATGATATAAGGAAATAAATAATAACTTTATTATTGCCTCTAGGGCATATTTCCTTCAGTCTCCCACTTGCACTAGAGTCAATAATCTAGATTACACAGTAATGATTCTAACACCCATGGAGCCTTGGTGCTGATCATGTTTTGCTCGTGGAAGAGGCTTAGTCAACGGGTCTGCAACATTCAGATCCGTATGTATCTTGCAAATCTCTATGTCTCCCACCTGGACTAGATCCCGGATGGAGTTGAAGCGTCTCTTGATGTGTTTGGTCCTTTTGTGAAATCTGGATTCCTTTGCCAAAGCAATTGCACCAGTATTGTCACAAAAGATTTTCATTGGACCCGATGCACTAGGTATGACACCTAGATCGGATATGAACTCCTTCATCCAGACTCCTTCGTTCGCTGCTTCCGAAGCAGCTATGTACTCCGCTTCACATGTAGATCCCGCTATGACGCTTTGTTTAGAACTGCACCAACTGACAGCTCCACCATTTAAAGTAAACACGTATCCGGTTTGCGATTTAGAATCGTCCGGATCAGTGTCAAAGCTTGCATCAACGTAACCTCTTACGGTGAGCTCTTTGTCACCTCCATATACGAGAAACATATCCTTAGTCCTTTTCAGGTATTTCAGGATGTTCTTGACCGCTGTCCAGTGATCCACTCCTGGATTACTTTGGTACCTCCCTGCTAAACTCATAGCAAGGCACACATCAGGTCTGGTACACAGCATTGCATACATGATAGAGCCTATGGCTGAACCATAGGGAACATCTTTCATTTTCTCTCTATCTTCTGCAGTGGTCGGGCATTGAGTCTGACTCAACTTCACACCTTGTAACACAGGCAAGAACCCTTTCTTTGCTTGATCCATTTTGAACTTCTTCAAAATCTTGTCAAGGTATGTGCTTTGTGAAAGTCCAATTAAGCGCCTTGATCTATCTCTATAGATCTTTATGCCTAATATGTAAGCTGCTTCCCCGAGGTCTTTCATCGAAAAACTTTTATTCAAGTATCCCTTTATGCTATCCAGAAATTCTATATCATTTCCAATCAGCAATATGTCATCCACATATAATATCAGAAATGCTACAGAGCTCCCACTCACTTTCTTGTAAATACAGGCTTCTCCCAAAGTCTGTATAAAGCCAAATGCTTTGATCACACTATCAAAGCGTTTATTCCAACTCCGAGATGCTTGCACCAGTCCATAAATGGATCGCTGGAGTTTGCATACTTTGTTACCTCTCTTTGGATCGACAAAACCTTCTGGTTGCATCATATACAACTCTTCTTCCAGAAATCCATTCAGGAATGCAGTTTTGACATCCATCTGCCATATTTCATAATCATAAAATGCGGCAATTGCTAACATGATTCTGACGGACTTAAGCATCGCTACGGGTGAGAAGGTCTCATCGTGGTCAAGCCCTTGAACTTGTCGAAAACCTTTTGCGACAAGTCGAGCTTTATAGACAGTAATATTACCGTCAGCGTCAGTCTTTTTCTTGAAGATCCATTTATTCTCAATTGCTTGCCAATCATCGGGCAAGTCAACCAAAGTCCATACTTTGTTCTCATACATGGATCCCATCTCAGATTTCATGGCCTCAAGCCACTTTGCGGAATCTGGGCTCACCATCGCTTCTTCATAGTTCGTAGGTTCATCATGATCTAGTAGCATGACTTCCAGAATTGGATTGTCGTACCACTCTGGTGCGGATCTTACTCTGGTTGATCTACGTGGTTCAGTAGTATCTTGTCCTGAAGTTTCATGATCATCATCATTAGCTTCCTCACTAATTGGTATAGGTGTCGCAGAAACAGTTTTCTGTGATGTACTATTTTCCAATAAGGGAGCAGGTACAGTTACCTCGTCAAGTTCTACTTTCCTCCCACTCACTTCTTTCGAGAGAAACTCCTTCTCTAGAAATGATCCATTCTTAGCAACGAATGTCTTGCCTTCGGATCTGTGATAGAAGGTATACCCAACAATCTCCTTTGGGTATCCTATGAAGACACATTTCTCCGCTTTGGGTTCGAGCTTATCAGGTTGAAGTTTTTTCACATAAGCATCACAGCCCCAAACTTTAAGAAACGACAACTTTGGTTTCTTGCCAAACCATAGTTCATAAGGCGTCGTCTCAACGGATTTTGATGGTGCCCTATTTAACGTGAATGCGGCCGTCTCTAAAGCATAACCCCAAAACGATAGCGGTAAATCAGTAAGAGACATCATAGATCGCACCATATCTAGTAAAGTACGATTACGACATTCGGACACACCATTACGCTGTGGTGTTCCGGGTGGCGTGAGTTGCGAAACTATTCCACAATTTTTCAAATGTACACCAAACTCGTAACTCAAATATTCTCCTCCACGATCAGATCGTAGAAACTTTATTTTCTTGTTACGATGATTTTCAACTTCACTCTGAAATTCCTTGAACTTTTCAAATGTTTCAGACTTATGTTTCATTAAGTAGATATACCCATATCTGCTTAAATCATCTGTGAAGGTGAGAAAATAACGATATCCGCCACGAGCCTCAATATTCATCGGACCACATACATCGGTATGTATAATTTCCAATAAATCTGTTGCTCTCTCCATAGTACCGGAGAACGGTGTTTTAGTCATCTTGCCTATGAGGCACAGTTCGCAAGTACCAAGTGATTCATAATCAAGTGGTTCCAAAATCCCATCAGTATGAAGTTTCTTCATGCGCTTTACACCGATATGACCTAAACGGCAGTGCCACAAATAAGTTGCACTATCATTATCAACTCTGCATCTTTTGGCTTCTACATTATGAATATGTGTATCACTACTATCAAGATTCAACAAGAATAGACCACTCTTCAAAGGTGCATGACCATAAAAGATATTACTCATATAAATAGAACAACCATTATTCTCTGATTTAAATGAATAACTGTCTCGCATTAAACAAGATCCAGATATAATGTTCATGCTCAACGCTGGCACCAAATAACAATTATTTAGGTCTAATATTAATCCCGAAGGTAGATGTAGAGGTAGCGTGCCGACCGCGATCACATCGACTTTGGAACCGTTTCCCACGCGCATCGTCACCTCGTCCTTTGCTAGTGTCCGCTTATTCCGTAGTCCCTGTTTCGAGTTGCAAATATTAGCAACAGAACCAGTATCAAATACCCAGGTGCTACTGCGAGCTCTAGTAAGGTACACATCAATAACATGTATATCACATATACCTTTGTTCACCTTGCCATCCTTCTTATCCGCCAAATACTTGGGGCAGTTCCGCTTCCAGTGACCAGTCTGCTTGCAGTAGAAGCACTCAGTTTCAGGCTTAGGTCCAGACTTGGGTTTCTTCTCCTGAGCAGCAACTTGCTTGCTGTTCTTTTTGAAGTTCCCCTTCTTCTTCCCTTTGCCCTTTTTCTTGAAACTAGTGGTCTTGTTGACCATCAACACTTGATGCTTCTTCTTGATTTCTACCTCCGCAGCTTTCAGCATTGCGAAGAGCTCGGGAATAGTCTTGTTCATCCCTTGCATATTATAGTTCATCACGAAGCTCTTGTAGCTTGGTGGCAGTGATTGGAGAATTCTGTCAATGACGCAATCATCTGGAAGATTAACTCCCATCTGAATCAAGTGATTATTATACCCAGACATTTTAAGTATATGCTCACTGACAGAACTGTTCTCCTCCATCTTGCAGCTATAGAACTTATTGGAGACTTCATATCTCTTAATTCGGGCATTTGCTTGAAATATTAACTTCAACTCCTGGAACATCTCATATGCTCCATGACGTTCAAAACATCGTTGAAGTCCCGATTCTAAGCCGTAAAGCATGGCACACTGAACTATCGAGTAGTCATCAGCTTTGCTCTGCCAGATGTTCATAACATCTGGCGTTGCTCCAGCAGCAGGCCTGGCACCCATCGGTGCTTCCAGGACGTAATTCTTCTGTGCAGCAATGAGGATAATCCTTAGGTTACGGACCCAGTCCGTGTAATTGCTACCATCATCTTTCAACTTTTCTTTCTCAAGGAACGCATTAAAATTCAACGGAACAACAGCACGAGCCATCTATCTACAATCAACATAAACAAGCAAGATACTATCAGGTACTAAGTTCATGATAAGTTTAAGTTTAGTTAATCAAATTACTTAGGAACTCCCACTTAGATAGACATCCCTCTAATCCTCTAAGTGATCACGTGATCCAAATCAACTAAACCATAACCGATCATCACGTGAGATGGAGTAGTTTTCAATGGTGAACATCGTTATGTTGATCATATCTACTATATGATTCACGCTCGATCTTTCGGTCTCTGTGTTCCGAGGCCATATCTGCATATGCTAGGCTCGTCAAGTTTAACCTGAGTATTCTGCGTGTGCAAAACTGGCTTGCACCCGTTGTAGATGGACGTAGAGCTTATCACACCCGATCATCACGTGGTGTCTGGGCACGACGAACTTTGGCAACGGTGCATACTCAGGGAGAACACTTCTTGATAATTTAGTGAGAGATCATCTTATAATGCTACCGTCAATCAAAGCAAGATAAGATGCATAAAAGATAAACATCACATGCAATCAATATAAGTGATATGATATGGCCATCATCATCTTGTGCTTGTGATCTCCATCTCCGAAGCACCGTCATGATCACCATCGTCACCGGCGCGACACCTTGATCTCCATCGTAGCATCGTTGTCGTCTCGCCAATCTTATGCTTCCACGACTATCACTACCGCTTAGTAATAAAGTAAAGCATTACATCGCGATTGCATTGCATACAATAAAGCGACAACCATATGGCTCCTGCCAGTTGCCGATAACTTGGTTACAAAACATGATCATCTCATACAATAAAATCAGCATCATGCCTTGACCATATCACATCACAACATGCCCTGCAAAAACAAGTTAGACGTCCTCTACTTTGTTGTTGCAAGTTTTACGTGGCTGCTACGGGCTTAAGCAAGAACTCATCTCAGCTACGCATCAAAACCACAACGATAGTTTGTCAAATAGACTCCGTTTTAACCTTCTCAAGGACCGGGCGTAGCCACACTCGGTTCAACTAAAGTTGGAGAGACAGTCGCCTACAAGCCATCTATGTGCAAAGCACGTCGAGGGAACCGGTCTCGCGTAAGCGTACGCGTAAGGTTGGTCCGGGTCGTCTCGTCCAACAATACCGCCGAACCAAAGTATGACATGCTGGTAGGCAGTATGACTTGTATCGCCCACAACTCACTTGTGTTCTACTTGTGCAAATAACATCAAACCATAAAACCTAGGCTCGGATGCCACTGTTGGGGAACGTAGTAATTTCAAAAAAAATTCCTACGCACACGCAAGATCATGGTGATGCATAGCAACGAGAGGGGAGAGTGTTGTCTACGTACCAACGCAGACCGACTGCGGAAGCGATCACACAACGTAGGGGAAGTAGTCGTACGTCTTCCCGATCCGACCGATCCAAGCACCGTTACTCCGGCACCTCTGAGTTCTTAGCACACGTTCAGCTCGATGACGATCCTCGGGCTCCGATCCAGCAAAGCGTCGAGGAAGAGTTCCGTCAGCACGACGGCGTGGTGACGATCTTGATGTACTACCGACGCAGGGCTTCACCTAAGCACTACAACGGTATGATCGAGGTGGAATTTGGTGGCAGGGGCACCGCACACGGCTAAGGAACGATCTCAAGGATCAACTTGTGTGTCTAGAGGTGCCCCCTGCCCCTGTATATAAAGGATGAGAGGGGGAGGGCTGGCCGGCCAAGCAAGGGAGGCGCAGGAGGAGCCCTACTCCTACCGGGAGTAGGACTCCCCCCTCCAATCCTATTCCAACTAGGACTCCAAGGGGGAAAGAGAGAGAGAGGTGGCCGGCCACCTCTCCTAGTCCTAATAGGACTAGGGGAGGGGGGGAGGCGCGCAGCCCTCCATGGCAGCCCCTTTCACCTTTCCACTAAGGCCCATGTAGGCCCATTTGGCTCCCGGGGGGTTCCGGTAACCCTCCCGGTAATCCGGTAAAAACCCGATTTCACTCGGAACACTTCCGATGTCCAAACATAGGCTTCCAATATATCAATCTTTATGTCTCGACCATTTCGAGACTCCTCGTCATGTCCGTGATCACATCCGGGACTCCGAACAACCTTCGGTACATCAAAATGCATAAACTCATAATAATTGTCATCGTAACGTTAAGCGTGCGGACCCTACGGTTCGAGAACAATGTAGACATGACCGAGACACGTCTCCGGTCAATAACCAATAGCGGGACCTGGATGCCCATATTGGCTCCTACATATTCTACGAAGATCTTTATCGGTCAGACCGCATAACAATATACGTTGTTCCCTTTGTCATCGGTATGTTATTTGCCCGAGATTCGATCGTCGGTATCCAATACCTAGTTCAATCTCGTTACTGGCAAGTCTCTTTACTCGTTCTGTAATACATCATCTCACAACTAACATCTTAGTTATAATGCTTGCAAGGCTTATGTGATGTGTATTACCGAGAGGGCCTAGAGATACCTCTCCGACACTCGGAGTGACAAACCCTAATCTCGAAATACGCCAACCCAACATCTACCATTGGAGACACCTGTAGTACTCCTTTATAATCACCCAGTTACGTTGTGACGTTTGGTAGTACCCAAAGTGTTCGTCCGGTAAACGGGAGTTGCATAATCTCATAGTTATAGGAACATGTATAAGTCATGAAGAAAGCAATAGCAACATACTAAACGATCGGGTGCTAAGCTAATGGAATGGGTCATGTCAATCAGATCATTCAACTAATGATGTGACCTCGTTAATCAAATAACAACTCTTTGTTCATGGTTAGGAAACATAACCATCTTTGATTAACGAGCTAGTCAAGTAGAGGCATACTAGTGACACTCTGTTTGTCTATGTATTCACACATGTATTATGTTTCCGGTTAATACAATTCTAGCATGAATAATAAACATTTATCATGATATAAAGAAATAAATAATAACTTTATTATTGCCTCTAGGGCATATTTCCTTCAGGTACAAATATGCTCTTCTTCAACTTGACAAGAGCAACGCCAATGCTTAAATTTTGGAAGCCATTTCAACCAAGAAACATACTTCTAGAGGCTTCCTTTATACTGAATTTCCTATGGCGGTTAGCCTATGCACAAGCCTAAAACTTTTAGAAAGGTGTTTTGCTTTGGTACGAAATCATACATGAATCTTCCCAAAGAGGACACACCGATTAACAAACAAGTATTTTCCATGCAATGACAACAAGCACCCACCTAAGCTAACAGGGAAACCAAAAAGGGAAAAAATGTGTGCATGCACAACCAAGTATTTGACAACCAAGCAAGTGGGGTTTTTGAGTGACACAGGGACAAACATGAGAGGTGGAGCGAAAGAGAAATCACATCCATAAGGCCATAAATCCAACTTCTAGCCCTCGACCACTCCTCGTCTTATGGTGAGCTCCGAATACCACTCCATTAGATTACTTAACTTAATAAACATTCTCAATTCAAACAAAGTTTGCATGGTGAAAGACCTTCTCATTCACATTTAAAAAATCTATGAGCTCATTGATTGTTATTTGCATGATTTTTTTACCATGTGCTTACTTCCCAAGGCCGCCCTGGTCCATCAACAACAAGCTTAAAAAAGAGTCTTTCCAAACTTATGTGGATCGTTGGTGGGAAATTGCTTCAACGCCCGCTAAGTGGCCTTCATGACCTAGTTAGGTCCCTTAGTGTCTATACATGATTTCAAATAGATGAAGCATTCGTGTTTATACATTCCATAAAAAAACTTATGAAAAAATACCTTCAATCCAAACATGATCTTTACAGTGTAGGGTGAAACAACTTCTAATCTGCTATATTAAAAGCGAGAATTTATCATGGATTTATGTCCTATTGTCGGCTGAGGTCTGTAGCCACAAGATTGAAAAGGAGACATCCAAAACTTATGCAGACTCTTTGTACAAATATGCTCTTCTTCAACTTGACAAGAGCAACAAATAATGCTCAAATAACAGAAGTTGTTTCAAACAAGAAACATGCTTTCCAATGGCGGTTAGCCTATGCGCAAGTCTAAACCGTTTGAAAAGGTGTTTTGCTTTGGTCCGAAATCACACACAAAGCTGCCCAAAGAGGACACACTGATTAACAAACAAGGCATTTTCCATGCAAGGACAAAAAACACTCAACTAAGCTAACGGAGAAACCGAAAAAGGGAAAAAGTGTGCATGCCCACAACAAAGTTTTTGACTGCCAGGCAAGGGGGTTTGTGAGTGACACAGGGGCAAAAGTGAAATGGTGGAGTGAATAAGAAACCACACCCCTGAGGCAAAAAATCTAACTTCTGACCCACGACCCTCCTCTCCAGGCGAGCTTTGAAAACCACACCATCAAATTACTTAACTTCATAAACACTCTCAATTCAAACAAAATCTTACTTTCCATGGTGAAAACCCTACTCATTTGCTTACTTCCCAAGGTCGCCCCCAGTCCATCTATGACAAGCTTAAAAAAAGAGGCTTTTCCGAACTTATGTGGAGCATTGGAAGAAAATTGCTTCAACGTCTTCTAAGCGGCTTTCACGACCTAGATAGGTCTCCTAATGCTTATACATGGTTTCAAATAAATGAAACATTCGTGTTTAGACAAACTTATGAAAAAATACCTTCAATCCAGACATGATCTTACAGTGTAGGGTGAAACAACTTCTAATCTGCTATATTAAAAAAGACAATTTACCATGGGCTTATTTTCTATGGCCGACATAATTCATTAGCTACAAACTTCAAAATGAGGCTTCCTAAACTTAGGTGGACTCTTGTTACAAATATGATGGTCTTTGATTCGTCAAGATCAACAACTAATGCCCAAATTTCAGAAGTTATTTCAAACAAAAAACATGCGTCTGGGTGTTTCCTTTATACCTAATTTTCTATGTGGTTAGCATATGCACAATCCTAAACCATTTGGAAATGTGTTTTGCTTTGGTATGAAGCCGCACATGAAGTTGCCCAAAGAGGACACACCAAGTTACAAACAAGGAATTTTCCATGCAATGACAACAAGCACCCACCTAAGCTAACAGAGAAACCAAAAAAGGAATGTGCATGCCCATAACCAAGTATTTGACTGTCATGCAAGAGGGGGGTGTGAGTGACATAGGGGCAAAAGCGAGATGGTGGAGCGAATAAGAAACCACACCCTTGAGGCCACAAATCAACCTTCTGGCCCTCGACCCCCCTCGTCTCTAGGCAAGCTTTGAAAAGAAAACCATCAAATTACTTAACTTCATAAACACTATCAATCCAAACAAAATCTTACTTTTCATGGTGAAAACCCTACTCATTTGCATTATGTAAAACCCGTGAGCTCATTGATTGTTATTTCAATGAAACTATTTTACCGTTTGCTTACTTCCCAAGGCCGCTCCAGTCCATCAATGACAAGCTTAAAAAGAGGCTTTTCCGAACTTATGCAGAGTGTTGGCAGAAAATTGCTTCAACATCTTCTAAGCGGCTTTCACGATCTAGCTAGGTCTCCTAATGTCTATACATGGTTTCAAATAAATGAAAGATTCGTGTTTAGACAAACTTATGAAAAAATACCTTCAATCCAAACATGATCTTAAAATGTAGGGCGAAACAACTTCTAATATGTTACATTAAAAGAGATAATTTACCATGGGCTTATTTTCTATGGCTGACCTAGTTGATTAGCTAAAAGCTTCAAAATGAGGCTTCCTGGACTTAGGTGGACTTTTGTTACAAATATGCTCATCTTTGATTTGTCAAGAGCAACAACTAATGCTCCAATTTCAGAAGTTGTTTCAAACAAAAACATATTTCTAGATACTTCCTTTGTACCTAATTGTATATGGTTGTTAGCCTAAGCATAAGCCTAAACCATTTGGAAAGGTTTTTTGCTTTGGTATGAAGTCGCGCATGAAGTTGCCCAAAGAGGACACACCAAGTAACAAACAAGGCATTTTCCATGCAATGACAACAAGCACCCACCTAAGCTAACAGAGAAACCGAGAAAGGCAAAAATGTGCATGCCCACAACCAAGTATTTGACTACCATTTAGGGGGGTGGGGTTGTGAGTGACACAGGGGCAAAAGCGAGATGGTGGAGCGAATAAGAAACCACACCCTTGAGACCACAAATCAAACTTCTGGCCCCCGACCCCTCCTCATCTCCAGGAGAGCCCTTGTAACCACACCGTCAAATGGGCCGACATTGACGATCAACCTCACCACCATAAACCTCGAAGCACTTATCTCGAACATGCCAATCTTTTGTAGGGCTTCCGATGCCCAATCTTTTGCAGGGCTTCCCATGATGTGTTGTGGCTCTTGGGTGCCCAATTTGAAGGCACACCACCGGTGGGTAGCTTGCCTTAAGTTTATCCTGCAATGGTGGCTGACTATAATTGCATCGTGGAACCACATTGCCCCAGCAGTTGTTCTGAGGCTCCCTTCATATGGGCCAGGAAAAAAAACATGTGATTTCAAGTAGATGAACAACCATGTTATGTGAACACATTGCATAACTTAAAAAATACTCTCAATCCCAACAAAACCATATATACTCTCTATGGTGAAACACCTTCTCATCAACATTATAAAAAAGCCATAAGCTCATTGATTGTTATTTTGGTGAAAACACTTATTGGGTGCTTAAAAATGGAGATGCTCTCAGATATTGTGGGAACTATTGGCAGAAAATTTCTCTTCTTCGAGTACTCGACAAGAACAACCAATGCTCAAATTTTAGAAGCCATTTCAACCAAGAAACATGCTTCCTGGATGTTCCTCATGCCAAAGCTCCTATAGCAATCGATCTCTGCACAAGTCTAAACCTGTTGCGGTTTTCGAGGCGTGCTACTCCCCTTGTTTTCGAGGCGTGCTACTCCCCTTGTTCCAAAATACTTGAATGTCCCGAGTCAAGCTTCTTCAAGTTTGACCAAGTCTGTAGAAAAACATACGAACATATACAACACCAGATTAAATCCATTAGATTCATCATAACATATATTTTAACACTATACGTATATTTGATGTTAAGACATCATCACTTGTTTCTATAAAGTTGGTCAAACTCAAAGAAGTTTTATTCGAAAAAAACTCAAAGAAGTTTGACTTAATACAAACCAAACGAACGGAGCGTACGGTAGAAACTGCACACGCAAGCTGCCCAGAGAGGAGAGACCAGGGAAGAATAACACCGAGCAAGCGGGGCATTTTTTTCCACCCAGCAGCAAGCACCCACCAAGGGGAGAGAGATGGAAAACAAAACAAGTGAATGTGCGTCCAGCCTCAGCCAAGCGTTGGGTTGCCACGGAAGGGGGGTGCGAGGGCGACGCGGGGGCAAAAGCGAGATGGTGGAGCGAATCAAAAACCGCACCCCTGAAGGCCACAAACCCAACTTGTGGCTCTCTGCCCGCGCCCGTGGCCCCCGCCACCCCCCCTTTCTTCCTCCTTAAAACCGGACTATCCCCAATCCCATCCACCCTCAGTAGCTCCAGCCACCCGGAGGCCAAAAAATCTCTCCCTCCCTCCATCGCGCCATACCTCGCCGCCTACTGCTCCTCCTTGTCTGCGAGCGAGCGTCGCACAGTAGGGATTAGCAGCAGTGGCCCGGTCCAAGAAAGCAAAATTCCCAAGAACGAAGCAGCGGGGGAGCACATAGCCTCCAAGAGAGAGACAGAGCGGCTTTGCTGTTCGGGAGACGGCCGGCGACAGAGATGGGGCAGCTCAGGGCGGCGCCGGGAGGCGGCAGCGGGGACTGCCTGATCAAGCTGTTCGGGAAGACCATCCCCGTGCCGGACGCCGGCGCCGGAGACGTCGTCGACAAGGTTGGTGCTCATGCACTCCTCCTTCTTCGTGTTCTTGTATAGGAACTTGGGAATTTTGATTGGTTTATTTACTGAGCCTAGGGGGGGAAAGTTCATTTTTGAAGCCTGTTTTCTTTGGCTTTGGAGCTGATCATGGCGAGGAGTCTAGTCATCGGGTCTTAAGCATGGAGTTCCCTGCCTATTTCGGGAGATAGTAGCATCGGTTAAGCGTTAAGCACGCAGGTTTAGCTCCCATCAGCAAGAGAATTTCGCCTTTGCTGCTCTCTAATAGCAGCAGTTTTCAGTACTACTACGTGATCTAGTTGTCTGAACATCATCTGGACTTTGGAAAGAAAGGCCTTGGCCTCTTTCAATGGGTCGTTTTCGCGTGCTTCCAAGGATTTTGCTGAAAGTGGCTACTACTATGTGGTGCCGTAACCTACTGGACTTCAGAGCTTGAGATGCATCAGACTCTGAGTAGATCACCCACTGCAAATTAAAGCACCATAGCTTCTTTTCACTAACAGATAAGAACCGAAACATTAATATTTTTTTGTCAAATTTTACACTTGGAGATAGCATGTGCAGTCACAGGTCAATAACCCGAATATAAACCATGGGTGTGAACTTCTAAATTCACAGCAAAAGAATTGCAAAGGACCTCATCGGGATTTTCTGTATGTTTACAGGACCTTCAGCACAGAGGCAGCAGCGCCACGGCTGAACCGAAGGTGCAAGAAATCGCCCCTCAGGACTCCACGGGCTCGCCTCCGCAGCAGCCGGAGGTTGTGGACGTCGAGGACCCATCCGCTGCCAAGAACTCGGCAGCAGATCAACAAGATGAAGAGCAGGGGGACATGGCGAACCAGAAGGAGAAGCTCAAGAAGCCTGACAAGATCCTGCCCTGCCCCCGGTGCAGCAGCATGGACACCAAGTTCTGCTACTACAACAACTACAACATCAACCAGCCGCGCCACTTCTGCAAGAACTGCCAGAGGTACTGGACGGCCGGAGGTGCCATGCGCAACGTGCCCGTGGGCGCGGGCCGCCGCAAGAGCAAGAGTCTGTCGGCCGCCTCCCACTTCCTTCAGAGGATAAGGGCTGCTCTGCCCGGTGATCCTCTCTGCACCCCGGTCAACACCAACGGCACGGTGCTCAGCTTCGGCTCCGATGCGTCCACCTTGGACGTCTCAGAACAGATGAAGCACGTAAAGGAGCTCAGCTCAGTAACCCGGACTGAGAACACCGATGCCCCGTCAGTAGGGTCTTCTGCTGAAGGATGGGCAAAGGGAGAAGAGTCGAGCCAAATGAACCCGAGGGAGAGAGTTGCAGCAGATAGATCCGCAAATTTTGTGCAGCATCCGTGCATGAACGGGGCAGCCATGTGGCCATTCAGTTGTGCACCACCACCTGCCTATTTCGCCTCAAACGTAGCAATTCCATTCTATCCAGCTGCTGCTGCTGCCTACTGGGGCTGCATGGTTCCGGGAGCCTGGAACACTCCATGGCAGCCACAGCCGCAGCCGCAGCCGCAGTCTCAGTGTCAATCTAGCTCACCACCTAGTGCTGCTTCTCCGGTATCGACAATGTCCAGTTGCTTCCAATCCCGAAAGCATCCTAGAGACGGTGATGAGGAAAGAGATACCAAGGGTAATGGCAAGGTGTGGGTGCCCAAGACGATCCGGATCGATGACGTAGATGAGGTGGCCAGGAGTTCTATCTGGTCACTTATTGGGATCAAGGGCGACAAGGAGGAGAAGGATGATGGCAAAGGGTGTAAGCTTGCAAGGGTTTTTGATCCAAAGGATGAGGCAAAGACGTCAAGCCACAGAGGTAACAATAGCCTGCCATTCTTGAAGGGGAACCCAGCTGCACTGTCGCGCTCAGTCAACTTCCATGAGAGATCTTGAGCACCATCTGGAAATTCTTCATGCTGCCTTCTGCTACTATAAAACCATGTAGCATGATACAGCTGAAATTTTGTACATTAGATAATTGTATACTACTAGATAAGAGACATGGAGTGTTCAACATAGCTATAATCAGAACCTGTAACTGTAGCTGTACTAGGTAACTTGTAGATAGCTATTTGGGTTGGGGAAGATTGGGAGCAGAAGTTCCTGTATCTGTAGATAAATATGATATATTGATTGGAATATTTGGCACGAATACCTCTGCGCGATAGCACCGAAACAATTGGTAGCTGTCTGATTCCATTGTATAAAAGAAATGGGCCCACTGCATCCTTGGAAATGTGATACTATGTGCATATCTCCAGCTTGTTTCCATTTGTCTATTTCTTCTAATATAAGAATTTGCACAGATAGCAGAAACAGTATCTGATACATTTGTTCGTTTCTCCCTTTCTTTTTCTTTGTTTTCTCATCCTTATAGTTGAGATAATTGGGTTATGAAAGTGATGCAAAAAGTGGAGGAAGGCATGGAAGGAAGAAAGAAAGTGATAGGCAACTACTGGATGACCCACTAACCTTAAATGTGACAACTAATATATTATCTCCTTCACACATACTGCAAACTGTCCTGCATAAAGAAAACCAATAAGTAAAGATGAGCACAAAGAAAATCTTCAAGTCCATGCATGGTCTCATATGAATATCATTTTTTTTCCATGGTCATATGAATATCTCAGAAGCGTACTTAAGTAGATCAACATTTTATCATGTGGTAAGGAAGTAACATCAGGAGCTGACAAAAAAGTAGTGTCTGAAAGTTGTGCCATCCCATCAACAAAGACACTGGTAGTCCTACAAACAAACAGAGTGTGGGCGGCGGGTATAGACTGGTACATACCACTAAACAAAAATTTCTATCTGTTAGGTAACATCCTACCTTTCAAATGTTTCAACAACATGCATTATTGCCCCCATTCATTCTGCTTTTCAGTCATTGGCATCTGGCAGTGCCACTTCCACTCACACCATCGTCAACCAGTTTGACCTTTAATAGGCTACATGTTTGACCTTCTATCAAACTTCCAATATAATGGTCATCTGATTGCTGGTCAATGGTTATCAGAACACACAAAAAATGTGCAGCCCCCTCCCTCCTCTAAGGCAAAGACACAACCAGAATAAAACATACTACGGTTTCCAACCAAGCATACCTCTGATTCTCAATATTATTGACTTTGTTTTTATCTTTCAGCAGTATTCTCATGGTCAGAACACATGTTTAATATGGTTTAATATGATGTGCTAAAAATAGGTCTATGATTCTGCATACTTAACAGGAAAATAACCGTATTTCCTCAAGTATTGGGGGCACAGTGGCCATCATGTCTATCCATGGGACTTTCGGCCACGTTACGAAAGAAGTGATGCAATACTTTAAATAAAAGAGTTAAAGGTCAAACACAACAAGCAGTTGTCACTTTTTTATAGCACCAGTTGCCTTTTGGTGTCTTCACATAATTGGCAGCTAAAACCTTAAGGATGTTAACTTTACCAAACTTTTGTAGCGCACTTTCCCATCAAAGGCGCATAACGCAAAAGCTGCACTAGAGTGCTAAAGTGGATAACACTGTTCACTAGAAGAATAACTACTTTCAAGTCCTCAGTCCACACTAAGTATTTAACAAATTCATCGTACTTGCTTTGAACACTATTTATATGTGAAGACAAGCTTAATACCAAAATAAAAATAAAACTGAAAGATATATGACAGTGGGATTTCAACATACCCACCGTGGAGGCGTGGACACGGTTACAGCACAGAGCATGAAAGAAAGTAAGCATGCAAGCAAGCTGACCTCTCGAGTGTTTGACTACAACGGAACACCTAGAACACGCAATTTGTAAACATTCAAACTTCAGGCCTATCTATGCATGAATAAGAAAAGACAAATGGACAGAAACAGTGAGGTTTGGGTTACTATTACTCTATTAGTATGTATCATCACTCCTGTAGTTCCTCTAGATCTGGAGCATCAGACGGTCTGTATCCTTATGCTATTAATTTAGCTAGCTACAGGTGAAACTTTTGGGGATAATCTGGCAGCATACTTCTTTTCAAATATAAACAAAAATTAGCAAGTAAGATTCGGATGTAATAAATAAATTTTAAACAGTGAAATGCTGTATGCATGTGGCATGGTGCTCTTAAAAGAAGATACACATATCAAGGATAGTGAGTTGGCGACTTCTGGTGAAGTAATTTAGCATATCAACAACAATCAATAAACCTATGAAGATAAATATGCCATGATCACTGGACAGTCTTAACATATGAAGGACAGGTCTATTTAGAGTTTTAGGTTACTAAAAGATTCACATTAACGCAACATTTTGCCTATTTCGAGCTGTAGAAAACATGCAGCGAATTGCACTAAATTCCAACTCAGACACTGGAGTTAACTTATACTCAGGTTTGAGATTTCAGAAGCAGTATAAGAATGTAGAAATAAGTTTCAGGAAGTACTGCAAAAAATCCCAAGACAGCCAGTCATTGTCGCTTCAGTGTCATCACCATGCCTTGGATCTGGATATTGCATCATTTGTGGCTTGTGAACCGAGATCATACATCTGCATGTCTCCACATCCACTCATATATCTGTGGATACAAATGTCAGATCAATCAATTCACATGGAAAGATTGCATTATCTGTGCAAAATCCTGTATACGGTGACTGCACTTTCGAGCTGGGGTATTGAACACAAGAAAGTACAAGCCCTGAATCAGGATTCAGTATCTTTGCCCATCATCCTGGCGTCCTGCCAAGCAGCTAAGATGACACAGCTCATCCTGATAGTCAATCCTCTGGATTGTGGACAAAAGAATGCATAAAGCTTCTCAATACATGATAGCCTTGATTCAGTATTTTACAAAAAGAAGTAACCATAAGTCTATAAGTATATACAACAGCACAAACGTTAAAATAGAACACACAAAATTCAGCTGTCGGTCTGTAGATTATCTGGATCACAGCATTAAATCAAATTGAACATTCTTCCTATGGCTTTTACTTGCATACTATTTCCAGATAAATTGTATGACTGTAAAATTGGCATGGTAAAGGACTGGAGTAACAAAAGATAAACTCCGTACTGAACACAACATATATTGGGCTGCAAAATAGCAGATCCTTTTTCCTTGGATAATTCACTCAAAGTGTCAAATTACAGACAAATAACTGATAATATTTGACACAACCATCAACCAAGCTTTCTCTTCACAGATTCGAGGCAACTGCTCAAAGCTGGTTAACATCACATCAGATATGTTCATTTCTTCATTGGATTTTGCAGCCCCCTGAATCTGGCCCTCGTCGAACATTCCCGAAGGCAGAGAGTTCAAAAAGATCCATATCACGTCCTGAGGAAATCAGACAAGAGTTACTTAGCAAGTTGGGTGTCTGAATAAATTTTGTGCTCAGTGACTGCCTCACTAAAGGCAGCAGGCTCATTCAAGGTAGACATTACTTACCTGAAACCCGACAATATGCGCTTCTCTGTGCTAGTTCAGATTTGGATATCTCAGTATTGTTCCCTTTAGATCGATTCACAGTAGCCTGCAAGTACGATTTGATATATCAGTTATGCTCTATAGAATAAACTGATTCGCGCCACAGTAATGACTAATATACTGGTGACTACTTCAGCAGATCTGTGGCTGAAGAAAGGAGCACACATGCAAAAACAATGTGCGAACAGACAGGCATAAAATATGAAGTTTAGTTCTCTCAGTTGCCTATGATGAGCATAAGCAGAAATAGTCTACTGAACCATGGTACTATCCACTATCTTGCTCTATACATAGCACATTTTCAGGCAAACAACAGAGACTTGAGTGCCAAACAGAGATCTGTGGCTACTACTGACTACTTCGAAAGATCTGTGTCTGAAGAAAGTAGCGCATATGCGCAAACAATATGCATACAGGTAGGCATAAAATAGGAAGTTTCGTTCTCTCGGTTGCCTATAAGCATAAACAGAAATAGTCTGCTGGACCATGGTGGTATCAATTATCTTGCTCTAGAGATAAACTAGCATGACAGTATCCATTATCATGCTCTAGACATAGTACATTTTTGGGTAGATAGCAGAGACTGGAGTGATCAAACATGGAATCTGTACCTGTAAAACCTGGCAGTTCTCCAATGTGCTCTTCCCGCCCTGTCAATTGAAAAGGATCAGTGATACAACAAGTTCAGGAAAAAGAAACGTACGAGCATGCACAAGCACTATTGAAATTCAGATTCAGATGTACTCCATATCAAGCAAATAGCAAGCGAAGCTTCTTAATTGAGACCTTGGAGTAGGGCACGATGTGGTCGTAGTCGTGGCAGAGGCAGCCAGGGCAGCCGACGAGCTTGCGGAAGACGATGTTGCCGAGCGCGTCGCGGCGCCACCTCTCCGGGTCGCGCCCAGGCACCTTCTCGGCCTTCTCCCAGCACTGCTGCTTCACCGCGTGCGGGAAGCTCCGGGGCTCCGACGCGGACGGCGTGTGGAGCAGCTCGTCCAGGTCGGCGACGGCGGAGGCGGAGGTGGAGGAGCGGGGGGAGGTCGGCCGGGCCGTGGCACCGAAGGACTGCGGCGGCGGCGGAGGCGGGTGGTCGGCGCGGCGCCGCCGCATCGGCTTCCGGCCCACCATTATCTTCCTATCTGGAGGAGTTCCGTCACAGCGTCTGTGTGGGCGCAGGGATTCGGTTTGCGGGGTTTATTTTGAGCCGTTGATTTCCGAGATACCTCGAGGTAGGTCTCTCCGGAAAAAGGCTCGAGCAAAGGGCCTGCTCGCACTAATCTCACAACAAATGGATAAGACAAATCTAAGGTTAAAATATCATGCTATATTTTTTTACCACGATCTATTTTTTTTTCATAAAACAGCCAAAACTTTGTTCATTGGAAATAACAGTTACATCGTTTATGAGAAGCGCACAATTTCAGTCAGAGGTTCCTCAAACCAATCCAACGTCAAGAAAAATCTAGTCATCAAGCTCATGAGCATCTATATTTGCCTTCTTATTACAATATTCGAACTATTTCTGTTTATGAATAAGTGACACACCAAGTTCAGTCCGGTATTAATCTAGATTTGCAATCAGTGATACACCAAGTTCACAAATAAAATGATAATATTCGTCGAGAATCGCCACCACCGTAAAGATTGCAATTTTTTTTGTCCCGATTATATTATGTAATGTACAAAGACTGCTGCATACACTAAATGACAAGGTAGATTGACCCTGTAGAGTACAACACTATGCGGATCACACGGATCGATTCTCCGATGTAACTCGATCATGTACGGTGGCAAGACAATAAAAAATGCGCACATCATTCACTGGCCATAAGTATGCAAACACGTGACTTAGACGTTGCTACAACATAAAACTACCTTAATTAATACTTCCTCCGCCTTGTAATATAAGAATGTTTTTGACACTATACTGATGTAAAAAAGATTTTTATATTATGAGACAAAGGAAGTATTTTTTTGAACAAGTTGAAGTTTCTGTTGGTGAGACCAATTTCAGTTCAGACGCACACAAAAGAACTTCACTTCGGGTTAAGGAGCAATCAGGCATTCTAACTGACTTGCAAGCATACCGTACATGTTCCAGAACTGTTCAAGGGGGGTTTGAGTAGAAAGGATAACTAAGCGGGCGGAGTGACAGGCAATGCAAGTCTGAAACCATTTGGTGTAGTTCAGTTATTGAATAAACTCAAGTTCTGGTTTAGCATGGCGCCAAATTTGATTTCAATGAATTCGCCGGCACGCAAGAACCGATCCAGTTATCAATCGTGAGCATGAAGAATGAACAAATTAAAAATCATAGCGACGAGGAACTAATATGACGGAAGCTTTTACCCAATCCAACACACCATTGCTACCCTTGTTCGGTGCTGCGCCCACCGCGTCGCGGAGGAGTGAAAGACATACACATCCACCCCTTAGGGCATCTCTAGTCGATCCCCTAAACATTAGAGGAGTAAACCGAGGAGTAAATCTTAGTGGAGTATATTTACTCATCTATAGAAAAGCCGTTTCTAGCTGAACTCCCAAATTTACCGGAGTATAAAACATAATCGATGCAAATCCGTGCAAATTAAACCACATTCATTGCAAATTCGGCTACATAAACTTAAATTCAGTCAAATTTAATACATTACACGGAACTAAAACTAGACTTGACATTTTTAGACAGAAATTTAACCTAATCCGATTCATCGGATTCCTCCTCGAGCTGTTTTCACTCCCTTCTAGACATGCCGCTGATCATCGGGTCCGGCTCATCACTGCCGCTGCCGCTGCCGCCTGTTGGGGAACGTTGCAGAAAACAAAAAATTTCCTACTCGTTTCACCAAGATCCATCTAGGAGTTCATCTAGCAACGAGTCATGAGATGCATCTACATACCTTTGTAGATCGCGTGCGGAAGCGTTCAACGAACGGGGATGATGTAGTCGAACACGACGTGATCCAAATCACCTATGACCAAGTGCCGAACGGACGGCACCTCCGCGTTCAACACACGTACGGGACGGGAGACGTCTCCTCCTTCTTGATCCAGCAAGGGGGGAGGAGAGGTTGATGATGATCCAGCAGCACGACGGCGTGGTGGTGGATGCAGGCCGTCACAGTAGCAGGGCTTCGCCTATACTACGCAAGAGAGAGACGTAACAGGGAGAGAGGGAAGCACCAAAAGCGTAGCCTCAAGTCCCTCCTCTCCCCCACTATGTATAGGGGTGCCAAGGGGGGCGCGGCCCTAGGAGATGGATCTCCTAGGGGGGGAGCGGCGGCCAAGGGTGGGGGGCTTGCCCCCCAAGGCAAGGGGGCGCCCCCCTTTTAGGGTTTCCCCTAACCCTAGGCGCATGGGCCCCTTAGGGGTGGCGCCCTGAAGGAAATATGCCCTAGAGGCAATAGTAAAGTTATTATTTATTTCCTTATATCATGATAAATGTTTATTATTCATGCTAGAATTGTATTAACCGGAAACATAATACATGTGTGAATACATAGACAAACAGAGTGTCACTAGTATGCCTCTACTTGACTAGCTCGTTAATCAAAGATGGTTATGTTTCCTAACCATGAACAAAGAGTTGTTATTTGATTAACGAGGTCACATCATTAGTTGAATGATCTGATTGACATGACCCATTCCATTAGCTTAGCACCCGATCGTTTAGTATGTTGCTATTGCTTTCTTCATGACTTATACATGTTCCTATAACTATGAGATTATGCAACTCCCGTTTACCTGAGGAACACTTTGGGTACTACCAAACGTCACAACGTAACTGGGTGATTATAAAGGAGTACTACAGGTGTCTCCAAAGGTAGATGTTGGGTTGGCGTATTTCGAGATTAGGATTTGTCACTCCGATTGTCGGAGAGGTATCTCTGGGCCCTCTCGGTAATGCACATCACATAAGCCTTGCAAGCACTGCAACTAATATGTTAGTTGTTAGATGATGTATTACGGAACGAGTAAAGAGACTTGCCAGTAACGAGATTGAACTAGGTATTGGATACCGACGATCGAATCTCGGGCAAGTAACATACCGATGACAAAGGGAACAACGTATGTTGTTATGCGGTCTGACCGATAAAGATCTTCGTAGAATATGTAGGAGCCAATATGGGCATCCAGGTCCCGCTATTGGTTATTGACCGGAGACGTGTCTCGGTCATGTCTACATTGTTCTCGAACCGTAGGGTCCGCACGCTTAACGTTACGATGATAGTTATTATGAGTTTATGCATTTTGATGTACCGAAGTTAGTTCGGAGTCCCGGATGTGATCACGGACATGACGAGGAGTCTCGAAATGGTCGAGACATAAAGATTGATATATTGGAAGCCTATATTTGGACATCGGAATTGTTCCGGGTGAAATCGGCATTTTACCGGAGTACCGGGGGGGTTACCGGAACCCCCCGGGGGGTTATTGGGCCAACATGGGCCTTAAGGGAGAAGAGGAGAGGAGGCAAGAGGTGGCCGCGCGCCCTCCCCTTCCTAGTCCGAATAGGACAAGGGAAGGGGGCCGGCGCCCCCCCTTTCCTTCCTCTCTTCCTCCTATTCTCCCCCTTCTCTCCTAGTCCAACTAGGAGTCCTACTCCCGGTGGGAGTAGGACTCCCCTTGGCGCGCCACACCTTGGCCGGCCGCCTCCTCCCCTTGCTCCTTTATATACGGGGGCAGGGGGCACCCCAAGACACACAAGTTGATCCTTGAGATCGTTCCTTAGCCGTGTGCGGTGCCCCCTGCCACCATATTCCACCTCGATCATATCGTTGCAGTGCTTAGGCGAAGCCCTGCGTCGGTAGAACATCAAGATCGTCACCATGCCGTCGTGCTGACGGAACTCCTCCCCGAAGCTTTGCTGGATCGGAGCCCGGGGATCGTCATCGAGCTGTACGTGTGCTAAGAACTCGGAGGTGCCGGAGTAACGGTGCTTGGATCGGTCGGACCGGGAAGTAGACGTATGACTACTTCCTCTACGTTGTGTCAACGCTTCCGTTGCGATCTACAAGGGTACGTAGATCAGACTCTCCCCCTCGTTGCTATGCATCACCATGATCTTGCGTGTGCGTAGGAAATTTTTTGAAATTACTACGTTCCCCAACAGTGGCATCCGAGCCTAGGTTTTATGGTTTGATGTTATTTGCACGAGTAGAACACAAGTGAGTTGTGGGCGATACAAGTCATACTGCCTACCAGCATGTCATACTTTGGTTCGGCGGTATTGTTGGACGAGACGACCCGGACCAACCTTACGCGTACGCTTACGCGAGACCGGTTCCCTCGACGTGCTTTGCACATAGATGGCTTGCGGGCGACTGTCTCTCCAACTTTAGTTGAACCGAGTGTGGCTACGCCCGGTCCTTGAGAAGGTTAAAACGGAGTCTATTTGACAAACTATCGTTGTGGTTTTGATGCGTAGGTGAGATGAGTTCTTGCTTAAGCCCGTAGTAGCCACGTAAAACTTGCAACAACAAAGTAGAGGACGTCTAACTTGTTTTTGCAGGGCATGTTGTGATGTGATATGGTCAAGGCATGATGCTGATTTTATTGTATGAGATGATCATGTTTTGTAACCAAGTTATCGGCAACTAGCAGGAGCCATATGGTTGTCGCTTTATTGTATGCAATGCAATCGCGATGTAATGCTTTACTTTATTGCTAAGCGGTAGTGATAGTCGTGGAAGCATAAGATTGGCGAGACGACAACGATGCTACGATGGAGATCAAGGTGTCGCGCCGGTGACGATGGTGATCATGATGGTGCTTCGGAGATGGAGATCACAAGCACAAGATGATGATGGCCATATCATATCACTTATATTGATTGCATGTGATGTTTATCTTTTATGCATCTTCTCTTGCTTTGATTGACGGTAGCATTATAAGATGATCTCTCACTAAATTATCAAGAAGTGTTCTCCCTGAGTATGCACCGTTGCGAAAGTTCTTCGTGCTGAGACACCACGTGATGATCGGGTGTGATAGGCTCTACGTTCAAATACAACGGGTGCAAAACAGTTGCACACGCGGAATACTCAGGTTATACTTGACGAGCCAAGCATATACAGATATGGCCTCGGAACACGGAGACCGAAAGGTCGAGCGTGAATCATATAGTAGATATGATCAACATAATGATGTTCACTGATGAAACTACTCCATCTCACGTGATGATCGGACATGGTTTAGTTGATTTGGATCACGTGATCACTTACAGGATTAGAGGGATGTCTATCTAAGTGGGAGTTCTTAAGTAATATGATTAATTGAACTTAAATTTATCATGAACTTAGTACCTGACAGTATCTTGCTTGTTTATGTTGATTGTAGATAGATGGCTCGTGTTGTTGTTCCGTTGAATTTTAATGCGTTCCTTGAGAAAGCAAAGTTGAAAGATGATGGTAGCAATTACACGGACTGGGTCCGTAACTTGAGGATTATCCTCATTGCTGCACAGAAGAATTACGTCCTGGAAGCACCGCTGGGTGCCAGGCCTGCAGCTGGAGCAACACCAGATGTTATGAACGTCTGGCAGAGCAAAGCTGATGACTACTCGATAGTTCAGTGTGCCATGCTTTACGGCTTAGAATCGGGACTTCAACACGTTTTGAACGTCATGGAGCATATGAGATGTTCCAGGAGTTGAAGTTAATATTTCAAGCAAATGCCCGGATTGAGAGATATGAAGTCTCCAATAAGTTCTATAGCTGCAAGATGGAGGAGAACAGTTCTGTCAGTGAGCATATACTCAAAATGTCTGGGTATAACAATCACTTGATTCAGATGGGAGTTAATCTTCCAGATGATTGCGTCATTGACAGAATTCTCCAATCACTGCCACCAAGCTACAAGAGCTTCGTGATGAACTATAATATGCAAGGGATGAACAAGACTATTCCCGAGCTCTTCGCAATGCTGAAAGCTGCGGAGGTAGAAATCAAGAAGGAGCATCAAGTGTTGATGGTTAACAAAACCACTAGTTTCAAGAAAAAGGGCAAAGGGAAGAAGAAGGGGAACTTCAAGAAGAACGGCAAGCAAGTTGCTGCTCAGGAGAAGAAACCCAAATCTGGACCTAAGCCTGAAACTGAGTGCTTCTACTGCAAGCAGACTGGTCACTGGAAGCAGAACTGCCCCAAGTATTTGGCGGATAAGAAGGATGGCAAGGTGAACAAAGGTATATGTGATATACATGTTATTGATGTGTACCTTACTAATGCTCGCAGTAGCACCTAGGTATTTGATACTGGTTCTGTTGCTAATATTTGCAACTCAAAACAGGGACTACGGATTAAGCAAAGATTAGCTAAGGACGAGGTGACGATGCGCGTGGGAAACGGTTCCAAAGTCGATGTGATCGCGGTCAGCACGCTACCTCTACATCTACCTTCGGGATTAATATTAGATCTAAATAATTGTTATTTGGTGCCAGCGTTGAGCATGAACATTATATCTGGATCTTGTTTAATGCGAGACGGTTATTCATTTAAATCGGAGAATAATGGTTGTTCTATTTATATGAGTAATATCTTTTATGGTCATGCACCCTTGAAGAGTGGTCTATTCTTGTTAAATCTCGATAGTAGTGATACACATATTCATAATGTAGAAGCCAAAAGATGCAGAGTTGATAACGATAGTGCAACTTATTTGTGGCACTGCCGTTTAGGTCATATCGGTATAAAGCGCATGAAGAAACTCCATACTGATGGACTTTTGGAACCACTTGATTATGAATCACTTGGTACTTGCGAACCGTGCCTCATGGGCAAGATGACTAAAACACCGTTCTCCGGTACTATGGAGAGAGCAACAGATTTATTGAAAATCATACATACCGATGTATGTGGTCCCATGAATATTGAGGCTCGTGGCGGATATCGTTATTTTCTCACCTTCACAGATGATTTAAGCAGATATAGGTATATCTACTTGATGAAACACAAGTCTGAAACATTTGAAAAGTTCAAGGAATTTCAGAGTGAAGTTGAAAATCATCGTAACAAGAAAATAAAGTTTCTACGATCTGATCGTGGAGGAGAATATTTGAGTTACGAGTTTGGTGTACATTTGAAAAATTGTGGAATAGTTCCGCAACTCACGCCACCTGGAACACCACAGCGTAATGGTGTGTCCGAACGTCATAATCGTACTTTACTAGATATGGTACGATCTATGATGTCTCTTACTGTTTTACCGCTATCATTTTGGGGATACGCTTTAGAGACGGCCGCATTCACGTTAAATAGGGCACCATCAAAATCCGTTGAGGCGACGCCTTATGAACTGTGGTTTGGCAAGAAACCAAAGTTGTCGTTTCTTAAAGTTTGGGTTTGCGATGCTTATGTGAAAAAGCTTCAACCTGATAAGCTCGAACCCAAATCGGAAAAATGTGTCTTCATAGGATATCCAAAGGAAACTATTGGATACACCTTCTATCACAGATCCGAAGGCAAGACTTTTGTTGCTAAATTCGGAAACTTTCTCGAGAAGGAGTTTCTCTCGAAAGAAGTGAGTGGGAAGAAAGTAGAACTTGACGAGGTAACTGTACCCGCTCCCTTATTAGAAAGTAGTACATCACAGAAAACTGTTTCTGCGACACCTACACCAATAAGTGAGGAAGTTGATGATAATGATCATGAAACTTCAGAACAAGATACTACTGAACCTCGTAGATCAACCAGAGCAAGATCCGCGCCAGAGTGGTACGGTAATCCAGTTCTGGAAGTCATGCTACTAGATCATGATGAACTTACGAACTATGAAGAAGCGATGGTGAGCCCAGATTCCGCAAAGTGGCTTGAGGCCATGAAATCTGAGATGGGATCCATGTATGAGAACAAAGTATGGACTTTGGTTGACTTGCCTGATGATCGGCAAGCAATTGAGAATAAATGGATCTTCAAGAAAAAGACTGACGCTGACGGTAATGTTACTGTCTATAAAGCTCGACTTGTTGCAAAAGGTTTTCGACAAGTTCAAGGGGTTGACTACGATGAGACATTCTCACCCGTAGCGATGCTTAAGTCTGTCAGAATCATGTTAGCAATTGCCGCATTTTATGATTATGAAATTTGGCAGATGGATGTCAAAACTGCATTCCTGAATGGATTTCTGGAAGAAGAGTTGTATATGATGCAACCGGAAGGTTTTGTCGATCCGAAGGGAGCTAACAAAGTGTGCAAACTCCAGCGATCCATTTATGGACTGGTGCAAGCATCTCGGAGTTGGAATAAACGCTTTGATAGTGTGATCAAAGCATTTGGCTTTATACAGACTTTTGGAGAAGCCTGTATTTACAAGAAAGTGAGTGGGAGCTCTGTAGCATTTCTAATATTATATGTGGATGACATATTGCTGATTGGAAATGATGTAGAATTTCTGGATAGCATAAAGGGATACTTGAATAAGAGTTTTTCAATGAAAGACCTCGGTGAAGCTGCTTACATATTGGGCATTAAGATCTATAGAGATAGATCAAGACGCTTAATTGGACTTTCACAAAGCACATACCTTGACAAGATTTTGAAGAAGTTCAAAATGGATCAAGCAAAGAAAGGGTTCTTGCCTGTACTACAAGGTGTGAAGTTGAGTCAGACTCAATGCCCGACCACTGTAGAAGATAGAGAGAAAATGAAAGATGTTCCCTATGCTTCAGCCATAGGCTCTATCATGTATGCAATGCTGTGTACCAGACCTGATGTGTGCCTTGCTATAAGTTTAGCAGGGAGGTACCAAAGTAATCCAGGAGTGGATCACTGGACAGCGGTCAAGAACATCCTGAAATACCTGAAAAGGACTAAGGATATGTTTCTCGTATATGGAGGTGACAAATAGCTCACCGTAAGAGGTTACGTTGATGCAAGCTTTGACACTGATCCGGACGATTCTAAATCGCAAACCGGATACGTGTTTACTTTAAACGGTGGAGCTGTCAGTTGGTGCAGTTCTAAACAAAGCGTCGTAGCGGGATCTACATGTGAAGCGGAATACATAGCTGCTTCGGAAGCAGCGAACGAAGGAGTCTGGATGAAGGAGTTCATATCCGATCTAGGTGTCATACCTAGTGCATCGGATCCAATGAAAATCTTTTGTGACAATACTGGTGCAATTGCTTTGGCAAAGGAATCCAGATTTCACAAAAGGACCAAACACATCAAGAGACGCTTCAATTACATCCGGGATCTAGTCCAGGTGGGAGACATAGAGATTTGCAAGATACATACGGATCTGAATGTTGCAGACCCGTTGACTAAGCCTCTTCCACGAGCAAAACATGATCAACACCAAGGCTCCATGGGTGTTAGAATCATCACTGTGTAATCTAGATTATTGACTCTAGTGCAAGTGGGAGACTGAAGGAAATATGCCCTAGAGGCAATAGTAAAGTTATTATTTATTTCCTTATATCATGATAAATGTTTATTATTCATGCTAGAATTGTATTAACCGGAAACATAATACATGTGTGAATACATAGACAAACAGAGTGTCACTAGTATGCCTCTACTTGACTAGCTCGTTAATCAAAGATGGTTATGTTTCCTAACCATGAACAAAGAGTTGTTATTTGATTAACGAGGTCACATCATTAGTTGAATGATCTGATTGACATGACCCATTCCATTAGCTTAGCACCCGATCGTTTGGTATGTTGCTATTGCTTTCTTCATGACTTATACATGTTCCTATAACTATGAGATTATGCAACTCCCGTTTACCTGAGGAACACTTTGGGTACTACCAAACGTCACAACGTAACTGGGTGATTATAAAGGAGTACTACAGGTGTCTCCAAAGGTAGATGTTGGGTTGGCGTATTTCGAGATTAGGATTTGTCACTCCGATTGTCGGAGAGGTATCTCTGGGCCCTCTCGGTAATGCACATCACATAAGCCTTGCAAGCACTGCAACTAATATGTTAGTTGTTAGATGATGTATTACGGAACGAGTAAAGAGACTTGCCAGTAACGAGATTGAACTAGGTATTGGATACCGACGATCGAATCTCGGGCAAGTAACATACCGATGACAAAGGGAACAACGTATGTTGTTATGCGGTCTGACCGATAAAGATCTTCGTAGAATATGTAGGAGCCAATATGGGCATCCAGGTCCCACTATTGGTTATTGACCGGAGACGTGTCTCGGTCATGTCTACATTGTTCTCGAACCGTAGGGTCCGCACGCTTAACGTTACGATGACAGTTATTATGAGTTTATGCATTTTGATGTACCGAAGTTAGTTCGGAGTCCTGGATGTGATCACGGACATGACGAGGAGTCTCGAAATGGTCGAGACATAAAGATTGATATATTGGAAGCCTATATTTGGACATCGGAATTGTTCCGGGTGAAATCGGCATTTTACCGGAGTACCGGGGGGGTTACCGGAACCCCCCGGGGGGTTATTGGGCCAACATGAGCCTTAAGGGAGAAGAGGAGAGGAGGCAAGAGGTGGCCGTGCGCCCCTCCCCTTCCTAGTCCGAATAGGACAAGGGAAGGGGGCCGGCGCCCCCCCCCCTTTCCTTCCTCTCTTCCTCCTATTCTCCCCCTTCTCTCCTAGTCCAACTAGGAGTCCTACTCCCGGTGGGAGTAGGACTCCCCTTGGCGCGCCACACCTTGGCCGGCCGCCTCCTCCCCTTGCTCCTTTATATACGGGGGCAGGGGGCACCCCAAGACACACAAGTTGATCCTTGAGATCGTTCCTTAGCCGTGTGCGGTGCCCCCTGCCACCATATTCCACCTCGATCATATCGTTGCAGTGCTTAGGCGAAGCCCTGCGTCGGTAGAACATCAAGATCGTCACCACGCCGTCGTGCTGACGGAACTCCTCCCCGAAGCTTTGCTGGATCGGAGCCCGGGGATCGTCATCGAGCTGTACGTGTGCTAAGAACTCGGAGGTGCCGGAGTAACGGTGCTTGGATCGGTCGGACCGAGAAGAAGACGTACGACTACTTCGTCTACGTTGTGTCAACGCTTCCGTTGCGATCTACAAGGGTACGTAGATCAGACTCTCCCCCTCGTTGCTATGCATCACCATGATCTTGCGTGTGCGTAGGAAATTTTTTGAAATTACTATGTTCCCCAACACGCCCCAGCCCACTAAGGGTTGGGTCCCTTCCCACTTCAGCCCATGGGGCCCTCCGGGATAGGTGGCCCCACCCGGTGGACCCCCGGGACCCTTCCGGTGGTCCCGGTACAATACCGGTAACCCCGAAACTTGTCCCGATGGCCGAAACAGCACTTCCTATATATAATTCTTTACCTCCGGACCATTCCGGAACTCCTCGTGACGTCCGGGATCTCATCCGGGACTCCGAACAACATTCGGGTTACTGCATATACATATCTTCACAACCCTAGCGTCACCGAACCTTAAGTGTGTAGACCCTACGGGTTCGGGAGACATGTAGACATGACGGAGACGACTCTCCGATCAATAACCAACAGCGGGATCTGGATACCCATGTTGGCTCCCACATGCTCCACGATGATCTCATCGGATGAACCACGATGTCGAGGATTCAATCAACCCCGTATGCAATTCCCTTTGTCAATCGATATATTACTTGCCCGAGATTCGATCGTCGGTATCCCAATACCTCGTTCAATCTCGTTACCGGCAAGTCACTTTACTCGTACCGTAATGCATGATCCCGTGACCAGACACTTGGTCACTTTGAGCTCATTATGATGATGCATTACCGAGTGGGCCTAGTGATACCTCTCCGTCATACGGAGTGACAAATCCCAGTCTTGATCCGTGTCAACCCAACAGACACTTTCGGAGATACCCGTAGTATACCTTTATAGTCACCCAGTTACGTTGTGACGTTTGGTACACCCAAAGCACTCCTACGGTATCCGGGAGTTACACGATCTCATGGTCTAAGGAAAAGATACTTGACATTGCAAAACTCTAGCAAACGAACTATACGATCTTTATGCTATGTTTAGGATTGGGTCTTGTCCATCACATCATTCTCCTAATGATGTGATCTCGTTATCAATGACATCTTATGTCCATAGCCAGGAAACCATGACTATCTGTTGATTAACGAGCTAGTCAACTAGAGGCTTACTAGGGACATGTTGGTGTCTGTTATTCACACATGTATTACGATTTCCGGATAACACAATTATAGCATGAATAAAGACAATTATCATGAACAAGGAAATATAATAATAATGCTTTTATTATTGCCTCTAGGGCATATTTCCAACAGTCTCCCACTTGCACTAGAGTCAATAATCTAGTTACATTGTGATGAATCGAACACCCATGGAATTCTGGTGTTGATCATGTTTTGCCCTAGGGAGAGGTTTAGTCAACAGATCTGCTACATTCAGGTCCGTATGTACTTTACAAATATCTATGTCTCCATCCTAAACATTTTCACGAATGGAGTTGAAGCGACGCTTGATGTGCCTTGTCTTCTTGTGAAACCTGGGCTCCTTGGCAAGTGCAATAGCTCCAGTGTTGTCACAGAAGAGTTTGATCGGCCCCGACGCATTGGGTATGACTCCGAGGTCGGTGATGAACTCCTTCACCCAAATTGCTTCATGTGCTGCCTCCGAGGCTGCAATGTACTCCGCTTCACACGTAGATCCCGCCACGACGCTCTGCTTGCAACTGCACCAGCTTACTGCCCCACCATTCAAAATATACACGTATCCGGTTTGTGACTTTGAGTCATCCAGATCTGTGTCGAAGCTAGCGTCGACGTAACCCTTTACGACAAGCTCTTCGTCATCTCCATAAACGAGAAACATCTCCTTAGTCCTTTTCAGGTACTTCAGGATATTCTTGACTGCTGTCCAGTGTTCCTTGCCGGGATTACTTTGGTACCTTCCTACCAAACTTACGGCAAGGTTTACATCAGGTCTGGTACACAACATGGCATACATAATAGAACCTATGGCTGAGGCATAGGGGATGACACTCATCTCTTCTATTTCTTCTGCCGTGGTCGGACTTTGAGCCGAGCACAATTTCATACCTTGTAACACAGGCAAGAACCCCTTCTTAGATTGATCCATATTGAACTTCTTCAATATCTTATCAAGGTATGTGCTTTGTGAAAGACCTATGAGGCGTCTCGATCTATCCCTATAGATCTTGATGCCTAATATATAAGCAGCTTCTCCAAGGTCCTTCATTGAAAAACTCTTATTCAAGTAGGCCTTGATGCTGTCCAAAAGTTCTATATCATTTCCCATCAAAAGTATGTCATCTACATATAATATGAGAAATGCTACAGAGCTCCCACTCACTTTCTTGTAAACGCAGGCCTCTCCATAAGTCTGTGTAAACCCAAACGCTTTGATTATCTCATCAAAGCGAATGTTCCAACTCCGAGATGCTTGCACCAGCCCATAAATCGAGCGTTGGAGCTTGCACACCTTGTCAGCATTCTTAGGATCGACAAAACCTTCCGGCTGCATCATATACAATTCTTCCTTAAGGAAACCATTAAGGAATGCCGTTTTGACGTCCATTTGCCATATTTCATAATCGTAAAATGCGGCAATTGCTAACATGATTCGGACGGACTTTAGCTTCGCTACCGGTGAGAAAGTCTCATCGTAGTCAACCCCTTGAACTTGTCGATAACCCTTAGCGACAAGCCGAGCTTTATAGATGGTTACATTACCATCCGCGTCTGTCTTCTTCTTAAAGATCCATTTATTCTCTATGGCTCGCCTTTCAACGGGCAAGTCAGTCAAAGTCCATACTTCGTTTTCATACATGGATCCTATCTCGTATTTCATGGCTTCTAGCCATTTGTCGAAATCCGGGCCCGCCATCGCTTCTTCATAGTTCGAAGGTTCACCGTTGTCTAACAACATGATTTCCAAGACAGGGTTGCCGTACCATTCTGGTGCGGAACGTGTCCTTGTGGATCTTCGAATTCCAGTAGGAACTTGATCAGAAGTATCTTGATCATTATCATTAACTTCCTCTCTAGTCGGTGCTGGCACCTCAGGAACATTTTCTTGAGTTGTGCCATTTTCCGGTTCAAGAGGTAACACTTCATCAAGTTCTACTTTCCTCCCACTTACTTCTTTCGAGAGAAACTCTTTCTCTAGAAAGGATCCATTCTTGGCAACAAAGATCTTGCCTTCGGATCTGAGGTAGAAGGTATACCCAATAGTTTCTTTTAGGTATCCTATGAAGACGCATTTTTCCGACTTGGGTTCGAGCTTTTCAGGTTGAAGTTTCTTGACATAAGCATCGCATCCCCAAACTTTCAGAAACGACAACTTAGGTTTCTTTCCAAACCATAATTCAAACGGCGTCGTCTCAACGGATTTTGACGGAGCCCTATTTAAAGTGAATGCAGCAGTCTCTAAAGCATAGCCCCAAAAAGATAGCGGTAGATCGGTAAGAGACATCATAGACCGCACCATATCTAATAGAGTGCGATTACGACGTTTGGACACACCGTTACGCTGAGGTGTTCCAGGCGGCGTGAGTTGTGAAACTATTCCACATTTTCTTAAGTGTGTGCCAAATTCGTGACTCAAGTATTCTCCTCCACGATCTGATCGTAGAAACTTGATTTTCCTGTCACATTGATTCTCAACCTCACTCTGAAATTCCTTGAACTTTTCAAAGGTTTCAGATTTGTGCTTCATTAAGTAAATATATCCATATCTACTCAAATCATCAGTGAGGGTGAGAACATAACGATAGCCACCGCGAGCCTCAACACTCATTGGACCGCACACATCAGTATGTATGATTTCCAATAAGTTGGTTGCTCGCTCCATTGTTCCTAAGAACGGAGTCTTGGTCATTTTATCCGTAAGGCATGGTTTGCATGTGTCAAATGATTCATAATCAAGAGACTCTAAAAGTCCATCTGCATGGAGCTTCTTCATGCGTTTGACACCTATGTGACCAAGGAGGCAGTGCCACAAGTATGCGGGACTATCATTATCAATCTTACATCTTTTGGTACTCACACTATGAACATGTGTAGCATTACGTTCGAGATTCATAAAGAATAAACCATTCACCATTGGAGCATGACCATAAAACATATCTCTCATATAAATGGAACAACCATTATTCTCGGATTTAAATGAGTAGCCATCTCGAATTAAACGAGATCCTGATACAATGTTCATGCTCAAAGCTGGTACTAAATAACAATTATTGAGGTTTAAAACTAATCCCGTAGGTAAATGAAGAGGTAGCGTGCCGACGGCGATCACATCGACTTTGGAACCATTCCCGACGCGCATCGTCACCTCGTTCTTTGCCAGTCTCCGCCTATTCCGTAGTTCCTGCTGTGAGTTACAAATGTGAGCAACTGCACCGGTATCAAATACCCAAGAGCTACTACGATTACTGGTAAGGTACACATCAATTACATGTATATCACATATACCTTTTGTTTTGCCGGCCTTATTGTCTGCTAAGTATTTGGGGCAGTTCCGCTTCCAGTGACCGCTTCCCTTGCAATAAAAGCACTCAGTCTCGGGCTTGGGTCCATTCTTTGGCTTCTTCCCGGCAGCTTGCTTGCCGGGCGCGGCAACTTCCTTGCCGTCCTTCTTGAAGTTCTTTTTACCCTTGCCTTTCTTGAACTTAGTGGTTTTATTGACCATCAACACTTGATGTTCCTTTCTAACTTCTACCTCCGCTGATTTCAGCATTGAAAACAACTCAGGAATGGTCTTTTGCATCCCCTGCATGTTGAAGTTCATCACAAAGCTCTTGTAGCTTGGTGGAAGCGACTGGAGGATTCTGTCAACGACCGCATCATCCGGGAGATTAACTCCCAGCTGAGTCAGGCGGTTATGTAATCCAGACATAGTGAGTATGTGCTCACTGACAGAACTGTTTTCCTCCATCTTACAGCTGAAGAACTTGTCGGAGACCTCATATCTCTCGACCCGGGCATGAGCTTGGAAAACCATTTTCAGCTCTTCAAACATCTCATATGCTCCATGTCTCTCAAAACGCTTTTGGAGCCCCGGTTCTAAACTGTAAAGCATGCCGCACTGAACGAGGGAGTAGTCGTCAACACGTGTCTGCCAAGCGTTCATAACGTCTTGGTTCTGTGGGACGGGAGCTTCACCTAGCGGTGCTTGTAGGATGTAATCTTTCTTGGCAGCTATGAGGATGATCCTCAGGTTCCGGACCCAGTTCGTATAGTTGCTGCCATCGTCTTTCAGCTTGGTTTTCTCTAGGAACGCGTTGAAGTTGAGGACTACGTGGGCCATTTGATCTACAAGACATATTGTAAAATATTTTAGACTAATGTTCATGATAATAAAGTTCATCTAATCAAATTATATAATGAACTCCCACTTAGATTAGACATCCCTCTAGTCATCTAAGTATTACATGATCCGAGTTAACTAGGCCGTGTCCGATCATCACGTGAGACGGACTAGTCAACGTCGGTGAACATCTTCATGTTGATCGCATCTTCTATACGACTCATGCTTGACCTTTCGGTCTTCTGTGTTCCGAGGCCATGTCTATGCACATGCTAGGCTCGTCAAGTTAACCCTAAGTGTTTTGCATGTGTAAAACTGTCTTACACCCGTTGTATGTCAACGTAAGAATCTATCACACCCGATCATCACGTGGTGCTTCGAAACGACGAACTTTAGCAACGGTGCACAGTTAGGGGAGAACACTTCTTGAAATTGTTATGGGGGATCATCTTATTTACTACCGTCGTTCTAAGTAAACAAGATGCAAAACATGATAAACATCACATGCAATCAAATAATAAACGTGACATGATATGGCCAATATCACATAGCTCCTTTGATCTCCATCTTGGGGCTCCATGATCATCTTGTCACCGGCTTGACACCATGATCTCCATCATCATGATCTCCATCATCGTGTCACCATGAAGTTGCTCGCCAACTATTACTTCTACTACTATGGCTAACGCGTTTAGCAATAAAGTAAAGTAATTTACATGGCGTTTGTCAATGACACGCAGGTCATATAAAAGAATAAAGACAACTCCTATGGCTCCTGCCGGTTGTCATACTCATCGACATGCAAGTCGTGATTCCTATTACAATGGCATGAACATCTCATACATCACATATAGATCATTCATCATTCATCACAACTTTGGCCATATCATATCACAAACCACTTGCTGCAAAAACAAGTTAGACGTCCTCTAATTGTTGTTGCAAGTTTTACGTGGCTGAATTAGGGTTCTAGCAAGAACGTTTTCTTACCTACGTGAAAGCCACAACGTGATTTGTCAACTTCTATTTACCCTTCATAAGGACCCTGTTCATCGAATCCGCTCCAACTAAAGTGGGAGAGACAGACACCCGCCAGCCACCTTATGCAACTAGTGCATGTTAGTCGGTGGAACCGGTCTCACATAAGCGTACGTGTAAGGTTGGTCCGGGCCGCTTCATCCCACGATACCGCTGAAGCAAGAAAAGACTAGTAGCGGCAAGAAAGTTGAAAAATCCACGCCCACAACAAATTGTGTTCTACTCGCGCAAGAAGAACTACGCATAGACCTAGCTCATGATGCCACTGTTGGGGAACGTTGCAGAAAACAAAAAATTTCCTACTCGTTTCACCAAGATCCATCTAGGAGTTCATCTAGCAACGAGTCATGAGATGCATCTGCATACCTTTGTAGATCGCGTGCGGAAGCGTTCAACGAACGGGGATGATGTAGTCGAACACGACGTGATCCAAATCACCGATGACCAAGTGCCGAACGGACGGCACCTCCGCGTTCAACACACGTACGGGACGGGAGACGTCTCCTCCTTCTTGATCCAGCAAGGGGGGAGGAGAGGTTGATGATGATCCAGCAGCACGACGGCGTGGTGGTGGATGCAGGGCGTCACAGTAGCAGGGCTTCGCCTATACTACGCAAGAGAGAGATGTAACAGGGAGAGAGGGAAGCACCAAAAGCGTAGCCTCAAGTCCCTCCTCTCCCCCACTATATATAGGGGTGCCAAGGGGGGGGGGCACCGGCCCTAGGAGATGGATCTCCTAGGGGGGCGGCGGCCAAGGGTGGGGGGCTTGCCCCCCAAGGCAAGGGGGCGCCCCCCTTTTAGGGTTTCCCCTAACCCTAGGCGCATGGGCCCCTTAGGGGTGGCGCCCCAGCCCACTAAGGGCTGGGTACCTTCCCACTTCAGCCCATGGGGCCCTCCGGGATAGGTGGCCCCACCCGGTGGACCCCCGGGACCCTTCCGGTGGTCCCGGTACAATACCGGTAACCCCGAAACTTGTCCCGATGGCCGAAACAGCACTTCCTATATATAATTCTTTACCTCCGGACCATTCTGGAACTCCTCGTGACGTCCGGGATCTCATCCGGGACTCCGAACAACATTCGGGTTACTGCATATACATATCTTCACAACCCTAGCGTCACCGAACCTTAAGTGTGTAGACCCTACGGGTTCGGGAGACATGTAGACATGACCGAGACGACTCTCCGGTCAATAACCAACAGCAGGATCTGGATACCCATGTTGGCTCCCACATGCTCCACGATGATCTCATCGGATGAACCATGATGTCGAGGATTCAATCAACCCCGTATGCAATTCCCTTTGTCAATCGATATATTACTTGCCCGAGATTCGATCGTCGGTATCCCAATACCTCGTTCAATCTCGTTACCGGCAAGTCACTTTACTCGTACCGTAATGCATGATCCCGTGACCAGACACTTGGTCACTTTGAGCTCATTGTGATGATGCATTACCGAGTGGGCCCAGTGATACCTCTCCGTCATACGGAGTGACAAATCCCAGTCTTGATCCGTGTCAACCCAACAGACACTTTCGGAGATACCCGTAGTATACCTTTATAGTCACCCAGTTACGTTGTGACGTTTGGTACACCCAAAGCACTCCTACGGTATCCGGGAGTTACACGATCTCATGGTCTAAGGAAAAGATACTTGACATTGCAAAACTCTAGCAAACGAACTATACGATCTTTATGCTATGTTTAGGATTGGGTCTTGTCCATCACATCATTCTCCTAATGATGTGATCTCGTTATCAATGACATCTTATGTCCATAGCCAGGAAACCATGACTATCTGTTGATTAACGAGCTAGTCAACTAGAGGCTTACTAGGAACATGTTGGTGTCTGTTATTCACACATGTATTACGATTTCCGGATAACACAATTATAGCATGAATAAAGACAATTATCATGAACAAGGAAATATAATAATAATGCTTTTATTATTGCCTCTAGGGCATATTTCCAACACCGCCATCGTTGGAGTCGCCGTCGTGGCCGTTGTCGTCGCCTTCGCCCTTGCCGTCTTCATCACTGCATAGGTCGACGACCTCGGTTCTTCCGGCCGCTTACTTCGCATGGGGTCGTTCGGCCTCGACGGCAGAGCTCAACCATGTATGCCTCGTCGATGACCTCCGCCGCTAGCAGCTCATAGGCCACTCGGTCCTCCCACCTCTCTCGTGCGTTGGCCACCCGGTTGTCCACCGGCGGGTCGGCTGGCGGCAAATATCCATCGAGGAAATTGCAGCGGCCGACAACGCCATAGTGGTGAACCGACTTGATGTCGTATGCGCGCGCGTCGCTGCCCCCGCCGAGTGGAAGGAGCCCAACCAATGGGTCTTCCAGGTGTCGCGGTCGTATATTTCCATGACCCAAGTCCCCCATTGGTGTTGCCGCATGTTGTGGTACCTCGGCACCAGCGGCAGGGGCGGTGGGATCTCGAGGAAGCCGCTAGTGCAGGAGGAGGGGGCATCGCTGACGCGGGAGGAGGAGGTGGAGCCGCAACGTCAATCCGCCGGCCGCATGCTGTGGATGGGCAGGGGAGCAGTGGCGGCCTCCGGATACAACCATGTCGCCTGGGGGGTGGGTGGATGGGTTGCGGGTTGCGGTGGGGGCATGGGGAGGCGAGGATAGAGCTGCGTGTGGGAGGGGAAGAGAGGGAAAAATTCTACTCCTCGACCGAGCGGGCGAGTATATTTACTCCTCGGACACCGCTCGGAGTGAAAAAATTAGTCGTTTGTGTGCTTTAAAAGATATAGGCTAGGTCCGGTTAGAGGAGCAAACTGGAATTTTTACTTCTCTATAGCCTTTTAAATCATCGATTAATAAAGATGCCTTTAGCATTTGAGATTTACTCATGCTCTACTGTATGTGCGCTTGTTGCCATGTATTCCTTCCGGGTTTTTTAGTTTGAATATAAGATTTGGTCAAAGTCAAACTTTATAAAATTTAACTAACTTTGTAGAAAAAGATATCAACATTCACAATATGAAATTAATATTATTAGATGCATGATGAAATTAATTTTCATAACATATAACTTTTGTATTGTAAATGTTGATATCAAACCTTATAAAGTTTGACTTTGATTAGATCTTATATGCAGACAAAAAGAACCGGAGAGAGTAGGTGCATATCTTCGATCTCAAGGTAGTGTGGGCTCAGTAGTTTTGATGAGGCGTGCAATTAATTGGATAATATTAGGACCGTGCTGTAATTTTCCTCCGTTTGTTTGACCTTTTTGGGATTAAAAACCCAACAAGATCTAGCCCCGCAGCCATCCCCTGATCGTACGTAACCGTGGACATGGATCCATCGTCCGACTCCTCCTGCAGCTTCCACCCCGTAGATGCCGCCGCCGCCGCCGGTCACCAGTCCTGGGTTCTCCTCGATAAGAATGGCGGCTACGCCGACTGCGAGAACGACACCACCGCTGAAGCCAAGATGAGCACCGGCGGCAGCATCAAGGTCAGCTTCTGCCTCGACCCGCCGCCGCACGTCTCCCGCCTGTTCGTCCACGAGACCGTCGACTCCCGGCGCGAGGAGGAGCAAGCCCGATACTCAGCGCGAGTCGAGGTCATCTCAAAGGCCAAGGACCTCATCCTCCTGCGCCGATGGGCTCAGCGAGAGTCTGAGCCCTACGACGAGCAATTTCTCTTTTTTGTCTACCAGGTTGCAGCAGGCCGCGGAAGCAAGCCCTCGCTCACACCCATCCCGGCCACTCCGACTCCTTTGTCTTCCTGCGTCGCCATCTTGCCCTTTGACGACGGCGGCCAGTTCCTCCTCGCCGATCTCAGCGTGGGCAAGTACGACTACCCGATGACCTACCAACTCCACCTCTTCTCCTCCAAGACGTGCGTGTGGAGCACCAGGGCGCTCATGCCTCTCGTCGACTTCAAGCAGGACGACATGCCCTGCCAACCCACCAAGGTGATCGCGCTCGGAGGAACCGTGCTGGGCTGGGTGGACCTCTGGCAGGGCGTCGTCGTCCTCGACGTGCTCGACGAGGACCCCACGCACGTTCGCTTCATCCCGCTGCCCAAGCCCGATTTCTGCCGCTCCGACTATCACGCGCTCCGGGATCGATCTCCCCCCAACGTGTTCCACAGGGACGTCGCCTACTGCGCCGACGGTCTCATCAAGTTTGTCGACATGGATGTCCGGTTCCGCCACGTCGCCATGATCGAGAAAAGGCCCGTGATCAAGACCACCACGGATCTCGATCACGCAGACACCATCCTCGACTCCGAGCTCCTCCGCCGCGAATGCGAAGGCGGGGACATAGATTTCGTCCGCGTCCCCAATGGTTGGAGGATCCGAACATGTTACAGGCATGTTTCCTGGGACCACTGGCGCAAGGGCCACAATGTCGACGTCGATGAAATCCAAGTCTACAAGCCGATGCATCGTGCGATGTTGCCTGCGATGTGGGACGACGCTGCTAGAAGATGGACGGTGAGGCAACTGGAAGCAGGCCAGCCGACCCTGAGTATCCATGCCGGCGACATGGTGTATCTGACAATGGTGTCCACGCTTCGACATCGTCGCCAAAAACTTAAATGGACGGTCGGTGTTGATCTTGGCAAGAAGACGATAGAGATTCTTGAACCACATTCTGAGGATCATGCCCATGTCCGAGGTTTTAAATTCTCTCAACATATGAACGCACCTCCTCCACCCCACCAAAACACGTGGAACGGCGACATGGGTGGCTACTATTACAATGGAAACTTCAGTGGACATGATCAAGGCTACGACGATATCAACTACCAGCTGCATCCACCCGCCGGATGGTCGTCTAATCTGCTACAATCTCACCATGGCAGCTTGAAATCATTCGGATCAGGTAATAATTAAAACTCACAAACCTTGTCATATGAAACTGTCCTTTTTAAAAAAGTTGAAGGTTGCCGAACTTTAAGGTCTCCGAAATCAAGTTATTAAGAAAATAAAAATCTATATACAGTTCTTTTACTGACATGAATGTAGTTCTCTGCTATCTCTTACTATTTTTTTGCTTTTGCTGAAGGTTCCATCTATCCAGTGAACCCCCAATTGATGTATCCAATGTCAACGGCGAACAGTGCAGCCTATGGCCAATAATGCTTATCACTGCCGTTGTTGCCAATGTGGTCGGAGTCCTCGTAGCCTCCGACATATTCTTTCTTCAACAGGCATGTGTTCAATCTAGTTTCAGTAATACTACCTTTATAATAACTGTTACAGACCCACAAGGGTTGCAACAGGCAAAATGTGGTAAAGGGCTAGTAGTGGAAGAGATGCTTTTTCAGAATTTGGATTTAACAAACAATTCTTACAAATGGAAATATTGTTGTGGTTCAATAAAATATTGTTGAGCTGGCTAGTTTAAAGAGCAAGTAGTGAAAGGAACTAAGTATTGCTAGACCATTGAGTTTAATAGTAGCAGAGACATACCCCCTCCGTTCGGAAATAATTGTCATCAAAATAGACAAAAAGGGATGTATCTAAAACTAAAATACATTTAGATACATCCCCGATAAGTATTTTCGGACGGAGGGAGTAGTATATATGTAGTTTGGGGTCTGAATGTGGTGTGTGAAAACAATACATGCATCTTAGTAGTAATGATTTCGAATGCAAGAACTTAGTAGGAGATGCAGCAGTTATTAACTTTTTTGTTCTGAATCCTTAACCCCTTAGATAGTGTAGTCTGTAGTTGTAAAATAATCCTGCCTCTGGACAGTTGACAACGGAGAAAAACGTTCCGTTGGGAATATGTAAGTAGCCAATATTAGTATTCAGCGTGTGTGGACTGAATGTGGTGCGTGAAGTTTGTGGAAGTTCAGGGGGGCGGGGTTGCGAAGTTTGTGCGTGGTAAGTAACCAAGAAGTAGATTAACCTTTTTGTTGTTGTTTCTCGAAGTTCAGGGGGGTTGGGGACTGTAAGAAGTTTATATCAACTATTTTTTTAGCAGTTTTGGTGTCAAGTGCGCTGAAACGAATCTCAGTGCATTGCTACTGTTTGGTAGTACTTTTTTATTTCAGTTAGTGTGTTAGTTTTCAGTATATTTTCAGTCAGTGTTTGTCTTCAGTACCTCGGAATGAGCTTTTAGTCTTTCAGTTATTCTCTGTTTTTTTAGTAGATTCGGTTTTAGCTGTTTTGGTAGATCATTTTCTTAGCTTTACTGTTGATTCATTTTTAGTTGTTTTAGTATACCATTTTCTTAGCTTTAATGTATTTGTTGAATCATTATTTAGTTTTCAGTTTTTAGTCACCAGTGTTCCTAAGGATCAGTACCTTAAGTGTTTCATTTTAGTTCTCTTCAGTTATACTCCATTTGTTAAGTCTTCAGTTATTTGTTCTTGTGCATCAGTTTAAACTTTAAAGTGAAGTCATTGTTTTTTCATTTTGTTGGCCTAGTACCAAAAGGGGTATATAGATAGAGGGTGTTAGGAGTCGCCCGATCAAATCGGATCCAACAGCAGTGGACGTGGCCGGTGAGCGACAGATCAGCCGGGTGATTTGAATCATTTCCCATGATTTTTTGAAAGCCTAGCACTAATGATGATTTTTTGCTATTTATACTCGGTAGTGCACCGAGCACCCATCGAGGCAAATTACACTCGTTTCTCAAAAAAGAAAGGCAAATTCCACCCGGACTCCAACGGACACACGTCGTCCTGCCACCACACAGTGCGCGAGGACAAGTGCAACGATTTTCCATGCAGACAATAATGTGCCTTTTTTTTAGGAAAAACTTTCGATCTATTCATCAATTATCAAGATAAAACAAAGAACAATAGAAGTAAAAAAAAATTACATCCAGATCCGTAGACCACCTAGCGGCGACTACAAGCACTGGAGCGAGTCGAAGGCGGGCCGCCGTCATCGCCCCTACATCACCGGAGCCGGGCAAACCTCGTTGTAGTAGACAGGCAGGAAGTTGTCGTGCTAAGGCCCTAGAGGACCAGCGCACCAGAACAACAGCCGCTGCTGATGAAAAGAAGCGTATATAGATAAACAAAGACCAGATCCAAATAGATCCATCGAAGACAAACGCCGACTGAATCCCGCAAGATTCACTGGATACAAACCTCCACACATCTTCCGGCGGCGCTAGAAACACCACCAGAACGGGGCTAGACGGATAGAACCTTATTTCATCTTTAAAAAAATATCACCGCCTCGCCTTGCTGAGTAGGATACAAACCTATCAAAACTCAAGAAAATACCTAAAAACAAAGCACTCCTGCAGGCAAAAACCGAGATCCATCACGCCTCCATGGCGATAGAAAACGAGGCACGACGGGAGGCAACGGAACCCTAGCGTTAGCCTAAGGAGCGAAGGGATATTCGTCTGCTTACCTTGTTGCAATTGAGATAGTGGAGTGACTGCCTCAAGAAAGGCAAAGCTTTCGCAACCGAGCTGAGCTGGACCTGCCACCAGGTAAGACAAAAAGAGAATCAACGGTCAAACCCCAAAGAGTACATGGTGAAAGAAGAGATGAGAGAGAGAAGCAGCCGATGGCTATACAGCTCTGTCTCACTTCGTGTCAAATACTCTTTCTGTTTTATAATATAAGACGTTTTTTAACACTTACATTTTGAGACGGAAAGAGTAATTAGCTAGTACAACGGCCTGCAGCTCGCTTGGTCAAGTTTGCTTGGGTCTACATATGGAAGTTCTTCCCACGCATTAGTTTGGCGCTGAAAATTCTCACCTCCCATCAGGCCAATATACGTTATGCAGTACGTGTACACTGTACGTTCCCGTGGAGAGCCGTGTACCCAGGCGCCGCGGATTGTTCCAAAAATGAGTTTACTCAATAAAGCTCTCTGAATTTCTCCAGAAAAAAAAAGATCGCCGAGTTTGCGTGGTCAAATTAATGAATGGCATGGCAGTCGTGTCCAAATGCCGAAGAAGAAAGCGAGAGGTAGGAGCAAGTGGCGTGGCAGCTAGCACCCCGGCTCCTGCGTACGTTTCACAGGTTCACGGCGTACGTGCTGGTGGAAAGGGAAAGCCAACCTGACACTGACATACGGAGCCTTTTGTTTGAGCAAATTAAAGGGCTACGCAGGGCAGCAACCTGACCTGACGGACTGAAAGCGTATGTTGTTTTACACATTCCGCTCGTGCGTCGCGCCCTTGACCGTCCCGATCTTAATCATGCCCGGTGCGGTCATCCACTGAAAGAAAGAAAGAAAAATGGCGCGCGGTGCGGTGCCCATCCCATGCTTCGTCTCCGTACCACCGCGGGGTGGGGTAGGCCTCTATTGGTGCTAGTTGGTTCGGCTTGGCATTGTAGCATGTAGCAGGCACAAGATTTGTCTCAAAAAAAATGTAGCAGGCACAAGATTTGTCTCAAAAAAAATGTAGCAGGCACAAGATTTGTCTCAAAAAAAATGTAGCAGGCACAAGAGCTACAATGCTCTCTCCTAAAAAAAACAAGGCCATTTTATTTTCCATGCCATACTTTGACTTATATATTTTGGTCATCAAAATATGGGTTATATATCATCGGAAGGTTATTTGAAGCATGCATCCAAGGGTATGCTTTTCCGTGGCATATAACTCACATCTTGTTGGTAAAGTTAATGTTCAAAGTTAGACATACAAAATATGAAGTGGCCTTGTATACAAAACAGATGGAGTACCATTCTTAAACCTTTGTAAACATTAAGGGATCCATAGCACACATCTATGAAGCTTTTGCCAATATTCAAAGAGTTTTAGAATGGCATTTTTGGTTCACTGAGCGACCCTTTATAAAGACATGAGATCTGAGTTCATCCTCATTTCATATTTCATTGACATGATATGTTGTCTAATGCTTTTATTACATTACTATAATCTAGGGTTGTGACAACCTTTACTAATCAATCTTTGCTTTTGCTCAAAGTAACCAATGGACACATCGCATGCCGTACAGCATGGCCAACAATGCATCTCGCACCACTGCCCCCCCCCCCCCCCCCCCCCCGCCACACACCCACCCACCCCAACAACATGGCGATGGGGGCATATGACTTTGAGGTGGCGAAATACACATATGCATGGCTGCTTTAGATGTTGATGTTACTAGCAAGGGCACATGCTACCCTATGGAATACAATTCGCTGGAAGTTAACCACGGATGGAATCTTCTCAGTGAAATCCATGTATTCGGACCTAATTGATTCCGGGCCATTGTCGAGGTAGTTGCACGTTTGGAAGATTAAAACTCGGCTTCCTATTAAAATATTTATGTGGTTTGTCCATAAAGAGGTTATTCTAACCAAAGATAACTTGGCAAAAAGGAATTGGGTTGGTAACTCTAGGTGTTGTTTTTGTGATCAAAATGAAATTATTAAACACCTCTTTCTCGAACGTCCTCTTGCATAGTTATTATGGCGATCAATTCATATAGCCTTTAACATTCAACCTCCAAGGAGCATACACACGTTATTTGGGACGTGGCTTAATGGAGTGGACGTACATTTAGCTAAACATATTCAGATATGAGTATGTACATTATTTTGGGCTATATGGAACACTAGAAATGATATGATTTTTAATGAGGCACAATTCACCATTTTTTTGCAGGTTATCTACAGCTTGGATCCGTATGTGGTTTTTGCTCAGTCATGCAGACTTCAGGGAGCCTTTGGTTATTGGGTGCAATTGTTGGTAGACAGTAGCACGGGCTATCTTCAGCTGATTTGGGTGGCGAGCTAATAATAGACTAGGTGTGTAGGCATCGTAGCTTATTATTCAATCGCCGGATGTGGCATTTAGTTCTATATCGTCAGGTGTGGCGATTTTCAGATCTATTTGCTTTCGACTACTGCTCAGTTTATGAGCTACATGCATTGATTGATCCAGAGGCCGGGGGTATTCCCCCTTTTAAAAAAAACATGCTACCCTATGGAATCATGAGATACGAGATAAAGTCTGATCTAGTTGAGTTCCTATTGAATTAGTTTACTTCTGAACTGTAAGGCAGTAAGCTGCAACGCTATTTTTTCAATTAAGGGTATCCCCCCAATATCCTTTGTCAATTAAACTGAATAACAAAAATAGTTATGAACCACTCAATAGAATGGTTCCAGGGATTCCCAATACACTCACCACAATCGTTTTTAGCAACTCCTACCACTGGCTAAATGTTCATGCGTTACTACGAAAAAACAAAAAACAAATTGATGAAACAATTGCGTCGAACATGAAAACATATTGTCTTTGTTCATATAGCGATAAACACCAATTCTCTCTATCCTCGTCTTTCTTCTGGCGGATGTCGTATCTCCTTGACCATCATCTTCTTGTGAAAAGACAAAGCGGCGTATCTCTTGTCGCCCCTCCTCCCCATTCACCTCTATTCTCTTCATCCGCCCTTACTCTAGTATTATTGTCAATCAAAAACTTCTTCATCATGCCTTACATCGTTTTAGATTTTATTTTCAACTTTGGCAATTCAATGAAATGATCATCATGCACTGCGAGAGATGGCATATTGTCTGCTTTAAAAATGAAATGGCTCTCACCAGTACTATTTAATAAACCAAGTGTGAACAGTATTGATCATGCAAACATGTCGAGAAACAATCGCTTTCCCAGCCTTGCCAAAAGAAAAGGAAAAAAGCTTGCGCACATTTGAGCTGAGCTGCCCTGCCACGAAGTCACGAACTAGCAAAAGAAGAGAAGTCAACGGTCAAAACCCAAAAAGAGTACGCGGGGAAAGAAGAGATGAGAGATAGAGAAGCACGCGATAGCTATAGTTCTGTGCCTCTCTCCGTGTCTGCTAATTAGCTCCTATAGCTCGCTTGGTCAAGTTTGCTTAGCAAAAATTACACTGATCTTCATTATTTATTTTATTAATAACCGTGGTAGTTTGATTTTTGTGTTTGCAGACGATCGAGGACATGTGGACGCCGGCCGCTTGCATTACTAGCTTCGGTCCATATACATATGGAGGTTTCTCCTACTAAGTGGTTGCAGATAAAAACAACCTGTAAACTGTAGCTCGTCGCCGTTCTGTGAAAGGAACTCCTTACGACGGTTTCCACGCATTTCCGGGCAGAAAATTCTGAGCGCTCCTCAAGTCAAATACGTTACACGTACGTACGTACGTTCCATCCACAGCCGCTCATGACCGAGGGTTGCGAGTGACCAAGACCAATGTATGGCGGTCGTATCCGGCTGAACAAATGAAGCCAAAGGCAGCAGGAACCACGTACACGTTCGCCTACGTTGCGTGCGTGTCCGGACGAAGAAGAAAGCGAGAGAGAGGCAGCAGCAAAGTGGCGGCTATCACAGGTTCACGGCGTACAACAATTCTGCTGGAAAAGGGATAGCAACCCTGACCTGACAGAGTAAGAATATTGTTTTGCACATTGCTCTCGTGCGTGCGTGTGCGTGCATGTTTGGTGCGGTCATCCACTGAAGGAGAGGAAAGAAATGGCGCGCGGTGCGGTGCGGCGGTCAGGTCCGTCGTGCCCCTCCACCCTTACCGTGTGTTACGTGCGGTGCGGATCACTTCAACGTAGTTTTGACTCGCGGTGCGCCCATGCTTGATGCTTCGTCTCCGTTTCCTCCCCCTCGGAACAGTCAGAGCTGCATGGCTTGCGAACGGTCGTACCTGCCCGACGGAGCTCCCAGACCGCCGTTCCATTAACCGGCCGTCGGCTATAAATACGGGCGCACGCCGGTCAGCCTAACCACAGTTCACAAAGCGCAACACAACGCAACACAGAGCCACGGAAGAGAAGAGCAGCTAGCAGCAGCTCTCCTGTACGTTCGTACCTAGCTGAAGAAGCTCGAGGGCACCGGCCGGTAGGAGGACACCAGCATGTCGCCCGTGCACGTCCCGGAGCTCAGCAGCGGCGGGTCGGGGTCGGGGTCGCTCACCCTGAACCCCGTGCAGCGCGCGCTCAGCCGCCTGTCGTCGTCGTCGGCCCTCACGCCCCGGTCGCCCCCGCCGTCCTACGGGAGCATCGTCACCGTGCTCAGCATCGACGGCGGCGGCGTCCGCGGCATCATCCCCGGAACCATCCTCGCCTTCCTCGAAGAGAAGCTCCAGGTGAGTATATAATTAGCTTCAGCTCCCGTTGCACCCATGGTAGGTAGTTACTGCAGGTGCGCCGGTTCTAATGGCTTTCTTGTTATTTCCTGCAGGAGCTCGATGGACCGGACGTGAGGATCGCCGACTACTTCGACGTGATCGCCGGGACGAGCACCGGGGGCCTGGTGACGGCCATGCTCACGGCGCCCGACGCCAAAGGGCGCCCGCTCTTCGCGGCCAAGGACATCAACAACTTCTACCTGGAGCACTGCCCAAAGATCTTCCCTGCCGTCTACGGCGGGCCTCTGGGCTTGCTCAGGAGCATGAGGGGGCCCAAGTACGACGGCCAGTACCTCCACTCCGTCGTCAAAGAGCTGCTCGGCGAGACGCGGGTCGGCGAGGCGCTGCAGAACATAGTCATCCCCACCTTCGACATCAAGCTGCTCCAGCCAACCATCTTCTCCCGATACGACGTACGTGCATCATGATCCATATGCATGGGCTCGTCGATTACATGTTATTTTTCCGTGCTCATCAATCATCATGCTTACGTGAGACGTGCATGTCCAGGCCCGCAACGACGTCTCCAAGAACGCTCTTCTGTCCGACGTCTGCATCAGCACGTCGGCGGCGCCTACTTACCTCCCCGGCCACCACTTCGAGACCAAGGACAAGGATGGCAAGCCCCGGGCCTTCAATCTCATCGACGGAGGCGTTGCCGCAAACAATCCGGTGAGTGATAGTAGACAGTTGGTGTATGTCTCCGTTCCTTAAAAAGCACTCCAAAGAATATAATGAAATTTTGACGACGTCCATGTAGTACCGTGCTCTATTTTGATATGTTGACATTGGATACATGCAGACAATGTTGGCCATGACGGACGTGAGCAAGCAGATCCTGCTCGGCAACCAGGACTTCTTCCCGATCAAGCCGGCCGACTACGGCAAATTCTTGGTCCTGTCTCTGGGCACCGGCTCCGCCAAGGTGGAGGAGAAGTTCGACGCCGCAGCGTGCAGCAAGTGGGGGATCCTCGGGTGGCTCTACAACAAGGGCGCCACGCCGCTCATCGACAGCTTCAGCCAGGCCAGCGCCGACCTCGTCGACATCCAGGCGTCCGTGCTCTTCCAGGCGCTGCGCTGCGAGAAGCGCTACCTCCGCATCCAGGACGACGAGCTTAAAGGCGACACCTCCTCTGTCGACGTGTCCACGCCCGAGAACCTCAACAGGCTCGTCGAGGTCGGCAAGGCGCTGCTCAAGAGGAGCGTGTGCAGGGTGAACGTCGAGACCGGCAAGACCGTGCCCGACGACAATAGAGGCACCAACGAGGAGGAGCTAATCAGTTTCGCACATATGCTCTCACAGGAGCGCAAGGCCAGGTTGCAGAAGAAGGGAGTCACCTTCACACAGTAAACATGTGTAGTTCATAACATATAGCTAAACTCATATTACGTGTAAGGCAAATATAGGATAAGTCAATAGACGGTCGAACTTTGGTAGGCTAGAAATATTGAACTGACAAAGCTCACAGACTAATGCAAGTTTTAGAGGTCCGCAAACAAGTTGTAAAGTGGGAGAATGAAATAAATGGCCAACTGTTTATTGTGGGCACGACATGAAATTTATCAGCCTATATTGGATCCCAGAAAATACACATTGGCCCCCACGTCACTCCGCGAGGCGTCATTGAAACCCAGACGCTCCTCGCCACCGCCGAATAGATGACGGGCATCCACTATGACACTGCAAAATTTGGCATTCGTCATTTTAGGAATATAATCCTTGTGTGTGACGAAACATATGTGGGGATAGGCATAATAAACATATGTGGGGAACGCGGCTAATCTGCACCCGAGCTCATATGCTCCCGCATGAACAGTAAAATTGAAAAAAATTCAAAAAATTCCAAATTTTTTTTGAGAGAAACATTGACAAAAGTTCTAAGTGCCTGCAAAAAATCGTCATGAAATCACATTCCCAGAAGGCGTGGCAAAAAAACAAAAATAGTACTCTGAAAAAGCTACTTTCAAATGCATTTTGAAGCACTGAATTTGTTTTTTTTGCCACGCCTTACAGGAATGTGATTTCATGATGAATTTTTGCAGGCACTTAGAACTTTTGTCAATGTTTCTCTCAAAAAAATTTGAATTTTTTTCGATTTTACTGTTCATGCGGGAGCATATGAGCTCGGGTGCAGAATGGACTTTTCGATATGTGGGAGTCTTTTTTAGGTAGTATATACACTCTATTTCCTTATAACGAGGATGAGTAATTTTTTCATCAAAAATATAAAATCAAGTCTTGCCATGAATATGAACCAGGTCATTTCATACAAAAGAAAAATAAGAACTAATATGTATTCCTTGACCAACTCATTCTAAAAGTGATGAAACCTACAACCATGATCTTGTTTTGGATAACCAAACATGGATTCCCATTCAATTTCGGGTCCCTATAATGTATATCCTGTCTGCATTTGTGCACATGAATGTGCATGACAGCATAAACTCTTCATAGGAGTGCAAAATCCGTGATATCTCTGAAAGCAATCATCATGATTCGATAGATTGACGAGAAAATATAGCTGATCAGAGATGGGAGACAAACATATGGAGCATACAGCTATTTTAAGTATGACAGAACAGGTTCAGTGGCTCCATTCTTTTGGAGGAGGCGGCTCCTCTGACGTGCCATTGGCCCACTGACATGTGGACCCGGGCCCACACGTCAGTGGCCCAACGTCAGGGCATCGTACGTCAGGGGATCCGGCTCCCCTTTTGGATTGGTTCCTTTTAGACTTCCTCCACCTATGAACACAATTTTCACAATTCATCATTCACTCACCAGTAACGGTTATAAAACTCACTTAAATGTAGATAGTTTTTTTTAGCTGGAAATGTAGGATAGTTGCAAAAGTAAGCAAACAGAAGTTCAATAATATGGCTGCAAATGGTAATTGCTGGAAAATCCACATCGGTATATCAGGCAAACTAGCCGAACTTTACTATAAGCACCGTTTCAAAATGTATGGCCAATGTTATCAACAAGAAAAGCGATTATACAAGGATCGGTCTAAAGTATACATAGCATTGAATATGGTCCAACTAAATAGAGAATAGTATATTTTTGTATCACATGTATTTCCGAAATAAAAGACTATGTGCAACTTTTAGAGTCTGTTTTTAGAGAGGAGGCCTGCTTAAGTATCATCAGGACAAGTTTGCACAACACTTCCAAAATGGTAGCAGAAGATGTATGTCTGTGAGAGAAAACAGTTCATTAGGAAGAACTGGATCAAACATGAGGTTGAATGACCGACCTGTGGAAGATTCATTAACTCCATAACAGCCCTCTTCGGAGTTAGTTCATTATCAATTATCCGTGCTACCGCTGTCAAGACTGGCAGTTTGACATTGTACTTCTGAGCTAATGCGATGACAGCGCCAGCAGTTGACACGCCTTCAGCAACCTGAAGTGAGAGACAATATACTAATTACCAACCATACAGGTGATATATCGAAGCAATAGAGGGGAATATTACAAACCTGATTCATTGAATCCAAGATCTCATCAAGTTTCTCGCCTGAACCAAGACGCAATCCCACGTTTCTGTTCCGTGAAAGATTGACAAAACATGTAAGCATGATATCACCCGAGCCAGATAAACCAGAAAGGGTTGTTGGCTTTGCTCCCATCTGCAAATTAATAAGTTGATCCTTTAAACCAGTAGTTTTTTGTTTTATAGATAATACAGTCCAGAAGATAAACTACTACTGCACACCTTTGTCGCCAACCACCGAATTTCAGAACAGCCTTGAGCAACAAGGGCAGCCATACAATTATTTCCAAGATGCATACCTTCTACTATACCTGCTGCTATTGCAAGAACATTCTTAAGTGCCCCTGCAATTTCTACCCCTGTAACGTCACTGAAGCATCACAGTTCACATTTAAATATTTTTTCTAATACTTGAATGCATGGCTATAAATCAATGCACAACCCTAACAGTATATCTTATAATTCATCTTGCCGGTCTGAAATCTTAAAATAAAGCATAGTAAAATTAGATAAGATAGCTTTATCTGGAGAAGAGATTTTCAGTGTGTGCCACACCATCTGAAGCTACTACTTAAAACCCAGTGTGCTATATCAGCTGAAGCTACTGCTCAAAATCCACCACTACAATGCATAGTAGCCAATCGATGGGGGTCCAGAAATCCAAAGCGAGGCTACATGGCACTCCAACATACAGCAGCTTCATTTTTTTTTCGCGAATACGGAAGAGATCTTCATATCATTCCATTCCAAGAAGGAAAAGTTTACACTGCCGTCCTACGGCTCTACAAGCATAGCAGATTCTTGAACACGTTTGCAAGGAAACACGAGAAACTGCTCTAGAAAAATACAAAAGCCTATTAGCTAACTACATGAAGCAAAGCAAGTATACATCTGACAAACCACACTCAGAGAGGAGTTGCTCTAGGCTGGACAGACACAGGTTAATCGAATATACCTCTGGTCTATCTATAGCTACTGGCTTCGCTAATGTGGGTGTCTATTGTGAACCTTGATTCACAACAGGGTAACTATGGTGCTGAAGATAGCCAGATGGCATGGCTGCGAGCGAATGGGTAGACATAGGTTTAGTTGAGAGAATAACTTGGGGAAATAGATTGATCGTTCTTGCTTTCCTCAACCCCAGACACATAGTATGTTCATACGGTAGAGCTTAGGCCTCACTAACACAATTGGACTCCTTAGACCTATGCTAAATCTGATCATTAGTCCGGCCGAGCTGGAGGCCGGGCTTGCACCAACCTTCAAACTGCAAGCCCAAGCCCGGCCCGAACAACACTTCTCGTCGCCTCCACATGTAAGCCTGGCTTGAAGCTTGAAAGCCCCGCCCGAAATCATGAAAAACAGAAGCCTGAGCCCAGCCCAAACTGCCTTTCGGGCTAGATAATGAAGCCCGAGCTCGACCCGAATGCCAAGCCTGACCCGGCCTGGCCTGGCTTTTTCGGGCCGGGTCGTTGGGCCAGGCTGTCCATGCCCAGGTCTAGACAGGACGTAGAGCTATTACGCATCTAGGGGGCTGAACCTGGGTAAACCACTGTGTCAGCATCATCGCCGACGAGAACCCTTTGGGCACGGCCCCTCTTTACATTTGTTGCACGACTACCTTTAGATCGCAAGATCGACAGACTATTATTCGCCAACACAACCCTAGATACATGGTATGCTTATATACTACTCCCTCCATCCTGAATTAGTTGTCTTAGACACGTTTTAGTCTTAGGTACATCCGTATCTAGACAAATCAAAAACAACTAATTTGGGACGGAGGTAATAGATGCTTAGGCCTTCCTAATTAATTGGACTCCTTAGACCTATGCTAATATGAACTCTCATGTTAACACCTAGCCTACGAAATCTGCTAGCAGAACCCTTCTCTCTGTTTGGACTCCCTCCTGGTAGTCCACAACACTTTCCTACATGAATAACTAAATCAATTGTCCACAGGTGGGCAATATAGATCCTCTTATGCAAAAGAAATCTCAAATTGTTCACAGTAAGTCATATCCTATTATTTAATTATGTAATAGCAACTAGTTTGGTGGCTGAAGACAATACAGCGCAACCAAACAAACAATAATCATGATTATGACATGCATACTTTTGTACACGTTTTGTGGCTGAAGATTATCATAGCGTCTAAAGCTGAAGTATTAGGTATAATTACCTTGATGTGCTTATCCTCAAATTTGAAGACGCTAAGAGCTGCTGAACAGCACTTGCCAGCTTTTTGTCTTTGGATGCCACCACCATTGCTGCAATATTAAGTTGGATAACTATGTAGTTCTATTGACAAACAGATTCCAAAACGTGCTTGGAAAGCCAAAAATTCTTCAACATAAGCAGCATGAACCAGATAACTTTGTGTCACAGGAAAGCACAAGAGAATATGACATAAAACTTAACAATATGAGAAATGATGTTAACTAACCTGTTGGTAGTTTCTCCATCAGTTCCACAGCAAAAGAAGGTCCTGACAGAACAATAAATGGTTGGCGAGGATTTCCCAATGCAAGAGGAATGATTTGAGACATTGTCCGAAGGGTGTTAAGTTCCAGCCCTTTGCTAAGCGATATGAATGGCAACTTTGGATCAACATAAGTTGAAATACTGCCAAGAAAGGATGAACTGAACTGCCAGGAAAAATATCAGACTCCAAAAAAGAAGGAACCCTCCTGCAAACCACAGTGCTTCATAAAGAACCGTTAATACCTGAACAGGGACAGCGTGGAAGCAGAAATCAGCTCCTGCTAAAGCCTCGCTAGCACTAGTTGTTGCAACAATGTTTTCTGGCAAGCTGTATTCTGACAAGTATTTGCTGCAGTGGAATGAAAGCAGTATGTATGTTACATAGGTACAAAGTTTGGTTGGCTGTGTGCATCAATCAATCGAATGGTTTGCAGTATTTTCCTTACGAAACTAGCCACATACTCTTTTCATGGAGAAGTATCTGAATGCTCGCATGAAATACATTGTACCTCATCGTATCAATCATCGATGAAAACATGACTAAAATGGACCCTCTTCGTGTTAGGCAGATACTGCAGTAAGGAAAGCGACGAGGTTACCCACGAGTTGACATGGCGGTGGTTGATGGAGCGGCAGACGAGGTCATCCCGGAGCAGCATGGCCACCTCAAGGTCGGGCTTCTTGGCTGCCACCTGCGCCGCCATCGCCGTTCCGAACGAGCCGCCTCCGAGGACCACCACCTGCAGTTTTCCTCCGACGATCAGATCCCATCCCACAAAAAAGTTTGCGGCTCCATGGGTTGAAGCAGACAAGAGTCTTTCCGTCACCTTGCGCGTGGTCTCGAGGACGTCGCTGCGGTTGCGGCTGCGCCAGGAGCGAGACCAGCGGACGAGCTTCTCCCACGCGATCCGCACCACGCGGCGCCGGTCCTTCCGGCCGCTGCGTGGGGCGTCTCCCTCGTCCGTCTCGGCATCTGGCGGCGGCGCGTCGGAGGCGGCGGCGCAGATGGCTAAGCCACGGTGGCGAGCGGTGGGGGTGCGAGGGCGAAGGATTGGGGCGGGGGGAAGGAAGGCGGCGGCGGCCATGAGAGCGAGCAGCAAAGGGAGGAAATGGTAGAACGAGAGGGTGTTTTGCTATCTTATCCGTTCCCGCCCCTTTCTCGGTTTCTTTGTTTGTCGCTCTGCTTCGTCTCAAAACGCCAGCTTGCATCTCGACCACCTTTTGCGTAAACCAACTCCAATCCTTTTACCAATTAACATCTTAGAAGATTTCACAAAACCATTATCACTTAGCTTTTGATTTTTTTGGGAATATATTGGCGGATGAACTAGTTGTTGTTGTTCTTGTTTCTTTAGTCCCCTTAGTCATCCCTATACATGTTTCTTGGATTATTTACAGGCGATATTCAAGCTTTTATTTTTGCAACATTAGTTTCAGCCTATATAGGTGAATCTATGGATGGGTCATCATTGAATTGACTAGTTTTAGAAATAGTATTTATTTTTTTGTAGCTTAGCTTAATTCATGCATGGTTTCAGATAACCAGCTTGGTTGCAAAAGAATAGTCCGTATGAATATATGGGATTTTCAAAGTATATATGCATTAAGGAGGGTGGAGTCAGGTCATTTTATTATCCAAACGGTACCTTATCGATTCTTGTCTGAAATCCTGCAAACAGCGTCCATGTTGACGACATCTCGGTCAACAACCCGATGCACTATATGATGCTGCGTATCACGACTGCGTACACCCAAGCTACAACATGTACCCTTCCATGCCGCAACACAATTTGCCTCCACCAGGGCCAGGTAAGAACATACCCATGCTTGTGAGTCGCAACATGGTGTTGTCCTCTCTTTCTTCGATGTACATTGTGACTTACCAACATTGCTTTGTTGATTGAAGGATATGTTTACCCGGTGAACTCTCATTTAACGCACCCGGTGCTGCACCATGACACCCATGGCAGACTATGGCTCTCAACGCCGTTGGATAACCGCTTCCACCCGCACTTGTCTCCGGTGCCAATGTACCCGTCTATGCCCTCCAACACAATGACGATTCCTCCGATGCCGCTGGATGGTCGCTTCCATGCACAACTACCTCCTTCGTTGTCGGCTTACCCGGATGCACCCTTCGACCCAAGGACGCATCTAGTGTGGACACGACGACCCACATATATACCCTTCACAGAACCATAGTAGTTCTCGCGTCCTGCAAGGCATGTTGATGGTTTTTATTAGCATTTTGTACTACTGATATCCGTGACAATTGATCGACAATCAATCTCCTATACAAATTTAGCATATAGATTCATAGCAATGACTATACGAGTAGTTCACCACAAGGAATATGTTGATTTATGATTAAAATATAATGACAATGACCAAACTAACCATAAGTCTAGGAACGTTTTCTATGAGATTGTCATCGAATGTTCCAACCCTGCAAGTTTATTGAAGATTTGTTATAAATTATATGTTTTCATTGCATGATATCGTCATATAAGTACGTATCTTCTTTTATGACCTTATTTTTAGTCCATTTTAACCAAATTATATCATCATAATTTGTAATGATAACAACGACACAGATCTTGTCGACGGTGCTGACTGGGCGATAGCTTGACATTTCCTCCTAGGTGTTTGGGACCCACCAAGTGTAAACCGCATGGACTCGACATTTCGTCCTACATGTTTGGAACCCATCGAGTGTAAACCGCATGGACGAGTAACTTGCGAAGCCAAGTGAGGGACTCACGACTAATATATGGGTCCAAGACTTTGTGGCACCCACTGACTGACTTTTTGGCCAACCTGAATGGTGATACTGAAGTTAGGGACCGTTGACATGTGGTGCCAACTTGTTACTCTCAAATCTTACAATGAAGCATTGATTTTATCTATCGGGGCTTGGTTATAATTGAAGCCATGTGTGTGAAAAATTGGGCTTGCTTGGTAGCCAATTTGGAACGCGAGCATTTGGCAAGTCTAAAAGCTACAAAAAAAATTAACAAGTTTTGTGAGGTGGATAAGTAGGTTGTAAACCAACCAATTTTTTGGCTTGCCTACGTATTGTGAAGCTAATTTTCAGCGAAAAACAAATAAACATGCCAACAAGGATGAAGGATCAAGGATTCGACTAAAAGGACGGAATGAGTAGGCAACTACAAATTTTAACTTTCTCTGTTGATTCCAGGGATTGCGAAATTAAAGGTCCTCTAAAATGCAGTTAAGATCAATCAACCTATATGATTATAAGCAACTAGCAAGCAAGATAAACTGATGTAGACTCGACTAGATGGCGATTCGTTCGTCGGCCCGATCTTTCACGATACTAGCAGCAACAAGAAATTCCGGTCGAGCAAAGATGCAAGACCGTAAGAACGAAAACTTGCGTCAAGTAGATTGAATCGACTCCACGCACAGCAGCAACAAAATCCTCACGGATCAGCAACGAAGACGATATTTGGTGTCCCTCGACATGGGACGTTTTCTGTAACTTTATTGACTCACGATTAAAGAAAAACCAATCTGCGTTACATGGCCGAAGCCAGCCATATTTATAGGCGACCCTGAGCTCACAAACCGACCGGGACTCTATCCTAACATGCAAAACACTCACGTGCAAAACAAAGAGAAGAAAAACTAGGACTCTCTCTCTCAACCATATAACTAGGACTTTCCTAATAAAATAATCCGGCAACGTTGTTAATCATGCAGGATCACGCCTAACCAAAATAGATCATGCAGGATCTAACCAACCAAAACAAGACCGTACCATAGTGGTTTTTATTCAGATGAAACTTACTAAAAAACTAAAAAAAATTAGGCTGCTTGAATTGAAATAGCACCCACCAATGTCCAACTTGGAGTACGAAAATTTGGCATGACTTCTTCAGCCGGTGGTTCTGATGATAGTACTTTCATTGTAATTTGGCCAATGGTCAAACTATTTGATTTGATAACTTGATCTCTTTTTGCACCTCTGGTCACATCATCCCCTCCCCCTTGAAACAAAACCGTCCTCGGTTTTGCGGTAGATTTCATTGACTTCTTCAGTGAAGCAGTTGTGTCCACCATGATTTCTCCCATAAACATAGAGCGCAGAACATGTCATCTTCCGGCTTTCCAAAAAGAGTATGTATTGGACCGTCCCTCATGTGTGGCATGACGGTCATATTGCCACGGTCTCCCCAACAATAAGTGACATGCATCCATCGGCAATACATCACAAATCACTGTATCAGTATAGTCACCAACCGAAAAATTGAGACGCACCTTGTGAGTAACTTTCAGTTTCCCCGACTGATCTAACCATTCGACGCAGTGGGGTTGTGGGTGCTTCCAGGTAGGCAAAGCTAAAGCATCCACCAATCCTTGCTAACCGCGTTGGTGTAGCTTCCTCCATCTATGATCAACTTACAATTAGTGTTGTTGATTTTACATTGAGTTTGGAAAATATTCCATCGCTGCCCCTTATCCTCAATGCGATCTTCTTGCACCCGTTGCACCATCAAAGACGGATATGATTCAGCAGCTTCGAAACTCGCAACCACATTTTCAACATCTTCAGATTTTTCATCAGAAGTGTCAGAAACTGCCGCTTCATCACTAGCGGATGCATAGCCACCTCTCGTGAGCAACACTCTTTTCTCATTAGGACATTCACGCTTCATATGTCCCCTTCCTCCACACTTGAAACACTCTATGTCACTAGTGCGTCCGGTCGACTGTGCACTAGAATCAACCATCGACAGTCCTGATTTTGAAGCATCCTTTTGCACGGAACCATGAGAGCGATTTGATGATGTTGCCCTGGAGCTAGGACCGACATCCTCACTCTTATACTGCGAGCGTCGCCATGTGTTCAAAGTGGTACTGGGAACAATGTTGACTTGGCGTCGCTTAATCTGTTGTTCCGCACGCACAGCTTGGTGCACAAGATCTTGTATGTTGTAGTAGACCACCATCTCAACACGATCCTGCACCTCGATATTTAGCCCGTTAAAGAAACAAGCCATAGTCGCCTCCGGATCCTCCGTTGTCCCTGTACGTATCATAAGCAATTCCATCTCCTTGTAATATTCATCAACACTCATATTACCTTGAGAGAGCCGCTGCAACTTGTTGTACATGTCTCTTTTATAGTGCTCAGGAACAAAACGTCGCCTCATGAATTCTTTCATACCTCGCCAAGTCGTCGGCCGATTTCTTGAACGATAAATTTGATTCCACCAAATTAGCGCATAACCGGTGAACTCAATTCCAGCAAGTTGAACTTTCTTCTCCTTGCTATAATGATGGGCATCAAATATTTGATCAACACGCATCTCCCACTGCAAATAGCCTTCTGGTTCACACTTGCCGGAGAATGAAGGGATTGAAATTTTTATGTGCCCAATTCCATCATCCAAAGGCACACGCACAGCTTGACCACCTCGGTCATGCACTCCACCATGAACAGACATTTCAGGACGAGGCTCATAGTGTCGTGGTCGTGGCGCGTACCCCACCTGGTTAACACCGTCATCGAGACCATCATCTCCAGCATGAGGTTGTGCCGCCAAACGGCGATCATGCATGCCGGCATGTCCGTCGCGAGCAGGTGGTGCATAATGCAGTGGAGCCGTCGGAGCAGTCTGTGATGGGGCAAAATTCGTTGCTGGCATATTGATGATGTCCGCCAAACCATCAAACCGAGTGATCAGGACATCTATCCTTTTGCCGAGCGCATCATGACATTGCTTGATATAGTTGCATGTGTGGTCAAAACCATCTCGAATATTTTGCGGTATATCATCCGCATACACTCGACGTACTATTTTCTCAGAATCAGCAGCAACCTCATCACCCTTGTTGACCGAGGTTGACATCTTGATCAACACAGTACCGTGAACAACCTTAGCTCTGAATACCACTTGATGTAGACTCGACTAGATGGCGATTCGTTCGTCGGACCGATCTTTCACGATACTAGCAGCAACAAGAAATTCCGGTCGAGTAAAGATGCAAGACCGTAAGAATGAAAACTTGCGTCAAGTAGATTGAATCGACTCCACGCACAGCAGCAACAAAATCCTCACGGATCAGCAACGAAGACGATATTTGGTGTCCCTCGATATGGGACGTTTTCTGTAACTTTATTGACTCACGATTAAAGAAAAACCAATCTGCGTTACATGGCCGAAGCCAGCCATATTTATAGGCGACCCTGAGCTCACAAACCGACCTGGACTCTATCCTAATGTGCAAAACACTCACGTGCCAAACAAAGAGAAGAAAAACTAGGACTCTCTCTCTCAACCATATAACTAGGACTTTCCTAATAAAATAATCCGGCAACGTTGTTAATCATGCAGGATCACGCCTAACCAAAATAGATCACGCAGGATCTAACCAACCAAAACAAGACCGTGCCATAGTGGTTTCTATTCGGATGAAACTTACTAAAAAAAACTAAAAAAATTAGGCTACTTGAATTGGAATAGCACCGATCAATGTCCAACTTGGAGTACGAAAATTTGGCGTGACTTCTTCAGCTGGTGGTTCTGATGATGGTACTTTCATTGTAATTTGGCCAATGGTCAAACTATTTGATTTGATAACTTGATCTCTTTTTGCACCTCTGGTCACATCATAAACAAGATAACTAACTACATAACACGGAATAAGAAACTCTTGGATAGATATAACCAAATGCATAGATATGGGTATGTATCCAAAGTTCACGTCCTTGGAGATACTAACTAACTAGATAACAGGTCATGTCAAGCATGTGAAGTATAGATTTTCTAGCGATGGGATGTTGGTATATATGGTGAATCCGACGACAGGTAATGCATAATGAACCAAGCCCGCCAGTAGACAGATGGCCATTATCAATGTTGGCAATAACATGTGGTTACAATAAACCTTCAACCCGGACCAAGAAGGAACTGGAACAAAGGTGGACACGGTCTGAACCAAGATTTGTTAAAGTAAACATTGATGTTACTTTTTATGAGGATGTTGGAGAGGAGCTATGGCTGCTATAATTAGAGATGAGAGAAGACAATTCTTGGAAACACAATGCAAACATATTGAATATGCTTATGATATAACCGGCAATCGAGACAAGGGCTATGCGGTGTGGAGTAGAGATTGCAAACTCTTTAGGATTTAATAGAGTTGAGGCGGAATCCGACCCCCTTGAAGTCATCAATTTCTACACGGGACAAACTGAATGGCGGGATGCATCAACACCAATATTCTCATATTGTCTGGATACGAGTACAACAATTGGGATGGTGAAATTTAAACATTGTTTTCATGCGGCAAATTGCACATCTAATGAGCTAGCAAAATTTATTTTTTGCAATAAAATTTCTAATAATTGGGTTGACGAAGCTCTAGGTTGTGTCGTCAACATACTGGTGGATGATGTACTTTTGACCTAAGTTAATAAAACTAGGGATGATGGTCTTCCCTAAAATAAATGTAGTTGGAGAGGCTTGGGGGCACAAACCTTCTCAAGAACAAGTGATCTCTAGCCTTATTCTCCTTGAGCCTTAGCAAACCAAGCCCAAACTCGACCACCAAGGGTACACGCTACAAATCTCCTTGTCTCAGGGATGGGCGAGTCGTCCATCACTGCATTAGTGCTAGGTGTCATGGTCTAGCTCGTCACTAGTAAAAATGTATCAGTGAATGACTCCAAATGCGAACCAACCTGTGGTTGTATAGTTAGATGGACAGTGGTAGTCCCAGCCCATCAGGGTTTAAGTCCTGGTGCTTGCATTTAGAGACATTCCTGTTGACTACGAGGCGTCTACGGTGACTTCGTAAAATCTTAGGATGAAGTGCCGGCTCAATCTCTCGGAGGTGCTCATAGAGGTATGGTGTGTGTGCACGTTCATAGGGATGAGTGTATGCACGTATATATGAGCGTTTGCGTTTGTACTGTGTTCAAGAAAAAAGTGAATTGCTCCAAATCTCTCCCCATCACTATAGAGTATTTATGGATATGAAACACCATAATTCACTAATTGATCCCTACATATCATTCTTAGGTACAAATTGATCACAAAAATATCATTGCCTCTGCTGTCTTTAAAGATCATAAATCCATATACCCTGCAAAAGACACCCACCATAAATAAAATCTCGACATAACAGACCTACTTGTTTAGCCCTTGAGAGTGATTTAAGGGTAAGCATAAGGCCCTTCATCGACGTTTTTTTAACGCACCATGGCAATTTTGTTAGCATGATACTCTTTTTACAAAAAAAATCCTTCTTTTTCCATTATACCATGAAATTAAACTTTAAGTTGGAATGGCAATTTTTTGTAATTTTAAGCCATTTTTCCCATCAAATTCATGCCGAACTTGATGGGATTTTTCACTATATAGTACTACATCATTGCTAGTTATTTTGTATTTTTGTTTTAGCTATTTAAAGTCATGTCTAAGTAAATTGGGATTTCTTTTTCGGGAGCGAGGGGGGGCATTGGGGGTCGCGCTACAAGCTGATCGAAGCGAACGATCGCTTCCCAAAGGAACGATTCGTTCGAACGCCAGCCCCATATCCCGGCCCTTTGATGAAATGCTACAAAGGACAGATTCGTGGTGGCCCGTTCAGCTTGGACATAGGCCACATAATATTCACGAAAAGCATCGAGGCCTTTGTAATACTAGCAAGTTGCACGTGTTTTGCACGTAACAAAGATATCAATCAATGTAGCTTTGAAATGTGCTTTTTAGGGAAGAAAACACAATCCAAGGTAAAACCAAAAGCAAATATGAATTGAAAATTGTAATAATTATTCACAACTATCATGACATTTTTTTTAACATTCTAGCAAACAAATAGTATGTGGAGCTATAGTATTTTTGTAATACTCCAACATTATATTTTGGATTGGACTAAAGTGTGACTCAATTCGGGTGCGAACCATCCAGCTTTCTTCATGTCAGGCGGAATGTCCTAACAAGTATGATGGCCTAGCAGCATGACACAATCAGGGTGTGATTGGATGACACTGGAGTGCGTCGCGTTGGTCAACATTTTTTTCAATCACGGCGTTCAAAAATGGATTCTATGTCTATGGGATTCAGACTCCAAGAGGAGCTTGTATGCGTATGGCGTTCAGATCACCTATACACCAATTATCAACACTTACCGCCTGGTCGGTGGTCGCGTTGGTCAATGTTGCTACAACATGCACTCCATACGTTTAGGGTATATTTTTATGGGCTAAAATTGAAGGTATGCATTATTCACACATTATTCACAGTAAGTCTGTTCTTTATATTCCTAACAAAATACTTTTTCTAGGCAATCCTGACAAAATACGTTTTTAGGCAATCCTAACAAAATACTTAACTGTAAGCATTATCACCAGTACAAATTTATTCGTGCGAAAGCCTAGTTGTTTTTTGGAGTAAGGCACGGAAGGCCAGCTATACTACGTGTATGGGCTCAATCGGGGTGCAGGTTGCACTGGCCCAGTCAATATCTTCTCCAGTTATCTCTTCTCTAATCTTCTACATACTTCCCCACTGTCTTAGGCTCTGTTAAGATCCAAATGGACCAGTCTTCTCCAGCATCCTAGAGCTCTGCCTCTCACCCCGTCCCCATGCGCCCGTAGTTGTTTTCCCTTGCGCTTCGGCCACCACGGCACAAGGCTCCATGGGAGCACGCAGCTCTTGGTCCCCGTCATGTGCTCCCATTGCTTGTTGGAGCTATTCTGTTGCTTGTTGGAGACTAAACGGAGGAATGGATCCATTTGTTAATGCTTTGAATGGAGCTCGCTTGATGAACTCCCATTCTGATCATGTTCTTATCCTCTCCCCATTCCCATTTAACACCTTCTGCTTCTTCTAAATGATGATCCGTGTTTGTCAAACTTGCCGTTCAATTCTTGTCAGCTCCATTTGATTGATGATTTTTATCTCTCATTTTTAGCTGCAATTGGTGAAGATCTAGCAAGCTTGCTAGATTGTTATGTACAGGGAAGCGTAGAAAATTGTTATATACAGTTTCATTTGGAATGTATGCTGATGTCCTTGTTCGGTGGCCATGAAAAGGAGGTTCCAGAGAAATGGAGAAGAGATTCCCACCTCTTACACTCAGGACGTTACTGTCCATACACGTGGGGAAATCCTGCACAACCAATGAGATGATCTAACGGCCAATAACGCTTGGATTTGCCACTTCTCAGCCGTCGGATGCTGCAGATCGAATGTCTATTATTCAAACTTATTCATACACTATATAGTGGTGTTGATACTCATAAGTCTTTGCAAAGGTCGTCGGTCCCCGTCACGTGAGATTCGCCGCTCTCAGCAGCGGGTTTGATCATGAGATTGTGTTGTTTGATGACACATTCTGCAGGATTAAGAGCATCTTCAATAGCCGCGCTAAACTAGCGTCGCGCCGTAAAATAAGCCGTTTTTTGCGCGCGCGCAACGCGGCGGGTCGCTCCAGCGGGCGCGCAAAAACGGCGCGCGCTATAACGGGTTGGGCGCGCGGGCAAAAACGCTTAGCCGCGCAATGTATTTGGGGCGCCAGCTGCAGCGCGCGGCACATTCCAGCGCTCGCGCCCGCATATGCTCTCCCACTTTCATCCCCCGTCCGGTCGCGCCGCCGCCGCCGCCCGAGCCCCCGGCGACCGTTCAGGCTTCCCCGGCCTATCCCCGTCGCCCGCGCTTCCTCCCCTTCCCCTCCTAGGCCCGTCGGCCATCGCGCGCCTCTGTCGTCCGAGGAACAGCGCTCGCTGCCGCGCCGCGCCCGCAAGGTGTTTGACAAAACGCCTACAAGGTATGTATTGCTCAAACTTCATGAATTTGATGCATGTTTTGAATTGTAGTTTTTATAGTATAGTATTGAACATTGTAGATGAGTTCGTCGTATGATTCTTCCGAAGAAGAATTTGATATGGAAGAGGAGGAGGATCTTGCAATGATCCTAGCTATGCATATAAAAAAAACCGAAGCACGGTGGTTCGGTTATGGGTCGGCAGAAAATTTGGAGGGACAGGATCGATGCCCACAACAGATTGATCGGGCATGGCATGGACGACAAAGAGCATGATGATATCTGCATTCGACATTGTATTGTTCATGAACTATTTGTTGTGTTTATTGCATTTGTTGTACTGAATAATAAACTATTTGTTTGAGTTGTAATGATAACGAAATTGAACTATTTATTGTTGATTTATTTTGTTTGTTTGATCATTTTTGCTATGTATATGTGGTTTGTGCGGCGCGCGCTGTGTATTTTTGCGCTCTGCTGGAGCGGCGCGCGCTGCATTATAGCGCGGCTGCTGGAGCCAGCGCAGGCGGGCACGCCAAACCAGCCGAAGCGTGCGCGGCAAACAGGTTTTTTGCGTGCGACGCATAGCGCGGCTGTTGGAGATGCTCTAAGGTGCAGTTTCAGCATCTAGTCCTGGGGAAAGCAGAGGAGAAATTGGACGTTTGCTTGAAGCTAGGGGAATCACTCTTTACTTTCTTCCAAGATGGACGTGTTGGAGCTGTTAGGGTTCCTGGTGGCTCGATGTCGAAGTATGGCCAGTTCGATGTGAGGGTGTTCAAGATTATCACACCAGATGCCATTTCTCACAGTGAATATTATTACTACTAGGCAAGATAGTAACCTTGACATTCACAAGCAATCTGTTCCCCACATAAAACCGTCTGGTTCTCTAAACAGGTAGCGTCAGGGCGTGGAATTATATTACACATTTCGTTCATTGCAAGCTTGACCAAACACCAAAGGAGCCTAGGCTAAATTTGCTAAGCCGCTTCATGCTGCGGTACCTCGACGGAGGGCGGTGGCAGCAGCCGGTCTTCAGGCCTTGATGCAGCACTGGAAATAGCTCAGGAACCTCTTCCTTCCCTGCATCAACAAACAAATTCCTTCCAGGTCATTACATTATACAATACATTACATGTAGCCATCAGCCAGGTGATACAGCAAGAATATAGTACGCCACAGCTGAAGTTCAAGCATAACTTTATTTTCCCTTCTTTTTTTGCCAACTAGCTAACCAGGTTGCGCGACAGCGACGCCTCGCAGGATTGCAGTTCTGAAATGTTGTTTGCCAAACTATGGTTGGATGAAGGTTCGGTGTCAACCAATTTGTGCTTTGTCATAAGGAAAGGGAAAGCTAATGTATATTTGGCCAAGATTGGCACCAGCTTGTAGCAAGCTGTACGTACAGGGCCGTTGATAACTACTAATTCTCGGCTTCTTCAATCCTATTTTTGCCACTTCTCATCATACATTTCATTTCATACCTGCAAACCTTAAAGGGAAATCATCCTACCGACTGACTCGACCCATCATTAGTTCGTTCTAATCATCTATCGTCAGCTGGGATTCCTAACATAATTAATTGGATGTCCCATGGACGACGACATACTAATGCATATCAGTCATCGCTTTATCGGCACAACCTCTGAGAGGCATACACATATCGAGTAACATATGATTAGGAAAATGAGATGATCTGTCCTTGCCAAGCAGCTGTGAGCTGTGACAAAGCACTAGATGCAAAGGGTTGGAGTGGCCGGTGCTACGGGTTGATATATCTGCCGACCAACCTATAATCAGCTGAACCGACTCCACTCATTGTCGATGCAGCTGCGGGTAGAGTGGTAGATTCCATAAGCATTGCATAGAGCCCATCATAATCTTCTAAACTTGCTTAATCATACACTACCACCCCTGAAACAGAGGAGGCGGTTCGACTTTTCGGTGTTGAACTTATTTTCTCCGGTTCATCATAACAGGCTTTGCACTTGCAGCTCAGAAGAGCCATCAGGCAAATGCAGAGTAACAGAATGGTTATCAACATGTACGCCGTGACACAGAGTCAGGTTCACTCGTTTGTTCTCTCTTTTCCTAGCACTTCTTTGAAGTACTTGGCACATGAAAACATGTGTATAACTAAGATATTAACTAAATAGCCGGTACTTGTGTGGAATTTACTGCTGTGTTCCACCGTCCACGGTCAAATTATCAGTGCGTTGGAGTACGAGTTTGACCGAGTAGAACCCCATGGCTGCTGCTGTTCAACAAGCAAAGAATATTATACTGCTATCCGCAGCAGCGCCGCATACTGAAAGTATATGCTAGCTAACGCACAAAGTCCTACTAGTCTTTATGCTACTAGTTCCGGGTCAGCTATGAACACCCGAATCGAAATGGAGAAAAGTTTGCTTCTTCCTTTTTCCTTTTGCGAAATGGAGAAAAAGTTGTGGACACGGGATTCCTCCTTGACCGTTGGGCGGCGGCTAATCGATGACTTATCAAACTACCAGGCCGAATAGTAAGCAACAGGGAGGGAAGAAGAGCGAGCGAGCTTGCTTACGGTGGGCGAGTGGTCGCGGCCGTGGAGCGGGCCGTGGTCTTTGGCCGGAGCGCCGAGCTTGGTGGGCTGGGGAGCCTTGGCGGCGGGCTGGTGCTGCTTGTGGTGGGCGAGGAGGTCGTCGTCGCCGCCGAGGCTGGCGCGGGAGAGCTCCTTCTTGTTCTGCTTGCGCATCTCCCGGATCTTGGAGAAGTCCATGGAGTAGTCCGGCATGGCGCCGTTCTTCATGTCCCAGTCCCCGAACGCCGGCACCGTCATCCACGCCGTCGCCCCCTCCCCCTGCACCACACGCACGCACGCATCCAAATCTTCTATCAAGCCACCACATAACCAGATCGCGAGGAAGGGAAAGGAAACCCATGGATGAACTCTCGCAAGCAGGAGGATTCGATCTCTCCGCACGAAAGCAGGAAGGATCCGTTGGGGGGGATGGGCTCACCTCCTTGTGGCTGTCCTTCTCCATGGACGATCTTCCTCTCGCGGGCGCACGGATATTTTCCTCTGGTGCCGCCGGAGCTGTGGAGCAGATTTGGAAGCTAAGCTGAGCAAGAAAAGCTGGCTAGATGGAGCACCACAGCACAGTGCTGGACTTGTCTACTCCTAGCTTGGATCGGATGAGAGAGGAGGGAGGGAGGGGTGGTCTCTACAAAACTCCAAGGGAAATGTGTGTGGACGGTGACTGGGCAGAGCAAGGAGATCGACGGGGCTGTGCTTATATAGGTTGACGGCCAGCGCAAAAAAGAACCAAACTTTTTCCAATTCACACCCACGCACACAGCTGCTAATCAGCTCAGCTGACGCCCACCAGGGCCAAACCCCAGGGCTTAACCAACCCCTCCGCCGCTAATCATTCCCCTGTCTAGAATAACTTGGCAATTTGGGCCGCGATTAGTCTATGGCCGCGGCCGCCCGTGACGCTGTGGATGTGGTGCTACTGCCCGTTGTGCGGCACGCGTGACGCGTCTGCCGTCTGAGCGAGGACACAGCTGGTGGCACGTCGACGTATTGATGTGCGTGGGGCGTCCCGGGCCCGCCGGCCAGTGGCGCCGTCCGGGTCCAGACGTCCGTCCACTAGCTGGGAGCTTCACACGGCTTTGGGATAAGCTTTGGCCGTCTTTCTTTTCTTTCTGGCCAGGGAGCACGAACGAAAAGGCGGCGAGAAAGGTCGGCGGCTCCGTGTGTCCAGCTCACCGGAGACGGGGAGCTCGCCTCATCTCCGTTGGCCTAACGCGTTGCGTTGGGCGGGCGGCAGCTTGCAGAGAGAGAATGTGTGGTGTAGGACACGTCGATTAGGGTTTAATGCGCTGCCGAGTTCTGGATGGGAGGGGTTGAAGGTCCGGTTATGAATAAGAAACGTTTTCGGACTGTAATCATCATCCGACAGTTGCGGACACCTGCCCTTGATTCGGGCGTGGATTATACTAGACTTCGCGGGCAAGGGGTTCGGTTGCCGAGGCAATGGAGCTTTGTTGCTTGGGAACACGAGATGCTCCGAGCGACTCAGATGTTAATTGGTGTGAAACTAAATGACTCGTTGCGTCCATCGCGCAAAGGCCAATTGCAGCCACAAGCAAAGCAATATATGAACAACATATTTTATGAATAATCCGTAAAGTGTTTGCGCTGATCAATAAGATGGATGATGATGTTCGGCGTTGCCCCACCCACACGGAGGGAGGCTGGGTCCACCAGTTAAATTGTAACGTTAGTAGCATCATGTATACTGTGTAGTTTCATGTATTTAGGATCTGTAACGCCCTGACCTGGGATTCGGCTTGCCTGCTCCCTTCCCATGCACCCATCCGTGCTTCCACTTTATCCTATGGTTGTCTTTTTTTCTCTTTTCTTTCTAATCTAATCATCTCCCCCTCTGATTTTAAGGGGGTGAGGCCGGGCCTTATTTTGTCCAATCAAATCAAGCCATGTACGCGGGAGCACAGATGGGCACACGCCGGGGAGCAAGCAAGTCTCGTCCCCTGGCCTGCGTGCCTATTCTCTTGGGCGCCTCTCTCCCTCTCACCTGTATATTACGCAACACCATGTAACAGATTCAATCAAGGACAAAACAATTCCCTTCAACTTGGACGAGACTTGCCTGCTCCCCCGGCGTGTGCCCATCCGTGCTCCCGCTTACGTGGCTTGATTTGATTGGACAAAATAAGGCCCGGCCCCACCCCCTTAAAATCAGGAGAGAGATGATTAGATTAGAAAGAAAAGAGGAAAAAAGACAACCGTAGGATAAAGTGGGAGCACGGATGGGAGCATGAGGAGGGAGCGGGCAAGCTGGATCCCTCCAACTTGGTATCAGTCGCCAGGACCTACCATGTCTGACGCCCACTCCTCCTCCTCCTTCGCTACCATGGGCTCCGCCACCTCGCCGGGCACCAACTCCTCGATGGCACCGGCCACCGACACCTCCCATGCCACCTCCTCTGCCACCACACCGCCGTTCATCTTCGGCACGAACACTTCTCTTTTCAGTAGCAGCACCAATGCCTCCGGATCTCACTTCGCTCCTCTCTTCGCCTCCTCCTCCCCGGCACCGCCGGCACCCACCCCTAGCCCCTCCATCTTCCCGGACCACATCACAAACCACATCAAGTTTCTCCTAAACCCTGTTGATCACAATTACCACAAGTGGAAATCCTTCTTTCTCATGGTGCTTATCCGCTACGGTGTCACTTTCCCCATCGAACACCCTCCTCCTCCCAATGCCACCGCCCAATATCTTGAGCTGGATGCCCATGTTGTCCTATGGATCTACGCCACTCTTTCGGGCCCTATGGTGGACCACGTCGTCGGTGCCACCTCCACCTATGCTCTCTGGAAGAAGATCAAAGACTACTTCCTCCCAAACCGCGTCGCTCGCTTCATGATCCTCAACCGGCAGTACCGGAACCTCAAGCAAGGTGACCTTTCGGTCGCTGAGTATGCGCGGCGCATGAAGCAACTCACTGATGCCCTCGCTGATATCGAGCACGCCGTCAAAGAGGTCGATCTCACTACCCAGTTCCTCCCTGGCCTCGACAAGTACCTCGACACTATCCGCGTCGTCCTCGGCGATCAGGAGCTCCCCTTCGATACCGTCCTTTCCCGCGTCATCCTTGCCGAGGAATCTCAGGCTAAGCGCGTCGCTGAGGAGGGCGCCTCGGCGTTTGCTTTCTCCGGCGGTGACCGCGGCCAGAGCAGCGGCTCCGACTCGGGCGCGCGCGGCCCAGGCGATTGTGGCAACCGCGCCAGCGAGCGCCTCCCCGACCGCTCCTAGGGTCCTCCACAACAGCAGCCTCACAACCCTGGCCGCGGTGATCGCGCCTCCGATGGCGGTGCCCGTGGTCGCGGGCGCGGCCATGGCCGTGGACGTGGCGACAACGGTGGCCGGGGCCAGTCCTCCCAGTTCCTGCTGCCCCCCTTCACCGGCTACTTTGCGCCTTATGGCATGGCGCTTCCCTCTCCACGCTCGGGTTGGGTGCCTCCGAACACTGCTGGCGTCCTCGGTCCGCGCCCGTAACGTTAATAGCATCATGTATACCGTGTAGTTCCATGTATTTAGGATCTGTAACGCCCTGGCATGCGTGCCTATTCTCTTGGGCGCCTCTCTTCCTCTCACCTGTATATTAGGCAACATCATGTAACGGATTCAATCAAGGACAGAGCAATTCTCTCCAACTCCACCCTGCCAGTGTCGTTTGCGCCCTGTCGGGTTGTTTGGCTCGCGCAGGCGCTAGCCCGGGAATTTCTGCCTGCTTGGCTAGTCAGTTGCCCTGCCCGTGTGCGTCGTCTCGTTCGCGCTGGGAAGCCTGGGTCGCCCTGCCAGTGTCCTTTTCTCAAAGATGCCAGGAACCCGTTTTGTGAAGAAGGTGCACCGAGTGCAGGGGCGATAAATACATCAAACTTCGCACACCAACGGACACCGAGTCCGTTGTTTTCAAGGGTACCATTCTTCTCTCTCATATTAGGCAAACTGATGTCAGATCATTCGCCTCGCATTAATGCTATCAATGGTGAGCCACTGCCAACACTGCTCGGGCCGTGGCAAGCACCTGCTTTGGAGTCGAACGTGTTATTCGAGTTCACCCAGGTGAAACGTATTGGAGTCCGGCTCGCATAACCGAGAAACATGAACCCCACATAGACTCTACAGACGTGTACACGAACCATGCCAGCCGATGAGGGCCCACGACTAGACGAACCGAGCAAACCAAAAACCAGCCTCTCGAACGGCCTCCTAACCAGCCATCGACAACACAACAAAGGTGAACGGAACCCGGAACCGGAAAGTAACAACCGACGGCGAGACCCTGGACGTCTGTATCGATCCCTGTGAGTACACGAATGATATTTAAGTAAAACTTTGATTATAATGTGATGTTCCTTTTGCTTTCCGATACTTTACAAAACCTAGGATATATTGGTATCCCCCTGAATCACCACCAAGGTCGGTCCTGAGATTTTAGGGGCCCAGGGCGAAACCAAAATTCGGAGCCTTTTGTACTTTCAAAAATTATTTTCAGTATATACTTTGCGCAACTTTAAGATTTTGCTTGTACACCATACTAACAAATCATGTAGGGATGATTATCATTTTCTATAGAAGAATAATGTTCAATTACTTCATGTACGTTCGTTTGCATATTATCGAAAAAGTCTTTCGCCCCGTTTTATATATAAAGCACCAATCCCTTTCTTTACACTGCTGAAGTCCTTTAACAACACCAGACTGAGTAATGACGTTTTTACTAACTGGCTTATCAGGTTTGATCACATTAGCATTAGTATGTTCTTATTTTATTGCCGGTGCGCCAACTAGTCTTAATTAATCCGACAGAATCGACCACTTAGTCATATATTGGGATGTGTCTTACATTTCGTTGGTATTTTTTTCAGAATGAAAAAGTGAATATAATTTCGCATTGCAAGTGCATACAAACACTACCTTTCATCAAACAGTTTTACACAGCCAAGATGCAAAAAGCTGAAAGCTACAAAACTTTCCTTGCATCTAGAGTTTACATGGTATCTTACATACCTGGATGTGGCGGATCCGGCTTGCCTGCTCCCTTTCTGTGCTCCCATCCGTGTTCCCACCTCATCTAACGGCTGTTTTTTTTCTTTTTTCTTTCTAATCTAATCATCTCCCCCTGATTTTAAGGGGATGGGGCCGGGCCTTATTTTGTTCCAATTAAATCATGCCACGTATGCGGGAGCACGAATGAGAGCACGCTAAGGGAGCAGGCAAGTCTCGTCCGGATGTGGCAGCCCGGCAATGTACCACTGATTCTTGTACAAATCCTTGAAACCGTTCACAGGCTTCCACGCCTGGTTCCGAGGATTGAAGACCATGATCAAGGGGACCTTCGCTTTCATACTTGTGTCGTTCTGTGCAACACTACGGCCGACAAAAGCCTCACCACGTCAAGCAGCAGTTCTAGGGCATAATTTAGGGCAAAATCATTAAGGAAAAGGACGTCTTATATGAAATCGTCGGTGGATGGCGTAGGCTAGAGCTGCGGCATCGATGTGCCATGGTGTGGCGTGGGTATCTAGCGTCCGCTCCATGGCGGCGGCCAGTGGCTGCGGGCGATTAGGTTTCCAGGAGATCAGGCGAAAAAATAGGAGGCTACAGGCGATGATGGACGATGGTCATCGTGCGTGATCAGTGTGGGTGATCGATCTCTCCCAAACGTGATCAGTGCACGTAACGTAGGCCCAATTATCATTTTTTACGAACTAGAGCCCAATCATATTAACAGGGTAGAGCACAAACCTGGGGGGCCCTCCATTTTCGGGGGCCCGGGGCGGCCGCCCCCCCCCTGCCCCCCCCATCAGGGCCGGGCCTGATCACCACCATGCTCATTATACCAAAATCCACGTTACTGGTTTTGTTCTTCTTTTTAGTTTTTATATTCTGGCATCCCCATGACTAAGTCATGTGTGTCTGGCCAGACGATGATTGATGCCGTCATATCGAGAGGGCCCTAAAAATATCTTTCTACCGTCGGAGGAGCAAATCACACTCTTGAGCTGTCCGGTCACTTGTCAGGATTTCTGATGAATCTGTAAGTTGTCGTTACGATCATCGTGTTACTGGAGATGTTTGAGCAACCCTAAAGCCCATTGTATGATAAGGAGTGAGCACGATACACTCATGGCCTAAGAAGCAATATCACGCATTAATACTCTATGTTATTACAATTGAATGCAGATGATATTAACTCAATTTATAACAAACAAGATTGAGTCGATTCAATATGATTGTTCTTCTAACGTCATAATCTCAATGTTGTCTTAGGATCATTATTACACTTAACGATATCTTAAGCTTTGGAAAACGTGATCACCAACAACACTTGAGCTAGTCTTAGAGGCGAGACTAGGAACCTTTTTCATTTACCATTTATCATCCCACACGTGCATATGAGTTTTCCACTGAATCGCATATTCCAGGATCATAGCAGTTATAGCATAGGATATAAACTGAAGGAAATATGCCCTAGAGGCAATAATAAAGTTATTATTTATTTCCTTATTTCATGATAAATGTTTATTATTCATACTAGAATTGTATTAACCGGAAACATAATACATGTGTGAATACATAGACAAACAGAGTGTCACTAGTATGCCTCTACTTGACTAGCTCGTTAATCAAAGATGGTTATGTTTCCTAACCATGGAAAAAGAGTTGTCATTTGATTAACGGGATCACATCATTAGGAGAATGATCTGATTGACATGACCCATTCCATTAGCTTAGCACCCGATCGTTTAGTATGTTGCTATTGCTTTCTTCATGACTTATACATGTTCCTATGACTATGAGATTATGCAACTCCCGTTTGCCGGAGGAACACTTTGTGTGCTACCAAACGTCATAACGTAATTGGGTGATTATAAAGGAGCTCTACAGGTGTCTCCAAAGGTACATGTTGGGTTGGCGTATTTCGAGATTGGGATTTGTCACTCCGATCGTCGGAGAGGTATCTCTGGGCCCTCTCGGTAATGCACATCACTGAAGCCTTGCAAGCATTGCAACTAAAGAGTTAGTTGCGAGATGATGTATTACGGAACGAGTAAAGAGACTTGCCGGTAACGAGATTGAACTAGGTGTTGGATACCGACGATCGAATCTCGGGCAAGTAACATACCGATGACAAAGGGAACAACGTATGTTGTTATGCGGTCTGACCGATAAAGATCTTCGTAGAATATGTAGGAGCCAATATGGGCATCCAGGTCCCGTTATTGGTTATTGACCGGAGACGTGTCTCGGTCATGTCTACATTGTTCTCAAACCCGTAGGGTCCGCACGCTTAAGGTTTCGATGACAGTTATATTATGAGTTTATACGTTTTGATGTACCGAAGGTTGTTCGGTGTCCCGGATGTGATCACGGACATGACGAGGAGTCTCGAAATGGTCGAGACATAAAGATTGATATATTGGAAGCCTATGTTTGGATATCGGAAGTGTTTCGGTTGAAATCGGGATTTTACCGGAGTACCGGGAGGTTACCAGAACCCCCCGGGAGCTATATGGGCCTTAGTGGAAAAGAGAAGGGGCAGCCCAAGATGGGCCGCGCGCCCCTCCCCTCCCTTGGTCCGAATAGGACAAGGAGAGGGGGCCGGCCCCCCTCTCTCGTTTCCCCCCTCCGCGAATCCTATTCCAACTAGGATTGGGGGGGGGGGTCCTACTCCTAGAGGGAGTAGGACTCCTCCTAGCGCGCCTCTCCTAGGCCAGCCGCACCCCCCTTGATCCTTTATATACGGAGGCAGGGGAACCCTAGAGACACACAAGTTGATCCACGTGATCTTATTCTTAGCCGTGTGCGGCGCCCCCTGCCACCATAGTCCTCGATAATATTGTAGCAGTGCTTAGGCGAAGCCCTGCGATATTAGTACATCAAGATCGTCACCACGCCGTCGTGCTGACGGAACTCTTCTCCGACACTTTGCTGGATCGGAGTCCGGGGATCGTCATCGAGCTGAACGTGTGCTAGAACTCGGAGGTGTCGTAGTTTCGGTGCTTGATCGGTCGGGCCGTGAAGACATACGACTACATCAACCAAACGCTTCCGTTGTCGATCTACAAGGGTACGTAGATCAGACTCTCCCCTCGTTGCTATGCATCATCATGATCTTGCGTGTGCGTAGGAATTTTTTTGAAATTACTACGTTCCCCAACAGTGGTATCAGAGCCAGGTTTTATGGTTTGATGTTATGTGCACGAGTAGAACACAAGTGAGTTGTGGGCGATATAAGTCATACTGCCTACCAGCATGTCATACTTTGGTTCGGCGGTATTGTTGGATAAAGCGGCCCGGACCGACATTACGCGTACGCTTACGCGAGACCGGTTCTCCCGACGTGCTTTGCACATAGGTGGCTTGCGGGTGACTGTTTCTCCAACTTTAGTTGAACCGAGTGTGGCTACCCCCGGTCCTTGCGAAGGTTAAAACGGCATCAACTTGACAAACTATCATTGTGGTTTTGATGCGTAGGTAAGATTGGTTCTTGCTTAAAGCCCGTAGCAGCCACGTAAAACTTGCAACAAACAAAGTAGAGGACGTCTAACTTGTTTTTGCAGGGCATGTTGTAATGTGATATGGTCAAAACATGATGCTAAATTTTATTGTATGAGATGATCATGTTTTGTAACCGAGTTCTCGGCAACTGGCAGGAGCCATATAGTTGTCGCTTTATTGTATGCAATGCAATCGCGCTGTAATGCTTTACTTTATCACTAAGTGGTAGCGATAGTCGTGGAAGCATAAAATTGGCGAGACAACAATGATGCTGCGATGGAGATCAAGGTGTCGCGCCGGTGACGATGGTGATCATGACGGTGCTTCAGAGATGGAGATCACAGGCACAAGATGATGATGGCCATATCATATCACTTATATTGATTGCATGTGATGTTTATATTTTATGCATCTTATCTTGCTTTGATTGACGGTAGCATTATAAGATGATCTCTCACTAAATTATCAAGAAGTGTTCTCCCTGAGTATGCACCGTTGCGAAAGTTCTTCGTGCTGAGACACCACGTGATGATCGGGTGTGATAGGCTCTATGTTCAAATACAACGGGTGCAAAACAGTTGCACACGCGGAATACTCAAGTTATACTTGACGAGCCAAGCATATACAGATATGGCCTCGGAACACAGAGACCGAAAGGTTGAGCGTGAATCATATAGTAGATATGATCAACATAGTGATGTTCACCAATGAAACTGCTCCATCTCACGTGATGATTGTTGGTGAACGTAGTAATTTCAAAAAAATTCCTACGCACACGCAAGATCATGGTGATGTATAGCAACGAGGGGAGAGTTTGATCTACGTACCCTTGTAAATCGCAACGGAAGCGTTGACACAACGTAGAGGAAGTAGTCGTACGTCTTCTTCCCGGTCCGACCGATCCAAGCACCGTTACTCCGGCACCTCCGAGTTCTTAGCACACGTTCAGCTCGATGACGATCCTCGGCCTCCGATCCAGCAAAGCGTCGAGGAAGAGTTCCGTCAGCACGACGTCGTGGTGACGATCTTGATGTACTATCGACGCAGGGCTTCGCCTAAGCACTACAACGGTATGATCGAGGTGGAATTTGGTGGCAGGGGCACCGCACACGGCTAAGGAACGATATCAAGGATCAACTTGTGTGTCTATGGGGTGCCCCCTGCCCCTGTATATAAAGGATGGAGGAGGAGGAGGCCGGCCAAGGCAAAGGTGCGGCCAGGATAGGGAGTCCTAGTAGGAGTCCACCAAGAGGGGAGGAAGGGAGAAGGAATAGGAGGAGTAGGAAAGGTGGCCGGCCCCCTTTTCCCTAGTCCAATTCGGACCAAAGGGGAGGGGGGGCGCAGCAGCCTTTTCCTCTTCCCACTAAAGCCCATCAAGGCCCATTACCTCTCCCGTAACTACCCGGTACTCCGAAAAATACCCGAATCACTCGGAACCTTTCCGATGTCCGAATATAGTCATCCAATATATCGATCTTTACGTCTTGACCATTTCGAGACTCCTCGTCATGTCCCCGATCTCATCCGGGACTCCGAACTCCTTCGGTACATCAAAACTCATAAACTCATAATACAACTGTCATCGAAACCTTAAGCGTGCGGACACTACGGTTCGAGAACAATGTAGACATGACCGAGACACGTCTCCGGTCAATAACCAATAGCGGGACCTGGATGCCCATATTGGCCCCTACATATTCTACGAAGATCTTTTATCGGTCAGACCGCATAACAACATATGTTGTTCCCTTTGTCATCGGTATGTTACTTGCCCGAGATTCGATCGTCGGTATCCAATACCTAGTTCAATCTCGTTACCGGCAAGTCTCTTTACTCGTTCCGTAATACATCATCTCGCAACTAACTTCTTAGTTGCAATGCTTGCAAGGCTTATGTGATGTGCATTACCGAGAGGGCCCAGAGATACCTCTCCGACAATCGGAGTGACAAATCCTATTCTCGAAATACGCCAACCCAACATCTACCATTGGAAACACCTGTAGTACTCCTTTATAATCACCCAGTTACGTTGTGACGTTTGGTAGCACCCAAAGTGTTCCTCCGGTAAACGGGAGTTGCATAATCTCATAGTCATAGGAACATGTATAAGTCATGAAGAAAGCAATAGCAACATACTAAACGATCGGGTGCTAAGCTAATGAAATGGGTCATGTCAATCAGATCATTCAACTAATGATGTGACCTCGTTAATCAAATAACAACTCTTTTGTCCATGGTTAGGAAACTTAACCATCTTTGATTAACGAGCTAGTCAAGTAGAGGCATACTAGTGACACTCTGTTTTGTCTATGTATTCACACATGTATCATGTTTCCGGCTAATACAATTCTAGCATGAATAATAAACATTTATCATGATATAAGGAAATAAATAATAACTTTATTATTGCCTCTAGGGCATATTTCCTTCAGTCTCCCACTTGCACTAGAGCCAATAATCTAGTTCACATCACCATGTGATTTAACAGCAATAGTTCACATCACCATGTGATTAACACCCATAGTTCACATCGTCATGTGACCAACACTCAAAGGGTTTACTAGAGTCAGTAATCTAGTTCACATATCTATGTGATTAACACCCAAAGAGTACTAAGGTGTGATCATGTTTTGCTTGTGAGATAATTTTAGTCAACGGGTCTGTCACATTCAGATCCGTAAGTATTTCGCAAGTTCTATATTTACAATGCTCTACACGAAGCTACTCTAGCTAATTGCTCCCACTTTCAATATGTATCCAGATTGAGACTTTAGATTCATCTGGATCAGTGTCAAAAACTTGCATCAACGTAACCCTTTATGACGAACCTTTTTGTCATGTCCATAATCGAGAAACATATCCTTATTTCACTAAGGATAATTCTGACCGCTGTCCAGTGATCTGCTCCTAGATCACTATTGTACTCCCTTGCCAAATCAATGCAGGGTATACAATAGATCTGGTACACAGCATGACATACTTTATAGAACCTATGGCCAAGGCATAGGGAATGACTTTCATTCTCTTTCTATCTTCTGCCGTGGTCGCTCTTTGAGTCTTACTCAACTTCACACCTCGTAATACAGGCAAGAACTCTTTCTTTGACTGCTCCATTTTGAACTACTTCAAAATCTTGTCAAGGTATGTACTCATTGAAAAAACTTATCAAGCGTCTTGATCTATCTCTAGAGATCTTGAAGCTCAATATGTAAGCAGCTTCACCGAAGTCTTTCTTTGAAAAACTCCTTTCAAACACTCCTTTATGCTTTACAAAATAATTCTACATTATTTCCGATCAACAATATGTCATTCACATATACTTATCAGAAATGCTGTAGTGCTCCCACTCACTTTCTTGTAAATACAGGCTTCACCGCAAGTCTGTATAAAACTATATGCTTTGATCAACTCATCAAAGCGTATATTCCAACTCTGAGATGCTTGCACCAGTCCACAGATGGATCACTGGAGCTTGCATATTTTGTTAGCACCTTTAGGATTGACAAAACTTACTGGTTGCATCATATACAACTCTTCTTTAAGAAATCCATTAAGGAATGCAGTTTTGTTTATCCATTTGCCAGATTTCATAAAATGCGGCAATTGCTAACATGATTCGGACAGATTTAAGCATAGATACGAGTGAGAAACTCTCATCGTAGTCAACACTTTGAACTTGTCGAAAACCTTTTTGCGACAATTCTAGCTTTGTAGATAGTAACACTACTATCAACGTCCGTCATCCTCTTGAAGATCCATTTATTCTCAATTGCTTGCCGATCATCGGGCAAGTCAACCAAAGTCCAAACTTTGTTCTCATACATGGATCATATCTCAGATTTCATGGCCTCAAACCATTTTGCGGAATCTGGGCTCATCATCGCTTCCTCATAGTTCGTAGGTTCGTCATGGTCAAGTAACATGACGTCCAGAACAGGATTACCGTACCACTCTGGTGCGGATCTCACTCTGGTTTACCTACGAGATTCGGTAGTAACTTGATCTGAAGTTACATGATCATCATCATTAGCTTCCTCACTAATTGGTGTAGTAGTCACAAGAACAGATTTTTGTGATGAACTACTTTCCAATAAGGTAGAAGGTACAATTACCTTATCAAGTTTTTTACTTTCCTCCCACTCACTTCTTTCAAGAGAAACTCCTTCTCTAGAAAGGATCCATTATAAGCAACGAATTTCTTGCCTTAGGATCTGTGATAGAAGGTGTACCCAACAGTCTCCTTTGGGTATCCTATGAAGACATATTTCTCCGATTTGGGTTTGAGCTTATCAGGATGAAACTTTTTCTCATAAGCATGCAACCCCAAACTTCAAGAAACGACAACTTTGGTTTCTTGCCAAACCATAGTTCATAAGGCGTCGTCTCGATGGATATAGATGGTGCCCCTTTTTTAACGTGAATGCAGCTGTCTCTAATGCATGACCCCAAAAACGATAGTGGTAAATCGGTAAGAAACATCATAGATTGCACTATATCCAATAAAGTACGGTTATGACGTTCGGACACACCATTATGCTGTGGTGTTCCAGGTGGCGTGAGTAGTGAAACTATTTCACATTGTTTTAACTGAAGACCAAACTCGTAACTCAAATACTCTTTTCCATGATCAGATCGTAGAAACTTTATTTTCTTGTTACGATGATTTTCCACTTCACTCTGAAATTATATGAACTTTTCAAATGTATCAGACTTCTATTTCATTAAGTAGATATACCAATATCTGCTCAAATCATCTGTGAAGGTCAGAAAATAATGATACCCGCTGCAAGCCTTAAATATTCATCGGACCACATACATCAGTACGTATGGTTTCCAACAAATCTATTGCTTGCTTCATTGTTCCGGAGAACGGCATTTTAGTCATCTTGCCCAAAAGGCATGGCTCGCAAGCATCAAGTGATTCATAATCAAGTGATTCCGAAAGCCCATCAGCATGGAGTTTCTTCATGCACTTTATACCAATATGACCTAAACGGCAGTGCCACAAATAAGTTGCACTATCATTATTAACTTTGCATCTTTTGGTTTCAATATTATGATTATGTGTATCACTACGATCGAGATCCAACGAACTATTTTCATTGGGTGTGTTACCATATAAGGTTTTATTCATGTAAACAGAACAACAATTTATTCTCTTACTTAAATGAATAACCGTATTACAATAAACATGATCAAATCATATTCATGTTCAACGCAAAACACCAAATAACACTTATTTAGGTTCAACACTAATCCTGAAATTATAGGGAGTGTGCGATGATGATCATATCAATCCTGGAACCACTTCCAACACACATCGTCACTTCACCCTTAACTAGTCTCTGTTTATTCTGCAACTCCCGTTTCGAGTTACTAATCTTAGAACCTGAACTAGTATCAAATATTGAGGGTTTGCTATAAACACTAGTAAAGTACACATCAATAACATGTATATCAAATATACTTATGTTCACTTTTGCCATCCTTCTTATCTGCCAATCACTTGGGGTAGTTCCGCTTCCAGTGACCAGTCCCTTTGCAGTAGAAGCACTCAGTCTCAGGCTTAGGTCCAGACTTGGGTTTCTTTACTTGAGCAGCAACTTGCTTGCTGTTCTTTTTGAAGTTCCCCTTCTTCCCTCTGCCCTTTTCTTGAAACTAGTGGTCTTGTCTACCATCAACACTTGATGTTTTTCTTGATTTCTACCTTCATCGATTTCATCATCATGAAAAGTTCGGGAGTCGTTTTCGTCATCCCTTGCATACTATAGTTCATCACGAAGTTCTACTAACTTGGTCATGGTGACTAGAGAATTCTGTCAATCACTATCTTATCTGGAAGATTAACTCCCACTTGATTCAAGCGATTGTAGTACCCAGACAATCTGAGCACATGCTCACTAGTTGAGCGATTCTCCTCCATCTTTTAGCTATAGAACTTGTTGGAGACTTCATATCTTTCAACTCGGGTATTTTCTTGAAATATTAACTTCAACTCCTGGAACATCTCATATGGTCCATGACGTTCAAAACGTCTTTGAAGTCCCGATTCTAAGCCGTTAAGCATGGTGCACTAAACTTATCAAGTAGTCATCATATTGAGCTAGCCAAACGTTCATAACGTCTGCATCTACTCCTGCAATAGGTCTGTCACCTAGCGGTGCATCAAGGACACAATTTTTCTGTGCAGCAATGAGGATAAACCTCAGATCACGGATCCAATCCGCATCATTGCTACTAACATATTTCAACACAATTTTCTCTAGGAACATATCAAAATAAACACAGGGAAGCAACAACGCGAGTTATTGATCTACAACATGATTTGCAAAATACTACCAGGACTAAGTTCATGATAAATTTAAGTTCAATTTAATCATATTACTTAAGAACTCCCACTTAGATAGACATCCCTCTAATCCTCTAAGTGATCACGTGATCCAAATCAACTAAACCATAACCGATCATCACGTGAGATGGAGTAGTTTTCAATGGTGAACATCGTTATGTTGATCATATCTACTATATGATTCACGCTCGACCTTTCGGTCTCCGTGTTCCGAGGCCATATCTGTATATGCTTGGCTCGTCAAGTATAACCTGAGTATTCTGCGTGTGCAACTGTTTTGCACCCGTTGTATTTGGACGTAGAGCTTATCACACCCGATCATTACGTGGTGTCTGGGCACGACGAACTTTGGCAACGGTGCATACTCAGGGAGAACACTTCTTGATAATTTAGTGAGAGATCATCTTATAATGCTACCGTCAATCAAAGCAAGATAAGATGCATAAAAAGATAAACATCACATGCAATCAATATAAGTGATATGATATGGCCATCATCATCTTGTGCTTGTGATCTCCATCTCCGAAGCACCGTCATGATCACCATCGTCACCGGCGCGACACCTTGATCTCCATCGTAGCATCATTGTCGTCTCGCCAATCCTGTGCTTCCATGACTATCGCTACCGCTTAGTGATAAAGTAAAGCATTACATCGCGATTGCATTGCATACAATAAAGCGACAACCATATGGCTCCTGCCAGTTGCCGATAACTCGGTTACAAAACATGATCATCTCATACAATAAAATTTAGCATCATGTCTTGACCATATCACATCACAACATGCCCTGCAAAAACAAGTTAGACGTCCTCTACTTTGTTGTTGCAAGTTTTACGTGGCTGCTACGGGCTTAAGTAAGAACTCATCTCACCTACGCATCAAAACCACAACGATAGTTCGTCAAATAGACTCCGTTTTAACCTTCTCAAGGACCGGGCGTAGCCACACTCGGTTCAACTAAAGTTGGAGAGACAGTCGCCCGCAAGCCATCTATGTGCAAAGCACGTCGAGGGAATCGGTCTCGCGTAAGCGTACGCATAAGGTTGGTCCGGGTCGTCTCGTCCAACAATACCGCCGAACCAAAGTATGACATGCTGGTAGGCAGTATGACTTGTATCGCCCACAACTCACTTGTGTTCTACTCGTGCAAATAACATCAAACCATAAAACCTAGGCTCGGATGCCACTGTTGGTGAACGTAGTAATTTCAAAAAATTTCCTACGCACACGCAAGATCATGGTGATTTATAGCAACGAGGGGAGAGTTTGATCTACGTACCCTTGTAGATCGCAACGGAAGCGTTGACACAACATAGAGGAAGTAGTCGTACGTCTTCTTCCCGGTCCGACCGATCCAAGCACCGTTACTCCGGCACCTCCGAGTTCTTAGCACACGTTCAGCTCGATGACGATCCTCGGGCTCCGATCCAGCAAAGCGTTGAGGAAGAGTTCCGTCAGCACGACAGCGTGGTGACGATCTTGATGTACTACCGACGCAGGGCTTCGCCTAAGCACTACAACGGTATGATCGAGGTGGAATTTGGTGGCAGGGGGCACCGCACACGGCTAAGGAACGATCTCAAGGATCAACTTGTGTGTCTATGGGGTGCCCCCTGCCCCTGTATATAAAGGATGAAGGAGGAGGAGGCCGGCCAAGGCAAAGGTGCGGCCAGGATAGGGAGTCCTACTAGGACTCCAAGTCCTAGTAGGAGTCCACCAAGAGGGGAGGAAGGGAGAAGGAATAGGAGGAGTAGGAAAGGTAGCCGGCTCCCTTTTCCCTAGTCCAATTCGGACTAGAGGGGAGGGGGGGCGCAGCAGCCTTTTTCCTCTTCCCACTAAAGCCCATCAAGGCCCATTACTTCTCCCGTATACCCGGTACTCCGAAAAATACCCGAATCACTCGGAACCTTTCCGATGTCCGAATATAGTCGTCCAATATATCGATCTTTACGTCTCGACCATTTCGAGACTCCTCGTCATGTCCCCGATCTCATCCGGGACTCCGAACTCCTTCGGTACATCAAAACTCATAAACTCATAATATAACTGTCATCGAAACCTTAAGCGTGCGGACCCTACGGTTCGAGAACAATGTAGACATGACCGAGACACGTCTCCGGTCAATAACCAATAGCGGGACCTGGATGCCCATATTGGCTCCTACATATTCTATGAAGATCTTTATCGGTCAGACCGCATAACAACATACATTGTTCCCTTTGTCATCGGTATGTTACTTGCCCGAGATTCGATCGTCGGTATCCAATGCCTAGTTCAATCTCATTACCGTCAAGTCTCTTCACTCGTTCCGTAATACAACATCCCGCAACTAACTCATTAGTTGCAATGCTTGCAAGGCTTTAAGTGATGTGCATTACCGAGAGGGCCCAGAGATACCTCTCCGACAACCGGAGTGACAAATCCTAATCTCGAAATACGCCAACCCAACATCTACCTTTGGAGACACATGTAGTACTCCTTTATAATCACCCAGTTACGTTGTGATGTTTGGTAGTACCCAAAGTGTTCCTCCGGTAAACGGGAGTTGCATAATCTCATAGTCATAGGAACATGTATAAGTCATGAAGAAAGCAATAGCAACATACTAAACGATCGGGTGCTAAGCTAATGGAATGGGTCATGTCAATCAGATCATTCATCTAATGATGTGATCCCATTAATCAAATAACAACTCTTTGTCCATGGTTAGGAAACATAACCATCTTTGATTAACGAGCTAGTCAAGTAGAGGCATACTAGTGACACTCTGTTTGTCTATGTATTCACACATGTATTATGTTTCCGGTTAATACAATTCTAGCATGAATAATAAATATTTATCATGATATAAGGAAATAAATAATAAATTTATTATTGCCTCTAGGGCATATTTCCTTCAGTCTCCCACTTGCACTAGAGTCAATAATCTAGATCACGTCACCATGTGATTAACATCGATAGTTCACATCATCATGTGATTAACACCCATAGTTCACATCGCCATGTGACCAACACCCAAAGGGTTTACTAGATTCAGTAATCTAGTTCACATCGCTATGTGATTAACACCCAAAGAGTACTAAGGTGTGATCATGTTTTGCTTGTGAGAGAATCTTAGTCAACGGGTCTGCCACATTCAGATCCACATGTATTTTGCAAATTTCTATGTCAACAATGCTGTGCATGGAGCTACTCTAGCTAATTGCTCCCACTTTCAATATGTATCTAGACCGAGACTTAGAGTCATCTAGATTAGTGTCAAAACTTGCATCGGCGTAACCCTTTACGACGAACCTTTTTATCACGTCCATAATCGAGAAACATATCCTTATTTCACTAAGGATAATTCTGACCGCTGTCCAGTGATCTACTCCTAGATCACTATTGTACTCCCTTGCCAAATCAGTGCAGGGTATACAATAGATCTGGTATACAGCATGACATACTTTATAGAACCTATGACCAAGGCATAGGGAATGACTTTCATTCTCTTTCTATCTTCTGCCGTGGTCGGGCTTTGAGTCTTACTCAACTTCACACCTTATAATATAGGCAAGAACTCTTTCTTTGACTGCTCCATTTTGAACTACATCAAAATCTTGTCAAGGTATGTACTCATTGAAAAAACTTATCAAGTGTCTTGATCTATCTCTATAGATCTTGAAGCTCAATATGTAAGCAGCTTCACCGAAGTCTTTCTTTGAAAAACTCCTTTCAAACACTCCTTTATGCTTTACAGAATAATTCTACATTATTTCTGATCAACAATATGTCATTCACATATACTTATCAGAAATGCTGTAGTGCTCCCACTCACTTTCTCGTAAATACAGGCTTCACCGCAAGTCTGTATAAAACTATATGCTTTGATCAACTCATCAAAGCGTATATTCCAACTCCGAGATGCTTGCACCAGTCCACAGATGGATCGCTGGAGCTTGCACATTTTGTTAGCACCTTTTGGATTGACAAAACCTTCTGTTACATCATATACAACTCTTCTTTAATAAATCCATTAAGGAATGCAGTTTTGTTTGTCCATTTGCCAGATTTCATAAAATGCGGCAATTACTAACATGATTCGGACAGACTCAAGCATAGATACGAGTGAGAAGCTCTCATCGTAGTCAACATCTTGAACTTGTCGAAAACCTTTTGCGACAATTCTAGCTTGGTAGATAGTAACACTACTATCAGCGTCCGTCTTCCTCTTAAAGATCCATTTATTCTCAATTGCTTGCCGATCATCGGGCAAGTCAACCAAAGTCCAAACTTTGTTCTCATACATGGATCATATCTCAGATTTCATGGCCTCAAACCATTTCGTGGAATCTGGGCTCATTATCGCTTCCTCATAGTTCGTAGGTTCGTCATGGTCAAGTAACATGACCTCCAGAACAGGATTACCGTACCACTCTGGTGCGGATCTCACACTGGTTTACCTACGAGATTCGGTAGTAACTTGATCTGAAGTTACATGATCATCATCATTAGCTTCCTCACTAATTGGTGTAGTAGTCACAAGAACAGTTTTTTGTGATGAACTACTTTCCAATAAGGTAGAAGGTACAATTACCTTATCAAGTTTTCTACTTTCCTCCCACTTACTTCTTTCAAGAGAAACTCCTTCTCTAAAAAGGATCCATTATAAGCAACAAATGTCTTGCCTTAGGATCTGTGATAGAAGGTGTACCCAACAGTCTCCTTTGGGTATCCTATGAAGACATATTTCTCCGATTTGGATTTGAGCTTATCAGGATGAAACCTTTTCTCATAAGCATCGCAACCCCAAACTTCAAGAAACGACTACTTTGGTTTCTTGCCAAACCATAGTTCATAAGGCGTCGTCTCAACGGATATAGATGGTGCCCCTTTTTTTAACGTGAATGCAGCTGTCTCTAATGCATGACCCCAAAAATGATAGTGGTAAATCGGTAAGAAACATCATAGATTGCACTATATCCAATAAAGTACGGTTATGACGTTCGGACGCACCATTATGCTGTGGTGTTCCAGGTGGCGTGAGTAGTGAAACTATTTCACATTGTTTTAACTGAAGATCAAACTCGTAATTCAAATACTCTTTTCCACGATCAGATCGTAGAAACTTTATTTTCTTGTTACGATGATTTTCCACTTCACTCTGAAATTATATGAACTTTTCAAATGTATCAGACTTCTATTTCATTAAGTAGATATACCCATATCTGCTCAAATCATTTGTGAAGGTCAGAAAATAATGATACCCGCTGCAAGCCTTAAATATTCATTGGACCACATACATCAGTATGTATGATTTCCAACAAATCTGTTGCTTGCTCCATTGTTCCGGAGAACGGCGTTTTAGTCATCTTGCCCAAAAGGCATGGTTCGCAAGCATCAAGTGATTCCGAAAGCCCATCAGCATGGAGTTTCTTCATGCGCTTTATACCAATATGACCTAAACGGCAGTGCCACAAATAAGTTGCACTATCATTATTAACTTTGCATCTTTTGGTTTCAATATTATGAATATGTGTATCACTACGATCGAGATCCAACGAACTTGTTTCATTGGGTGTATGACCATCGAAGGTTTTATTCATGTAAACAGAACAGCAATTATTCTCTGACTTTAATGAATAATCGTATTGCAATAAACATGATCAAATCATATTCATGCTCAACGCAAAAACCAAATAACACTTATTTAAGTTCAACACTAATCCCGAAAGTATAGGGGAGTGTGCGATGATGATCATATCAATCTTGGAACTACTTCCAACACACATCGTCACTTCACCCTTAACTAGTCTCTGTTTATTCCGCAACTCCTGTTTCGAGTTACTACTCTTAGCAACTGAACCAATATCAAATACTGAGGGGTTGCTATAAACACTAGTAAAGCACACATCAATAACATGTATATCAAATATACTTTTGTTCACTTTCCCAACCTTCTTATCCGCCAAATACTTGGAGCAGTTCCGCTTCCAGTGACCAGTCCCTTTGCAGTAGAAGCACTTAGTCTCAGGCTTAGGACCAGACTTGGGCTTCTTCACTTGAGCAGCAACTTACTTTCCGTTCTTCTTGAAGTTCCCCTTCTTCCCTTTTGCCCTTTTCTTCAAACTAGTGGTCTTGTCAACCATCAACACTTGATGTTTTTCTTGATTTCTACCTTCATCGATTTCAGCATCACGAAGAGCTTGGGAATCGTTTCCGTTATCCCTTGCATATCATAGTTCATCACGAAGTTCTACTAACTTGGTGATGGTGACTAGAGAATTCTGTCAATCACTATCTTATCTGGAAGATTAACTCCCACTTGATTCAAGTGATTGTAGTACCCAGACAATCTGAGCACATGCTCACTAGTTGAGCGATTCTCCTCCATCTTTTAGCTATAGAACTTGTTGGAGACTTCATATCTCCCAACTCGGGTATTTGCTTGAAATATTAACTTCAACTCCTGGAACATCTTATATGGTCCATGACGTTCAAAACGTCTTTGAAGTCCCAATTCTAAGCCATTAAGCATGGTGCACTAAACTATCAAGTAGTCATCATATTGAGCTAGCCAAACGTTCATAACGTCTGCATCTTCTCCTGCAATAGGTCTATCACCTAGAGGTGCATCAAGGACATAATTTTTCTGTGCAGCAATGAGGATAAACCTTAGATCACGGATCCAATCCGTATCATTGCTACTAACATCTTTCAACACAATTTTCTCTAGGAACATATCAAAATAAACATATGAAAGCAACAACACGAGCTATTGATCTTCAACATAGATATGCTAATACTACCAGGACTAAGTTCATGATAAATTAAAGTTCAATTAATCATATTACTTAAGAACTCCCACTTAGATAGACATCCCTCTAATCCTCTAAGTGATCACGTGATCCAAATCAACTAAACCATAACCGATCATCACGTGAGATGGAGTAGTTTTCAATGGTGAACATCGTTATGTTGATCATATCTACTATATGATTCACGCTCGACCTTTCGGTCTTCGTGTTCTGAGGCCATATATGCATATGCTAGGCTCGTCAAGTTTAACCTGAGTATTCTGCGTGTGCAAAACTGGCTTGCACCCGTTGTAGATGGACGTAGAGCTTATCACACCCGATCATCACGTGGTATCTGGGCACGATGAACTTTGGCAACAGTGCATACTCAGGGAGAACACTTCTTGATAATTTAGTGAGAGATCATCTTATAATGCTACCGTCAATCAAAGCAAGATAAGATGCATAAAAAGATAAACATCACATGCAATCAAAATATGTGACATGATATGGCCAGCATCATCTTGTGCCTTTGATCTCCATCTTCAAAGCATCGTCATAATTTCCATCGTCACCGGCATGACATCATGATCTCCATCATCTTGATCTATATCAATATGTCGTCACATGGTCGTCTCGCCAACTATTACTCTTGCAACTATTGCTATCGCATAGCGATAAAGTAAAGCAATTATTGGGCGCTTGCATCTTATGCAATAGACAGACAACCATAAGGCTTTTGCCAGTTGCCGATAACTTCAACAAAACATGATCATCTTATACAACAACTTATAACTCATCACGTTTTGACCATATCACATCTCAACATGCCCTGCAAAAACAAGTTAGACGTCCTCTACTTTGTTGTTGCAAATTTTACGTGGCTGCTACGGGTTTAGCAAGAACCAATCTTACCTACGCATCAAAACCACAACGATAGTTTGTCAAATAGACTCCGTTTTAACCTTCGCAAGGACCGGGCGTAGCCACACTCGGTTCAACTAAAGATGGAGAAACAGTCACCCGCAAGCCACCTGTGTGCAAAGCACGTCGAGGGAACCGGTCTCGCGTAAGCGTACGCGTAATGTCGGTCCGGGCCGCTTCATCCAACAATACCGCCGAACCAAAGTATGACATGCTGGTAGGCAGTATGACTTGTATCGCCCACAACTCACTTGTGTTCTACTCGTGCATATAACATCAAACCATAAAACCTAGGCTCGGATGCCACTGTTGGGGAACGTAGTAATTTCAAAAAAATTCCTACGCACACGCAAGATCATGGTGATGCATAGCAACGAGGGGGAGAGTCTGATCTACGTACCCTTGTAGATCGCAACGGAAGCGTTGACACAACATAGAGGAAGTAGTCATACGTCTTCTTCCCGATCTGGTCGATCCAAGCACCGTTACTCTGGCACCTCCGAGTTCTTAGCACACGTTCAGCTCGATGACGATCCCCGGGCTCCGATCCAGCAAAGCTTCGGGGAGGAGTTCCATCAGCACGGCGGCGTGGTGACGATCTTGATGTTCTACCGACGCAGGGCTTCGCCTAAGCACTACAACGATATGATCGAGGTGGAATATGGTGGCAGGGGGCACCGCACACGGGTAAGGAACGATCTCAATGATCAACTTGTGTGTCTATGGGGTGCCCCCTGCCCCTATATATAAAGGATGGAGGAGGAGGAGGCCGGTCAAGGCTAGGCGCGCCAGGTGTGGAGTCCTACTAGGACTCCAAGTCCTAGTAGGAGTCCACCAAGAGGGGAGGAAGGGAGAAGGAAGTGGAGGAGTAGGAAAGGTAGCCGGCTCCCTTTTCCCTAGTCCAATTCGGACTAGAGGGGAGGGGGGCGCAACAGCCTTTTTCCTCTTCCCACTAAAGCCCATCAAGGCCCATTACTTCTCCCGTATACCCGGTACTCCGAAAAATACCCGAATCACTCGGAACCTTTCCGATGTCCGAATATAGTCGTCCAATATATCGATCTTTACGTCTCGACCATTTCGAGACTCCTCGTCATTTCCCCGATCTCATCCGGGACTCCGAACTCCTTCAGTACATCAAAACTCATAAACTCATAATATAACTGTCATCGAAACCTTAAGCGTGCGGACCCTACGGTTCGAGAACAATGTAGACATGACCGAGACACGTCTCCGGTCAATAACCAATAGCGGGACCTGGATGCCCATATTGGCTCCTACATATTCTACGAAGATCTTTATCGGTCAGACCGCATAACAACATACATTGTTCCCTTTGTCATCGGTATGTTACTTGCCCGAGATTCGATCGTCGGTATCCAATACCTAGTTCAATCTCGTTACCGGCAAGTCTCTTTACTCGTTCCGTAATACAACATCCCGCAACTAACTCATTAGTTGCAATGCTTGCAAGGCTTTAAGTGATGTGCATTACCGAGAGGGCCCAGAGATACCTCTCCGACAATCGGAGTGACAAATCCTAATCTCGAAATACGCCAACCCAACATCTACCTTTGGAGACACCTGTAGTACTCCTTTATAATCACCCAGTTATGTTGTGACGTTTGGTAGTACCCAAAGTGCTCCTTCGGTAAACGGGAGTTGCATAATCTCATAGTCATAGGAACATGTATAAGTCATGAAGAAAGAAATAGCAACATACTAAACGATCGGGTGCTAAGCTAATGGAATGGGTCATGTCAATCAGATTATTCATCTAATGATGTGATCCCATTAATCAAATAACAACTCTTTGTCCATGGTTAGGAAACATAACCATCTTTGATTAACGAGCTAGTCAAGTAGAGGCATACTAGTGACACTCTGTTTGTCTATGTATTCACACATGTATTATGTTTTCGGTTAATACAATTCTAGCATGAATAATAAATATTTATCATGATATAAGGAAATAAATAATAACTTTATTATTGCCTCTAGGGCATATTTCCTTCAATTCGTTGCTAAGAATGGATCCTTTCTAGAGAAGGAGTTTCTCTCGAAAGAAGTGAGTGGGAGGAAAGTAGAAAACTTGATAAGGTAATTGTACCTTCTCTCTTATTGGAAAGTAGTTCATCACAAAAAACTGTTCTTGTGACTACTACACCAATTAGTGAGGAAGCTAATGATGATGATCATGTAACTTCAAATCAAGTTACTACCGAATCTCGTAGGTAAACCAGAGTGAGATCCGCACCAGAGTGGTACGGTAATCCTGTTCTGGAAGTCATGTTACTAGACCATGACGAACTTGCGAACTATGAGGAAGCGATGATGAGCCCAGATTCCGTGAAATGGTTTGAGGCCATGAAATCTGAGATATGATCCATGTATGAGAACAAAGTTTGGACTTTGGTTGCCTTGCCCGATGATCGGCAAGCAATTGAGAATAAATGGATCTTTAAGAGGAAGACGGACGCTGATAGTAGTGTTACTATCTACAAAGCTAGAATTGTCGCAAAAGGTTTTCGACAAGTTCAAGGTATTGACTACGATGAGAGTTTCTCTCTCGTATCTATGCTTAAGTCTGTCCGAATCATGTTAGCAATTGCCGCATTTTATGAAATCTGGCAAATGGATAAACAAAACTGCATCCCTTAATGAATTTATTAAAGAAGAGTTGTATATGATGCAACCAGGAGGTTTTGTCAATCCTAAAGGTGCTAACAAAATATGCAAGCTCCAGCGATCCATCTATGGACTGGTGCAAGCATCTCGGAGTTGGAATATACGCTTTGATGAGTTGATCAAAGCATATAGTTTTATACAGACTTGCAGTGAAGCCTGTATTTACAAGAAAGTGAGTGGGAGCACTACATCATTTCTGATAAGTATATGTGAATGACATATTGTTGATCGGAAGTAATGTAGAATTATTTTGTAAAAGCATAAAGGAGTGTTTGAAAGGAGTTTTTCAAAGAAAGACTTCGCTGAAGCTGCTTACATATTGAGCTTCAAGATCTATATAGATAAATCAAGACGCTTGATAAGTTTTTTCAATGAGTACATACCTTGACAAGATTTTGAAGTAGTTTAAAATGGAGCAGTCAAAGAAAGAGTTCTTGCCTATATTACAAGGTGTGAAGTTGAGTAAGACTCAAAGCCCGACCACGGCAGAAGATAGAAAGAGAATGAAAGTCATTTCTTATGCCTTGGCCATATGTTCTATAAAGTATGTCATGCTGTGTACCAGATCTATTGTATACCCTGCACTGATTTGGCAAGGGAGTACAATAGTGATCTAGGAGTAGATCACTGGACAGCGGTCAGAATTATCCTTAGTGAAATAAGGATATGTTTCTCGATTATGGACGTGACAAAAAGGTTCGTCGTAAAGGGTTACGTCGATGCAAGTTTTTTACACTGATCCAGATGATTCTAAGTCTCAATCTGGATACATATTGAAAGTGGGAGCAATTAGCTAGAGTAGCTCTGTGCAGAGCATTGTAGACATAGAATTTTGCAAAATACACACGGATCTGAATTTGGCAGGCCCGTTGACTAAATTTCTCTCACAAGCAAAACATGATCACTCTTCGGGTGTTAATCACATAGCGATGTGAACTAGATTATTGAATCTAGTAAACCCTTTGGGTGTTAGTCACATGGAGATGTGAACAAATCACATAAAGATGTGAACTATTGGTGTTAATCACATAGCGATGTGAACTAGATTATCGACTCTAGTGCAAGTGGGGGACTGAAGGAAATATGCCCTAGAGGCAATAATAAAGTTATTATTTATTTCCTTATTTCATGATAAATGTTTATTATTCATGCTAGAATTGTATTAACCGGAACATAATACATGTGTGAATACATAGACAAACAGAGTGTCACTAGTATGCCTCTACTTGACTAGCTCGTTAATCAAAGATGGTTATGTTTCCTAACCATGGACAAAGAGTTGTCATTTGATTAACGGGATCACATCATTAGGTTGACATGACCCATTCCATTAGCTTAGCACCCGATCGTTTAGTATGTTGCAATTGCTTTCTTCATGACTTATACATGTTCCTATGACTATGAGATTATGCAACTCCCGTTTGCCGGAGGAACACTTTGTGTGCTACCAAACGTCACAACGTAACTGGGTGATTATAAAGGAGCTCTATAGGTGTCTCCAAAGGTACATGTTGGGTTGGCGTATTTCGAGATTGGGATTTGTCACTCCGATTATCGGAGAGGTATCTCTGGGCCCTCTTGGTAATGCACATCACTGAAGCCTTGCAAGCATTGCTACTAAAGAGTTAGTTGCGAGATGATGTATTACGAAACGAGTAAAGAGACTTGCCGGTAACGAGATTGAACTAGGTATTGGATACCGACGATCGAATCTCGGGCAAGTAACATACCGATGACAAAGGGAACAACGTATGTTGTTATGCGATCTGACCGATAAAGATCTTCGTAGAATATGTAGGAGCCAATATGGGCATCCAGGTCCCGCTATTGGTTATTGACCGGAGACATGTCTCGGTCATGTCTACATTGTTCTCGAACCCGTAGGGTCCGCACGCTTAAGGTTTCGATGACAGTTATATTATGAGTTTATACGTTTTGATGTACCGAAGGTTGTTCGGAGTCCCGGATGTGATCACAGACATGATGAGGAGTCTCGAAATGGTCGAGACATAAAGATTGATATATTGAAAGCCTATGTTTGGATATCGGAAGTGTTCCGGGTGAAATCGGGATTTTACCGGAGTACCGGGAGGTTACCGGACCCCCCCCCCCCCCGGAGCTATATGGACCTTAGTGGGCCTTAGTGGAAAAGAGAAGGGGCAGCCCAAGATGGGCCGCGCGCCCCTCCCGTCCCTTGGTCCGAATAGGACAAGGAGAGGGGGCCGGCCCCCCTCTCTCTTTTTCCCCCTCCGCGAATCCTATTCCAACTAGGATTGGGGGGGGAATCCTACTCCCAGAGGGAGTAGGACTCCTCCTGGCGCGCCTCTCCTAGGCCGGCCGCACCCCCCCTTGATCCTTTATATACGGAGGCAGGGGAACCCCAGAGACACACAAGTTGATCCACGTGATCTTGTTCTTAGCCGTGTGCGGCGCCCCCTGCCACCATAGTCCTTGATAATATTGTAGCAGTGCTTAGGCGAAGCCCTGCAACATTAGTACATCAAGATCGTCACCACGCCGTCGTGCTGACGGAACTCTTCCCCGACACTTTGCTGGATCGGAGTCCGGGGATCGTCATCGAGCTGAACGTGTGTTAGAACTCGGAGGTGCCGTAGTTTCGGTGCTTGATCGGTCGGGCCGTGAAGACGTACGACTACATCAACCAAACGCTTCTGTTGTCGATCTATGAGGGTATGTAGATCACACTCTTCCCTCGTTGCTATGCATCACCATGATCTTGCGTGTGCGTAGAATTTTTTTTGAAATTACTACGTTCCCCAACATAAACTCCTTAGTTATGAATTCGTAATATGAAAATATAATAATATAAATATTATTGCCTCTAGGGCATATTTCCAACAGACCCAATAGACCTACCCATGTCAATTCGATTGCATCACTCGGTCCTAGCTTGTAAAAAATGATCTATTCGTCCGCTCCTCCAGAGTAAAGCCCAACGGTGCCTTAAGGGCAACTCCAATGCGGGGATGCATTTTGTCTGCTCGCATGGACAAAAACCATGGCCTAACGCATGTGACACATTTTGCGTTTCTGTCCGTTTCGTGTCTGTGTGGACCCATTTCCAACCTAAATATGAGTTGGGTTTGCGCCCCACGGACAAGAGACGGACACACCGCGCGTTCGCTCGGTGTCTGCCCCAGGCCCAAGCGGCAGCCACCCGACGACCAGCTCCCGGCCCTTTTAAATGCCATGCGTGCGGGGGGCGCACACTCCTTTCCCCCACTCTGCTCCCCCGCTGTCAACAGAAACCCTAGGCCACTGCCCACCCCAGCGTAATGCCGTGTAATTGGCTTCCCGGGAAGCATGACCACGAGGCCTACTCCTCCACAGGGCCGCTTCACATGGCCCCGCTCACCTTGACGTCATCGGGGCTCTGCCACTGTGGCGGGACCGCAGGTACGTCCCTGTCGAGACGTGCCAGGGGTACCAGGAGGTGGAGACGCGGGCACTACTGGGGCACACGTGGATGTGGACTTCCACGTTTCCGGTGACGCCAGAGCCGGAGGAGCCTGATGATGAGCAATAGGAGGCGCCGCCACCGCGTGCGCCGACGGTAGGGCCACCGTCACCACCAACACCAACGTCGCCATGGTCGCTTCCAACCTTCATCGACCTCGTTGACGTCGACGACGAGTAGTAGGCTCCAATGCCAATGTGCGCGTGTGCTCCGACGGCTACCCTAGTTAGATTAGATCTAGAGTTTATTTAATTTGTAGTCATGTTTTTTTAGTTTAATTATTGGAACGTATTTTTGGCGGCTTAAATATATATTTGTTTAATCATAAAGAAGAAAATGAACCGGCGGGCCGATGAACACGGAGGGACATTTGATGTTTTGTCTCGCCATACGAACGGACAAAAAATGGACACAATTTTTATGTTTTTAATTCAATGGAGTCGCCCTAAGGTCCGCGCAGGATACCAAAGAAGTCAAAACTGCATCACACGGGTCTGGGTAGGTAATATGCAGGCTACCAACCGCGCAGCTAGCTTTCCTGTGTGTACCTTTCTCTGCTAATGCATATAGGTTGTGTATGAAAGGCGTGTTTGGTTCGTATGCATGCCACAGGTGGCCACAGCTCCTTACGTCTAAATTTAGCCTCTGTTTGCTTTATGCCGGTGTTGTGGCGTGCCGCACCACTCGCCATAGGTTGCTAGTTCATTTTTCACGCCACAACTCGCCGAAAGTGTGGCGCTCGTTTCGTTTGCCGCACCTCCGCGGCCGCATCTTCGGCGTGGCGTGTTCTGGTGATAAATCAAACACGCCCGAAATGTGTGAGTGGAGGCCAATCATATCCAACCAGAGAAGTCCCAAATAGTTAGAGTTAAAGAGTTCTACTGAGCGCAAAGTCTCTTTTACCGGCAACGGGAGCTACCGGGCAACGCACAGCCAATGGGATTCTGCCACATAGTATGTACCCCGATACAGTCGCACGTATTTGATATCTTTCCCTGGCTTTAAGCGTTAGTATTTCTCTCTTGTGGGTTCCACCATTAGCAGATAAAGGTAGCATACATTGCCCTATACTTCTTTTTTCTGACATGGGTACAGGTTATGACACATTCACTCTCTCCTCTCCCACCAACAAACCCATCATTTTATTCACTCCATGACAATTTTAATCATTCATATCTTTTAACTTATAATTTTGTTTATGAAATAATTTATATATTTGAATTAATTGCGCCAAGACCTTTAGAACAAGAGCAATCTTGGATATATTTGAAACAAGTTTAATTTTCAACGTTTCAATTAACATATTTCACTCAATATATTTTGTGTGGAACTGCGTATTTTAATGTTTGATACTGATATTTGTGATCAGTGAAATACGTTTCCATTTTGTCAGAAATATGTTTCCATTTGTGATCATTATAGATTTTTTTCATAGATTCAAATTCCTTGCAACATGATCTTCAGAACAAGATCAATCTTGAATATTTTTAAATTAGATTTCAAAATAACATGTTTCATAGTCTTCAAAAAATATCTCGTTTCATAGATTTCACTTAGTTCAAAGAATAAATTTCACTAAATTCATAGATATAAATTATTCCAAAGAATTGAAACATACATTTTGTAACGAGTGAAATAACTTTTTACAAACAAGTGAAATATAGTATTTCAATTGAATGAGTGTAATATATTTTCTGAAACTAGTGAAATGAGTGAAATCTATCTTTTGTAACAAGTGAAATCACTTTTTTGAAACAAGTGAAATATAGTATTTCAATTGAATGAGTGTAATATGTTTTCTGAAACTAGTGAAATCTATCTTTTGTAACGAGCGAAAACACTTGTAAAGAGATTGTTTTTGTAAAGAGTGAATCAGTTTTCCAAATCACAGAATTTTGTTTTTTCAAACTTCTGAAATACTCATTTCGGAATGAGTGGAACTATATTCTTTCAAATGAGTGAAACAGTAAAGGTACTTTTTGAGATATATTTTTGTGATGAGTGAAAACAGATCTCCGATTCAGCGAAATGCTTTTCTTCAAATATTCTTTGAGATATATTTTGTAATCGGTTTTCTGAAACAAGTGAAATATAGTTTTTCAGTTGAGCTAGGGTAATGCGTTTTCTGAAATAAGTGAAATAAGTTGTTTGAAATAAGTGAAATATATCTTTTTGGTGTGAAATGGCCTTTTTCATTTTTGTCATTTCACTCAATTTTAAGCTCGTTTAAATTATAGCATTGCAGTCCGCGTAATTCACTCAATTTTTTAGTATGTTTGTCAAGATGGTTATTCCACTATGGCAACATGAGTGAAGCAGTTTTATAAAATGAGTGAAATAAGTTTTAAAATGGGTGAAAATTATTTTTTAATTGAGTGAAATATGTTTTTATATAATGAGTGAAATTTGTTTTATGAAATCGGTAAAAATAAAACTAGTTCAAATGCATCCATAATTGATCTTGTTCTGACGATCTTCTCGCTACGAATTCAAATATAAAAAAAGTTTCAAAAATGGAGATTTAGTTCAAAATATATCGATTATTCAAAATATGACTACAAAATAAAATACCCACCTTTTGCATGGAGAGAGAATGCATGCAATTGTCCTTCTACCCACTCTCTGGCTCTCTCTGGTGTTAAAGCCGACACAAGCTGACACACCATTGTATTCCTCTCTCCAAGCTTACGTATAACATTAGAAAAGATATCTCATGTTATACATGCAAAGCAAGCATAAATCCCAATATAAGCAGTGGACGGCGGATGCTTCACCGCTAGCTCCCAACACCGGAAAATTTACTTAGTCGTTCTACTGAGTTAGAGAGTTCTACTACAGAAGAAGCAATCCATCAAAGACCCGTCGAATCATAAACGAAACTACTACGAATACTTTTATTTTAAAGACAAAATTCCACTTCAATTTCCATCAGTTTTAAAGAGACCGGTCAGTGTACTGAATCTGATGAAACTTTTGCTTTTCATAGCAGAAGAAACAAGCTCTGTTTCATCCTTGTTTCAAAAAAAAAAAAAGCTCTGTTTCATCAGACCTGAAGTATAACATCAACCTCTTCAGGCCTGATGAAGAATTTTTCAAGCTGTGTTTCATCTGATCTGAAGTATAACATCAACCTCTTCAAAGCCTGATGAAGAAGTTTTCGTCTTCTGTAGGGGTGGATGGTCTTTCCAGTTAGCATCAGAGCAGCAATAAAACTCACAGGAGTCCAGTTCAGTTTTATTCAGTTCTGATGAAGGAGACATCAGCCTTCGTTGCTTCTTCAGGTCGGAAGTACAAATTTTTTTCAGTGCGTTGGTTAGGGTGCGCCGGCCCAGGCAGCAGTGCAACACCTGGTCGACACGCGAGGACCCCAGCAGCAAGCTGCTATGGTGGGCCCTCCCCCATAAAAAATAAATTTAATATCATTATGGGCACATGGCCCACATATTAGATATTAAACTGATAAGAACAGATACTACACTTGATCTTAGCCAAAAGGCCGAGAAAGGTATGCTTCTCCCGGATGGCCTGGGTCTGGTTATATAGCGCGTCTTCGCCTCCTTCCGTTGTGGCTCCGCGAGGTGGGACTAAACGAGAGCGCTGCGCAGTAGAGCACCTCTGTGTTTTTTTTTTTTTTTTGAGAATCAGCAGCTCTGTATTCTTGAGAGAGGCTCTGGCCGGTTTGCTTGGGCCGTAGTTGAGTAAGGCCCAACATAGACGGGCTGCTGATTCCCGTAAGAGACACGGCCTGACAGTGCAACTAGTACAATTCTCTTGTGTTTTCACGCTTACTTTTTTTGTTCTCAAAAAGAAAAGGAAAAATGCAGGCGTCTTCTTGTTTTTTGAGAAAATTCTCCCAGACAACTTGAAAAATATACTATTTCCCTGCAGCTCTGCTGAACATCTAGGTCGCACAGTGCAAACTTTTTATAAACTTTAAATCATCCTCTGTTACGTTACAAACCCTAGGAATTGTGTATGAAACGACATGCATCATTGCATCATCCATATAGCTGGAGCTGGAATCCTCACGGCAAAAGATAAAATATAATAGCTGGAGTAAGGTAAGGTGCACACACACACCAACACGGGTGTTCTTGCCTGGAAGTAGCGCTGCATTTTGTTTTGTCTCGTTAGGCACCCGCCAATCGTGCTGGGTTTATAAAACTCGGCATGTCGCTGTCCCGTGGTCGGCAACGCGAGTACGCGACGATGGTTCCATCGCCAAGATCATGGCAGCGAAATGGTCAAGCTGTTCGACGTGTTGTGCCATCAATTTTTCAGACTTCAGACAGTAACATATATGGCGCGGCTTGTGAGCAAGATAGCAATTGACATGTTCTTGCCGGACCGAGTGAAAGTGAGCAGTACAAGTAAGCGCGTTGTGACATGCAGACGCGTTGGAGATGACGGAAAAAGAACAGGAGATCACAATGTTGAGAAGAAGGACGTGCGTGCCAGCAACTAGGAAGACAGCTGCAGTGCATCGAGATTCAGTAGCGACGAAGAGATTTATTCTTTCTATAATTTACTAGAGTAGTATTTTTCATCTCACTGTCGTAACTTATAACAGATGATCTGAACATTATGCACATTAGCATCTGGAAAAGAAGAAGAAGAAAAATAAAAGAATGGGTGGACCGAAGAACAAAGAATCTGATGAGATGGTCGTCTTCAGGCGTCCTGGGAGTAGAAGTCGATGATGTCCTGGAGGTCGGCCTGGAGGAGGGTGACGGCGGAGCGGTCGTGGCAGCCGGCGAGCCAGAGGATGTGCTCGAAGAGGATGGCGTCCACGTCCACGAAGAGGGCCTTGCCCCTGCGCTCCTCCTTCCTGGCCGCCGTCTCCAGGAGCACCCGGAACGGGTAGGTGTCGAGCACCAGCTGGTCCACCGCGAACTCCCGCCGCTCCTTCCCGACCACCACCGTCACCGTCGCCGGGGCCGGGGGCGGGCCGGCGGCCTCCTGGTCGCCGTCGAGGGAGTGGTACCCGAGGCGGTAGGCGGACGCGGTCGACGGCCGCCGGAGGAAGACGCAGCAGCCGGCCATGGCGAGTGCTTCTTTCTTGGACGACTCCTGTGCTTCTGTGGACGCGTTGGGGGTGGGCGTGGGAGTGGGTTCCGTGGGAGGGCGCGGCGAGGTGGTTTATACTGGGAGACGGGATCGTGGGCGGGTCGAGCCGTTGGGGGGTTGGAGCTGGCTGTCTCGGGGTAGCCGTTGGACCGGGCCAGGCGGCGCAGGACAGGGGGTGATGGAAAGGGACATGCCGGGGGCCGCGTCCTGGACCAGCTCCCTCTGTCCGCCACTCGTCCGTGTTTCTCCATCCTTCTTCCTTTTTCCTCTTCTCCGTCGATCTCGTCTCTGACTTGGCCCCGCCGGCTGGAGAGCACACCGTGATAACTCGTCAAGTGGTTGTCGAGACGTGTAGGCTGTGGAGACACGCGGTGTTTGCGCTGGGATGGAGTGGCGGGCTGTTCGTCACGGCCACACGGGCACGAGTGCACGACGATGCCGAGCGCGTGGCTGTGTGCCCGCTTGGACGATTGGGACGTGCCCTGTTGCGCGTTGCATCGCCATCGCGCGCGCCCGAGCACGCGGTGCGGATAACACGGCTTCATTTTTTTTAAGTGGACGTTGCTAATGTCCAGTCGTACTGATTCTAGTAACAGGCACGGATGATCCACCCGAACTCCCTCCCGTGACTCTTTCTTCACTTTTGGCTTCATTTCACATACACTTCTTTCTTTCAGCACAAATATACATGCATGCAGAAACAGATAAAAATGATGATGTCAGCTAATATTTCTTTTAATTTTGAAATTCAAAATGTTTTGTAGCTCAAACCGTCGCCCGATTGAAAATCCATTTTCATTTAAAAGTTTCGTTACGAGGAGACCTTCGAAACTATATCCCATGTTGATATGTTCTGACGACTTTTTTTCATGTCAAAAGTTATCAGACCCAGGCTAAGTAAGTTATCATGTGTCATAAGTTACCATTTTGTTTGTATAGAAATTACCAGAGCATAAAATGGTCAACCGACCTTCTCCCCACGTGCAAATGAACTAAATGACATAGTAGCTAATGTCATCCTAGATTCCCCCCTGTTTTAAAATTTCAAAATATTTTGTAGCTCAAACTGCCGGTCCGATTGAAAAACCATTTTCACATAAAAAATTGTCGCGATGAGAACTTCGAAACTAGATCCCATGTTCATATGTTCCGACAGCATTTTTAGATCAAAAGTTGCCACTTCAGCGCTAAGTAAGTTATCACGCACGTGCTACATATGTCACCATGTTGTTTACACGGGTATTACCGGGCACTGGCGGAGCTACAGCCAAGCAAAACCGTGCTATGGCCCGCCCATGTTTAGTGAAAATACACTAGGATATGAGAGCAAATGGGGCATGGAATTAAAATAGTTGGACTTCTCTTCAATTTGGCCCGTCCAGGTTTTTAAGTGTGGCTCCGCCACTGTTACCGGGGCATAAACCTGGTTACTCATACCTTCTTATCAGGTCGGGTTAAAGTTGCCGCGGTGTTTGTGCGTGAATTATCACGTATACGATGCGTATAGTATCAAACTATTTACACAAAAGGTTATAGGGTGGATGTTTGTAAACAACCCCCTCACCAAAGTTATCAGGATCAAGGCACATAAGTTATCAGGTTAGCGATATGTGAGTTACCATGCTATCACAAAAAAAATACCAGGGGAATATTTCATCACCCCCCTTGACGCCAAAGTTACCAGAACTGGGGTACATACATTATCAGGTCTGCGATATGTTAGTTACCATGCTATTCACACAAAAGTTACGAGGGAACTATTTCATCACACCCCCCCTATGACGCCAAAGTTAACAGAATTGGGTGAAGGAAATATGCCCTAGAGGCAATAATAAAGTTGTTAGTTATATTTTCTTATATCATGATAAATGTTTATTATTTATGCTAGAATTGTATTAACCGAAAACTTAGTACATGTGTGAATAAATAGACAAATAAAGTGTCACTAGTATGCCTCTACTTGACTAGCTCGTGGGATCAATGATGGTTATGTTTCCTGACCATAGACATGAGTTGTCATTTGATTAACGGGATCACATCATTATAGAATGATGTGATTGGCTGGACCCATCTGTTAGTTTAGCACGATGATCGTTTAGTTTGTTGCTATTGCTTTCTCCATAACTTATACATGTTTCCATGACTATGAGATCGTGCAACTCCCGAATACTGGAGGAACACTTTGTGTGCTATCAAACGTCACAACGTAACTGAGTCACTATAAAGATGCTCTACAGGTGTCTCCGATGGTGTTTGTTGAGTTGGCATAGATCGGGATTAGGATTTGTCAATCCGAGTATCGGATAGGTATCTTTGGGCCCTCTCGGTAATGCACATCACTATAAGCCTTGCAAGCAATATGACTAATGAGTTAGTTGCGGGATGATGCATTACAGAACAAGTAAAGTGACTTGCCGGTAACGAGATTGAACTAGGTATTGGAATACCGACGATCCAACCTCGAGCAAGTAACATACCGATAACAAAGGGAACAACCAGGGGCAAACCTACGTTAGGCCTCCCGGTGTCACAGGACACCGGGTAAATCTCGTGCTTACGCTAATATGAAGCCTATATTCCTGGGCTGGACACCGGTAACTTTTTTGAGCCGGACACCGGCCAGCCCAGCGATCAAGCAGCGAGGCAGTGCATCCCACGTAGCTGACGTGCGCACACCTGGCTAGCTTAGCTGCCGATGGATGATTAATCGATCTCTGTTTACTTGTATCTCTCTGTACGACCGCTGGCCTGTTCGGCTTCTAGCCTTCTAGTCTTGTCTTATTTGGGAATGTATCCGATGCACCCGTACTTATGGTGCTACCGGTGCATTGGATGCCATAGAATGTTTTAAAAAATCTGGCACGTTAATGCAATATCAATATATGATGTCACAAAATTTCATGTAAAAATTTAAAATAATTTTTGAGATACAAAAATGAGAAATATGACATCAGTGTAATAATGGCCCAAATCTAAAGCTCAAGTTATGTTATGTACTATTCAGTGTTGAATTTGTCATTTTTGTTTTTTGAGTTATGTTTTGAATTTTGATTCAAAATTTTGTGACAACCTACATTGATGTTTTGTGAGTGAGCTAATTTATTTCAATTTGTTTACATATTTTAAAATCACAATGTGAGTTCGGTGCACCGATAGCACCATTAGCTCCGGTGCACCAGATATTTTCCTCGTCTCATCTGGTCACGCTGTCCCCCACCCCCTCTGCCGCTCGGCCAGACCACCCAACCGCCCGCCTCTACCATCCCGGCCTCTCCCGCTCATAGATTTCTGGAATTTGGATTTTTGAAGTAAACAAAGGTTCGACGCCCTGCACTTGTGTGGTACTAATTGTGGATCTCTTTGACTCCCTCAACTATCAGTAGGCATCTCAATTTTATATAATTTCTATTATCCTAATTGTATGGTTAGGGTTCTAAAATTTAAAGGTAATACAATTGGAAACAAATTGCCGTGATTTGCCAATTCCGTTTAGTGATTCACATCTAACTGGATTATTTCTCGACCACGTGCACGGCAGTAGTAAGGCACAATGTCCAGTAAGTTTAACTGCCTAATTGTACAGTTTAATCAATATGCTTTATCTATTGTTTTTGTTCTTGCATATTCAAACACAGATGATGTGACTCGTTGTGCATTTTTTTCTAACACAAAATCGGCAAATTACAGGAGAATTGATGGGAAAGGACATAGAGGGTCGTAACTTAATTTATGAATTATTGTGCAAGTCCATTTAATATGTACTTAGTGATTTTTTAGGCAATCAGGATCTATTGTATTATGTCGTCGTCCGATCATATTTATTTTCATTGTTTGGAGTTTGCATGCTTTAGTGTCGAACTTCACATCATCAACTAATATTTCAAGTGGAAGTGAAACACTTCATTTTGGAAAGGAATCTTACAGCCGTACACTCTGAGTTATTGAGTGTGCTATCATATATATGTTGTACACTCATCCGCAAAAAAAATGTATACATGGACACCGGGACATTTTTGTTTTGGGTCTGCCCTTGGGAACAACGTATATCGTTAGGCGGTTTGACCGATAAAGATCTTCGTAGAATATGTGGGAACCAATATGAGCATCCAGGTTCCGCTATTGGTTATTGACCGGAGATGAGTCTCGGTCATGTCTACATAGTTCTCGAACCCGTATGGTCCGCACGCTTAACGTTCGATGACGATTTGTATTATGAGTTATGTGATTAGATGAACGAAGTTTGTTCGGAGTCCTAGATGAGATCACGGACATGACGAGGAGTCTCAAGATGGTCGAGAGGTAAAGATTCATATATTGGAAGGCTATATTCGAACATCGAAAATGTTCCGAGTGATTCGGGTATTTTTCGGAGAACCGGGGAGTTACGGGAATTCACCGGGGGAAGTATTGGGCCTTATTGGGATTTAGTGGAAAGGAGAGAAGGGCCACAAGGTGAGGCAGTGACGATGCCATGTACCTAGGGTAGGGCAATAGATCTGGTCTAAGCACCCCTCCCAAGGACACTGCCCTACCTTCATAGACAATCAAAGGACAGCAAGTTCAACCGACTGGAATCACCTGAGTGCATGCCCACTCGACCAACATCTCCACTCGGATATCCCAGTTCCATTCGACCAGTATATCATCACTCGACCGTACAAGAAACCACTCGGAGTACAAAAGGCCTAAAGTCACCCCGGATAGCAACGGCTAGGCATTCACTCCGTAGTATTAATGATTAGTTATATGACTTTATTGCTCGCGTTACCTGTAACGTCTCTCCTTTATGTACATTGAACTCTTGGTAACGTGGGCTGGCTGGGGTCCTGCCGTACTCTATATAGCCACCCCCTCCACTAGGACAAGGGTTCACACCCCCTGTAACTTCACGCATAATCCAATCGACCGAGCCTCCGGGCACCGAGATGTAGGGCTGTTACTTTCTCCGCGAAGGGCCTGAACTCATACATCTTGCGTGCACAATCTCACTGTAGCTAGGATCTTGCCTCTACATTCCTACCCCCTATTCTACTGTCAGACTTAGAACCACGACAGTTGGCGCCCACCGTGGAGCAGGTGTCTTAGCGACTTTTCGGTTAGGTTTCGATTTCTCCGAGTCTTTTCATCATGGTTTCCGGCAGAGGTTTGGCTGAGGGCCGCGAGATCCGTCTCGGCGCGCTCGTCTTCATCGCCGACGACTCCGCTTGGCTTCAGGAAGCTCCTCTCAATGTCGAGGCGCTCCCCGTCCGCGGGGCGACGCACTTTCGCGCGTGCGTTCGCGGCGTCCTTCTGCGACAGTCGTCGACTCTGTATCGGTCGGCTCCCGCGATATCTTCGCTCCCCATTGTTCACCGTCGCAAGCGATCCGGTCGGTCGCGGCTCCAGCGGTGGGTGAAGCATGCGGTGGCACGTCAGTCCGCCACCCCTCAAGTCGCGGCAATCGAGCCCGACGAATCTCTCTATGGCCTGCTCGACCTGTCGACCGGCTCCATTGAGACCATGTCCGAGTGCGATAGCAATGACCCCGATGCAGAGGTCCTGATGGTCGACATGCCATGCAGCCCGCCTGGCATGCGTCGCAACGGCGGTGACGGCGGCAGCGATGATCCGTGGCACGTTCATGAAGAGTATCACCCTGAAACTCTCTCTTCTCGGCAGAGGGAGGAACTTCACCGCCGTAATATGGAGATCCTCCACACGCCCGTTGTCAGAGAGACTTCTGAGGCTCGGGCCTTGGAGGCAATGCGATTGGCCACTTTGGCTGAGCGCACTCGACTGGAGAACCTTCAGCGTGCACTCGACGACCGTCCTCGACGGCAGATCCCCGAATACAGTCGACGGCAGCGACAATTGTTTCCGCCAGAACCGCAGGTATACTGCACTCCAATTCAAAACCTTACGGCCGCGGCCTGCATAGCAGTATCCATTTAGTCGTCCCAGTCGAAAGCTAGTAGAGATTTGATGCGGATCAGAGCGCTGCTCCGAGCAGCAGGAGAGCAGAACACTGCAGTGTCTCAGTCGCGTAACAAAATTCATAGCAAATCTGTAGTAGCTGACACCGTTCAGTTGGCTCACAGCCCAAGATCGCCTCCGTGGCGTGAAGGACGAGGGCATCGCCAAGGGCAGTACTTGGGTCGGAACCACGAGCAGCTCGATCATCGGCACGACCGTGATGACCGTCGTCGAGTGCCTACGCCCCCTCCGAGGGGCGAATCATATGTGCCCCGGCATTATGATGATAGGCGCCCGTACAATGAAGAGCGGAGGAGGCCAATCGACCCAAGAGAACCAGGGTTTGATGCAAGATCAATTTTGGTGCAATGTTTGGTGGACAGGAATCGAGCACATAGAGAAGGGCAAGACAGAGATCGCCTGACTGGAAGCAGAGTGCATGTTTCTGGTCCCAAGTGTTTTAGCAGAGCCATCAGGGCTGCAGAGATCCCTCCCAACTTCAGGTTGGCGACTGGGGTCAGTAAGTTCACTGGTGAATCGAAGCCTGACACCTGGCTTGAGGACTACCGAGTGGCTGTGCAGATAGGTGGAGGAAACGATGAAGTTGCCATGAAGCACCTTCCCCTGATGCTTGAAGGGTCAGCTAGAGCTTGGTTGAATCAGTTGGCTCCAGGCAGAATTTTCAGCTGGGAAGAGTTGGCCCGAGTGTTTGTCGGAACATTTGAGGGAACGTGCAAACGGCCAGCAGGATTGACAGAATTGCAACATTGCATGCAAAAGCCGAATGAAATTTTGAGGGATTACATCCAGAGGTGGACCACTTTACACCACACTGTGGAGAATGTGTCTCATCATCAAGCAGTTTGCGCCTTCAAGGAGGGCGTTCAGTATCGGGAGCTCAACCTGATATTCAGGCGGACAGGAGACATGTCTGTGACTCGAATGATGGAGATAGCCACTTGGTACGCAAATGGCAAATAAGAAGACCGACTCCGCAGCGGCAAGAGCAAATCAGTCGGCCAGGACACTGGAGGAGGTAATTCCAATCGGAAGCAAAAGCGCAAAGCAGAACCTGCAGGTCCTGGGGAAGTTGCAGTCGCAACCCATGGAAAATCTAAAGGAAAACCTAAAGGGCCCTGGACCCCCAAGAAGGTGAAATATTTAGCCGGGAACGACGTGTTAGATTTTCCATGTCATATTCATATCAAGAAGGATGAAGAGGGTGACCTGATCTATCCAAAGCATACTACTCGGCAGTGTCGAGTCCTTATACAGCAGTTCTGAGAAAAGCAACCCAGTGAGAAAGAGAAGGCATCTGATAAGGATGAGGATAAGGAAGAGGATGATGAAGGATTTCCCAATATCAATTCCACTTTGGTGATTTTTGCTGATGTTGAAAGCAAAAGTCGACTGAAAGTCATCAACAGGGAAGTAAACATGGTTGCTCCAGCAACGACAACGTATTTGAAATGGTCAAAGACTCCTATCACATTCGATCAGTCAGACCACCCGCCGCATGTTGCCACCCCTGGGAGGCAAGCATTGGTGGTCGACCCGGTCGTTGGGGGCACCCGATTGACCAAAGTCTTTATGGATGATGGCAGCAGACTGAACATTTTGTACGTTGAGACCCTCCGAGGGATGGATTCCGATGTCCAAACTCAGCGAGAGCAACATGCGGTTCCACGAAGTTATACCGGGAAAGAATCTGATTCACTCGGCTAGATCACTCTTGACGTGGCTTTCGGTGATTTAAAGAATTACCGTAAGGAAAATTTGACATTTGAAGTCATGGATTTTCACAGTGCCTATCATGCTATCCTGGGCAGAACTGCCTATGCTCGTTTCATGGCTCGACCATGTTATGTGTATCTCAAACTCAAAACGCCTGGCCCTAGGGGCGTGATTATAGTCACTGGTAATCGGCAGTGAGCAGAAGAGTGCTTCCAAAAGGGCTCCAAGATTGCCGATGAACAGATGGCAGCAATAGAAATGGAAGAATACAAGAAGACGGCAGATCCGAGTGATTTGTTGAGAGATAAGAAGCCTGCTTCAGAGTCCGCATTTAAGTCGTCTGGTGAAACAAAGTCAGTTCATATTCACCCGACTGATCCCAATGCTGCTCCGACTCATATATCAACAACACTCGACAGCAAATAGGAAGAAGCGCTCATCCAGTTCCTCCGTGAAAATTGGGACATCTTCGCATGGAAACCTTCTAACATGCGAGGTGTACCCAGAGAACTGGCTGAGCACCGTTTGTGAGACGACCCAAAAGCAAGACATGTCAAAGAGCACCTCCGATGGTCCACCGTGGAGAAGAGAAAGGCAATTGGCGAGGAAGTGGCTCGGCTTCTGGCAGTTGAGTTCATCCGAGAGATTTACCACTCCGAGTGGCTCGCCAATGTCGCCATGTGATACGTCTCCAACGTATCTATAATTTTTGATTGTTCCATGCTAATATATTATCTGTTTTGGATGTTAATGGGCTTATTTATACACTTTTATATTATTTTTGGGACTAACCTACTAACCCAAGGCCCAGTGCAAACTGCTGTTTTTTTGCCTATTTCAGTGTTTCGCAGAAAAGGAATATTAAACGGAATCCAAACGGAATGAAACCTTCGGGAGAGTTATTTTTGAAACAAATGCGATCCAGGGGATTTGGAGTAGACATCAAGAAATCAATGAGGAGGCCACGAGGCAGGGAGGCGTGCCTGCCCCCCTAGGCGCGCCCCCACCCTCGTGGGGCCCTCGTAGCTCCACCGACCTACTTCTTCCTCCTATATATGTTCACGTACCCCGAAAACATCCAGGAGCACCACGAAACCCTATTTCACTGCCGCAACCTTCCGTACCCAAGAGATCCCATCTTGGGGCCTTTTCCGGAGCTCCGTCAGAGGGGGAATCGATCACACAGGGCTTCTACATCAACACCATAGCCTCTCCGATGATGCGTGAGTAGTTTACCACAGACCTTCGGGTCCATAGTTATTAGCTAGATGGCCTCTTCTCTCTCTTTGGATCTCAATACAAAGTTCTCCTTGATTCTCTTGGAGATCTGTTCGATGTAATTCTTTTTGCGGTGTGTTTGTCGAGATCCGATGAATTGTGGGTTTATGATCAAGATTATCTATGAACAATATTTGACTCTTCTCTGAATTCTTTTATGCATGATTTAATATCTTTGCAAGTCTCTTCGAATTATCAGTTTGGTTTGGCCTACTAGATTGATCTTTCTTGCAATGGGAGAAGTGCTTAGCTTTGGGTTCAATCTTGCGGTGTCCTTTTACAGTGACAGCAAGGCATGTATTGTATTGTTGCCATCGAGGATAAAAAATATGGGGTTTATATCATATTGCTTGAGATTATCCCTCTACATCATGTCATCTTGCCTAATGCATTACTCTGTTCTTATGAACTTAATACTCTAGATGCATGCTGGATAGCGGTCGATGTGTGGAGTAATAGTAGTAGATGCAGAATCGTTTCGGTCTACTTGTTGCGGACGTGATGCCTATATACATGATCATGCCTAGATATTCTCATAATTATGCACTTTTCTATCAATTGCTCGACAGTAATTTGTTTACCACCGTAATACTTATGCTATCTTGAGAGAAGCCACTAGTGAAACCTATGGCCCCCGGGTCTATTTTCCATCATATAAATTTCCAATTTACTTTACTTTGCAATCTTTACTTTCAGTCTATATCATAAAAATACCAAAAATATTTATCTTATTATCTCTATCAGATCTCACTTTTGCAAGTGGTCGTGAAGGGATTGATAACCCCTTTATCGTGTTGGTTGCAAGGTTCTTATTTGTTTGTGTAGGTGCGAGGCGACTTGCGTGTAGTCTCCTACTGGATTGATACCTTGGTTCTCAAAAACTGAGGGAAATACTTACGCTACTTTGCTGCATCACCCTTTCCTCTTCAAGGGAAAACCAACGCAGTGCTCAAGAGGTAGCAAGAAGGATTTCTGGCGCTGTTGCTGGGAAGATCTACCACAAGTCAAGACATACCAAGTACCCATCACAAACTCTTATCCCTCGCATTACATTATTTGCCATTTGCCTCTCGTTTTCCTCTCCCCACTTCACCCTTGCCGTTTTATTCGCCCTCTTTTTCGCTCGCCTCTTTTCCGTTGGCCCTCTTTTTCCTGTTCGCTTCTCGTGTGCTTGTGTGTTGGATTGTTTGCCGTGATGGGTTGATGGCTTTACCAAAAAGTGATCCTCGCCTTAGAAGGTTGGAAGAAATTGAAAACAACGTTAGAAGTTTTGTGTCCTTGCAGTTTGAGCATAATAATTTCTTCAGAAATGAGCTTAAAGAACAAAAAAGTTTTATGGGGTATGTGAATAAAGAGCTCGATGATATGTCTAAAGAATTTTATGGTCTCAATTCGCTCATCTTGAAAACTTAATAGCCCAAATTTCAGATAAGCAGGCCACCTTAGTTAATAAGATGGCCGCCAAACCAGAAGAATTTGATGATAATAAGGATGAAGATCTAAAAGTGATTGACGTGTCTCCTATTAAATCTTTGTTTTGCAATATGAATCTTGATAATGATGGGACCGGAGATGAGTCAACTTTAGTTAAAAGGTGTCCCAATGATTCAGAGTTTTTTGATCTTGATGCAAAAATTAGTAAAAGTGGGATTGGAGAGGTCAAAAATTTACATAGCAATGAACCCACTATTTTGGATTTCAAGGAATTTAATTATGATAATTGTTCTTTAATAGATTGTATTTCCTTGTTGCAATCCGTGCTAAATTCTCCGCATGCTTATAGTCAAAATAAAGCTTTTACCAAACATATCGTTGATGCTTTAATGCAATCTTATGAAGAAAAGCTTGAATTAGAAGTTTCTATCCCTAGAAAACTTCATGGTGAGTGGGAACCTACTATTAAAATTAAAATTAGATATCATGAATGCTATGCTTTATGTGATTTGGGTGCTAGCGTTTCCACGATTCCCAAAACTTTGTGTGATGTGTTAGGTTTCCGTGAATTGGATGATTGTTCTTTAAATTTGCATCTTACGAATTCCACTATTAAGAAACCCATGGGAAGGATTAATGATGTTCTTATTGTTGCAAATAGGAAATATGTGCCCGTAGATTTCATTGTTCTTGACATTGATTGCAATCCTACATGTCCTATTATTCTTGGTAGACCTTTCCTTAGAATGATTATTGCAATTATTGATATGAAAGAAGGGAATATTAGATTCCAATTTCCATTAAGGAAAGGCATGACACATTTTCCTAGGAAGAAAATTAAATTACCTTATGAATCTATTATGAGATCCACCTATGAATTGCATACAAAAGATGATAATACCTATATCTATTCTTGCTTTTATGCCTAGCTAGGGGCGTTAAACGACAGCGCTTGTTGGGAGGCAGCCCAATTTTATTTTTGTTTCTTGTTTTTTGGTTCTGTTTAGTAATAAATAATTCACCTATATTTTGTTTAGATGTGGTTTTATATTTTTAATTAATTTTTGTGCCAAGTAGAACCTTTGGGAAGACTTGGGGGAACTCTTTGCGATCTTGCTGTAAAAAACAGAAACTTTAGCGCTCACGAGATTTGCTGCCATTGTTTACTGGAGAGTGCGATTAGGTTGATTCTTTTTGAAGATGATTAATAGACAAATTCCTCACGTCCACCAATTTATTTCAGAATTTTTGGGGTTACAAAAGTATTCTAAACCTACAGATTACTACAGACTTTTCTGTTTTTGACAGATTCTGTTTTTCGTGTGTTGTTTGCTTATTTTGATGAATCTATGGCTAGTATCGGAGGGTATGAACCATATAGAAGTTGGAATACATTAGTTTTAACACCAATATAAATAAAGAATGAGTTCATTATAGTACCTTAAGTGGTGGTTCGTTTTCTTATACTAACGGAGCTTATGAGATTTTCTGTTGAGTTTTGTGTTGTGAAGTTTTCAAGTTTTGGGTAAAGATTTGATGGATTGTGGAATAAGAAGTGGCAAGAGCCTAAGCTTGGGGATTACAAAGGCACCCCAAGGTGAAATTCAAGGACAACCAAAATCCTAAGCTTGGGGATGCCCCGAAAGGCATACCCTCTTTCGTTTTCTTCCATCGGTAACTTTACTTGAGGCTATATTTTTATTCACCACATGATATGTGTTTTGCTTGGAGCGTCTTGTATGATTTGAGTCTTTGCTTTTTAGTTTACCACAATCATCCTTGCTGTACACACCTTTTGGGAGAGACACACATGAATTTGAATTTATTAGAATACTCTATGTGCTTCACTTATATCTTTTGAGCTAGATAATTTTGCTCCAATGCTTCACTTATATCTTTTAGAGCATGTTGGTGGTTTTATTTTATAGAAATTATTGATATCTCATGCTTCAATTATATTATTTTTAGAGTCCTCTAGAACAGCATGGCAATTTTCTTTGGTTATAAGATTGGTCCTAATATGATAGGCATCCAAGCTTGGTATAATAAAAACTTGCATAAAAAGTGCATTGAATACTATGAGAAGTTGGATGCTTGATAATTGTTTTGAGATACAAAGATGGTGATGTCGTGGTTCTAAGTCTGACAGTGAGGTAGGGGGGTATGAATGAAGAGGCTAGGCCTTAGCTATTGGGAAGTTGTAAGCACGCAAGGTTTACGAGTTCAGGCCCTTCTCTGAGGAAGTAACAGCCCTACGTCTCGGTGCCCAGAGGCGGTCGATTGGATTATGCGTGAGTAAGATTACAGGGGTGCGAACCTTTCATACTGAGGAGGGGGGTGGCTTATATAGAGTTCGCCAGCCCTCTCTTGCCCTCAGTAATGCAGGGTTTAAGGTACATTTAAGGTGGGCGTTACTGATAACGTCCCTAATAAAGCGTCATGATGATCATAAAGACTACTTAATAGCTGACCGTTTGCCTGGGAGCGATTTGAGATCTCCTGGTGGTCGAGTGGTTGGCTTGTTGGTCGAGTGACAGCTTCTTAGTCGAGTGTCTTGGCCCCGTCGAGTGGGATATCTTCAAGTTGTCTGAAAGGTGACTTCCTCTAAGGACGTCCTACGGTAGAGCTCTTAGGACGGGTCCGTGTCCCTACCGTAGGTATATGACTACATCATTAGCCCCCGAATGGATCGAGGCTGGAGTGGAAAAAGAGGTTAGGGACCTTTTCATCCGACCCCTCGGGTTATTATGGGTGCTTCATTCTGGGTCGACTGTCACGGATGACGTCATTAACCTTTTTCAGTCGACTTGATCCGTTCCAAGTCTTTCGTCGAATGGATTTCTTCACTTGCGAGGCATCAAGCGCTGGCGTGCGCGGGATTGCCGTTTCGCCAAGTTGTTCTGCAGCTGGCGGAGATCGCGGGATTCAGATTTTTTGGGAAGCGCGCGGAACGGGGGCGGCCGCAGTAATCGGGAGCGATAGTGCGAAGGCTCCTCGATCCCCGCGCCGCCTTTTTCGCCACGTACAGCGCACGCGCTTGCCAAGGGATTTGACTGGATAGCTCGGGCCTACCTGTCAGCCACTCGGGAGTGGCCCCTTATAAATAGTTGGCCCGGAGTCCTTCTTTAGTACGCGTGCTCATCTCTTCTGCCCCTCTCTCTGTCTCTCCATCGTCTCCTCCACTTCCTTCGCTCTCGCCCTGTCACCACAAAAACCAGCCCGAGACCTTGCCGGCGGCGATGGTGAAGAGCAAGACGACCGCCCTGGAGCGTGCGAAGAAGGCGGCAGCGGCCGGGAAGGGGAAGAAGTCTGCGCGCGGGGGCTCTTCTTCTCGGACGGCCCTGCCCAAGGGGTGGATCCAGGGCGACTGGATGCCCACGGTGCTTCGTCAGGAGGACCTCGACGATATGGTCGAGGGAGGAGTCATCCTCCACAAGGCGGCGCGTCTTCCGGGGAGAGAAATCGAGCCCCAGCCGCGTGACGGTGAGCGCGTCCTCCTGGCGACTCACATTGATCGTGGTTTCTCCTTGCCGCCCCACCCTTTTTTCCGCAATTTCCTGAATTTCTTCGGGGCGCAGCTCCACCACTTCACTCCGAACTCCATAGTCTATCTCGCTGCTTTCATTTCTATGTGCGAGGCGTTTCTGGGGTGCCGCCCGCACTGGCGACTTTTCAAGCATATCTTCACCGTTCGCTCTCAGTCGGTGAAGAAGGCTAAGTCGAGTGACGAGAGGACACAGGTGATCCAGTTGTGCGGAGGCTTGGTGATCCAGACAAGGGGGAAAAGTTGTTTTCCCTCCATCACTTTCCCGGAGTCAGTTCGAGGGTGGCAGGCGACTTGGTTCTACTGCCAGGATCAAGTGACCCCGGGGCAGTCGACCGGACTCCCACCCTTCACCCTCGACCGAGCTGAAAAGCCGGCTTCTCTGAAGGTGACGCCCGAAGAAAAGGCCCATGTCAAGATACTGGCGGGTCGAGTGGTCGAACTTGTCCGTGAGGGCGTGACGGGGATGGACCTGCTCGAAGTCTTCCTCAGGAGGAGAATCCAACCCCTCCAGGCTCGGGATCACCCGATGTGGTTGTACTCCGGCCTTGAGGACTCCACTCGGGTCCACCCAGAGGAGGTCACCGACGAGATGCTGGAGGGGTGGCTGTCAAGCATTACAGGGAACAAAGACAACCCCCGAGGAGCCAGGAGGGTCGTTCCACTCGACAGCTCTTATGAGGTCGACCAGGTGTGTATTTACATTTTCGACTGGAATCTTGCTTTCTGCACTGGTCTTCTTTTGAGCGAGTCGACTGACTTTCCATTCTGCCTGCTGTCTTTTAGGCGACCACTGAGATGTATTCGACGCCTAACGGGGCGCAGGGGTCGACTGAGGAAGGAGAGGGAAGCGGAGGCGAGAGCGGCGACGACCAGGGCGAGTGGGAGTCAGACGGCGAAGGAGAGGAAGGCGACGACATCTTCTCCAGCGAGGAGGAGGAGGAAGAAGCCGAACCTCCCCGCCCAGAGAGACGATCCAAGCTCGTGCACGACCCGGCGCAGGGACGTGGTCAGGCGACTACCTCTGTCGGGCCATCGTCGAAACGCCCTCGGACCTCCTCTCCGACACCGACTAGGAAGGTTCCCAAGCAACCGCGCACGACGCAGTCCAAGCCGCCCAAGACTCTGCCGAAGATGAAGATAACCGTCCCTGTCATCTCTGGGTAACAAGCTTTGACTTCTTTCATCGATTGGAGGACAGATCCTGAGTCGACTCATTATGCTGAACTGGTTGATTCTTCGAAATTTGCAGTGCTGCTACCTCTGAGGTCTCAGCCAAGGACGACGACCAAGAGATGGGGGACGCTGCAACCTCCAACCCTGGTACGATCATCGATGTTTTGTTTTTGAGTTGACTTGGTCGTTTCTTGCAATTCTTGTCGATTGAAAGTTCTTCCTGCAGCTCCTCCTCAAGTTATCGACCTCCCGGATGATGATGACAATGAGCCGCTGAGGATAGGGAGGACCAGGAGGCCGCCGACTGACAAGGCTCCCCAGCCTGCTCTGGCGCCTGAGGCCGTGGCACGGGACGGCGGCGATGCCCCTCGGGCCTCTGTGTCCTTCGCCAATCCCCTGTCGAGTGCGCAGCCTTCGACGTCAGCTGCCGATCCGACCGCCAATCCTCCGTCGAGTGCGCAGCCCTCGGCGTCGACTGCCGATCCGACTTCACTCTTTGTCGCGTACTCTGCCCCTGAAGACGAAGTGGCCGCTGCGAAGGAGGCCATACGCCAGGCAGGGGTCATGATGGAGCAGGTGAAGAGGGCTCGGGAGGCCAGCCAGGCGGCTTACGACGCGAGTTCGGCGCTTCAGAGTAACGTCCAGGTTGGTTGATTTGATGTTTGTTTGTTTGAAGAGTCTTTCTCTCTCTTTCTCTTCCTTTTTTGAAGATCTTTGTTTCTGTATCTGTACACCCACTGGGTGTGTTTTCTCTTTGGTCGAACCAGTGGGGGCACGCTGAGTGCACCCACTGGGTGTAGTCCCCGAGACTACGGTGGACTGCTGGCAGTCGACTGTAGTCTGTATATTGTGGCTGTGAATCTGAACTTCTTCACTCGGTCTGCCTTGCCAGGTCGAGCGGTCCATGGCCTGTCGACTGTATGCAGTTGTTTTTTTTGGTCGAACCAGTGGGGGCACGCTGAGTGCACCCACTGGGTGTAGTCCCCGAGACTACGGTCGAATATTTTTTATTCGATTGTGGTCTTAGAAACGTCACCATTGTTCCTTAGTTACTCGGGAGCAACTTATCTCAAATGTCTGTCGGCTGGTTTTTTCTTTTGCAGAGATCCTGTGAACTTGTCGCTCGTTATGCTGAATTGGAGAAGCAGAAGATTCAGTTGGACCTTGATTTAGAGCTGGCCAGGACGGAGTTGCAGAAGGTCAGGGAGGGCGCCGCAGGTAAAGCAACTTTGTCGACTGGTTCTGTTTTCAGGCTCGGGCATTCCTTTGCTGTTTCTGATTCCGTCGCCGTTTCTTTGTAGGTGAATTGGAAAGAGCGTTGGCGAGGAAGGATCAGGACCTGGCTGTCGCCCGTAAGGCGGCTGACGACAAGATGGTTCTGGCCGAACAGAAGCTGGCTTCGGTCGACCAGTTGGAGCAAGAGAACGTTAGGTTGCAGGCCGCTCTGACTGATGCCAACAAGCTGGCTGCCGGTTGGAAGAAGAAGCACCTCCTCTTGGGTGAGGAGATGGAAGGCGTCGCCCGTAGGAGGGACGACCTGGAGAGCTTCCCGAGGAGCCTCGCCAAGAGGCTGTACATCAAACTTGAAGGTGCTCCTCTAATTTTGACTATTTTGTACTTTTTGTGTCGACTCAATCCTGTGGTCATTGGCTTATCTTTAGGTATTGTGTGCAGAATTCTGTCAGAACTTCGAAGAGGAGACCGGGCGGATCGAAACGGGTCTTGACCCAATCAATTCCCCGGTGAAAGACGACACTGCCATGAACTTGCTCCGACTGGAATCTCGAATCGACGGCGCCGTGGATTACCTGGCTCGACTGAAGGTTGCCGTGTCGCGGATTGACTCGACGCTTTGGCCAGAATCTGCGCTCCAAAACGATCTCGAGTCTCTTATGGCTCGACTTGACAAAATCCCTGATCGAGTGCAGGAGTGGAAAAAGTCCTCTGCCCGGTGCGGCGCTGACGTGGCTCTATCCTTAGTCCGTGTTCATTGCAAGGAGGCGCGAGAAGAAAAACTGGCCGCCATCCAAGTCGCAAATACCAAGAGGCACAGCTTCCAGGACTTCATGGAGACCTTCATTGCTGCAGATACTCGCATTGCGGACGGGATCGACTTGGATGAGTTCGTGGCTCCTGCTAGCCCTCCTCTTGAGGAGTGAGAAAACTTTTTATACCTTTCCTTAAATTAACCTCGGGATGCCGAGTGGATTTGTAGTCGTTCAAACTGTGCCGAGCTGAGGGCTCGAGTACTTTGATTCGGGGCCCGAGGCCTTTTGAGTTTTATCCGAACTTTATTTTTGCTGAATGTCTCCGTGGTCTGGAACTGTCGTGAGAGGCTTGATGGCCGACCCCCACCCTGTCGTTGTACATTGTATTTGTGGCGGAGCTCTCGGGAGAAGGCGGCGGTCGTTCCACACTCCGTTGTTGTACATTGTATTTGTGGCGGAGCTCTTGGGAGAAGGCGGCAGTCGACCCACACCCAACACTCAGTTGTTGTACCTTGTATTTGTGGCGGAGCTCTCCACTCGGTAGGATTTTTCAAACTTAGGCGAGTGTCTGACTGCAGCTAAGTCTCTTCGTGGAGAACTTAGGCGAGTGCTGAACTGCAGCTAAGCCCCCGAGTGGGAGGGTTGCTCTCCACTCGGTAGGATTTTTCAAACTTAGGCGAGTGACTGACTGCAGCTAAGTCTCTTCGTGGAGAACTTAGGCGAGTGCTGAACTGCAGCTAAGCCTCCGAGTGGGAGGGTTGCTCTCCACTCGGTAGGATTTTTCAAACTTAGGCGAGTGTCTGACTGGAGCTAAGTCTCTTCGTGGAGAACTTAGGCGAGTGCTGAACTGCAGCTAAGCCCTCGAGTGGGAGGGTTGCTCTCCACTCGGTAGGATTTTTCAAACTTAGGCGAGTGTCTGACTGCAGCTAAGTCTCTTCGTGGAGAACTTAGGCGAGTGCTGAACTGCAGCTAAGCCCCCGAGTGGGAGGGTTGCTCTCCACTCGGTAGGATTTTTCAAACTTAGGCGAGTGTCTGACTGCAGCTAAGTCTCTTCGTGGAGAACTTAGGCGAGTGCTGAACTGCAGCTAAGCCCCCGAGCGGGAGGGTTGCTCTCCACTCGGTAGGATTTTTCAAACCTAGGCGAGTATCTGACTGCAGCTAAGTCTTTTCGTGGAGAACTTAGGCGAGTGCTGAACTGCAGCTAAGTCCCCAAGTGGGAGGGTTGCTCTCCACTCGGTAGGATTTTTCAAACTTAGGCGAGTGTCTGACTGCAGCTAAGTCTCTTCGTGGAGAACTTCGGCGAGTGCTGAACTGCAGCTAAGCCCCCGAGTGGGAGGATTGCTCTCCACTCGGTAGGATTTTGCCAAACTTAGGCGAGTGTCTGACTGCAGCTAAGTCTCTTCGTGGAGAACTTAGGCGAGTGCTGAACTGCAGCTAAGCCCCCGAGTGGGAGGATTGCTCTCCACTCGGTAGGATTTTTCAAACTTAGGCGAGTGTCTGACTGCAGCTAAGTCTCTTCGTGGAGAACTTAGGCGAGTGCTGAACTGCAGCTAAGCCCCCGAGCGGGAGGGTTGCTCTCCACTCGGTAGGATTTTTCAAACCTAGGCGAGTATCTGACTGCAGCTAAGTCTCTTCGTGGAGAACTTAGGCGAGTGTTGAACTGCAGCTAAGTCCCCGAGTGGGAGGGTTGCTCTCCACTCGGTAGGATTTTTCAAACTTAGGCGAGTGTCTGACTGCAGCTAAGTCTCTTCGTGGAGAACTTCGGCGAGTGCTGAACTGCAGCTAAGCCCCCGAGTGGGAGGATTGCTCTCCACTCGGTAGGATTTTGTCAAACTTAGGCGAGTGTCTGACTGCAGCTAAGTCTCTTCGTGGAGAACTTAGGCGAGTGCTGAACTGCAGCTAAGCCCCCGAGTGGGAGGATTGCTCTCCACTCGGTAGGATTTTGTCAAACTTAGGCGAGTGTCTGACTGCAGCTAAGTCTCTTCGTGGAGAACTTAGGCGAGTGCTGAACTGCATCTAAGCCCCCGAGTGGGAGGATTGCTCTCCACTCGGTAGGATTTTTCAAACTTAGGCGAACCGGATTCGCAACTAAGTCACCCACTGGGGGATTTCGGACACATACAACAGTGACAACAATTATTGGAACACTCTTATTTCTGATAAAGATGAACCTTAGGAGTTTTTCTTATTACATCTGGTTTAAGAGCGGACTTAAGTGTAAAAGGGGCGGAGAAGCTCCGCGTTCCAAGCTCGAGGTTCGTCGATTTGTCGATCAACATTGTAAAGATGGTATGCTCCATTGTGGAGGACTCTGGTGATGATGAAGGGGCCTTCCCAAGTGGGAGCGAGCTTGTGAGGTTTCTGTTGATCCACTCGGAGGACCAAATCTCCTTCTTGAAAGGCTCGACTCTTCACGTTCCGGGCGTGGAATCGACGCAAGTCCTGCTGGTAAATGGTCGATCTGATCATTGCCATCTCCCTTTCTTCCTCCAAGAGGTCGACTGTGTCTTGCCGGGCCTGCTCTGCTTCATCTTCGGTGTAAAGTTCAACTCGAGGCGCATTGTGAAGGAGATCGCTTGGCAGGACAGCTTCGGCTCCATAAACCAGAAAGAACGAGGTCCTTCCAGTCGACCGGTTAGGGGTAGTCCTTAATCCCCATAGCACTGACGGAAGCTCGTCGACCCAAGCGCCTGCCGCGTGCTTGAGATCGCGCATCAGCCGAGGTTTTAGCCCTTTGAGAATCAGACCATTTGCTCTCTCAGCCTGTCCATTCGACTGGGGATGAGCGACTGAGGCGTAGTCGACTCGTGTGCCTTGAGAAGCGCAAAATGCCCTGAAATCGTCCGAATCAAAGTTTGACCCGTTATCCGTGATGATGCTGTGTGGGACTCCATATCTGAATGTCAACCCTCTGATGAAACTGATAGCGGTGCTAGCGTCAAGGCTCTTTATGGGCTTAGCTTCAATCCATTTGGTAAACTTGTCGACTGCCACAAGCACGTGAGTGAACCCACTCCTGCCCGTTCTCAAGGGGCCAACCATGTCCAATCCCCAGACGGCAAAGGGCCAGACGAGCGGAATGGTTTTCAGGGTTGACGCGGGCTTGTGTGACATGTTGGAGTAGAACTGGCAGCCCTCGCACCTGTCGACTATCTCTTTTGCCATCTCATTTGCCCTTGGCCAATAAAATCCAGCTTGGTATGCTTTAGCCACAATGGTCCGAGAGGACGCATGGTGACCGCAAGTTCCCGAGTGGATATCGTTGAGGATTATTTGACCTTCTTCTGGCGTTATGCATTTCTGGCCGACTCCGGTCGCACTTTCTCTGTACAGCTGTCCCCTTATGACTGTGAAGGCCTTAGATCGACGGACGATCTGTCGAGCCTCCTCCTCGTCCTCCGGGAGTTCTTTCCTTAGGATATATGCAATGTATGGTATCGTCCAGTCGGGGGTGATTGCCAAGACTTCCATGATCAGGTCGACTACTGCAGGTACTTCAACTTCAGTCGGGTCCACGGCACTTTTCGGCTGCGGGGCTTCTTCTGTGAAAGGATCTTCTTGTACTGACGGCGAGTGAATGTGTTCCAAGAACACGTTGCTTGGAATGGCTTCTCTCTTGGAGCCTATCTTTGCCAAGTCGTCGGCTGCCTGGTTTTTCAGTCGAGGGATGTGGTGGAGTTCCAACCCCTCGAACTTCTTCTCTAGCTTCCGTACTGCACTGCAGTATCCAGTCATTGCCGGACTCCTGACATCCCATTCCTTCATCACTTGATTAACCACCAGATCTGAGTCGCCATAGACCATGAGGCGATGGACGCCGAGTGAAATGGCCATGCGCAACCCATACAAAAGTGCTTCAGATTCTGCTTCGTTATTGGAGGAATCGAAGTGAATCTGGAGAACGTATCTGAGCTTGTCTCCTCGGGGGGAGACCAGAACTACCCCCGCGCCCGAACCATTCAGCATCTTGGATCCATCGAAGAACATAGTCCAGTGTTCCGAGTGAACTTGAGTCGAAAGTTGCTGTTCAATCCACTCGGCGATAAAATCAGCGATTGCTTGAGACTTGATGGCTTTCTTTGCTTCAAACTTGATGTCTAAAGGAAGGAGTTCAATTGCCCACTTGGCCACTCAACCAGTTGCATCTCTGTTATGCAGGATCTCCGATAATGGAGTGTCGCTGACGACTGTAATGGAGTGGTCAGAGAAATAGTGTGCAACTTTCTTCGTGGTCATGTAAATCCCATATACAAGCTTCTGGTACTGGGGGTATCTTTGTTTTGAAGGGGTCAAAACTTCAGACACATAATAAACAGGGTGTTGAACTTTGAAGGCCTTCCCTTCCTCTTCTCTCTCGACCGTAAGTACTGTACTGACAACTTGTCCCGTGGCTGCAATATAAAGCAGCAGAGGCTCTTTGCTGATTGGAGCAGCTAGCACCGGCTGGGTGGAGAGCAGAGCTTTGAGCTCCGCAAACGCTGCATCAGCTTCTGGAGTCCATTCGAACTTGTCAGACTTTTTCATCAGTCGGTAAAGAGGCAACGCTTTTTCACCGAGTCGAGAGATGAATCTACTTAAGGCGGCCAAGCAGCCTATAAGTTTTTGGACATCATGCACACGTACAGGACGCTTCATCCGGAGTATGGTTCCAATTTTTTCAGGATTGGCGTCGATTCCCCGTTTGGAAACGAGAAAACCGAGTAGCTTGCCACCTGGAACTCCGAAAGTGCATTTTGACGGATTGAGCTTGACATCGTACCTCCTGAGGTTGGCGAAGGTTTCAGTAAGGTCAGCCCGTAGGTCGGAACCTTTCCGAGACTTGACTACGATATCGTCCATGTACGCCTCCACATTCCGACTGATTTGAGTGAGTAAACACTTCTGGATCATTCTCATGAATGTGGCTCCGGCGTTCTTGAGGCCGAACGGCATGGTGACGTAACAGAAGCATCCGAATGGAGTGATGAAAGCTGTTTTGATTTCGTCGGGTCCATACAGACGGATCTGATGGTACCCGGAATAGGCATCTAGAAAAGACAATCTCTCACATCCCGCAGTTGAGTCGACAATTTGGTCGATGCGAGGGAGAGGAAAATGATCTTTCGGGCAGGCCCGATTGATATGCTTGAAATCAATGCACATGCGGAGTGACTTGTCCTTCTTGGGGACCATGACAACATTGGCGAGCCACTCGGAGTGGTAGATCTCTCGAATGAACTCAGCTGCTAAGAGCCAAGCCACCTCTTCGCCGATAGCTTGTTTTTTCTGGACGGCGGACCGTCGCAGATGTTCCTTCACGGGTTTGAACTTTGAGTCGACTCGTAGGCGGTGCTCAGCCAGCCCCCTGGGAACTCCGGGCATGTCAGAGGGTTTCCATGCGAAGATGTCCCAGTTCTCACGGAGGAGCTGGATGAGCGCTTCTTCCTATTTGGAGTCGAGCGTCGTTGAGACGTGAGTCGGAGCTGCGTCGGGGTCGGTCGGGTGAATGTGGACCGTCTTCGTTTCGCCGGCCGACTAAAAAGCTGATTCGGAGGCAGGCTTCTTAGCCCACAGCAATTCACTCGGGTCGGCAGTCTTCTGGTACTCTTTCAGCTCGACTACTGCCATCTGAGCGTCGGTGATCTTCGATCCCTTCTGGAAACATTCTTCTGCCTTCTTCCGGTTGCCTGTAACAGCGATCACACCTTTGGGACCAGGCATCTTTAATTTAAGATACACGTAGCATGGTCGAGCCATGAAGCATGCATAAGCCGGTCTGCCCAAGATGGCGTGATAAGCACTCTGGAAGTCCACAACTTCAAACGTTAACTTTTCTTTGCGGTAATTCTTTGAATCACCGAAAACCACATCAAGAGCAATTTGGCCGAGTGACTCGGCTTTCTTCCCAGGAATGACTCCGTGGAAGCTCATGTTACTGGCGCTGAGTCTGGACATTGGAATGCCCATTCCTTTCAAGGTTTCCGCGTACAGTATGTTCAGGCCACTGCCACCGTCCATTAGGACTTTGGTCAGTCGAGTGCCTTCGACGACTGGGTCGACCACCAAAGCTTGCCTCCCAGGGGTGGCAATGTGTGTTGGATGATCGGATTGGTCGAACGTGATGGCCGTCTGGGACCACTTTAGGTAACTGGGAGTTGCAGGGGCAACCATGTTCACCTCCCGGTTAATGACTTTCAGTCGACTTTTGCTTTCGACATCGGCAAAAATCATCAGGGTGGAATTGACCTGGGGGTATCCATCGTCACTATCATCCCTGTCCTCAACTCTGTCCGGCTCTTTCTCTTTATCCTTGGGCTGCTTGCCCTGAAACTGTTGGATCAGGAGCTGGCACTGTCGAGTGGTATGTTTGGGGTAAATAAAATTACCCTCTTCGTCTTTCTTGGTGTGGATGTGACATGGCAAATCCAAAACATCATTCCCATCCTGATCCTTGACTTTCTTGGGCTTCCAAGTGTTCTTGGGTTTCCCCTTGAAGTTTCCCTGAGCCACAGCTAGGGCCTCCCCGGGAGCGGCTGGCTCGGCCTTACGCTTTTGCTTCCGACTGGAGTTTCCTCCGGTTTCTTGGGCGACTGATTTAAGTTTGCCGCTTCGGAGTCGGTCTTCGTCTTCTCCATTAGTGTACTTGGTGGCAATCTCCATCATCCGATTAAGGGACATCTCTCCGGTCCGGCCAAATTTCAGATTCAACTCCCTGTACTTGACCCCTTCCTTGAAAGCGCAGACTGCTTGATGGTCAGGCACGTTTTCGACCGAGTGGTGCAGTGTGATCCACCTTTGGATGTATTCCCTCAGTGTTTCATTCGGCTTCTGCACGCAAGACCGCAGCTCTGTAAGGCCTGCAGGGTGCTTGCATGTCCCTTCGAAGGTTGTAACAAACACTCGGGAGAGATCCTCCCAAGTGTAAATGCTGCTGGGCGCCAGCTGATTCAGCCACGCCCTAGCTGAGCCTTCCAACATGAGGGGTAAATGCTTCATGGCCACCTCGTCGTTGCCGCCACCGATCTGTACAGCCACTCGGTAATCTTCGAGCCACGTGTCAGGCTTGGACTCGCCGGTGAACTTGCTGATTCCAGTCGCCAGCCGGAAGTTGGGTGGGATCACCGCGGCTCTGATGGCTCAACTGAAACACTCAGGCCCCGAGGCGTGTGCCCTGCTGTCGGTAGGCGTATCTCTGTTGTGGCCCTCACGATGAGCCCTGTTCCTGTCCACCAGACCTTGAACGAGGATGGATCTCGCGTCAAAGCCTGAGTCTCTGGGGTCGACTGGGACCCTCTACCCAGTGTGATGGGGGCGCCTGTCGTCTCGATGTCGAGGTGCATACGATCCACTCCGTAGAGGAGGGGACGGCACCCGACGCCCATCATCACGGTTGAGTCGGTGATCGTATTGCTCGTTCCCCCTATACCGATCGTGCCGGTCTCCACGTCCCTCACGCCTCGGGGGCGATCTCGGGCTGTGAGCCGACTGGACGGTCTCCGTTGCGACGGATCGACTGTGGATCCTGTCCCGCGACTGAGAGACGACGGAATTCTGATTCCCCGCTGCTCGAAGCAATGCTCTGATCTGCATCAATCCTCTTCCGGCCTCCGACTGGGAGGGCTGGATCGACTCCGCTATGCGGGCCGCGGCAGCCAGGTTCTGAATCGGAGTTCGGTATACCTGTGGTGACGGGAAGAGCTGCCGTCGACTGGGTTCGGGTGCCGGTTGGCGTCGACTGGACTCGGGAGCCCGCTGACGTCGACTGGACTCGGGAGCCCGCTGACGCGCCTGCTCGTCGAGAGCTCGCTGTAGGTTTTCCAGTCGAGTGCGCTCGGCTAGATTAGCCAAGCGCGCATCCTCCAAGGCCCAGGCCTCGGGGGTTTCTCCAACAATAGGTGTGTAGAGCGCGTCCATGTTCCGGCGACGAAGCTCCTCCCGCTGCAACGACGTCAGAGGTTCGGGGAGGTATTTGTCGTGAGGGCGCGACGGATCGCCCCTGTCGGCACCATCGTCAGTATGAGGGAATCCGGGGGGACTGCGCGTCCCCTCGACCGCCAGGACCTCTGCCAGGGGGTCGCTGCTGTCGCACTCGGAAGCGGACTCCATGGAGCCAGTCGACGGATCGAACAGGCCGCAGAGGGATTCGTTAGGCTCGATTGCAGCGACCTGCTGGGTCGCTGACTGGCGGGCCAGGGCACGCTTCATCCACCGCTGGAGCCTCGACCGACCCGAGCGCTTGCGCTGGCGGGAGACAGGAGGGGGAGATGGCACGGGAGTCGACCGATATGGGGTCGAGGGCTGCCTCAGGAGGACGCCACGGACGCACGCGCGGAAGTGCGTCGCACCGCAGACGGGGAGTGCGTCGACATCGAGCGGCGCCTCCTGGAGCCAAGCGGAGTCGTCGGCGATGAAAGTAAGTCGGCCGAGACGGATCTCGCGGCCCGCCGCCAAGGCTCCGCAGGAAAACATGATCAAGTGGATCGACGAAAATCGCAACTTCTCCAAATTAGGCGCTAAGACTACTGCCCCACTGTGGGCGCCAACTGTCGTCGTTCTAAGTCTGACAGTGAGGTAGGGGGGTATGAATGAAGAGGCTAGGCCTTAGCTATTGGGAAGTTGTAAGAACGCAAGGTTTACGAGTTCAGGCCCTTCTCTGAGGAAGTAACAGCCCTACGTCTCGGTGCCCGGAGGCGGTCGATTGGATTATGCGTGAGTAAGATTACAGGGGTGCGAACCTTTCATACTGAGGAGGGGGGTGGCTTATATAGAGTTCGCCAGCCCTCTCTTGCCCTCAGTAATGCAGGGTTTAAGGTACATTTAAGGTGGGCGTTACTGATAACGTCCCTAATAAAGCGTCATGATGATCATAAAGACTACTTAATAGCTGACCGTTTGCCTGGGAGCGATTTGAGATCTCCTGGTGGTCGAGTGGTTGGCTTGTTGGTCGAGTGACAGCTTCTTAGTCGAGTGTCTTGGCCCCGTCGAGTGGGATATCTTCAAGTTGTCTGAAAGGTGACTTCCTCTAAGGACGTCCTACGGTAGGGCTCTTAGGACGGGTCCGTGTCCCTACCGTAGGTATATGACTACATCAGGTGATATTAAAGTTGTGCTAGTTGAGTAGTTGTGAATTTGAGAAATACTTGTGTTGAATTTTGCAAGTCCCGTAGCATGCACGTATGGTAATCGTTGTGTAACAAATTTGAAACATGAGGTGTTCTTTGATTGTCTTCCTTATGAGTGGCGGTCGGGGACGAGCAATGATCTTTTCCTACCAATCTGTTCCCCTAGGAGAATGCACGTAGTGCTTGGTTTTTGTTGACTTGTAGATTTTTGCAATAAGTATGTGAGTTCTTTATGACTAATGTTTAGTCCATGGATTATACGCACTCTCACCCTTCCATCATTGCTAGCCTCTTCGGTACCGTGCATTGCCCTTTATCACCTTGAGAGTTGGTGCAAACTTCGCCGGTGCATCCAAACCCCGTGACATGATATGCTCTGTCACACATAAACCTCCTTATATCTTCCTCAAAACAGCCACCATACCTACCTATTATGGCATTTCCATAGCCATTCCGAGATATATTGCCATGTAACTTTCCATTGTTTCATTTATGACATGCTTCATCATTGTCATATTGCTTTGAATGATCATGTAGTTGACATCATATTTGTGGCAAAGCCACCATGCATAATTTATCATACATGTCACTCTTGATTCATTGCCTTTCCCGGTACACCGCCGAAGGCATTCATATAGAGTCATATTTTGTTCTAGTATCGAGTTGTAATCATTGAGTTGTAAATAAATAAAAGTGTGATGATCATCATTAATAGAGCATTGTCTCAAAAAAAGAGAAAGGCCCAAAAAAGAAAAAAAAGAAAAAAGAGAGAAAAGAAATAAAAAAGGATAATGCTACTATTCTCCTTTTCCACACTTGTGCTTCAAAGTATCATCATGATCTTTATGATAGAGAGTCTCTTGTTTTGTCACTTTCATATACTAGTGGGAATTTTTCATTATAGAACTTGGCTTATATATTCCAACAATGGGCTTCCTCAAATGCCCTAGGTCTTCGTGAGCAAGCAAGTTGGATGCACACCCACTTAGTTTCTTTTGTTCAGCTTTCATACATTTATAGCTCTAGTGCATCCGTTGCATGGCAATCCCTACTCCTTGCATTGACATCAATTGATGGGCATCTCCCTAGCCCGTTGATTAGCCACGTCAATGTGAGACTTTCTCCTTTTTTGTCTTCTCCACATAACCCCCATCATATTATTCTATTCCACCCATAGTGCTATATCCATGGCTCACGCTCATGTAATGCGTGAAAGTTGAAAAAAGTTTGAGATTACTAAAGTATGAAACAATTGCTTGGCTTGTCATCGGGGTTGTGTAAGATGAGAGCATTCTTGTGTGACAAAAATGGAGCATGACCAAACTATAGGATTTGTAGGGATGAACTTTCTTTTGCCATGTTATTTTGAGAAGACATGATTGCTTAGTTAGTATGCTTGAAGTATTATTGTTTTTATGTCAATATTAAACTTTTGTCTTGAATCTTTCAGATCTGGATATTCATGCCACAATAAAGAAAATTACATTGAGAATTATGGTAGGTAGCATTCCACATCAAAAATTCTATTTTTATCATTTACCTACTCGAGGACGAGCATGAATTAAGCTTGGGGATGCTTGATATGTCTCCAATGTATCTATAATTTTTGATTGTTCCATGCTATTATATTATCTGTTTTGGATGTTAATGGGCTTATTTATACACTATTATACTATTTTTGGGACTAACCTACTAACCCAAGGCCCAGTGCAAATTGCTGTTTTTTTTGCCTATTTCAATGTTTCACAGAAAAGGAATATCAAATAGAATGAAACCTTCGGGAGAGTTATTTTTGGAACAAATGTGATCCAGGGGATTTGGAGTAGACGTCAAGAAATCAGCGAGGAGGCCACGAGGCAGGGAGGCACGCCTGCCCCCTGGGCGTGCCCCCACCCTCGTGGGACCCTCGTAGCTCCACCGACCTACTTCTTCCTCCTATATATGTTCACATACCCCAAAAACATCCAGGAGCACCACGAAACCCTATTTCCACAGCCGCAACCTTCTGTACCTAAGAGATCCCATCTTGGGGCCTTTTCCGGAGCTCCGCCGGAGGGGGAATCAATCACGGAGGGCTTCTACATCAACACCATAGCCTCTCCGATGATGTGTGAGTAGTTTACCACAGACCTTCGGGTCCATAGTTATTAGCTAGATGGCTTCTTCTCTTTATTTGGATCTCAATACAATGTTCTCCTCGATCTTCTTGGAGATCTATTTGATGTAACTCTTTTTGCGGTGTGTTTGTCGAGATCTGATGAATTGTGGGTTTATGATCAAGTTTATCTATGAACAATATTTGATTCTTTTCTAAAATCTTTTATGTATGATTGGTTATCTTTGCAAGTCTCTTCGAATTATCAGTTTGGTTTGGCCTACTAGATTGATCTTTTTGCAATGGGAGAAGTGATTAGCTTTGGGTTCAATCTTGCGGTGTCCTTTCCCAGTGACAGCAGGGCAGCAAGGCACGTATTGTATTGTTGCCATCGAGGATAATATGATGGTGTTTATATCATATTGGTTGAGTTTATCCCTCTATATCATGTCATCTTGCCTAATGCATTACTGTGTTCTTATGAACTTAATACTCTAGATGCATGCTGGATAGCGGTCGATGTGTGGAGTAATAGTAGTAGATGTAGAATCGTTTCGGTCTACTTGCCGCAGATGTGATGCCTATATACATGATCATGCCTAGATATTCTCATAATTATTCACTTTTCTATCAATTTCTCGACAGTAATTTGTTCACCCACCGTAATACTTATGCTATCTTGAGAGAAGCCACTAGTGAAACCTATGGCCCCCGGGTCTATCTTTTATCTTATAAGTTTCCAATCTACTTTATTTTGCAATCTTTACTTTCAATCTATATAATAAAATACCAAAATATTTATCTTATTGTTATTATCTCTATCAGATCTCACTCTCGTAAGTGACCGTGAAGGGATTGACAACCCCTTTGTCGCGTTGGTTGCGAGGTTCTTATTTGTTTGTGTAGGTACGAGGGGCTTGCATGTAGTCTCCTACTGGATTGATACCTTGGTTCTCAAAAACTGAGGGAAATACTTTCGCTACTTTGCTGCATCACCCTTTCCTCTTCAAGGGAAAACCAACCCAGTGCTAAAGAGGTAGCATCATGGTTCCCAAGAAAGATGATTCACTCCGTATGTGTATTGATTTCAAGCACATCAACTGGGCCTGTCCGAAAGATCACTCCCCCTCCCCCGCATCGATTAAATAGTCGACTCGACTGCGGGATGTGAGCGAGTGTCCTTTCTGGACGCGTACTCCGGGTATCATCAGATCCGACTATATGGACCTGATGAAATAAAAACAACTTTTATCACCTCATTCTGGTGTTTTTTCTATGTTACCATGCCCTTTGGTCTCAAGAATGCTGGCGCCATATTCATGCGCATGATACAGAAGTGCCTACTCACTCAAATTAGTCGGAATGTGGAAGCATACATGGATGATATCGTGGTTAAGTCACGTAAAGGTTCCGACCTGCTGACTGACCTCGCTGAAACCTTTGCCAACCTGAGAAGATATGATATCAAGCTTAACCCGTCAAAGTGTACATTCAGAGTCCCAGGCAGAAAGTTACTCGGTTTCCTTGTTTCGGAATGTGGGATCGATGCTAACCCAGAGAAAGTTGGCGCAATACTCCGAATGAAAAGCCATGTGCGCATACACGACGTTCAAAAGCTTACTGGTTGTTTGGCCACCTTGAGTCGATTCATCTCTCATCTCGGTGAAAAGGCATTGCCTCTTTACCGATTGATGAAGAAATCTGATAAGTTCGAGTGGACTCCTGAAGCTGACGCAACGTTTGCAGAGCTCAAAACCCTGCTTTCCACCCAGCCGGTGCTTGCTACTCCAATCAGCAAAGAGCCTTTACAGCTTTATATTGCAGCCACTGGACAAGTTGTCAGTACAGTACTCACGGTTGAGCGGGAAGAAGGTAAAGCCTATAAGGTTCAGCGCCCAGTCTACTATATTTCTGATGTCTTAACTTCGTCCAAGCAGAGATATCCGCATTATCAGAAGCTTGTCTATGGAATTTACTTAAATTCAAAGAAGGCGACACATTATTTCACAGATCACTCCATCATAGTCGTCAGCGATGCTCCATTGTCAGAAATTCTGAACAACAGAGATGCAACTGGTTGAGTGGCAAAGTGGGCGATAGAACTCCTTCCGTTGGATATCAAGTTTGAGGCAAAGAAAGCAATCAAGTCCCAGGCAATAGCATATTTCCTTGTCGAGTGGATTGAACAACAACAACTGACTCAACTCCACTCAGAACATTGGGCCATGTTTTTTTGATGGATCCAAGATGTTGAATGGTTCTGGCGCTAGAGTAGTTCTGGTATCCCCGCGAGGTGACAAACTCAATTATGTCCTTCAGATTCACTTTGATTCCTCCAACAATGAAGCTGAATATGAAGCACTTATGTACAGGTTGCGAATGGCCATTTCACTCGGCGTCCGTCGCCTAATGGTCTACGGTGACTCAGATTTGGTGGTCAATCAAGTGATGAAGGAGTGAGATGTCAGAAGTCCAGCTATGACTGGTTATTGCAATGCAGTAAGAAAGTTGGAAAAGAAGTTTGAAGGGCTAGAGCTCCACCACATTCCCCGACTGAAGAACCAGGCAGCGGATGACCTGGCAAAAATAGGTTCCAAGCAGGAGCCCATTCCCAGCAATGTGTTTTTGGAGCATCTTCACACACCATCAGTTCAAGAGGATCCCTTCACAGAAGAGCCCCCGCAACCTAAGAGTTCCACTGATCTGACTGAAGTTGAAATCCCAGCCGTGCTCGACCTAGTCATGGAATTTTTTTCGTCATTCATGACTGGACAGTGCCGTATATCACATATATTCTCACGAAAGAACTGCCAAAAGACGAAGATGAACCGCCACAGATTGTCCGTCGATCTAAAGCCTTCACCATGATAAGTGGTCGACTATATAGGGAAAGTGTGACTGGAGTTGCCCAGCGATGCATTACCTCAGAGGAAGGTCGAATGATTCTTAATGATATCTACTCGGGGACCTGTGGTCACCATGCATCCTCTCGGACAATCGTGGCCAAAGCGTACTGAGCAGGTTTTTACTGGCCACGAGCAAATGAAATGGCAAAGGAAATAGTCGACAAGTGCGAAGGGTGTCAATTCTACTCCAACATGTCTCACAAGCCCGCTTCAGCCTTGAAGACCATTCCACTCGTCTGGCCATCTGTTGTTTGGGGGTTGGATATGGTTGGGCCCTTGAGGACTGGCAGAAGTGGTTTCACCCACTTACTTGTTGCAGTCGACAAGTTCACTAAATGGATTGAAGCCAAACCCATCAAGAATCTCAATTCGAGAACCGCCGTCAGCTTCATCAAAGAGTTAACATTCAGATATGGAGTCCTGCATAGCATCATCACGGACAACGGTTCAAACTTTGATTCAGATGAGTTCAGAGCTTTCTGCGCCTCCTAGAGCACCCGGGTCGACTACGCCTCAGTCCCTCACCCTCAGTCGAATGGACAAGCAGAAATAGCAAATGGTTTGATCTTACAAGGGTTGAAACCCAGATTGATGCGAGACCTCAAACATGCGGCTGGTGCCTAGGTAGATGAGTTACCATCAGTACTGTGGGGTCTGAGAACAATGCCAAATCGGTCGACTGGCCGGACTCCCTTCTTCCTGGTTTATGGAGCCGAGGCCATGCTGCCGACTGATTTACTCCATAATGCCCCGTGAGTGTAGCTCTTCTCAGAGGCAGAAGCAGAACAAGCCCGTCAAGTCGCTATTGATCTTTTAGAAGAAGAGAGAGAGAGATGGCCCTGATCAGGTCGACCATCTATCAGCAAGACCTTCGTCGATTCCACGCTAGGAATGTAAGAGGTCGAGCATTTCAGGAGGGAGACCTGGTTCTCCGAGTGGATCAGCAACATCCAACAAGCTTTCTCCCTCTTGGGAAGGTCCCTTCATCATCACCAAAGTGCTCCACAACGGTGCATATCACATGTATGATGTGGAACACAAGAAAGACGAGCCACGCACCTGGAATGCAGAGCTTCTCCGCCATTTTAACACTTAAGCTTTCAGACTGTCGAGATGTAATAAGAAGTACCTTTCAGTTTGTTTATCAAAGACATGGTTTTGCAGTCCCCTAAATGATTGTTATTACTTATGCATGTGTCCAAAATCCCCGAGTGGGTAGCTTAGCCGCGAATCCGATTCGCCTAAGTTTCAAAAACAAAATCCTTCCGAGTGAAGAGCAAGCTTCTCACTCGGGGTCTTAGCAGCGAATCTGATTCGCCTAAGTTTCAAAAATTCTACCGAGTGGAGAGCAATCCTCCCACTCGGGGGCTTAGCTGCAGTCCTGTACTCGCCTAAGTTTAAAAAATCCTACCGAGTGGAGAGCAACCCTCCCACTCGGGGGCTTAGCTGTAGTCCAGTACTCGCCTAAGTTTAAAAAATCCTACCGAGTGGAGAGCAACCCTCCCACTCGGGGGCTTAGCTGCAGTCCAGTACTCATAAGTTTAAAAAATCCTATTGAGTGGAGAGCAACCCTCCCTCTCGGGGGCTTAGCTGCAGTCCAGTACTCACCTAAGTTTAAAAAACCCTATCGAGTGGAGAGAAATCCTCCCACTCGGAGGCTTAGCTGCAGTCCTCCACTCGCCTAAATTTAAAAAATCCTACCGATTGGAGAGCAATCCTCCCACTCAGGGGCTTAGCTGCAGTCCCGTACTTGCCTAAGTTTAAAACACGCCTAGAGCTGCGACACAAATACAACGTCCGCTCCATCCTGATCCGCAAGGACGACAAGGTGCAGGTCGACTGCGACCTTATCCTCAGAGCTGCGGCACAAATACAACATCCGCTCCATCCTGATCCGCAAGGATGATGAGGTGCATGTCATGGACGGCACCAAGTGCCCTTGTCCATGGTTCACTCGACTGAGCTACACCACAGAGTCAGTAACTATTCAGACCGAAGAAACAAGTCCTACTCAAGAGTCAAGAGATTCAAAAGCAACCAAGTTCAGATAAATCCTACGAGGTTCCAGACCACAGATTAAAGTACTCAGGCATCCGGCCCAAAGGAGTTTTAATGGTTACAAAACCACTCGGCATACCGAGGCAAATTTAATAAGATCATAAAAGTTTGTTCACTCCGCAGAAGGGGGACTGGCAGGCTCGACGAACTCATCCAGGTCGATTCCATCTGCAATTCGAGTAGCGGCAGCAATGAAGGTCTCCATGAAAATTGGAAGTCGAGTCTCCTGGTGTTGGCAACCTTGATAGCTACTAGTTTTTCTTCCTTAGCCTTCGTACAATGGACTTGAACAAGTGATAGAGCTACGTCAGCACCGCATCAAGCAGACGACTTCTTCCATTCCTGCACTCGACCAGGGATCTCATTAAGTCGAGTCATCAAAGACTCGAGGTCATTTTGGAGCGTCTCCTTCGGCCAGAGCGCCGTGTCGATCTGCGACACCACAACCTTCAGGCGAGCGAGGTAGTCTGTGACGCTGGCAAGACGAGATTCCAGTCGGAGCACGTTCATAGCAGCTTCATCATTGACATGGGAATTGATGGGGTCCAAGCTCGGCTCGATTCGCCCAGTTTCTTCTTCAAGTTTTGACAGAATTCTGCAACCACAAAGAGCTAATGATTCGACCGATTTATGGTGACTTGACAACGGTAAAATAGTCAGACAAGGAAAAATACCTTCAAGCATAAGGAATAACTTCTTGGCGAGTGCTCCCAGATAGGCCTATAGGTCATTTCTCTTACAAGAAATGCCTTCAATTTTCTCATTCAAAGCTACTTTGTCTTTCTTCAGGCGGGTCACTTCTCTGTTGGCTTCAGTAAGAGCAGTCTTCAGCTTGGCGTTATCTTCCTCTAGCGCCCCGACTGAAGCCAGCTTCTTATCAGCGAGTGATGTTTTCTCCTAAGCCTCCTTCTGCGCTGCAGCAAGATCAAGGTCCTTCTGTGCCAGAGCTTGCCTCATTTTCTCTGAAAAATATACACTCGGGTCAGAGAGAAGAACGAGGAGATGACTTGTGAGATGGTCAAGTTAGACAGTCGACAGGTTGTTACCATCCGTACCAGCTGCTTCGTCTTTGGCCTTTTGCAAGTTCTGATTGGCCAACTCCAAGTCAAGATTGAGCTGTTTCTGCCTGTCCTCGAAATCAGCAAATTTGGAGATGAGCTCACAAGATTTTTGAAGTCAGCAAAAAGATACATCAGTGGACAGAATCAAAGATCATTCGCTTCCGAGTGAAAAGAACTCTAAGACTACTGCAGAATCAAATATTCAACAGTTGTCTCAGGGACTACACCCAGTGGGTGCACTTAGCGTGCCCCCACTGGTCCAGATTCCACTCGACATGGTCTGCCCAGACTGAGTGGAAAAAAATTGTGACAGTTATTCTCAGACCCCAACCGACTGCCCGCAGTCGACCGTGTTCTCGGGGACTACACCTAGTGGGTGCACTCAACGTGCCCCCACTGGTTCTGGCTCCACTCAACATGGTCCGCCCAGACCGAGTGGAAGAACCGAACAAGAAGATATTTTCATAAAGTCCCTCGCTGAATCACACATTCGATGGCGGCCTCGGGGACTGCACCCAGTGGATGCACTCTGCGTGCCCCCACTACTCGAAACCTACAATCGACGTAACCTAGTCGACTCAACTGGGAGAACTACTCAGCATAAATTGAAACACCCAGTGGGTGTACAGATGCGGAGAACAGACCGACAAATGGAAGCACAATGAAAAGTTTTTCGGGTAGCATATCCTAACAGAACAAGCGCCAAGATAGGAGTTCAATCGGAAACCAACTTACCTGGACATTGGCTCGGAGGGCTGCACTGGCATCATAGGTAGCTTGGCTATTCTCGTGCACGGTCTTCACCCGCTCCATCATCAGGCCCGCTTGGCGTATGGCTTCTATAGCAGTGCTTGCCTGGTCCTCCGGAACATGATGGGTGGTGAAGAACAGAGTCGGCGGTTCAGTCGCGGCAGCCTGAGAATCCGAGGCGTGATGTTGGACAGATGAAGCAGGAACTGGCACAGTCGACGATGAAGGGCGTTCACTCGACCCTGGAACAACAAAGGTACCAGAAGCCCGGTTCACGTCTCCAGGCTGTTGAATCACTAGCTACGTCACCGGCACCGACTGGGACGTTTGGCCAACGGATGCCTTCTGATACGTCTCCATCGTATCTACTTTTTCAAACACTTTTCCCCTTATTTTGGACTCTAACTTGTATGATTTGAATGGAACTAACCCGGACTGACGTTGTTTTCGGCAGAATTGCCATGATGTTGTTTTATGTGCAGAAAACAAAAGTTCTCGGAATGACCTAAAACTCCACAGAATATCTTACAATAAATAATAAAAAATCCTCGCCAAAGATGAAGACCAGGGGGCCCACACCCTTGCCACGAGGGTGGGGGGCGCCCCTCCCCTAGGGCGTGCCCCCTACCTCGTGGCCCCCCTGGAGACCTCCCGACTCCAACTCCAACTCTATATAACTGCTTTCGGGGAGAAAAAATAGTAGAGAAGAAATCATCGCGTTTTACGATACAGAGCTGCTGCCAAGCCCTAAAACCTCTCGGGAGGGCTGATCTGGAGTCCGTTCGGGGCTCCGGAGAGGGGGATTCGTCGCCGTCGTCATCATCAACCATCCTCCATCACCAATTTCATGATGCTCACCGCCGTGCGTGAGTAATTCCATCGTAGGCTTGCTGGACGGTGATGGGTTGGATGAGATTCACCATGTAATCGAGTTAGTTTTGTTAGGGTTTGATCCCTAGTATCCACTATGTTGTGAGATTGATGTTGCTATGCCTTTGCTATGCTTAATGCTTGTCACTAGGGCCCGAGTGCCATGATTTCAGATCTGAACCTATTATGTTTTCATCAATATATGAGAGTTCTAGATCCTATCTTGCAAGTCTATAGTCACCTATTATGTGTTATGATCCGTTAACCCCGAAGTGACAATAATCGGGATACTTACCGGTGATGACCGTTTTTTGAGGAGTTCATGTATTCACTATGTGCTAATGCTTTGTTCCGGTTCTCTATTAAAAGGAGGCCTTAATATCCCTTAGTTTCCATTAGGACCCCGCTGCCACGGGAGGGTAGGACAAAAGATGTCATGCAAGTTCTTTTCCATAAGCACATATGACTATATTCGGAATACATGCCTACATTACATTGACGAATTGGAGCTAGTTCTGTGTCACCCTATGTTATGACTATTACTTGATGAACCACATCTGGCCTAATTATCCATCATTGATCCAATGCCTACGAGCTTTCCATATACTGGTTTACGCTTACTTACTTTCCCGTTGCTATTGTTACAATCACTACAAAATACCAAAAACATTACCTTGCTTTCGTTACTCTTTTATTACCGTTACCATCACTATCATATTACTTTGCTGCTAAACACTTTGCTGCAGATACTAAGTTTCCAGGTGTGGTTGAATTGACAACTCAGCTGCTAATACTTGAGAATATTCTTTGGCTCCCCTTGTGTCGAATCAATAAATTTGGGTTGAATACTCTACCCTTGAAAGCTGTTGCGATCCCCTATACTTGTGGGTTATCACCTTCTTGCTCGAAGCCCTGCCCCTCCTTCCCATGGCCCTCTATGGCACGTCTTCGTCATCATCTGGAAGTTCAATGACATTGGGTGGAGCTGCAAAGCAATCGATTACAGAAGTTCAGTCGACCATCAAAACGGCTGAAAAAGTAGAATCAAAGTGACAAAAGTTATACCCGCGTGGGATGTGACTGCGTCCTACCTCGGTCAAAACAAGAAAGTGAGTCGACCAAAGTTTGAGTCATGCAAAACTAAGAGGTCGAGCTCAGTAGTTACCCAGAAGCGATGGGGACAACCACTTTAATCTTGGGCAGGGCCTTCCGAGGTTTTGACATCACGAATTTGGGCTGCTTTGGAGCTTTCTCTGTCGGCACAGGAGATGACGTCCGAGTGCGCTTGGAGGTTTGTGCAGTCGGCGGAGTCGCTTTGCCACGGACGCTGGCTGGGTCCTACCTCTGCTTGGAGTGCCTTTCTGTGCGAGGAGGGGAGTCGACCTCTTCACCATTGCTCAAGTCCTCACTCTCCTCGTCTCCCCTTCCGTCAGAATGCCACTCGCCACTGTCGCCTCCACTCGCCTCTCCCTCATCCTTCCACTCTCCGTTGGGCATCAAGTACATTTCAGTAAAAATTTACAAGAGGTAGAGTCGAGTAGATATCAATCGGTTTTGAGAACGAACACATGTCAGAATAAGAGACGCTTAGGAGAAAAGAGTCAGACCTTGTTTGGTTCGGTGGTGTTGTCGAGTGGAGGAACCCTCCTAGACCCCCTGGGGTTGTCTTTGTTGCCAGTAATGCCTTGCAGCCACAACGCCACCGTCTCCTCGTCGACTTCCTCCAGATGGATCTGAGTGCTGTCTTCAACACCCAAATACATCCACATTGGATGGTCACTGGCCTAGAGTGGCTGGATGCGTCGACTGAGAAATGCTTCTAAAAGATCCATGCCAGTCACACTGTCGCGGACAAGTTGGACCACTCGCTCCATCAACACATTAACCTCCGTTTTCTCAGCTGGAGTCACTCTCAAGCAATGTTGGGGATATCGCTTATCGGGACTTATCGGTCGACCCATGATAAGGGATAAATCGACTAGTTTATCGGTGTATCAGCCGATTTATCGCCATATCGGCTAATTTATCGGCCAATTTATCTTATCGGTTAGACAACCGTAAGCGATAAATCGGCTGATTTATCGGAATATCAGAAGATATCTTGAACGGTGCTCTTAAGGGAGAAGGCTTCTCGATCCGCTCTATGGAAAATGGGGGAAGACTAGTCGACTGACCTGGAGTCGGTTGGTCCTTACAATAGAACCAGGTCGACTGCCACCCTCTGACCGACTCGGGAAGAATCATCGCAGGAAAAGTGCTTTTGTTTCTCATCTGGATCCCTAAACCCCCACACATCTAGATCACGTGTGTCCTCTCATCACCCGGATTGGCCTTTTTAACCGACTGAGAACGGCAGGTGAAAATGTGTTTGAAGAGGCCCTAGTGTGGTCGACAGCCCAGAAAATTTTCACACATGGACATGTACGCGGCAAGGTATGTGATGGTGTTGGGAGAAAAGTGATGAAGTTGGGCTCCAAATAAGTTCAGAAAACCCCGGAAGAAAGGATGGGGAGGCAAAGAAAAGCCGCGGTCGACATGGGTCGCAAGAAGGACGCACTCACCCTCTTGTGGTTGCGACTCGGTCTCGTCCTCCGGAAGCTGCCAAGACCCATGGGCGATCAACCCCTCGTCAACCAGATCCTCCATATCTTCTTTCTGGATCATCGACCGGATCTAGTCGCCCTGAATCCAGCCGAGCAGCAGAGCAGATCGTGACGAAGACCCGCCCCGACTCGTCTTCTTCCCCTTCGCTTTCGCCGTCGCCTTCTTCGCGCGCTCCAGAGCAGCAGTCTTGTCCTTCCTCATCGCGGCGGATCGAGTTCGGGCTTGGCGGCCACACCGATAGCTTAGGCGGAAGTAATGGGGAGCAGAGGAAGAAGGGGGAAATGGGGCGCATAGTGTGAAAGCATCGGCTCCGACGCCTTATTTGGCCCCATTCCCCGAGTGACTGACTTGTGGACCTACACGATCCTCTCAAATCCCGCAATAGGCGCGCGTGCAGTACGTGGTGAAAAAGGTGGCTCGAGGATCGAGGCACCCCTACCTAATCTGCTCCGATTACTACGGTCCTCTCCGCCTCGTGCGCTTCCCCAAATTTTGAATCCCGCAAGATCCAGAAACGGCAGAGCAGTCAATCATGCCGAAGATTTTATGCAACATCAGCGGTCAAAGCTTATCAACAGAAATTCACTCGACAACCTCTGAATGGCTCAAGAAAACAGACTATGAAGTGGAAGCTGATGCATGGTTCGTCAATCCAGTAAAATGCTTCCGCGGTATGAAGATTGGGTTGGAACCATCTTCAACTCCATTTCCACTCGAACCCAGAACCATTCGGGGGCTAATGACGATGCCATGTACCTAGGGTAGGGCAATAGATCTGGTCTAAGTATATCATCACTCGACCGTACAAGAAACCACTCGGAGTACAGAAGGCCTAAAGTCACCCCGGATAGCACCTGTCAGGCATTCACTCTGTAGTATTAATGATTAGTTATATGACTTTATTGCTGGCGTTACCAGTAACGTCTCTCCTTTATGTACATTGAACTCTTTGTAACGTGGGCTGGCTGGGGTCCTGGCGTACTCTATATAAGCCACCCCCTCCACTGGGACAAGGGTTCGCACCCCCTGTAACTTCATGCATAATCCAATCGACCGAGCCTCCGGGCACCGAGACGTAGGGATGTTACTTCCTCCGCAAAGGGCCTGAACTCGTACATCTTGCGTGCACAATCTCACCGTAGCTAGGATCTTGCCTCTACATTCCTACCCCTATTCTACTGTTAGACTTAGAACCACGACAGGCAGCGCCCCCCATGGGCTGGTCTGAATTGGACTAGGAGGGGGCGGCACCCCCCTCTTTCCTTCTCCCTCTCCCTCTCCTTCCTTCTTTTCCTAGTTAGACTAGGAAAGGGGGAAACCTACTCCTACTAGGAGTAGGAATCCCCCCTTTGGGCGCGCCCCTTGAGGCCAACCCTCCTCCTCCTCCTCCCCTCCTTTATATATGGGGGAGAGGGCACGCCATAGACACACAAGTTGATCTTTTAGCCGTGTGCGGTGTCCCCCTCCATAGTTACACACCTTGGTCATATCGTTGTAGTGCTTACGCGAAGCCCTGCATCGGTAACTTCATCATCACCATCACCACGCCGTCGTGATGACGGAACTCTCCCTTGGCCTCAACTGGATCAAGAGTTCGAGGGACGTCACTGAGTTGAACGTGTGCAGATCGTGGAGGTGCCACACATTCAGTACTTGGATCGGTTGGATCATGAAGACGTTCGACTACATTGATACGTCTCCGTCGTATCTACTTTTCCAAACACTATTTCCCTTGTTTTGGACTCCAACTTGCATGATTTGAATGGAACTAACCCGGACTGACACTGTTTTCAGCAGAATTACCGTGGTGTAATTTTTGTGCAGAAATAAAAGTTCTCGGAATGACCTGAAAATCAACGGAGAATTATTTTGGAATATATCAAATATACTGGAAGGAAGATCTACGTCAGGGGGGCCTCCACCTGTCCACGAGGGTGGGGGCGCGCTCTACCCCCTGGGTGCGCCCCCTGCCTCGTGGGCCCCCTGACACTCCACCGACCTCAACCCTGACTCCATATATTCACTTCCGGGGAGAAAAAAAATCAGGGAGAAGGATTCATCGTGTTTTACGATATGGAGCCACAACCAAGCCCTAAAATCTATCGGGAGGGCTGATCTGGAGTCCGTTTGGGGCTCCAGAGAGGGGAATTCATCGCCATCGTCATCATCAACCATCCTCCATCACCAATTCCATGATTCTCACCGCCGTGCGTGAGTAATTCCATTGTAGGCTTGCTGGACGGTGATGGGTTGGATGAGATTTATCATGTAATCGAGTTAGTTTTGTTAGGGTTTGATCCCTAGTATCCACTATGTTCTGAGATTGATGTTGCTATGACTTTGCTATGCTTAATGCTTGTCACTAGGGCCTGAGTGCCATGATTTCAGATCTCAACCTATTATGTTTTCATCAATATATGAGAGTTCTTGATCCTATCTTGCAAGTCTATAGTCACCTACTATGTGTTATGATCCGGCAACCCCGAAGTGACAATAATCGGGACCACTCCCGGTGATGACCGTAGTTTGAGGAGTTCATGTATTCACTATGTGTTAATGCTTTGTTCCAGTACTCTATTAAAAGGAGGCCTTAATATCCCTTAGTTTCCAATAGGACCCCGCTGCCACGGGAGGGTAGGACAAAAGATGCCATGCAAGTTCTTTTCCATAAGCACGTATGACTATATTCGGAATACATGCCTACATTACATTGATGAACTGGAGCTAGTTCTGTGTCACCCTAGGTTATGACTGTTACATGATGAACCGCATCTGCATAATTCTCTATCATTGATCCATTGCCTACGAGCTTTCCATATATTGTTCTTCGCTTATTTACTTTCCCGTTGCTATTGTTATCATCACTACAAAACACCAAAAATATTACTTTTGCTACCGTTACCTTTTACCATCGTTACCACTACTATCATATTACTTTGCTACTAAATACCTTGCTGCAGATATTAAGTTTCCAGGTGTGGTTGAATTGACAACTCAGCTGCTAATACGTGAGAATATTCTTTGGCTCCCCTTGTGTCGAATCAATAAATTTGGGTTGAATACTCTACCCTCGAAAACTGTTGTGACCCCCTATACTTGTGGGTTATCAAGACTATTTTCTGGCGCCGTTGCCGGGGAGCATAGCTCTATTCTTTTGAGTCACTTGGGATTTATATCTGCTTACCATTATGAAGAACTTGAAAGATCCAAGAACCAAGATTTATCCCTCAACTACGAGGGGAGGTAAGGAACTGTCTTCTAGCTCTGCACCTGATTCACCTTCTTTTTTTAGTAAACTTGTGATACCTAAACCTGCTTATGCTATTAATTCTGATATGTCGCATGTTATTTATGATGCCACTTCTGCTATGCATGATACTTATGATGAAACTACTTCTATGCTTGATATTACTGTGCCACTAGGTGAATTTCTTGATGAACAACTTGCTAGGGCTAGAGAGAATGAAATTATTGAAACTGATAATATTGATGAAAGTGATGATGAAGATTCTCCCCTAGATATGAATTACCTGTTGTGCCTGAGGGCTATGTTATGGATGAAGAAACTGCTAGAGATTTTCTTGCTTGGAACGATAGAAGTGATCTTAAGAAATTATTAGCTAAGCTGAAACAAAAAACTCTGAATGCTAGAATGAAATATGATCCTGCTTATGCTGCTTCACCTATCTTTGTTACTGATAAGGATTATGAATTCTTTGTCGATCCTGCGATAATTACTTTAGTTGAATCTGATCCTTTCTATGGCTATGAATCTGAAACTGTTGTGGCACATCTTACTAAATTAAATGATATAGCTACCCTGTTTACTAATGATAAGAAAACTTGCTACTATTACATCCTTAAATTATTTCCGTTCTCATTAAAGGGTGATGCTAAGATATGGCTTAATTCTCTTGATCCTGGTTGTGTGCGTAGTCCCCAGGATATGGTTTATTACTTCTTTGCTAAATATTTCCCTGCTCATAAGAAACAAGCTGCTTTAAGGGAAATATATAATTTTGTGCAAATTGAAGAAGAGAGTCTCCCACAAGCTTGGGGGAGGCTTCTCCAATTACTTAATGCTTTGCCTAATCATCCTCTTAAGAAAAATGAAATACTTGATATATTTTATAATGGACTAACCGATGCTTCCAGAGACCACCTGGATAGTTGTGCTGGTTGTGTTTTCAGGGAAAGAACACTAGATGAAGCTGAAATTCTATTGATAATATGTTGACTAATGAAAATAATTGGACACTTCCTGATCGAATCCCTGATTCAATTCCTGAACCAACTCCTAAGCCAACTCCGAAGAAAAGGGGTATTCTATTTCTCAGTCCTGAAGATATGCAAGAGGCAAAGAAATCTATGAAAGAAAAAGGTATTAAAGCTGAAGATGTTAAGAATTTACCTCCTATTGAAGAAATACATGGTCTTAACTTACCGCCTGTTGAAGAAGTACATGGTCTTGATAACCCGGCACAGGTAGTAAAGGTAAATTCTCTCTATAGATATGATAAAGCTGAAATCCCATTTACTAAGTTTGCTAGCCCATGCTTGGATGAGTTTGATGACTTTATGGTAAAACAAGAAAATTTTAATGCTTATTTTGGTAGGGAATTAAAATGCAATGTTGATATGCTTGAACACTTGGGTGATTATATGGCTAATATTAAAGGTGAACTTAAACTTATTGGTAAACATGCTTCTATGGTTACCACCCAAGTAGAACAAGTACTTAAAGCTCAGAATGATTTGCTCAATGAATTGAATAGTAAGAAAAATGATAATGTTGTTAGAGTTATGACTAGAGGTGGTAAAATGACTCATGAACCTTTGTATCCTGAGGATCATCCTAAGAGAATTGAGCAAGATTCTCAGAGAAATAATATTGACGCACCTAGTCCTTCTAAAAGGAAGAAAAAGAAAAAATGATAGGACTTTGCATGCTTCTAGTGAACCTGTTATTGACACACCTGAGAATCCTAATGATATCTCTATTTCTGATGCTGAAACACGATCTGGTAATGAGCATGAACCTAGTGAAAATGTTAATGATGATGTTCATGTCGATGCTCAACCTAGTAATGATAATGAAGTATAGATTTGTAGCGACCAAACCTCAAACAGTCTGATCTCTGTGTATAAGTGTCATCCCTGGATCGGTAATGCTGACACACACAGTACTTGAAGGATTTATAACAGAGTGGCAATCACACACTTATTACATCGAGTGTCTCAAAAGAGAACTTATTATAATAAATATGGCTTAAGGCCATCTAATACGATACCAATGGAAGGCTTGGAAGATAAAGTGAGTCCATCAACTCCAACGACATCACTGAGTGAAAGACCACGACCTAAGGCTCCTTACTCGTCGTATGAAAAGTCTGCAACATGATACGTTGCAGCCCGAAAATGGGTCAGCACATAGAATATGCTGGCAAAGTAACACAAGAGAATAATGAACAGAAATAAAGCTATCACTATATGCATATATGGCTGGTGGAGGCTGTATGGTTGTTATGTTTTTGCGTAAAGCCAATTTTTCCCTACCGCAAAGGAATAAATTTTATTTAACTATCATGGTAGTTGTTAAACATTGAGAAGGTTCACCCAACTCAATCCCAATAGAAAAATAATCATCATTAAACCCAATCAAATTATATTAAGAGTGATGAGATTCACATGATAATCCAAGAACTAGATACTCAAGATGTCCATAACCGGGGACACGACTAACCATGATTAGTTTGTACACTCTGTAGAGGTTTGTGCACTTTTCCCCACAAGACTCGACCTCCTCCGCTGGTGTTCTCGCACTACATGGTGTTTGAGAGACAGATGACCGAGACACAGTCTTTCTGAAGAGGTCCCCTTAACCGATAGATAGGCCGGTACACCTATAATCCCCTACATCTGCTAGCCCATCATGGAAAGGTTTCCCACAACTTACTCAACGAAGCCAGAGCCCATAATGGCATGTGGCTGCACACGGAAGTTTCCAATATGAATATTCTTATGATCCCTTTGAGCCTGGGTGGCGGTCCATAGGAGAATCACACGGTACCCCAGGATTTCCAAAAATACAGGCAATCACTAGGTTCCCCAGGTGCCTCAATCCACCCAGATGTGTATTAAAGTTGCCACCTTAAGTTGAACCATTAATTAAAAATACTCACATCTGTCATGAATACACTCAAACCCAATCCACGCCCACAAGCATATCATAGCAATATAAGCAATGTAGAAGTAACTCCCAGGGTTTGATAATAAACAGGTGAATAGGTACTACCTCATCTACTTCCCAAACCCACAATTTAATTCAGATCCTAACCATGCAATGTTTGAGGGTTGATCTAATGCAATGAAAACTGGGTAGTAAGAGTTATGATCAAAGTGTTACTTGCCTTGCTGATGGTCCATGAAACCTAGACACTCGTTGTAGCACGCTTCGCACTCCGGGTACTCTATCGCAATCAAACAATCATACAATAAGCAATCAAGCAAAGGCATGGGTAAAACTCAGATAAGAGATCTAACCATAAAGTTCAACTTAAGAACTCCGATTGGCAAAAAGAATCAAATCAAACGAAACAACAAAACTCAAACGGCGAGAGAAACGAGCTTCGTTTACTAATCTGGACTAATGTCAAATTTTACAGTAGCAAAAACTTGTTTAAGTTGGTTAAACGGAAAGAGGGTTTTGAGACAAAACTCCAGGCGCTTGAATCGCCTGATTCCGGTAAACGAGCGAAAATTTATACTAGAACGAAAATCGGATGAGAAATCGCGATCGAAAAGAATCGCGGAAAATCCAAGAAAAAGAAAAACTGACGAACAGGCTAACGAACGAACGTTCGTTATCTGTAACTAACGAGCGAAAACCATTCGTTAAAACGAACGTACGAACGAACGTCCGCTAAATAACTAAACCGGAAAAATAAATAAACCAATCTAAATAAAAAAAGCGTAGATCTAAAAAACACATGGTTCTCCGAAGAAAACCGGCGGCGGCGGCGCTACCTTCGGCGAGACGGCGAGGGGCGGCGGGACGGTGGTGAGGCGGCGCGGGCGGCTCCGGCGGCGGCACACAGCGGCGGCTAGGGTTAGGGTTCGGGCGGGGCTGGCGGGTCGAACGGGCCTCGGGGCGGCGGCTTATAAGAGGCCTAGCCCGACAAGTCCTGGCCGAATACGGCCCTAAGTCGGTTGACTTTTTTTAAATAATTTCGACGCGTAGAAAAAGAAAGAAAAGAAATACTAAACGGACTCCAAAAATTCCGAAACAAAATTTTCCCGTCCTCTAAAAATAAGCCGGACAAAGTGAACATTTATTTGGGCCTAAAATGTAATTTTGAAAAACACACTTTTTTCCTTATTCAAATAAAATAGCGACAAAACTCCGAATAAAAAAAATCTTATTTGGTTTTAATATGAAATCTCTGATATTTCTTTATTTTGAGGAATTCATTTTATCCCCTCTCTTTTATTTTTAATAAAAGAAATATTTCAGTGAAAATAATTAAAATCAAACGATCCTCTTTTCATAATTCGAGAAAATCTCAAATATGAAAATAACGAAATCCCCAACTCTCTCCATAGGTCCTTGAGTTGCATGGAATTTCTAGGATCAACCAAAATGCAATAAAACATGATAGGCAATGATGCTCTAATGTATAATATTCCAAATTGAAAATTTGGGATGTTACAAGATTGAACCTGCTATTGATCTTGATAACCCACAATCAAAGAATCAACGTTATGATAAGATAGACTTTGTTGCTAGGAAGCACGGTAGAGAAAGAGAACCATGGGTTCAGAAACCCATGTATTTTCCTCCCAAACCATCCAAGAAAAAGGATGATGAGGATTTTGAGCGCTTTGCTGAAATGATTAGACCTATCTTTTTGCGTATGCGTTTGACGGATATGCTTAAAATGAATCCTTATGCTAAGTACATGAAAGATATTGTTACTAATAAAAGAAAGATACCAGAAGCTGAAATTTCCACCATGCTTGCTAATTATACTTTTAAGGGTGGAATTCCTAAGAAACTAGGAGATCCAGGAGTACCAACTTACCATGCTTCATTAAAAGAAACTATGTTAAAACTACTTTATGTGATCTTGGAGCCGGTGGTAGTGTTATGCCTCTCTCTTTATATCGTAGACTTGATTTGAATAAGTTGACACCTACTGAAATATCTTTGCAAATGGCTGACAAATCAACTGCTATACCTGTCGGTATTTGTGAGGATGTGTCTATTGTGGTTGCAAATGTTACTATTTTAACGGACTTTGTTATCCTTGATATTCCCGAGGACGATAGTATGTCTATTATTCTTGAAAGACTCTTCTTGTATACTGTAGGAGCTGTTATTGATTGCACCAAAGGTAATGTCACTTTTCATGTTAATGGCAATGATCATATGGTACACTTTCTGAGGAAACAACCTCAAGTTCATAGTATAAACTCTATTGGAAAAATTCCATCGATTATTTTTGGAGGTTTCGAATTTCCTCTTCCTACTGTCAAGAAGAAATATGATATTCTTATTGTTGGGGATGTGCATATCCCCGTTGAGGTAACCTAGTGTTATTCGAAAACTCTCTGATTCCATGTTATTCAGAATGAGTTTGTTAACAAGACCTGATCAACCTTGTTAGTGGATTCCTTTTGATGAGCATGAGATGGATGAATTTAGAAAACACAACTCTGTGTACCCTCTTTTTACTTTCTGTTATTTAGTTGAAATAAAGCAAAAAATAGTAATTTATGTATGTTTTCTGAATTATCCATGCAATAAAAAATACCCCAAAAATAAGAGTCCTCCAAATGCCCTGAAATTTAAATATGATTTTTTCTGGAATATTTGAGAATATCTGGCACTGAGAACACAACAGGGGGAGCAAGCACCTGGCCACGAGGGTGGAGGGTGCGCCTTACCCCCTGGGCGCGCCCCCCTGCCTCGTGGGCCCACGGTGGCTCCCCTCCACTTATTTCAGCTACCACACACTCCTTCTTCCTCCCACAAACATCACTAACCAGCTCAAACTTGAGTCCAAGCTCATTCTGCGAAGGGCCTATCTATTTACTTTTATGCCGAGTCATCATCCTCTTATTAAAAAGCACCAGTTGGAGAGCACTGCTATCATTTGCATTCATTACTCTTAGTTTACATTGAGTATGACTTGACTGGATCTCTTTTACCATGAATTACAATGTCTAGTCAGTCCTTGATCTTTAAAGGTGCTCTGCATTTATGTTTTGCGGTCTCAGAAAGGGCTAGCGAGATACCATCTTGTTATATCATATCATGATTATTTTGAGAAAGTGTTGTCATCCAAGATTTATTATTATTGCTCGCTAGTTGATTATGTCTTTGATATGAGTAAACATGAGACCTAAGTGTTATTGTGAATATGGTTAGTTCATAATCTTTGCTGAAAACCTGAATGGTGGCTTTACATATTTACAACAACAAGAGCAAACTGAGTTTGTAAAAGTTTTTCTTTATCACTTTCAGTTTATCAACTGAATTGCTTGAGGACAAGCAAAGGTTTAAGCTTGGGGGAGTTGATACGTCTTCGTTGTATCTACTTCTCCAAACACGTTTTCCCTTGTTTTGGACTCCAACTTGCATGATTTGAATGGAACTAACCCGGACTGATGCTATTTTCAGCAGAATTGCCATGGTGTTCTTTTTGTGCAGAAATAAAAGTTCTCGGAATGACCTAAAAATCAACGGAGAATTATTTTGGAATATATAAAAAATACTGGAAGGAAGATCCATGCCAGGGGGGCCTCCACCTGTCCACGAGGGTGGGGGGCGCGCCCGACCCCCCTGGGCGCGCCCCCTGCCTCGTGGGCCCCCTGACGCTCCACAAACCTCAACCCTGACTCCATATATTCACTTTCGGGGAGAGAAAAATCAGGAGAAGGATTCATCACGTTTTACGATACGGAGCCGCCGCCAAGCCCTAAGCTCTATCGGGAGGGCTGATCTGTAATCCGTTCGGGGCTCCAGAGAGGGGAATCCGTCGCCATCGTCATCATCAACCATCTCCCACCACCAATTTCATGATGCTCACCGCTGTGCGTGAGTAATTCCATCATAGGCTTGCTGGACGGTGATGGGTTGGATGAGATTTATCATGTAATCGAGTTAGTTTTGTTAGGGTTTGATCCCTAATATCCATTATGTTCTGAGATTGATGTCGCTATGACTTTGCTATGCTTAATGCTTGTCACTAGGGCCCGATTGCCATGATTTCAGATCTGAACCTATTATGTTTTCATCAATATATGAGATTTCTTGATCCTATCTTGCAAGTCTATAGTCACCTACTATGTGTTATGATCTGGCAACCCCGAAGTGACAATAATCGGGACCACTCCCGGTGATGACCATAGTTTGAGGAGTTCATGTATTCACTATGTGTTAATGCTTTGTTCTGGTACTCTATTAAATGGAGGCCTTAATATCCCTTAGTTTCCAATAGGACCCCGCTGCCACGGGAGGGTAGGACAAAAGATGGCATGCAAGTTCTTTTCCATAAGCACGTATGACTATATTCGGAATACATGCCTACATTACATTGATGAACTGGAGCTAGTTCTGTGTCACCCTAGGTTATGACTGTTACATGATGAACCGCATCCGGCATAATTCTCTATCACCGATCCATTGCCTATGAGCTTTCCATATATTGTTCTTCGCTTATTTACTTTTCCGTTGCTATTGTTATCATCACTACAAAACACCAAAAATATTACTTTTGCTACCGTTACCTTTTACCACCGTTACCACTACTATCATATTACTTTGCTACTAAATACCTTGCTGCAGATATTAAGTTTCCATGTATGTAGAAACACTCTCCCCTGTCGTTGCTATGCATCTCCTAGATAGATCTTGCGTGATCGTAGGTAAATTTTTTGAAATACCGTGCTCCCCAACAGTGGCATCCAAGCTAGGTCTATGCGTAGATGTTATATGCATGAGTAGAACACAAAGGAGTTGTGGGCGTGGGTATATACATATTGCTTGCCGTCACTAGTTGTTTCTTGATTCGGCGGTATTGTTGGATGAAGCGGCCCAGACCGACATTACATGACCGCGTTCATGAGACTGGTTCTACTGACGTGCTTTGCACACAGGTGGCTTGCGGGTGTCAGTTTCTCCAACTTTAGTTTAATCGGATTCAATGATCAGGGTTCTTACTGAAGATCAAAAAGCAATCACTATACCGCGTTGTGGTTTTTGATGCGTAGGTAAGAACGGTTCTTGCTAAAGCCCGTAGCAGCCACGTAAAAACTTGCAACAACAAGTAGAGGACATCTAACTTGTTTTTACAGGGGATGTTGTGATGTGATATGGTCAAGACATGATTATATAAATTGTTGTATGAGATGATCATGTTTTGTAACACAGTTATCGGCAACTGGCAGGAGCCATATGGTTGCCGCTTTATTGTATGAAATGCAATCGCCATGTAATTGCTTTACTTTATCACTAAGCGGTAGCAATAGTCGTGGAAGCAATAGTTGGTGAGACGACAACGATGCTATGATGGAGATCAAGGTGTCAAGCCGGTGACGATGGTGATCATGACGGTGCTATGGAGATGGAGATCAAAGGCACAAGATGATGATGGCCATATCCTTTATGCATCTTATTTTGCTTAGTACGACAGTAGCAATATAAGATGGTCTCTCACTAAATTTCAAGGTATAAGTGTTCTCCCTGAGTATGCATTGTTGCTATAGTTCGTCGTGTCTAGACATCACGTGATGATCGGGTGTGATAAGCTCTACATTCACATACAACGGGTGCAAGCCAGTTTTGCACAAGCAGAATACTCAGGTTAAACTTGATGAGCCTAGCATATGCGGATATGGCCTCAGAACACTGAGACCGAAAGATCGAGCGTGAATCATATAGTAGATATGATCAACATACTGATGTTCACCATTGAAAACTTCTCCATCTCATGTGATGATCGGACATGGTTTAGTTTATATGGATCACGTGATCATTTAGATGACTAGAGGAATGTCTATGTAAGTGGGAGTTCTTAAGTCCGTGTCAAGAGGTATGAGACCTCTGACAGAGTTCTCTAGTCATGGAGCATATAAGATGTTCCAAGAGTTGAAATTGGTATCTCATACTCATGCCCATGTCAAGAGGTATGATACCTCTGACAGTACTTTGCCTACAAAATGGAGGAGAATAGCTCAACGAGTGAGCATGTTCTCAGAATGTCTGAGTACTACAATCACTTGAATCAAGTGGGAGTTAATCTTCTCGATAAGATAGTGATTGACAGAGTTCTCTAGTCACCATCACCAAGTTACTAGAACTTCGTGATGAAATATAATATGCAAGGGATAACAGAAACGATTCCCAAAGCTCTTCGCGATGCTGAAATTGGTGAAGGTAGAAATCAAGAAAAAGCATCAAGTGTTGATGGTTGATAAGACCACTAGTTTCAAGTGAAAGGGCATGGGAAAGAAAGGGAACTTCAAGAAGAATGGCAAGCAAGTTGCCACTCCCATGAAGAAGCCTAAAGCTAGACCCAAGCCTGAAACTGAGTGCTTCTACTGCAAAGGAAATGGTCAATGGAAGTGGAACTGCCCTAGATACTTGGCGGATAAGAAGGATGGCAAAGTGAACGAAGGTATATTTGATATACATGTTATTGATGTGTACTTTACTAGTGTTTATAGCAAACCCCTCGGTGTTTGATACTAGTTCAGTTGCTAAGAGTAGTAACTCAAAACGGGAGTTGCAAAATAAACAAAGACTAGTTGAGCACGAGGTGACGATGGGTGTTGGAAATGATTCCAAGGTTGATAAGATCACCATCACACACTCCCTTTACCTTCGGGATTAGTGTTTGAACCTAAAATAAATGTTATTTGGTGTTTGCGTTGAGCATAATATGATTGGATCATGTTTATTGCAATACGGTTATTCATTTAAGTCAAAGAATAATTGTTATTCTGTTTACATCAATAAAACATTCTATGGCCATACACTTAATGTAAACGGTTTATTGAATGTTGATCGTGGTGATACACATATTCATAATATTGATGCCAAAAGATGCAAAGTTGATAATGATAGTGCAACATACTTATGGCACTGTCATTTAGGTCATATTGGTGTAAAGCGCATGAAGAAACTCCATGCGGATGGACTTTTGGAATCACTTGATTATGAATCATTTGATGCTTGCGAACCATGCCTCATGGGCAAGATGACTAAGACACCGTTCTCCGGAATAATGGAGCGAGCCACTAACTTATTGGAAATAATACATACTGATGTATGCGGTCCAATGAGTGTTGAGGCTCGTGGCGGGTATCGTTATTTTATGATCTTCACAGATGATTTGAGAAGATATGAGGATATCTACTTAATGAAACACAAGTCTGAAACGTTTGAAAAGTTCAAAGAATTTCAGATTGAATTGGAGAATCATGGTAACATGAAAATAAAGTTTCTATGATCTGATCGCAGAGACGAATTATTTGAATTACGAGTTTGGCCTTCAGCTGAAACAATGTCGAATAGTTTCGCAACTCACGCCACCTGGAACACCACAGCGTAATGGTTTTTCCGAAGTCATAACCGTACTTTATTAGATATGGTGCGATCTATGATGTCTCTTACCGATTTATCACTATTGTTTTGGGGTTATGCATTAGAGATAGTTGCATTCACGTTAAATAGGGCACCGTCTACAAATCCGTTGAGATGACACCGTATGAACAGTGGTTTAGCAAGAATCCTAAGCTGACATTTCTTAAAGTCTGGGGTTGCGATGCTTATGTGAAAAAGTTTTAGCCCAATAAGCTCAAACCCAAATCGGAGAAGTGCGTCTTCATAGGATACCCAAAATAAACTGTTGGGTACACCTTCTATCACAGAACCGAAGGCAAGATCTTTGTTGCTAAAAATGGATCCTTTCTAGAGAAGGAATTTCTCTCGAAAGAAGTGAGTGGGAGGAAAGTACAACTTGATGAGGTAATTGTACCTTCTCCCGAATTGGAAAGTAGTTCATCACAGAAATCAGTTCCAGTGATGCCTACACCAATTAGTGAGGAAGTTAAGGATGATAATCATGAAACTTTGGATCAAGTTACTACCGAACCTCCTAGGTTAACCAGAGTACGTTCTGCAACAGAGTGGTACGGTAATCCTGTCCTTGAGGTCATGTTACTTGACCATGACGAACCAATGAACTATGAGGAAAGCGATGATGAACCCAGATTCCGCAAAATGGCTTGAGGCCATGAAATCTAAAATGGGATCTACGTATAAAGAACAAAGTATGGACTTTGATTGACTTGCCCGATGATCGGCGAGCCATTGAGAATAAATGGATCTCCAAGAGGAAGACGGACGCTGATAGTTGTGTTACTATCTACAAATCTAGAATTGTCGCAAAAAGGTTTTCAGTAAGTTCAAAGTGTTGACAACGATGAGATTTTCTCACTCATATCGATGCTTAAAAGTCTGTCTGAATCATGTTAGCAGTTGCCGCATTTTATGAAACATGTCAAATGGATGTCAAAACTGTGTTCCTTAATGGATTTATTAAAGAAGAGTTGTATTTGATGCAACCAGAAGGTTTTGTTGATCCTAAAGGTACTAACAAAGTGTGCAAGCGCGAGCGATCCATTTATCGACAGGTGCAAGCCTCTAGGAGTTGGAATATGCGCTTTGATAGTGTGATGAAAGCATATAGTTTTATACGGACTTGCGGTGAAGCCTGTATTTACAAGAAAGTTAGTAGGAGCACTACAGCCTTTCTGATAAGTATATGTGAGTGACACATTGTTGATCGGAAATGATGTAGAATTTTCTAGAAAGCATAAAGGAGTGTTTGAAAGGAGTTTTCAAAGAAAGACCTCAGTGAAGCTGCTTACACATTGAGCATCAAGATCTATAGAGATAGATCAAGACGCTTGATAAGATTTTTTGCAATGAGTACATACCTTGACAAGATTTTGAAGTAGTTCAAAATGGAACAGTCAAAGAAGGAGTTCTTGTCTGTGTTGCAAGGTGTGAAGTTGAGTAAAGACTCAAAACCCGACCACGGCAGAAAATAGAAAGAGAATGAAAAGTCATTCCCTATGCCTCAGTCATAGGTTCTATAAAGTATGCTATGCTATGTACCAGTCCTATTGTATTGTTGGGGAACGCACTAATTTCAAAAAAAATCCTACGCACACGCAAGATCAATCATGGTGATGCTTGCAACAAGAGGGGAAGAGTGTTGTCCATGTACCCTCATAGACCGTAAGCGGAAGCATTATGACAACGCGGTTGATGTAGTCATACGTCTTCACGATCTGACCGATCCTAGTACCGAAAGTACGGCACCTCCGCGATCTGCACACGTTCGGCTCGGTGACATCCCACAAACTCACGATCTAGCAAAGTTTCGAGGGAGAGCTTCGTCAGCACGACAGCGTGATGATGGTGAAGATGAAACCACCAGCGCAGGGCTTCGCCTAAGCACTACGGCGATATGGCTGAGGTGGATTATGGTGGAGGGGGGCACCGCACACGGCTAAGGGATCAATGATCAACTTGTGTGTCTATGGGGTGCCCCCTGGCCACGTATATAAAGGATGGAGGGAGGAGGAGGCCGGCCCTCATAGGGCGCGCCCAAAGTGTGGATTCCTACTAGGACTCTCTAGTCCTAGTAGGATTCCACCTCCCACATGGAATAGGAAAAAGGGAAGGGAGAAGCAGAAGGAAGGAAGGGGGCGCCCCCTTTCCCTAGTCCAATTCGGACCAGTCCATGGGGAAGGGGCACGACCACCCTTGAGGCTTTTCTCTCCTTTTCCGTATGGCCCATTAAGACCCAATACGAATTCCCGTAACTCTCTGGTACTCCGAAAAATACCCGAATCACTCGGAACCTTTCCGATGTCCGAATATAGCCTTCCAATATATCGATCTTTACGTCTTGACCATTTCGAGACTCCTCGTCATGTCCCCGATGTCATCCAGGACTCCGAACAAACTTCGGTCATCAAATAACATAACTCATAATAAAAATCGTCACAGAACGTTAAGCGTGTGGACCCTATGGGTTCGAGAACTATGTAGACATGACCGAGACTCATCTCTAGTCAATAACCAAAAGAGGAACCTGGATGCTCATATTGGTTCCTACATATTCTATGAAGATCTTTATCGATCAAATCGCATAACGATATACATTGTTCCCTTTGTCATCGGTATGTTACTTGCCCGAGATTCGATCGTCGTTATCTCAATACCTAGTTCAATCTCGTTACCGGCAAGTCTCTTTACTGGTTCCGTAATGCATCATCCCGTAACTAACTCATTAGTCACATTGCTTGCAAGGCTTATAGTGATGTGCATTACCGAGAGGGCCCAGAGATACCTCTCCAATATTCGGAGTGACAAATCCTAATCTTGATCTATGCCAACTCAACAAACACCATCGGAGACACCTGTAGAGCATCTGTAATCACCTAGTTACGTTGTGACGTTTGATAGCACACAAGGTGTTCCTCCGGTATTCGAGAGTTGCATAATCTCATAGTCTGAGGAACATGTATAAGTCATGAAGAAAGGAGTAGCAATGAAACTGTAACGACCATCGTGCTAAGCTAACGGATGGGTCGAGTCAATCACATCAGTCTCTAATGATGTGAGCCCGCTTATCAAATGACAACTCTTTGTCCATGGCTAGGAAACTTAACCATCTTTGATTAACGAGCTAGTCAAGTAGAGGCATACTAGTGACACTCTGTTTGTTTATGTATTCACACATGTACTAAGTTTCCGATTAATACAATTCTAGCATGAATAATAAACATTTATCATGATATAAGGAAACATAAATAACAACTTTATTATTGCCTCTAGGGCATATTTCCTTCAGTCTCCCACTTGCACTAGAGTCAATAATCTAATTCACACCGTCATGTGATTTAACACGAATAGTTCACATCTTTACGTGATTAGTTCACATATCCATGTGACTAACACCCAAAGGGTTTACTAGAGTCGATAATCTAGTTCACATCACTATGTGATTAACACCCAAAGAGTGATCATGTTTTGCTTGTGAGAGAAATTTAGTCAACGGGTCTGCCACATTCAGAGCCGTATGTATTTTGCAAATTTTCTATGTCTACAATGCTTTGCATGGAGCTAGTCTAGCTAATTTCTCCCACTTTTAATATGTATCTAGATCGAGACTTAGAGTCATCCAGATCGGTGTCAAAGCTTGCATTGACGTAACTCTTTACGACGAACTCTTTGTCACCTCCATAACCGAGAAACATTTTCTTATTCAACTAAGGATATTATTGACTGATGTCCAGTGATCCACTCCTGGATCACTATAGACCCTCTTACCAATCTTATGGCAAGGTACACAATAGGTCTGGTACACATCATAGCATATTTTATAGAACCTATGACTGAGGCATAGGGAATGACTTTTCATTCTCTTTCTATTTTCAGCCGTGGTCGGGTTTTGAGTCTTTAATCAACTTCACACCTTGCAACACAGACAAGAACTCCTTCTTTGACTGTTCTATTTTGAACTACTTCAAAATCTTGTCAAGGTATGTACTCATTGAAAATATAACAAGCGTCTTGATGTATCTCTATAGATCTTGATGCTCAATATGTAAGTAGCTTCACCGAGGTCTTTCTTTGAAAAACTCCTTTCAAATACTCCTTTATGCTTTCCAGAAAATTCTACATTATTTCCGATCAATAATATGTCATTCACATATACTTATCAGAAATGCTGTAGTGCTCCCACTCACTTTCTTGTAAATACATGCTTCACCGCAAGTCTGTATAAAACCATATTCTTTGATCACTTTATCAAAGCATATATTCCAACTCCGAGATGCTTGCACCAGTCCATAGATGGATCGCTGGAGCTTGCTCACTTTGTCAGCACCTTTAGGATTGACAAAACCTTTTGGTTGCATCATATGCAACTCTTCTTTAACAAATCCATTTAGAAACACAGTTTTGACATCCATTTGCCAAATTTCATAAAATGCGGCAACTGCTAACATGATTCGGACAGACTTTTAAGCATCGATACGAGTGAGAAAATCTCATCGTAGTCAACACCTTGATCTTGTCGAAAACGTTTTGCGACAATTTGAGCTTTGTAGATAGTAACACCACTATCATCGTCCGTCTTCCTCTTGAAGATCCATTTATTCTCAATGACCCACCGATCATCGGGCAAGTCAATCAAAGTCCATACTTTGTTCTCATACATGGATCCCATCTCAGATTTCATGGCCTCAAGCCATTTTGCGGAATCAGGGCTCATCATCGCTTCCTCATAGTTCATAGGTTCGTCATTGTCTAGTAACATGACTTCCAGAACAGGATTACCGTACCACTCTCGTGCGGATCGTACTATGGTTGACCCACGAGGTTCGGTAGTAACTTGATCTGAATTTTCATGATCATCATCAGTAGCTTCCTCACTAATTGGTGTAGGAATCACTGGAACTGATTTCTGTGATGAACTACTTTCCAATTCGGGAGAATGTACAATTACCTCATCAAGTTCTACTTTCCTCCCACTCACTTCTTTCGAGAGAAACTCCTTCTCTAGAAAGGATCCATTCTTAGCAACAAAATATCTTGCCTTCAGATCTGTGATAGAAGATGTACCCAACAGTTTCTTTTGGGTATCCTATGAAGACGCACTACTCCGATTTGGGTTTGAGCTTATCAGTTTGAAAGTTTTTCACATAAGCATCACAACCCCAAACTTTAAGAAATGACATCTTTGGTTTCTTGCCAAACCATAGTTCATACGGTGTCATCTCAATGGATTTAGATGGTGCCCTATTTAACATGAGTGCGACTGTCTCTAATGCATAACCCCAAAATGATAGTGGTAAATCGCTAAGAGACATCATAGATCGCACCATATCCAATAAAGTATGATTACAACGTTCGTACACACCATTATGTTGTGGTGTTCCAGGTGGCGTGAGTTGCGAAACTATTCCACATTGTTTGAAATGAAGACCAAACTCGTAACTCAAATATTTGCCTCCGTGATCAGATCGTAGAAACTTTATTTTCTTGTTACGATGATGTCCCACTTCACTCTGAAATTCTTTGAACTTTTCAAATATTTCAGACTTATGTTTCATTAAGTAGATATGCCCATATCTGCTCAACTCATCTGTGAAGGTCAGAAAATAACGATACCCGCCGCGAGCCTCAACACTTATCGGATCACATACATTAGTATGTATTATTTCCAATAAGTCAGTTGCTTGCTCCATTGTTCCGGAGAACAGAGTCTTAGTCATCTTGCCCATGAGGCATGGTTCGCAAGCATCAAGTGATTCATAATCAAGTGATTCCAAAAGTCCATCAACATGGAGTTTCTTTATGCGCTTTACACCAATATGACCTAAATGGCAGTGCCACAAATAGGTTGCACTATCATTATTAACTTTGCATCTTTTGGCTTCAATATTATGAATATGTGTATCACTATGATCGAGATTCAATAAACCAGTCACCTTGGGTGTATGACCACATAAGGTTTTATTCATGTAAACAGAATAACAATTATTCTTTGACTTAAATGAATAACCGTATTGCAATAAACATGATCCAATCATATTATGCTCAACGCAAACACCAAATAACATTTATTTTAGGTTCAAACACTAATCCCGAAGGTAAAGGGAGTGTGCGATGGTGATCTTATCAACCTTGGAATCATTTCCAACACACATCGTCACCTCGTCCTCAACTAGTCTTTGTTTATTTTGCAACTCCCGTTTTGAGTTACTACTCTTAGCAACTGAGCTAGTACCAAACACCGAGGGGTTTGCTATAAACACTAGTAAAGTACACATCAATAACATGTATATCAAATATACCTTTGTTCACTTTGCCATTCTTCTTATCCGCCAAGTATCTAGGGCAGTTCCATTTCCATTGACCATTTCCTTTGCAGTAGAAGCACTCAGTTTCAGGCTTGGGTCCAGCTTTAGGCTTCTTCATGGGAGTGGCAACTTGCTTGCCATTCTTCTTGAAGTTCCCTTTCTTTCCCTTGCCCTTTCACGTGAAACTAGTGATCTTGTCAACCAACAATAGTTGATGCTTTTTCTTGATTTCTACCTTTGCCGATTTCAGCATCACGAAGAGCTTTGGGAATCGTTTCCGTTATCCCTTGCATATTATGGTTCATCATGAAGTTCTAGTAACTTGGTGATGGTGACTAGAGAACTCTGTCAATCACTATCTTATTGGGAAGATTAACTCCCACTTGATTCAAGTGATTGTAGTACTCAGACATTCTGAGCACATGCTCACTCGTTGAGCTATTCTCCTCCATTTTGTAGGCAAAGTACTGTCAGAGGTCTCATACCTCTTGACACGGGCATGAGTATGAGATACCAATTTCAACTCTTGGAACATCTTATATGCTCCGTGACTAGAGAACTCTGTCAATCACTATCTTATAATCATACCGAACTTGTCAAATGTTCATAACGTCTGAATCTGCTCCTGCAATAGGTATGTCACCTAGCGGTGCATCAAGGACATAATTCTTCTGTGCAGCAATGAGGATAACCCTCAGATCGCGGACCTAGTCTGCATCATTGCTACTATCATCTTTCAACATAGTTTTTCTCTAGGAACATATCAAAAATAAACGGGGAACTAGACCACGAGCTATTGATCTACAACATAGTTATGCAAATACTATCAGGACTAAGTTCATGATAAATTAAAGTTCAATTAATCATGTTACTTTAAGAACTCCCACTTAGATAGACATCCCTCTAGTCATCTAAATGATCACGGGATCCAAATCAACTAAACCATGTCCGATCATCACATGAGATGGAGTAGTTGTCAATGGTGAACATCACTATGTTGATCATATCTACTATATGATTCACGCTCGACCTTTCCGTCTCCAGTGTTCCGAGGCCATATCTGCATATGCTAGTCTTGTCAAGTTTAACCTGAGTATTCCGCGTGTGCAAAACTGGCTTGCACCTGTTGTATGTGAACGTAGAGCTTATCACACCCGATCATCACGTGGTGTCTCGACACGATGAACTGTCGCAGCGGTGCATACTCAGGGAGAACACTTATACCTTGAAATTTAGTGAGAGATTACTACCTCTTGTGCACTGCGTTGGTTTTCCCTTGAAGAGGAAAGGGTGATGCAGTAAAGTAGCGTAAGTATTTCCCTCAGTTTTTGAGAACCAAGGTATCAATCCAGTAGGAGACTACACGCAAGTCGCCTCGCACCTACACAAACAAATAAGAACCTTGCAACCAACACGATAAAGGGGTTGTCAATCCCTTCACGACCACTTGCAAAAGTGAGATCTGATAGAGATAATAAGATAAATATTTTTGGTATTTTTATGATATAGACTGAAAGTAAAGATTGCAAAGTAAAGTAAATTGGAAATTTATATGATGGAAAATAGACCCGGGGGCCATAGGTTTCACTAGTGGCTTCTCTCAAGATAGCATAAGTATTACGGTGGTAAACAAATTACTGTCGAGCAATTGATAGAAAAGTGCATAATTATGAGAATATCTAGGCATGATCATGTATATAGGCATCACGTCCGCAACAAGTAGACCGAAACGATTCTGCATCTACTACTATTACTCCACACATCGACCGCTATCCAGCATGCATCTAGAGTATTAAGTTCATAAGAACAGAGTAATGCATTAGGCAAGATGACATGATGTAGAGGGATAATCTCAAGCAATATGATATAAACCCCATATTTTTTATCCTCGATGGCGACAATACAATACATGCCTTGCTGTCACTGTAAAAGGACACCGCAAGATTGAACCCAAAGCTAAGCACTTCTCCCATTGCAAGAAAGATCAATCTAGTAGGCCAAACCAAACTGATAATTCAAAGAGACTTGCAAAGATATTAAATCATGCATAAAAGAATTCAGAGAAGAGTCAAATATTGTTCATAGATAATCTTGATCATAACCCACAATTCATCGGATCTCGACAAACACACCGCAAAAAGAATTACATCGAACAGATCTCCAAGAGAATCAAGGAGAACTTTGTATTGAGATCCAAAGAGAGAGAAGAGGCCATCTAGCTAATAACTATGGACCCGAAGGTCTGTGGTAAACTACTCACACATCATCGGAGAGGCCATGGTGTTGATGTAGAAGCCCTCCATGATCGATTCCCCTCCAGCAGAGCTCCGGAAAAGGCCCCAAGATAGGATCTCTTGGGTATAGGAGGTTGCGGCGGTGGAAATAGGGTTTTGTGGTGCTCTCGGATGTTTTCGGGATATATGAGAATATATAGGCGAAAGAAGTCGGTCAGCGGAGCCACGAGGGGCCCACGAGTGTGGGGGCGTGCCTCCCTGCCTCGATGCTTCTTTGACGTCCACTTCAAGTCTCCTGGATTGCGTTTGTTCCAAAAATTACTCTCCCGAAGGTTTCATTCCGTTTGGATCCTGTTTGGGATTCCTTTTCTGCAAAACACTAAAATAGGCAAAAAAAACAGCAATTTGCACTGGGCCTTTGGTTAGCAGGTTAGTCCCAAAAAATAATATAAAAGTGTATAATAAAGCCATTAAACATCCAAAATAGATAATATAATAGCATGGAACAATCAAAAATTATAGATACGTTGGAGACGTATCTAGCATCCCCAAGCTTAATTCATGCTCGTCCTCGAGTAGGTAAATGATAAAAACAGAATTTTTGATGTGTAATGCTACCTAGCATAATCCTCAATGTAATTTTCTTTATCGTGGCATGAATGTTCAGATCCGAAAGATTAAAGACAAAATTTTAATATTGACATAAAAATAATAATACTTCAAGCATACTAAGAAAGCAATCATGTCTTCTCAAAATAACATGACCAAAGAAAGTTATCCCTACAAAATCATATAGTCTGGCTATGCTCTATCTTCACCACACAATTCTATGGTCATAGATAATATTGTTCATAGATAATCTTGATCATAAACCCACAATTCATCGGATCTCGACAAACACACTGCAAAAAGAATTACATCGAATAGATCTCCAAGAGAATCAAGGAGAACTTTGTATTGAGATCCAAAGAGAGAGAAGAATCCATCTAGCTAATAACTATGGACCCAGAGGTCTGTGGTAAACTACTCACACATCATCGGAGAGGCCATGGTGTTGATGTAGAAGCCCTCCGTGATCGATTCCCTCTCCGACGGAGCTCCGAAAAAGGCCCCAACATGGGATCTCTTTGTTGGAAATATGCCCTAGAGGCAATAATAAAATGGTTATTATTCTATTTCCTTGTTCATGATAATTGTCTATTGTTCATGCTATAATTGTGTTATTCGGAAGTCGTAATACATGTGTGAATACATAGACCACAACATGTCCCTAGTGAGCCTCTAGTTGACTAGCTCATTGATCAATAGTGGTTACGGTTTCCTGAGCATGGACATTGGATGTCATTGATAACGGGATCACATCATTAGGAGAATGATGTGATGGACAAGACCCAATCCTAAGCATAGCACAAGATTGTGTAGTTCGTTTGCCAAAGCTTTTCTAATGTCAAGTATCTTTTCCTTAGACCATGAGATTGTGCAACTCCCGGATACCGTAGGAATGCTTTGGGTGTGCCAAACGTCACAATGTAACTGGGTGGCTTTAAAGGTGCACTACGGGTATCTCCGAAAGTATCTGTTGGGTTGGCACGAATCGAGACTGGGATTTGTCACTCCGTATGACGGAGAGGTATCTCTGGGCCCACTCGGTAAGACGTCATCGTAATGAGCTCAATGCGACTAAGGGGTTGGTCACGGGATGATGTGTTGTGAAACGAGTAAATAGACTTGCCGTAACGAGATTGAACAAGGTATTGGTATACCGACGATCGAATCTTGGGTAAGTGCTATACCGGTAGAAAAAGGGAATCATATATGGGATTGATTGAATCCTTGACATCGTGGTTCATCCCATGAGATCATCGTGGAACATGTGGGAGCCAACATGGGTATCCAGATCCCGATGTTGGTTATTGGCCGGAGAGATGTCTCGGTCATGTCTGCATGATCCCCAAACCCGTAGGGTCTACACACTTAAGGTTCGATGACGCTAGGGTTATAGGGAAGGTTTGTACGTGGTTACCGAATGTTGTTCGGAGTCCCGGATGAGATCCCGGACGTAACGAGGAGTTCCGGAGACAAAGATTTATATATGGGAAGTCCTTATTCGGTCGCCGGAAGTGTTCGGGGGTTTATCGGTATTGTACCGGGACCACCGAAAGGGTTCCGGTGGTCCACCGGGAGGGTCCACCTGCCCCGGAGGGCCCTATGGGCTGAATATGGAAGGGGAACCAGCCCCTAGGTGGGCTGGGGGCCAAACCCCCTAGGTTCTATGTGCCTAGGGTTTGGGCGAACCCAAAAGGGGGCGCCCCCCTTGGCTTGGGGGGCAAGCCTTCCCCCCTTGCCCCCCCTCTAGATCCATCTGGACGGGGCCGACCCCCCTCTCCCTTGCCCCTATAAATAGAGGGGAGGTGGGACGGCAGCCGCACCACATCCAAGGCGCAGCCCTCCCCCTCCCCAACACCTCCTCCTCCTCCCGCGACGCTTGGCGAAGCCCTGCCGGAGTACCACGCTGCTCCAACACCACCACGCCGTCGTGCTGCTGCTGGATGGAGTCTTCCCCAACCTCTCCCTCTCTCCTTGATGGATCAAGGCATGGGAGACGTCATTGGGCTGCACGTGTGTTGAACGCAGAGGCGCCGTTGTTTGGTGCTTGGATCGGAATCAACCACGATCTGAATCGCCACGAATAAGACTCCCTCATCCGCGTTCTAGTAACGCTTCCATGTCGCGATCTTCAAGGGTATGAATATGCAATCCCCTCTCACTCTTGTTGCTAGTTTCTCCATAGATTGATCTTGGTGATGCGTAGAAAATTTTAAAGTTCTGCAACGATCCCCAACACTCTTGGGTACAGAAGGTTGCGGTGGTGGAAATAGGGTTTCGTGGTGCTCTCGGATGTTTTCAGGGTATATGAGAATATATAGGCCAAAGAAGTCGGTCAGGGGAGCCACAAGGGGCCCACGAGGGTGGGGGCGCGCCTCCCTGTCGCGTGGCCGCCTCGATGCTTCCTTGACGTCCACTCAAAGTCTCCTGGATTGCGTTTGTTCCAAAAACACTCTCTTGAAGGTTTCATTCCGATTGGTATTCCTTTTCTATGAAACACTGAAATAGGCAAAAAAAACAACAATTTGCACTGGGCCTTTGGTTAGTAGGTTAGTCCCAAAAATAATATAAAAGTGTATTATAAAGCCCATTAAATATCCAAAACAGATAATATAATAGCATGGAACAATCAAAAATTATAGATACGTTAGAGACGTATCAAAGATCATCTTATAATGCTACCGCCGAACTAAGCAAAATAAGATGCATAAAGGATAAACATCACATGGAATCAAAATATGTGACCTTATATGGCCATGATCATCTGGCGCCTTTGATCTCCATCTCCAAAGTACCGTCATGATCTCTATCGTCACCGGCATGACACCATGATCTCCACCATCTTGATCTCTATCAACGTGTCATCACATGGTCGTATCGCCAACTATTGCTCTTGCAACTATTGCTATCGCATAGCAATAAAGTAAAGCAATTATTTGGCGCTTGCATCTGATGAAATACAGAGACAACCATAAGGCTTCTGCAGTTGCCGATAACTTCAACAAAACATGATCATCTCATACAAAAACTTATATCTCATCACGTCTTGACCATATCACATTACAACAAGCCCTGCAAAAACAAGTTAGACGTCCTCTACTTTGTTCTTGCAAGTTTTACGTGGTTGCTACGGGCTGATCAAGAACCGTTCTTACCTACGCATAAAAAAACACAATGCGGTATAGTGATTGCTTTTTGATCTTCGGAAAGAACCCTGTTCATTGAATCCGATTCAACTAAAGTGGGAGAAACTGACACCCACCAGCCACCTGTGTGCGAAGCACGTCGGTAGAACCAGTCTCGCGTAAGCGTATGCGTAATGTCGGTCTGGGCCGCTTCATCCAACAATACCACCGAATCAAGAATCAACTAGTGACGGCAAGCAATATGTATATACCCACGCCCACAACTCCTTTGTGTTCTACTCGTGCATATAACATCTATGCATAGACCTGGCTCGGATGCCACTATTGGGGAACGCAATAATTTCAAAAAAAATCATACACACATGCAAGATCTATCATGGCGATGCATAGCAACGAGAGAGGAAGAGTGTTGTCCACGTACCCTCGTAGACCGTAAGTAGAAGCGTTATGACAATGCGGTTGATGTAGTCGTACGTCTTCACGATCTGACCGATCCTAGTACCGAAAGTACGGCACCTCCGCGATCTGCACACGTTCGGCTCGGTGACATCCCACGAACTCACGATCCAGCATAGTGTCAAGGGAGAGCTTCGTCATCACGACGGCATGATGACGGTGATGATGAAGCTACTGGCACAGGGCTTCGCCTAAGCACTACGACGATATGATCGAGGTGGATTACGGTGGAGGGGGCACCGCACACGGCTGAGGAATCAATGATCAACTAGTGTGTCTATAGGGTGCCCCTGGCCACGTATATAAAGCATGGAGGGAGGAGGAGGCCGGCCCTCATAGGGCGCGCCCAAAGTGTGGAGTCCTACTAGGACTCCCTAGTCCTAGTAGGATTCCACCTCCCACGTGGAATAGGAAAAAGGGAAGGGAGAAGGACAAGGAAGGAAGGGGGCGTCCCCTTTCCCTAGTCCAATTCGGACCAGTCCACGGGGAAGGGGCACGGCCACCCTTGAGGATTTTCTCTCCTTTCCCGAATGCCCCATTAAGACCCAATACGAATTCCCGTAACTCTCCGGTACTCTGAAAAATACCCGAATCATTCGGAACCTTTCCGATGTCCGAATATAGCCTTCCAATGTATCAATCTTTACGTCTTGACCATTTCAAGACTCCTCGTCATGTCCCCGATCTCATCCAGGACTCCAAACAAACTTCGGTCATAAAATCACCTAACTCATAATACAAATCGTCACAGAATGTTAAGCGTGCGGACCCTACAGGTTCGAGAACTATGTAGACATGACCGAGACTCATCTCCAGTCAATAACCAATAGCGAAACCTGGATGCTCATATTGGTTCCTACATATTCTACGAAGATCTTTATCTGTAAAACCGCATAACGATATACGTTGTTCCCTTTGTCATCGGTATGTTATTTGCCCGAGATTCGATCGTTGGTATATCAATACCTAGTTCAATGTCGTTACCGGCAAGTCTCTTTACTCGTTCTGTAATGCATCATCCCGTAACTAACTCATTAGTCACATTGCTTGCAAGGCTTATAGTGATGTGCATTACCGAGAGGGCCCAGAGATACCTCTCCGATACTCGGAGTGACAAATCCTAATCTTGATCTATGCCAACTCAACAAACACCATCAGAGACACCTGTAAAGCATCTTTATAATCACCCAGTTACGTTGTGACGTTTGATAGCACACAAGGTGTTCCTCCGGTATTCGGGAGTTGCATAATCTCATAGTCTGAGGAACATGTATAAGTCATGAAGAAAGCAGCAACAATGAAACTGTAACAATCAACGTGCTAAGCTAACGGATGGGTAAAGTCAATCACATCATTCTCTAATGATGTGATCCCGCTTATCAAATGACAACTCTTCGTCCATGGCTAGGAAACTTAACCATCTTTGATTAACGAGCTAGTCAAGTAGAGGCATACTAGTGACACTTTGTTTATTTATGTATTCACACATGTACTAAGTTTCGAGTTAATACAATTCTAGCATGAATAAGAAACATTTATCATGATATAAGGAAATATAAATAACAACTTTATTATTGCCTCTAGGGCAATTTCCTTCATGTATACCTTAGCATGATTTTGGCAAGGGAGTACAATAGTGATCTAGCAATACCTCACTGGACATTGGTCAAAATTATCCTTAGAGGACTAAGGAAATATTTCTCGGTTATGGAGGTGATAAAAGAGTTCGTCGTAAAGAGTTACGTCAATGCAAGCTTTTGACAACGATCTAGATGACTCTAAGTCTCGATCTAGATACATATTGAAAGTGGGAACAATTAGCTAGAGTAGCTCCGTGCAGAGTATTGTAGACACAACAATTTGCAAAATACATACGGATCTAAATGTTGCAGACCCATAGACTAAACTTCTCTCACAAGCAAAACATGATCACTCTTTGGGTGTTAATCACATAGTGAAGTGAAGTAGATTATTGACTCTAGTAAACCCTTTGGGTATTAGTCACATGAAGATGTAAACTAATCACATAAAGATGTTAACTATTGGTGTGAAATCACCTGACAATGTGAAATAGATTATTGACTCTAGTGCGAGTGGGAGACTGAAGGAAATATGCCCTAGAGGCAATAATAAATTTGTTATTTATATTTCCTTATATCATGATAAATGTTTATTATTCATGCTAGAATTGTATTAACTAGAAACTTAGTACATGTGTGAATACACAGACAAACAAAGTGTTCCTAGTATGCCTCTTCTTGACTAGCTCGTTAATCAAAGATGGTTATGTTTCCTGACCATAGACATGTACTGTCATTTGATGAATGGGATCACATCATTAGAGAATGATGTGATGGACAAGACCCATCCGTTAGCTTAGCACTATGATCATTTAGTTTATTGCTATTGCTTTCTTCATGACTTATACATGTGCCTATAACTATGAGATTATGCTACTCCCGAATACCAGAGGAACACTTAGTGTAGCGACCAGACCTCAAATAGTCTGATCTCTGTGCATAAGTGTCATCCCTGGATCGGTAATGCTGACACACACAATACTTGAAGGATTTATAACAGAGTAGCAATCACACACTTATTACATTGAGTGTCTCAGAAGAGAACTTATTACAATAAATACGGTTTAAGGCCATCTAAAACGATAATATCGGAAGGCTCAGAAGATAAAGTGAGTCCATCAATTCCAACGGCACCACTGAGTGAAAGACCACGACCTAAGGCTCCTTACTCGTTGTCTGAAAAGTCTGCAACATGATATGTTGCAGCCCGAAAACGGGTCAGCACATGGAATATGCTGTCAAGGTAACACAAAAGAGTAATGAACACAATAATGCTATCACTACATGCATATATGGCTGGTGGAGGCTGTATGGTTAATATGTTTTGCGAAAAGCCATTTTTTTCCTACAACAAAGGAATAAATTTTATTTAACTATCTTGGTGGTTGTTAAACATAGAGAATGGTAAACCCCATCTCAATCCCAATTAAAAATAATTAATAACCCAATCAAATTTTATTAGTAAGAGTGATGAGATCCACATGATAATCCAAGAACCAGATACTCAAGATGTCCATTACCGGGGACATGGCTAACCATGATTAGTTTGTACACTCTGTAGAGGTTTGCGCACTTTTCCCCACAAGACTCGATCTCCTCCGTTGGAGTTCTCGCACTACAGAAGCGTTAGCACCTTACGATGGGTAGACAGTACCACCTACATCCCCTACATCTGCTAGTCTACCATTGTAAGAGTTCACACGACTTAATAAACTATGCTAGAGCCCATAATAGCTTGTGGCTGCACACGGAAGTTTCTAGCATGAATAATCTTATGATTCCTTTGAGCCTGGGTGGCAGTCCATAGGAGAATCACACGGTACCCCGGGATTTCCAAAAATACAGGCAATCACTGGATACGCCAGGTGCCTCAATCCACCCAGATGTGTATTTAAGTTGCCACCTTAAGTTGAACCATTAAATTAATAATCTCACATCTTTCATGGATACACTCAAACCCAATCCACGTCTACGAGCATAGCATGGCGATATAAGCAACGTAGAAGTAACTCCCAGGGTTTGATAGTAAACACGTGAATAGGTACTACCTCATCTACTTCTTGTCGTGGAATTGTCACAACAGATATCCTAGTGTGAGGACTTAGTCGCGAGGCCAACGCATCTATGTGGTAGCTTGAGAGGGGTTGAGCGGAAACGAGAGATGCAACACACAAGACAAGGATTTAGACAGCTTCTGGCCCCGGGAAACATCATCCGGGAATAACCCTACATGTTGTTTGTGGCTAGATCTCATTATGCTCATGAGAGAGTCGCCGCATAAGCCCGCTCCCCCTTTGTGTCTAGCGCTAGGTATTGTTTCTTGTTGCTTGTCCCCTCTTGGGGTGCCGTGCCACTCCTTATATAAGTTGAAGGGGCGGGTTACATGACTAGTCGTAGTAGGATTAAGATTACTCAATTACAAGTGGAGTCCTAGTCTTGCTTCCTTTGTAAGGGAATATTCCTTACGCTTTCCTCTTAAGCCGGCCCACCATAACATGAGCCGGCCTTCTGGGCCTTGGGCCTAGTCTTCTATCTGACCTGCCGTCGGGGTCATCCGTGAGCCGTTAGGCTCGTGAGTCGTCTGACCAGTGAGCCGCCAGACCCGTGAGTCGCCAGTCCTCCGGCGGGTCATCGGTGAAGCACCAAGTCCGGCCGGGTCATACTTCCGGTCGGGTCGTACCGCGGGGTATATCCCCGGCACTTCCCAAACCCCCAATTTAATTCAGATCCTAACCATGCAATAAAACTGGGTAGTAAGAGGTATGATCAAAGTGTTACTTGCCTTGCTGATGATCCGCGAAACCTAGAGACTCGTAGTAGCATGCTTCGCACTCCGGGTACTCTATCACAAACAAACAAGCATACAATAAGCAATCAAGCAAGGGCACGGGTAAAAATCAAATAAGAGATCTAACCAGAAAGTTCAACTTAAGAACTCCGGTTTGCAAAAAGAATCAAATCAAACTAAGCAACAAAACTCAAACGGCGAAAGAAACAAGCTTCATTTACTAATCTGGACTAAAGTCAAAATTTACAGTAGAAAAAACTTGTTTAAGTTGGTTAAACAGAAAGAGGGTTTTGAGACGAAACTCTAGGCACTTGAATCGCCTAATTCCGATAAACGAGCAAAAAGTTATACTAAAATGAAAATCGGATCAGAAATCGCGATCGAAAACAATCGCGGAAAAAACCGACAAAAAGAAAACTGACGAACAGGCTAACGAACTAACGTTCGCTGTCTGCGGCTAACGGGTGAACACCGTTCGTTAAAACGAACGTACGGACGAACGTCCGCTAAATAAATAAACCGAAAAAATAAAACCGATCTATTCTAAAATTGAAAACTAGGGTTTTCTGGAAAATAAACCTGAATCGGTTTTCTCTCAAAAACTGGCTGTCGGTGTCAAAACCGGCGGATCTCGGGTAGGGGGTCCCGAGCTGTGCGTCTAAGGTGGATGGTAACAGGAGGCAGGGGACACGATGTTTTGCCTAGGTTCGGGCTCTCTTGATGGAGGTAAAACCCTACGTCCTGCTTGATTATTCTTGATAATATGAGTAGTACAAGAGTTGATCTACCACGAGATCGGAGAGGCTAAACACTAGAAGCAAGCCTATGGTATGATTGTATGTTGTCCTACAGACTAAAACCCTCCAGTTTATATAGACACCGGAGGGGGCTAGGGTTACACAAGGTCGGTTACAAAGGAGGAGATATACATATCCGTATTGCCTAGGTTGCCTTCCACGCCAAGGAGAGTCCCATCCAGACACGGGACGAGGTCTTCAATCTTGTATCTTCATAGTCCAACAGTCCGGCCAAAGTGTATAATACGGCTGTCCGGAGACCCCCTAATCCAGAACTCCCTCAGTAGCCCCTGAACCAGGCTTCAATGATGATGAGTCCGACGCGCAGTGTTGTCTTCGGCATTTGAAGGCGGGTTCTTCCTCCGAATACACCACAGAAGAGTTTGAATACAAGGATAGTGTCCGACCCTGCAAAATAAGTTCCACATACCACTGTAGAGAGAATAATATTTCCACAAATCCAATCTGCTGACACGTTTTGGCAGCATGACATCATGCCATGGCCCGGTAATTATTCGAACCATTTTTCCTTAACCAGCCCCGCACATAACGCGAGGCGGTTTCTTGACACATCATGTCAAAGCATAGATTGTGTTCCCCTTATTACGGGATTCTCATCAATACAGACGTGGGTAACCCAACCGCGCCATCAATTACGGCGCTTGGGCGATAAGCGAGTTTTACCAGGCTAGTGGGGGCGCATAGTTTAGTCCGCCCTTATAAAGGGATAAGATCTTACCTTTTTCTACCCACGCCTTCTTCCTCCTTGCTCATCCATTCTCGTGCACTCGAGCTCCAGCGCCCAAGTCCGCATCCTCCTCCTCAACTCTCTCCAAAACATGTCATGGAGGGGCACATCAAAAAGTTGCGCGGAGCCTGATACTTAGCCGCGGACATCGCGCACTGGCTGCCAGCCGCGGGGCAGGTCATCCCTACCCCAGAACCTCACGAGAGGGTGGTCTCCCTCCCCTACTTCGTCCGCGGACTAGGGTTTCCCCTCCATCCATTTGTCCGTGGCCTCATGTTCTATTATGGGCTGGACTTTCATGATCTGGCCCCGAACTTCATCCTCAACATCTCGGCGTTTATCGTCGTGTGCGAGGCATTCCTCCGCATCCGGCCCCACTTTGGCCTATGGCTGAAGACCTTCAATATCAAGCCGAAGGTTGTAGGCGGCCAACAAGCGGAATGCGGCGGTGCCATGGTGGGAAAAATGCCCAACGTTGCATGGCTCGAGGGCTCCTTCATGGAGACCGTAAAGGGGTGGCAATCGGGGTGGTTCTATATCACCGAGCCGCGCGACACCAACTGGGTGGCGGCCCCCGAGTTTCAATCCGGAATCCCCCACGTGGCTCACTTCCTAGAAGGATAAGGGCCTGTCCTGGGGTTGATCGGTGGAGCTGGACAGACTCTAGAAATGTATCCGAAACATGACAAGCACGAAACTTAAGCTTGTCAACATAGTCCAAGTCATGCTCTTCCGCCGGATCCTCCCGTGTCAGCAACGGGATTTCAACTTATGGGAGTTCGACCCGGCCCGGCACCAGACTCTAAGCAAGCTCTTCGACACGACGCACAAAGACGTCTAGAGGGTGCTGTTCAAGGGCGCCGAGGTCCCTCCCTCTCTCACCGAGGACGGCGGGCTAAGCGCGAAGCACCCTACGAATCTGGTAAGTTCTGTACATTTGGTAGGATATTTATTTCCCATAGCTTAACCATGTGCGGGGTCTGAGCTCTCATGCCTTTAACAGGACTGGGTGGAGGCATCAGAGCAGATTGACTATCTGGCCCCCTTGCCCGAAGACACCGCGGACGCTCTCGTGACGGAGATGCTGACTCCGGCTCCTTATAAGGTGCCGGAGAAGACCAAGAAGAAGGCCAAGGGAACCCGAAAGAGTTCCTGGCGCCAGGTGGTATCGGACTCATCGTCCGATAACTCCGCGACGCACTCCTCTCACGATGACGAGGAGGAAGATGAAGATGCTCCCCCTCCAGCCGGGGGAGACAAGAAAAGGAACGCCGCCCCAACCGGGGAGGCCGAAGGGTCCAAGAAGGGAAGAACTCTTCTTCCGGACTGTTCCACCACCACCGCCGAAGGCGGAGATGAGTGGCTGCTCAGGGCCAAGCCCCTGGCGAAGTCGTAAGTATTCGGATACCAGAGTAACTCATAGCATACCTTTGTCACACTGCTTCTCCTAATGCCGAATATGATTATGCAGACCGCCCCAAGCCCGTATCGACGTATCCTCGTCGAACGACTCCTTGGATTCATCGGATATGGATAGAGATCCACTTCCGACCGCCTCCTCCCCTTGCCCCGTGGACATTGCCGAGGTATTGTCTCAAGGGGCACCGAGCCAGGGGGAGACAGTCTCGGAGGCGCCTCAAGGCGACCTTCTGGACTCCAGGAGCAAAGGCAGCAAGGCTCCCGGGGGTTCCAAGTTCGGCTCTCAGCCAAACACTGCGCCGGAACCTCCAGTGGCTCCGGACTCGGGCAGGCAGCCCCCTTCCAAAAGGGGTAAGACGCCCGTGCCGGTGACCTTTGTCCATCCAGAGGCACCGGACAGCCTGCTGGGAGCGCTTCGCAGCGCTTCCATCAATGAAGAGCACCACACTATTATGAGTGCGGTGATCAAGAAGGTTCAGTCCGCCAAGAGCGGACTGACTGAAGCATGTGCCAGCCTTCTAACAGGCTTTGAGGTAAGTATTTAAAATATAGGAAAAATATTACCACATAGACAGTAGCCCCTGATGCTCTGTTTGGTGTTCACAAAGAAAAGCCTAATAGAGGATCAAATAATATCTGCAGGAGTCTAATATAAGTATGTCTATATGCGTATGCACACTTCGCTACTGACCTCTGTCGCACTGACTATGGAGGTCGCCGCACTAAAGCAGGACCTCAAGGGGTCCGAGAAAGAGCTCGGCCTTGCTAGGAGGCAGCTCGAGGAGAACAAAGGTAAGTAATACCTTGTCTATATATATATATATATATATATATATATAAGATGCAATTGCAAAATGACAGGATCATCATGAATTTGCCAGGGGCCACGACCGAAGTAGCGACCCTGAAGCAAGCGTTGTCCGAGGCCGAAAACAAAGCGGCCCAGGAGCGCACCGAGCGGGAAAAGCAAGAGGCACGGGTGGGCAAGGTGCGGCAAGAGCTCCAAGCTCTCGTGACGAAGCACGAGGCGTTGGATCTTGACTCGAAGACGCGAGAGTCTGAGCTTGCCGCGGCCCTTGAGAGCACAAAGAATGCCAAGGCTGAAGCCCACAAGGCCCTCTAGGAGATTGAGGCGATGGGGAAGATAGCGGCGGGTAAGGCATTCAATATGCAAAGCAAGCATGTGAAATTAAATTACTTGTTACTTACCCGAGTCCGTAGCTCTCCAGGAGGATTCGCAGATTTGCCCCGTAGCGTGTCGGATGCCGCAAAGTTTTACCAGGCCGAGGAGGGAAGCTCGACGGAGAAGCTGTTCTGGTCTCAGTATACTGGGACCGAACACCCGACGCCTATGAGCGACCAGCTGAAGCAACTGGTCGAGCTGCACAAGGCGGCTGAACAGGCCATGAGGGGTGAGGGAGTCCTGGATTAGGGGGTGTTTGGATAGCCGAACTATACCTTCGGCCGAACTCGTGGACTATGAAGATACAAGATTGAAGACTTCATCCCATGCCCGAAAGGGACTTTCCTTGGCGTGGAAGGCAAGCTTGGTGATACAGATATGTAGATCTCCTACCATAGTAACCGACTCTGTGTAACCCTAGCCCTCTCCAGTGTCTATATAAACCGGAGGGTTTTAGTCCATAGGACGAACAACAATCATACCATAGGCTAGCTTCTAGGGTTTAGCCTCTCTGATCTCGCGGTAGATCTACTCTTGTAGTACCCATATCATCAATATTAATCAAGCAAGACGTAGGGTTTTACCTCCATCAAGAGGGCCCGAACCTGGGTAAAACATTGTGTCCCCTGCCTCCTGTTACCATCCGCCTAGACGCACAGTTCGGGACCCCCTACCCGAGATCCACTGGTTTTGACACCGACATTGGTGCTTTCATTGAGAGTGCCTCTGTGCCGTCACTTTTAGGCCCGATGGCTTCTCCGATCATTAACAGCGATGCGATCCAGGGTGAGACCTTTCTTCCCAGACAGATCTTCGTATTTGGCGGCTTTGCACTGCGGACCAATTCGCTTGGCCATCTGGAGCAGATCGAAAGCTACACCCCTAGCCATCAGGTCAGATTTGGAAGTTTGAGCTACACGGCCGACCTCCGCGGAGACCTGATCTTTGACGGATTCGAGCCGCAGCCGAGCGCGCCGCACTGTCACGATGGGCATGATCTAGCTCTGCCGCCGAACAGTGCCCTGGAGGCCGCACCCGCATCAGCCCCGACCCTTAATTCGGAGCCAACTGTGCCAATCGAGGACGGGTGGTTGGACATTGCCTCGGGGGCTACAATCTCTACGGCGATCAAGCCGAACACCAGCCCTATTCTCTGTGAAGCCCGTGACTCCAAGGAGCCGGATTCCTCTCCAGACTCCGAGTCCTCCGCGCCCCTACCGATCGAACTCGATTGGGCGCCGATCATGGAGTTCACCGCCGCGGACATCTTTCAGCACTCGCCCTTCGGCGATATTCTAAATTCACTAAAGTCTCTCTTTTTATCAGGAGAGCCCTGGCCGGACTATGGTCAGCAAGGTTGGGATGCGGATGATGAAGAAATTCAAAGCCCACCCACCACCCACTTCGTAGCCATTGTCAATGATTTAACCGACATGCTCGACTTCGACTCCGAAGACATCGACGGTATGGACGCCGATGTAGGAGACAATCAAGAACCAGCGCCTACATGGCACTGGAAAGCCACCTCATCGTATGATATATACATGGTGGACACCCCAAAAGAAGGCAATGGCGATGGAACAACGGAGGATGACCCCTCCAAGAAGCAGCCTAAGCGCCGGCGTCAGCGGCGCCGCTCTAAATCCCGCCAAAGCAAAAATGGTGATTCCGGAACAGGAGATAATAACACCCTGGACAGTGCCGAAGACAACCAGCTCCAGCAAGATTCAGCACAGGAGGATGGAGAAGCCAGCCCTCATGAGAGAGCGGCAGACAGAGAGGTCGAGGACGATAATTATATGCCTCCCTCCGAAGACGAGGCAAGCCTCGACGATGACGAATTTGTCATGCCGGAGGATCCCGTCGAACAAGAGCGTTTCAAACCCAGGCTTATGGCCACAGCGAGCAGCCTCAAGAAAAAACAGCAACAGCTTAGAGCTGATCAAGATCTGCTAGCCGACAGATGGACTGAAGTCCTTGCGGCCGAAGAGTATGAACTCGAATGCCCCTCCAAGAGCTACCCAAAGCGTAGGTTGCTACCCCGATTAGAGGAGGAAGCACCTAAACCTACATCACCAGCGCATGATGCGGCCGACCGGCCACCCCGTGGCCGCGACAGAGAGGCCTCCTGGCCCTTCACTCAAGACGCACCTCGGCGCCGCTCAAAAAATACCAAGGCATGGGAAAATGCGCCAGACCTGCGAGACATATTGGAGGACAAGGCAAGGCAAACAAGATCGATCTACGGATCGCGTGGGCACCCCACGGCACGAGACGGTAATCGTCACTCCGGATATAGTAAATCCGGCCAGGCCGAACACAGTAGACAAAGCTCGTTTGAGCTGCGTCGCGATATAGCCCAATAAGAGGCGCCGCACACCCACTATGCTTCACAGATGAAGTAATGGATCATCAAATCCCCGAGGGTTTCAAACCCGTGAACATCGAATCATACGATGGCACAACAGATCCTGCGGTATGGATCGAGGACTATCTCCTTCGTATCCACATGGCCTGCGGTGATGACCTACACGCCATCAAATACCTCCCGCTCAAGCTTAAAGGACCAGCTCGGCATTGGCTTAATAGCTTGCCAGCAGAATCAATTGGTTGTTGGGAGGACCTGGAAACCGCATTCCTCGACAATTTCCAGGGCACTTATGTGCGACCACCAGACGCCGATGACCTTAGCCACATAATTCAGCAGCCAGAGGAATCAGCCAGACAATTCTGGACACAGTTCCTAACCAAGAAAAATCAAATCGTCGACTATCCGGACGCAGAGGCCCTAGAAGCCTTCAAGCATAACATCCGCGACGAGTGGCTTGCACGGCACCTAGGACAGGAAAAGCCGAAATCTATGGCAGCCCTCACGACACTTATGATCCGCTTTTGCGCGAGAGAAGACGGCTGGCTAGCTCGCAGCAATAACAGGACCAAGAGCCCTGGTAATTCGGATACCAAGGACAGGAGTGGCAGGTCGCGTCACAACAAGCAAAAGGGTCGCATTAACGGTGACAATGCTGAGGATACGACAGTTAATGCCAGATTCAGAGGCTCTAAACCCAGTCAGCGGAAAAAGCCATTCAAAAGAAATACTCTGGGCCCGTCCAGTTTGGACCGAATACTCGACCGCTCATGCCAGATACATGGCACCCCCGAAAAACCAGCCAATCACACCAACAGGGATTGTTGGGTGTTCAAGCAGGCAGGCAAGTTAAATGCCGAAAGCAGAGACAAGGGGCTGCATAGCGATGACGAGGAGGAGCCCCGCCCGCCGAACAACAGTGGACAGAAAGGTTTTCCCCCACAAGTGCGGACGGTGAACATGATATACGCAACCCACGTCCCCAAGAGGGAGCGGAAGCGTGCTCTAAGGGACGTATACGCGATGGAGCCATTCGCCCCAAAGTTCAACCCATGGCCTTCCTGCCCGATCACTTTTGATCGAAGGGACCACCCCACTAGCATCCATCATGGCGGATTCGCCGCATTGGTTCTAGACCCAATTATTGATGGATTTCACCTCACTAGAGTCCTTATGGATGGCGGCAGCAGCCTGAACCTGCTTTACCAGGATACAGTGCGGAAAATGGGCATTGATCCCTCGAGGATTAAACCCACTAAAACGACCTTTAAAGGCGTCATACCAGGTGTAGAGGCCAACTGTACAGGCTCAGTTACACTTGAAGTGGTCTTCGGATCTCCAGATAATTTCTGAAGCAAGGAGTTAATCTTCGACATAGTCCCGTTCCGCAGTGGCTATCACGCACTGCTCGGGCGAACCGCATTTGCCAAGTTCAACGCGGTGCCGCACTACGCATACCTCAAGCTCAAGATGCCAGGCCCTCGAGGAGTCATCACAGTCAACGGAAACACCGAACGCTCTCTCCGAACGGAGGAGCATACGGCGGCTATCGCAACGGAAGTACAAAGCAGCCTCTCAAGGCAATTCTCCAGTCCGGCCATTAAACGTCTGGACATCGTCAAGCGCGCCCGGAGTAACCTACAACAAGACCGCCTGGCACGTTCCAAACAAGCGTAGCAATGCGGCCCCAACCCCAGCCCTCACGAACTTGCGAAACCAGTGTTGCGCGTACATACCTACGCTCTGGAAATACCATGGGGACACGGGGAGGGGCACCATCACGGCACGCCCGAAACGCGGCTTAAACCGCACTAGGGGCTGCCGATCTCTTAATTTTCTCTTATTTTCAGGGCTCCATTCTTCGGAAGGCTTGTCCGGCAGTACAATTTCCGTACAAACGATACAAGCAGGGAAGCAGAAAGCTACGCCGCACTATGGAACTCTAAGGTGGTCTCTATAATGAGCAGTATACCTGTTTCACATAACATTCCGCAGCTCGCCCCTGGAAAGGACATGTCAAATAGTCCCATCTTTTGCTTATTGCACTACTTGTATCGTTCTGCTTTGATCGCAGCTTTTTTAAATAAAAAATGCATAGCTTCCATCTATTATTGCATTACTCTTTTTTACGAATATATGTTCATTAATGACATGTTGCACCCATACACTTTGGTACGGCCAATACGCCAGGGGCTTAAGTACCCCACAATACGGTGTGAGAAGTCCGAACACTTTCACAAGTGCGGCACCCCAAACTTATAGCATTATATGCATCGGCTCCGGATCATGTCTTGGGTCAATAGTTGGGTTTGCCCGACTCCTATGTTTTGGTACCTTACGTTCCGTTATATCGCCTAAGGTAGCACTAGAAGAACTACTGCGATTGTGCCCCAGTTGAGCTGAGCTAAGCACCTCAGCAGAGAAAGCTAAAACTGACCGTCATGATGAGGCGAGAGCTGGTCGCTGTTCGAGAGGTTTTCGAGTCCCTAAAGACTTATGCCGCTTAGAGCGAGGAGTCGGCTTTGTCCGGCCTAGGCGTGGATAGCGCCCCGAACTCGGTCTTCCGAACACTAGGGGCTTTGCCAAAATTTAAAATTATGGAATTCTATGGCTAAGGAGAGTGTTCAAGCATTATAGTCCGATTGCCTTGTTCGTTGTGTTGAGCGCCTCCCTCGAAGGACCCAAGAATGGGAAAAAGAGCGATCATGTTTATCCCGAACACCCCAGCACTCGTGGCATGGGGGCAGAAGCCGACGACTCGCCATCTCTCAAATTTGATAAACGGCCGCACAGAAGGTAATATTTTAAATTCAAAAGCGTTGCTTAGCGCATATGAACAAGTTTTCAGCGTACAGGATCACAAATGCGAGTTTACTCAAAAATTACATCTTTGGAGCATTCATCCGCTATAAGGCGGGCGCCCTTCACGACGCCCTCATAATACGCTTCCGGGACGCGATGCTCCTTGCCCGGCGGTGGCCCATCCTTCACCAGCTTCTCCGCATCCATCTTGCCAGTGCACTTTAGCACGGGCAAGCGCCCTACGGGCACCTTCGATGCAGACGGAGCGCTTGATTACTTCAAGCCGTGGACAGGCATCCACCAGCTGCCTCACCAGCCCGAAGTAGCTCCTAGACAGAGCCTCTCCAAGCCAAAGCCGAACTACGAGGCCCTTTATGGCCTGTTCGGCCATCTTGTGGAGCTCGACCATCTGCTTCAGTTGGTCGCTCAAAGGCACCAGGTGTCCGGCCTCAGCATACTGAGACCAGAACACCTTCTCCGTCGAGCTCCCCTCCTCGGATCGGTAGTAGGCGGCGGCATCAGACGCACTACGGGGCAAATCTGCGAATGCTCCTGGAGAGCTCCGGACTCGGGTAAGTAACAAGTAATTCACTTTCACATGCTTGCTTTGCATAATGAATGCCTTACCCGCCGCTATCTTCTTCATCTCTTCAATTTCTTGGAGGGCTTTCTGGGCTTCGGCCTTGGCAGACTTCGCGCTTTCGAGGGCTGCCGCAAGCTCGGACGCTTGCGTCTTTGAGTCAAGCTCCAAACTCTCGTGTTTTTTCACGAGAGCCTGGAGCTCTTCCTACACCTCCTCCACCCGCGCCTCCTGCTTCCCTCTCTCTGTGCGCTCCACGACCGCTCTGTTTTCGGCCTCGGACAACGCTTTCTTAAGGGTTGCCACCTCAGTCGTGGCCCCTATAATGAGAGAATTCCTTATTTGACACTATCTTAAAATCTGCTTCCTTATTTGACACTGGAAAAAAAATTCTTCCCTATTTGACACAAATTCTAAATTTTATTCCCTATATGACATTTCCGTTCATTTTGAGTCTAAATGACATATGAAAAGACTCTTTTGCCCCTCATGTGGTATGTGTGTGGGGGGCAATAGCGCACACACATAGCACCAGTGCGAGGGCAGAAGCACACACACAACAGCACATACACATGCACCAACACAGACGCACGCGCACACACACGCAACAACACGCACGCACACGTGCACACACACGCAGCAACACACATGCACGCGCGCACACACGCATCAACACACACGCACGCAGCACACACACAACAGCAGCACACACGCAGGCAGCACATCGGCATGCAACAGCACACACACACGCGCGCGCGCGCGCGCACGTACACACGCAGTAGCAAACACAGACGCAGCGGCACACATGCAGCAGCAGCACACATGTGCGCGTGCACCCACACACGCAATAGCACACACACGCGCACACACATACCGCATGAGGAGCAAAATCGTCTTTTTCAGGTGTCATTTAGGCTTAAAATGGACGAAAGTGTCGTATAGGGAATAAAATTTAGGACTAGTGTCAAATAGGGAAGAAAAACTTTTCCAGTGTCAAATAAGGAACCAGATTTTAAGACAGTGTCAAATAAGGAATTTTCTCCCCTATAATAGCACGTTGATCCTATCATTTTTTGCAACCACATCTTATTTATATAGTTGCACAAGGTATTACTTACCTTCCTTCTCCTCGAGTTGCCTCTTGGCATGGCCGATCTCGTTCTCGGACCGCGCGAGGTTTTGCTTCAGCGTATCCATCTCCGCAGTCAGTGCGGCGGAGGCCAGCAGCGAAGCCTGTATACGCATATTGACTTGATTATGTTAGACTCCTGCGAATGTTATTAGATCCTCTATTCGGCTTTTCTTTCCGAACGCCGAACAGAGCATCGGGGGCTACTGTCTGTGCGGTAATATTTTTACATATTCTTTACTTACCTCAAAGCCTGTTAGAAGTGTAACACCCTCGATGCGACTATATCTCCCACGTGTCGAGGCACGACTTAGAGGCATAATCGCATTGAAGGCATATGTCGCAAGTGAGGTAATCTTCACACAACCCATGTAATATAATAAGGAAAGAGATATATAGTTGGCTTACAATCGCCACTTCACACAAATACATGAATAAAGCATTACATCATTCAAATACACTCAAGGTCCGACTACGGAACCAAAATAAAAGAAGAACCCCAAATGCGACAAAGGTCCCCGATCGACCCCAACTGGGCTCCACTACTGATCAACTAGAACGGAACAACACAAAGGACAAGATCTTCATCGAGCTCCTCCCGAGCTTGGTTGCGTCACCTGCACGGACTCATCGGCACCTGCAAACCGGTTTTGGAAGTATCTGTGAGCCAGGGGACTCAGCAATCTCGCACCCTCGCGATCAAGACTATTTAAGCTTATGGGTAAGGTAAAGGTATGAGGTGGAGCTGCAGCAAGCGACTAGCATATATGGTGGCTAACTTACGCAAATGAGAGCGAGAAGAGAAGGCAAAGCACGGTCGGTAAAAGTATGATCAAGAAGTGATCCTGGACTACCTACGTCAAGCATAACTCCAACAACCGTGTTCACTTCCCGGACTCCGCCGGAAAGAGACCATCACGGCTACACACGCTGTTGATTCATTTTAATTAAGGTCAACTTCAGGTTTTCTACAACCGGACGTTAACAAATTCCCATCTGCCCATAACCGCGGGCACGGCTTTCGAAAGTTCAAATCCCTGCAGGGGTGTCCCAACTTAGCCCATGACAAGCTCTCATGGTCAACGAAGGAATAGACCTCCCCCCGAGACATTCCGATCAGACTTAGTATCCCGGTACAACAAGACATTTCGACAGGGTAAAACTAAGCCAGCAACACCGCCCGAATGTGCCGACAAATCCCGATAGGAGCTGCACATATCTCTTTCTCAAGGCACACCAGATTGTCTAAACTTCAGGTAGGCCAGCCCAGAGTTTCCCCTGGTAGCCACCGGCGGCTGACAAGTTGGACCAACACTCAAAGGAGCACTGGCCCGGGGGGGTGAAATAATGATGACCCTTGGGCGCGCGACCCCCAAGGGAAATAAAAGGCTAGGTGGCAAATGGTAAAACCAATGTTGGGCATTGCTGGAAAAGCTTTACTTAAGGCGAACTGTCAAGGGGTTCCCATTATAGCCCAACCGCGTGAGGAACGCAAAATCCGGGAACATAACACCGATATGATGGAAACTAGGGCGGCAAGAGTGGAACAAAACACCAGGCATAAGGCCGAGCCTTCCACCCTTTACCAAGTATATAGATGCATTAATTAAATAAGATATATAGTGATATCCCAACAAGTAAATAAATGTTCCAACAAGGAACAACATCTCCATGTTCCAACAAGGAACAAACTTCAATCTTCACCTGCAACTAGCAACGCTATAAGAGGGGCTGAGCAAAGCAGTAACATAGCCAATCAACGGTTTGCTAGGACATGGTGGGTTAGAGGTTTGACATGGCAATTGGGAGGCTGACAAGCAAATGGTAGGCATCGTAGCATTGGCATAGCAAAGAGCGAGCAAACTAGCATAGCAAAGATAGTAGTGATTTCGAGGGTATGATCATCTTGCCTGAGATCCCGCAAGGAAGAAGAGCGAGTCCATGAAGAAGACAAACGGGCGAAGTCGAACGAATCCTCACAACACGACGTTACCGGAACCAACCCGAAGAAGCAACACCGGAAAGAAGCAAACAATCATAGTAAACAACCACCACATAATCATAGCATGATGCTCAATCAAGTATGATGCATGTCCGGTTTAAATATGCATGGCATGGCAAAGAGCACAAGCAACCCTACAAATTAAGTGGAGCTCAATATGCAACAAGTTGCATATTGACGAAACACCACATCAATTATTTAGTTCTCTCTCGGCTAGGTACTCAACAATATTAAATGTGGATTAACATGGCAAGAGGTGAGGCATAACAAATCTACACCATCTAAACAATTTAAATGGGGCCGGATATAACAAATAACAAATCCGGTAAATCCCCATATGCCTTAGTAATTTAATACAACAACAATTTAAAAATTTTAATTGTTGTTATCATGATGCAGATGACATGAACAAGTTTTATGCAATTTTATTAAGAGTTGACATGAGCATTATGAAGCATTTGGTCGTCATGGCGGAACAAAAAGGGTGCCACGCCAACTACCATGGAAATGGTGCCACGCAACATTCCGGGTGATCCGACAACTCATTGAGATGTCGGTGCAAGAGAAAATGTGGATGAACGGATCATGCGAGGATGGTGGGGTGATCCCGGATACCGGGTTCCCCATGGGTCGACGGCATGGAAACGAGTGTCAAAACGGACACGGTGCAGACAAAGGGTGCGTCTCATACAACACAAGCATTCGTTTACGGGCATCGTCTCGAGGTTATACCTTTGAAGCGTGCATTATCGGAACGGATTGAGTTCGGTGGTAGGGGTACACTTGTCGAAGGGGAAGTAGTGGTACATGACGACGTAGAGGTACTCGCGACGGTAGTCGTTCATGTTCACGCTACACGGGTCTTCGGCGACGGTCGTCGTACATGGTTCGGAGTGGTACTTGCACCTTCGTACTTGACGAATCCAAGGGCTTCGGGGTCGACGGTAGTGGTACACGTTTCGTAGATGTTCGAGCCATATCGGTAGCGGTACTTGACGAATCCCGAAACGGACTTGGCGTCTTCGTGCGTAGGGGTACTTGGCATTTCCGAAGACGACGGTAGAGGTACTTGATGCGTCGTTGTGGTACTTGGCAAAAATCACCTCGAGGGTACTTGTACTTGCATCATCGTGGAAGTAGTTGTTCGGGCTCCCGTGTGAAACTTGCCGGTCTTGGTCTTCGCAGCGTAGTTGTGCAAAAATGTCGTCGGGCTTGGACGAATCCAGATTCCAGAGGCGTGCACGAGCGGTGGTGATCTTGGAGGTATGTGACCGAAGCAGGAGGTGTTCACGGTCAACGAAGGGACGTATGTGCGGGCGGATCTGGCAGGCAGCAGCACTGCTCGTCCTTCTCGGTTGAGGCCGAGGCGAAGCAAGGCATGGCGAGCAGACAGCGAGGCAAGGCAGCTCGGGGCGGCTGCGTGCCTCCAGGAGCGATGTAGGGCTGCAGGCACGCGTGGAGAGAAAACCCGGTAGGGGAGCTAACGGAGGGGAAAGAAGGAGGCAATGAGGCGCAGCCGCGGACTGGACTCGGGCAGGAGCGGCAGAACGGAGCAGAGCAGTAGCGCTCGTGCTCAGAGGCGGGGCAGCGACTTCACGGTGTAGACGAAAGAAGAGGGTGACGCGAGGCAGGGGCGTCGGAGTTGGCCTCCAGTGGCGGCTCGGGAGGCCCAGCGCGGCGGAGGAAACAACCACGACGGACGCTGGTCGTCGGCAGGGTCACAGAGGATGGTGGGGAGACGAGGGCGCGAGGAAGGAGGGCGGCAGCACTGGCAGGTCTGGTCGCCGGCGCGGGCGCCATGGCCGGAGATGGGGAGGCAGCGGCGAGGTCTTGCGGCGTTCATGGCGGGGAAAGGCAGCACCGCGAGGGGAGGAGGTTGCGGGAGGCGGCACTTGGCGGCGGCGTCTACAAAGGAGGGCTTGACGGGAGGAGGAAAAGGGATCGGGAGAGAGAGATCAAGGAGAGATCGTGCGCGAGGCTTCTCCCTGGCGGCGGTGGATGAGGACGAGAGGGGGAGGATGAGCGAGGGACATGGGATCGGGCTCCTCGTCCCTGAGTGGCGACGCGAGGGAGAGAAAACGAGGGGGATCGAGGGACTGGCTAGGTTTAGCAGCGGGATTGGTGGGCCTCGGTGATGGATGGGCCGGCGAGAGGCCCAGCTGGGCTGGACTCTCTTCTCCCTCTCCCCTATTTCCTTTTCCCTAAATAACAGAGAAATAAAGAGAAAGAAAAGAGAGAAGAGATGGTTAGAGGAAGAATCCGGGCATGCGGATAACAATCCCGGACTCGCGGAAATGTGCACGATCCAAGGAAAATGGAGTGGCCATTTTTCAAAGTTTAAATTCAAACTCCTTTGATTTAAATTCAAATGGTTCGAATACGAAGTGAGGGTCAGGAAGGTCCAAAAATGTTTGGATTTTTGGTGGAGCTCCGGAAAATGACGAAAGAATTTATGAACAAGGTTCGAGGTCAAGCAGCGAGATAACAAAGGCATGGGGAAATATGCAAGTGTGTTTTAGGTGATTCCATAAGAATGGATTATTTTATAATAGCTCCACTAATATCGGGAGGATATATTATAAAGAGAAGTCATCCTTCCCTCGATTTAAATGGATCGAAGATCCACACAAATTATTTAGTTGAGATGCAAAAGATTTATGACATGATGCAATGCACATGATGACATGACATGATGCAACACGCAAGCACATGACAACGCATCAACATCGAATAACTGCATGACACCTGGCGCATCGGTCTCGGGATGTTACAACACTCCACCACTACGAGAGGATCTCGTCCCGAGATCTAGAATGGCACCGGGGAAACAACGAAAGAGAGAAAGAGAAGAGGTAAAACTAAGTTGCTTCTTGGACAAACGAGTGAAACCAAAGAACCTTGCAAGGTTGAACAAATTTAAAGAAGAAAACAACGAAGATGGACAAAGTTGAAAACACTCCGTTAGAAAAGAGAAACAAGGAAGAACAAATTTGGACAGCACTCCGGTTGAAAAGATATACAAGACTTGATAAGGCGAAAAGAACTTGAGCAAAAAGGGCACAACACTCCGGTTAAATGGATAAGCAAGAGAAGAGCACGATCCAAGATGATGAGAGAAAAGAGCAACATTACAATGGCTCCGGAACAAAAGAATAGAAGATAGATAATTGAAATAAAGGAATGGAGAAGAAAATGCCATCTTATGCCACAAAAGAGCTTGAAAAGGCATCTTTAGGAAAAGGGTCGAACGGAGTAGTTGGAACACCAACAACGAAAAGAATAAGCTTGATATGGGCTTATGGAATACATCTCAAATTAAGAGATGAAAACCTGCCACTCACTGGAAAGAATTTGATTGGTAAGAATAAGGAGACGAGAAACTATATCAAACCGGAAAAGGATAAATGAAGAAGTTTGGATCATTTATAAGCACCATAATTAGCAACAATCCTAAGGGAAGGCTTTAGGTGAAAAACGAACCCAAGATAACTCCATTGACGAGATTGATGGATTTAACATATCTCATTTTTGACAACATGTGAATCATGAAACATGAATTCCAATTATCAAGAATGACATAATACCACCTCCAATGATACGGAAGAAACAAAGCACTCCGGATTACAATATGAAGAAAGCTTGAGCTTTTGTGAAAAAGAGACTTGATGAACATTTAGAGAATGAATTAAATCCCTTGATGAACCATCAAGTATAACCTTCATGAAGAAACTCCAGTAACAAAAGAAGAAAAGAAAGAGAAATTGAAAACACAAGGTGAATCCTTGCAATGATTAGATGGATCTCCGTGGTGAAATAATTGAAAAAGGTTGGAACTCCGGGAAAAAGAGAAGATGAAACAATTGAAATCAGGAATTTGATGAGCCTCCGGAATAGGAAATTAATCACTTGGATGAACAAGAATAAGAATTCTTTTATGCGTATCCTTCACCAATTTAATTGCTGACAAGCAATGGATTTGACATACTACTTATTCTTGTAGAAAGGATTAAGATAGGTATAGCGTCAACTTGAGAAAGTCTTCAATGAACCACCGGTAGGATTGGAACAACGAATAAATTGATAAGATAACGAAAGAAGAAGAAATCTTGAACGAACCACCGTAAGAATTGAAAAAGAACGAATAAAACATGAAGAACACCGGGAAGGATTAGCAAATGAGCGAAAAATGCTTGAGAGGATTTAGAAACAAGGAAACGAAGAGATCACGAACCGATTAGAGATCACTTGAACGAAGCACCGGTAAAATTGGGGAATGACAACTGAAAGCTGAGAATAAATACATCTGAATTGATGGACTCCGGATAATCAAACTGAAAATACTCTGAATTCCTCCGAATGGTTGAAAAGAATATCTCACAATCGCAAATAATTATGAGAGGATGGCAACAAGATAGAATCGCGGATCTTGAAGAGAATGGAGCAAGATTGAGAGAAAAATCTTCTTCGGTCTCCAAAATCTGAGAATGATGATGAGAAACACCACCATGAATTGTTGAGGCACTCCGGAATGAAGAATGTAAAAGTTGAGCCAGCGATTAAAAGAATTAGAAAGATCTTGGAGAAACACATCTGACTGAAGAGAAATCATTCTTACGTCAAACTTCGAAAAGAAATTTGAGGATAGCTCCGGGAAAATAAGAAGAGTCAGGTAAGATCCTGGGAAAAGACCTGTGGGTTAGGGCCCACTCAAAAGAAAACACTGATATAACGATTTAAAAGAGAGAAAACACCAGTTGAATTAAATGACTAGAATGAGATAACAACCTCGAAAGAGCTTGAAAGAATTACAAAAGCAGAGTGGAAACATGACTCTTCGAGATATCTTGAACACTCCGGAACAATAGAATGGCAAGAGAGAGGTGAACGATTAAGAATTGCACCGGCATGAGAAAGCCTTGAAATGAGGAAAGGGATAAGATCCACAATGTTTGAATTGAATCCACCGGAGAAGAAAACGAGTGAAGAGTGACGAACTTCAAGCTCCGTCAGAATCTTCATGAGAATCACCGAGTAAGAACATTGATGGAAAAGAATGGAGAGACTTCACATCAATAAGATGGATACTTGATAAAAACATTTGAGTCCTTAAAGAAACAAAGGGAGGGAGGGTGGGAAAAACAAAGGCAACTTGGAGATGGATGAAGCAAACACCGTTCAGAAGAAACTGATACTTGATCTTGCGGAAGTTGAAATGATCAGAATCACTACAAGAGAAACACACCGGTTGAGAAAAAGATTGACATGACAATATCGATTATCAAGAAGGGTTAGTATTCACATCGGGGTATGAGAACACCATTTGGGGAAAGGTATGGAATCAACATTTGACTTTGAAGCAACTCGAATACCACAACTCAAAACAAAACAAAGGATTGGCTTGCAAAATAAGCCGGAACAAACATATGATAGAGATTTTGTCCGAAGTTTTCGTGGTGGGGCCTACACGGGCTCGATCGTACAGCACCATCATGTACAAGGCAGTGCACATGACATACGAAGCGTCCCCGAGTCAGCATAGCCAAGGACTCTTTAAGACACAACGAGACCACTGTAATACCGACCGTGAATAGGCGAACCACTAGACGTCGAACCCCAATTTCGTATCACACATATGTCGGAAAGATATCCTAAGAGCTACTTGAATTCCCACCTATGAAACTCCCGAAATTTTCCGGTTATGCAATCAGGTGTTGGGGATACAGGGGAAGCATAATATCTCACCCAAACTAGCAAATCCTACATCCAGCTGTATCCATCCTTCAACACATAACCAAGAAACCTTCGGAAATCATCTACCTCAACCTTCGAAAAGCATCCGTTATACAAGTTATGGCGATACTCCCGAACTCCCGCCCCAGTACTGGGTGGCGTCGAGGTTATCTCACCAACGAACTGCATAAAAGAGATTTTCGATGTCGGCGTACTAAACTCAGGTATTCCAGAATTGCAACGATAAAATTATGATGACAACACCTCAGAGCTCAACTCCCCGGGACACTTCCACAAAACCCCTGACAGGAGGCACCAAGACAATGTTCTCATCATAAAACCATCGGAACGATTCCAAGATACCCGCGTGATAGTAAAATTTTTTTAGTGAAATTTGAGAAGAGAAGAGTCAAAACTCTACTTCAGGATGCCTTACGAGAGCGATGAGGAGACTGGGGAGTAAAAAATAATTCCTAAACTCTCCGATATATAATTCCTGAATGACTCAAAACATTTTTCTAGACACAACTCGGCCGCTAAAAACGATCAAGCAATGGGGCTCCTAAGGTCGGGGAAGGCACAGCAATGGGGTTACCCAGATGTTTTATGTGATAGCCTGGCTTATTAGGGATGATAGACTACTCATATTAATAAGGAATTCCTTCTTTTCCGGGAGCCCATTCGGACAGAACTCCAAAGTTAAGCGTGCTCAGCTTGGAGTAGTGTCAGGATGGGTGACCGACCGGGAAGTTGCTCCCGGGTGCGCATGAGTGAGGACAAAGTGCGCAGAAAAGACTAGTATTGATCGGTGGGGCCAGTCTAGATCCTCCAGGAGTAACGACCATCGGTGGGTGTGTCCGGGGCGTTACAAGTTGGTATCAGAGCCGACCCTCGCGGTTACACGGATGTTTGCGGACAGGTGCGCGGTCATGTTGTTCATGACGTTTGTGACCCGTCGTGGCACCCGACATGGCACATGTACCAGACTGGATGCATAGACGTATGTGCCAAGAGGGAACGTTCCTGTGGCCCGACGAGGACGTCGGTTCCTCTGAGTGGGGGTGTATGTGATAGCCTGGCTTATTAGGGATGATAGACTACTCATATCAATAAGGAATTCCTTCTTTTCCGGGAGCCCATTCGGACAGAACTCCAAAGTTAAGCATGCTTAGCTTGGAGTAGTGTCAGGATGGGTGATCGACCGGGAAGTTGCTCCCAGGTGCGCATGAGTGAGGACAAAGTGCGCAGAAAAGACTAGTATTGATCGGTGGGGCCAGTCTAGATCCCGCCAGGAGTAACAACCACCGGTGGGTGAGTCCGGGGCATTACAAGAAGGCTGGCACAGGCTTCAGTCAGTTCGCTCTTGGCGGACTGAACCTTCTGGATCACTGCACTCATAATAGTGCGGTGCTCCTCGTCGATGGAGGCGCCTTTAAGCACCTCCAGCAAATTGTCTGTTGCCTCCGGTTGGACGGAGGTCACCGACTCGGTAGGCTTGCTCCTCTTGGAAGGAGGCTGCCTACCAGAGTCCGGAACCGTTGAAGGTTCCGACGCGGTGTCCGGCTCAAGGCCGGACTCGGGGCCCTTGGGGGTTTTATCCCCTTTGCGCCTGGAGTCCGGGAGGTCGCCTTGCGGCGCCTCCAGGACCACTTGCTCCTGGCTTGGAACCTATTGGGACAGCACCTCGGCGTCGTCTGTAGGGTGGGGGGAGGTAGCGGGCGGAAGTGAATTCACGTCCGATGAATCCAGGGAGCCGCTCGACGACTCGTCGAGCCCGGCCTTGGGCGGACTGCATAGTCATATTCGGCGTAAGGAGGAGCTGTGCAAGAAAGGAACACTATGAATTGCTCTGGTGTCTGAATACTTACGATCTCGCCAGGGGCTTGGCCCTGTGCGGCCACTCCTCTTCGCCGTCGTCGGCGTTGGTGGAGTAGTCCGGAGGAGGGGTCTTCCCCTTCTTGGACCCTTCGGCCTCCCCAGTTGGGGTAGCCTTCCTTTTCTTCCCTCCCCCCGCTGGAGGGGGAGAGGTCTCTTCTTCCTCCTCCTCGACTTCATGGGAGGAGTGCGCCTTGGAGTCGTCGAATGATGAATCCGACACCTCCTGGCGCCAGGCACTCTTTCGAGTCCTCGTGGCCTTCTTCTTGGCCTTCTTCTCCGGCACCACATAGGGTGCCGGAACCAGCAGCTTCGCCAAGCGAGCGTCCACTGGCCTTCGGGCAAAGGAGCCGGACAGTTGATCTGTCCCGACGTCTCCTGCCAATCCTGTCAAAGGTAAGGGAGCTTAGATCCCGCATGGAGTCAAACTATGAAAAACTAATACCCTATAAAAGGTAAAAACAGCTTACCGCACGAGCGTGATGCTGCGTGCTGAATCCGCGATCCTCGGTAGCGGATGCGGGGGCCTCGGCGCCCTTGAAAAGCACCTTCCAGACATCTTCGTACGTCGTGTCGAAGAGCCTGCTTAGAGTTTGGTGTTGTGCCGGGTCGAACTCCCACAGGTTGAAAGCCCGTTGTTGACACGGGAGGATCCGGCGGATGAGCATAACCTGGACTACGTTGACAAGTTTGAGCTTCTTGTCCACCAGGGTTTGGACGCATGTTTGGAGTCCAGTCAGCTCTCCTTGTTTACCCCATGACAGGCCCGCGTCTTTCCAGGGGGTGAGCCACGTAGGGGGTCCGGATCGGAACTCGGGGGCTGCGACCCATTCAGGGTCGCGCGGCTCGGTGATGTAAAACCACCCCAATTGCCACCCCTTTAGGGTCTCCATGAAGGAGCCCCCGAGCCATAGGACGTTGGGCGCCTCCGCACTCCGCCTGGGTGCCGTGCACCACCTTCAGCTTGACATTGAAAGTCTTGAGACATAGGCCGAAATGGGGGCGGATGCAGAAGAAAGCCTCGCACACGACGATAAATGCCGAGATGTTGAGGACAAAGTTCGGGGCTAGATCATGGAAATCCAGGCCATAGTAGAACATGAGCCCCCGGACAAATGGGTGGAGAGGGAAGCCCAGTCCACGGAGGAATTGGGGGAGGAACACCACCCTCTCATGGGGCCTAGGGGTGGGGATGAGCTGCCCCTCTTCGGGAAGCCGGTGCGCAATGTCATTAGACAAGTATCCGGCCTTCCTCAGTTTTTTGATGTGTCCCTCCGTGACGGAGGAGACCATCCACTTGCCTCCCGCTCCGGACATGACTGGAGAAGGTTCAGGTGGGGTGTGCAGACTTGGGCGCTGGAGCTCGAGTGCGCGGAAATGGATAGGCAAAGGAGGAAGAAGGCGTGGATGAAAAGGTGTGTCCTTATCCCCTTATATGGGTGGACGCGACTATGCGTCCCCACCAGCCTGGTAAAACTCGCTTATCTCCTGTAGGGGAACGTAGAAATTTCAAAAAAAATTCCTACGCACACGCAAGATCATAGTGATGCACAGCAACAAGAGGGGAGAGTGTTGTCTACGTACCCATGCAGACCGACTGCGGAAGCGTTGACACAACATAGAGGAAGTAGTCGTACGTCTTCCCGATCCGACCGATCCAAGCACCGTTACTCCGGAACCTCCGAGTTCTTAGCACACGTACAGCTCGATGACGATCCCCGGGCTCCGATCCAGCAAAGCGTCGGGGAGGAGTTCCGTCAGCACGACGGCGTGGTGACGATCTTGATGTTCTACCGACACAGGGCTTCGCCTAAGCACTACAACGATATGATCGAGGTGGAATATGGTGGCAGGGGGCACCGCACACGGCAAAGGAACGATCTCAATGATCAACTTGTGTGTCTAGAGGTGCCCCCTGCCTTCGTATATAAAGGAGCCAGGGAGAGGGGGCACTGTTACTCCGGCACCTCCGAGTTCTTAGCACACGTACAGCTCGATGACGCTCCCCGGGCTCCGATCCAGCAAAGCTTCGGGGATGAGTTCCGTCAGCACAATGGTGTGGTGACGATGATGATGTTCTACCGACGCAGGGCTTCGCCTAAGCACTACAACGATATGATCGAGGTGGAATATGGTGGCAGGGGGCACCGCACACGGCTAAGGAACGATCACGTGGATCAACTTGTGTGTTCTAGGGTGCCCCCCTGCCCCCGTATATAAAGGAGCAAGGGGGAGGCCGGCCGGCCCTATGTGGCGCGCCAAGGGGAGGGGGAGTCCTCCTCCTACTGGGAGTAGGACTCCCCTTTCCTAATCCAATTAGGAAACCTAAGGGGGAAGGAAAGAGAGGGAGAGGGAGAGGGAAAGAGGGGCCGCGCCCCCCCTCCCTTGTCCAATTCGGACTCCCCTTGGGGGGGGTGCCGCCTCCTAGGCCGCAGCCCTCTCTCTCCCCTAAGGCCCAATAAGGCCCATTACTTCCCCGAGGGGTTCCGGTAACCCCTCCGGCACTCCGGTTTTTCTCCGAAATCACCCGGAACCCTTCCGGTGTCCGAATATAGCCGTCCAATATATCAATCTTTATGTCTCAACCATTTCGAGACTCCTCGTCATGTCCGTGATCACATCCGGGACTCCGAACTAACTTCGGTACATCAAAATGCATAAACTCATCATAACTGTCATCGTAACGTTAAGCATGCGGACCCTACGGTTCGAGAACAATGTAGACATGATTGAGACAAATCTCCGGTCAATAACCAATAGCGGGACCTGGATGCCCATATTAGCTCCTACATATTCTACGAAGATCTTTATCGGTCAGACCGCATAACAACATATGTTGTTCCCTTTGTCATCGGTATGTTACTTGCCCGAGATTCGATCGTCGGTATCCAATACCTAGTTCAATCTCGTTACCAGCAAGTCTCTTTACTCGTTCTGTAATACATCATTCTGCAATTAACTCATTAGTTGCAATGCTTGCAAGGCTTATGTGATGTGCATTACCGAGAGGGCCCAGAGATACCTCTCCGACAATCGGAGTGACAAATCCTAATCTCGAAATACGCCAACCCAACATCTACCTTTGGAAACACCTGTAGAGCTCCTTTATAATCACCCAGTTACGTTGTGACGTTTGGTAGCACACAAAGTGTTCCTCCGGTAAACGGGAGTTGCATAATCTCATAGTCATAGGAACATGCATAAGTCATGAAGAAAGCAATATCAACATATTAAACGATCTGGTGCTAAGCTAATGAAATGGGTCATGTCAATCAGATCATTCAACTAATGATGTGACCTCGTTAATCAAATAACAACACCTTGTTCATGGTTAGGAAACATAACCATCTTTGATTAACGAGCTAGTCAAGTAGAGGCATACTAGTGACAATAAGTTTGTCTATGTATTCACACATGTATTATGTTTCTGGTTAATACAATTCTAGCATGAATAATAAACATTTATCATGATATAAGGAAATAAATAATAACTTTATTATTGCCTCTAGGGCATATTTCCTTCAGTCTCCCACTTGCACTAGAGTCAATAATCTAGATTACACAGTAATGATTCTAACACCCATGGAGCCTTGGTGCTGATCATGTTTTGCTCGTGGAAGAGGCTTAGTCAACGAGTCTGCAACATTCAGATCCATATGTATCTTGCAAATCTCTATGTCTCCCACCTGGACTAGATCCCGGATGGAATTGAAGCGTCTCTTGATGTGCTTGGTCCTCTTGTGTAATCTGGATTCCTTTGCCAAGGCAATTGCACCAGTATTGTCACAAAAGATTTTCATTGGACCCGATGCACTAGGTATGACACCTAGATCGGATATGAACTCCTTCATCCAGACTCCTTCGTTCGCTGCTTCTGAAGCAGCTATGTATTCTGCTTCACATGTAGATCCCGCTACGACGCTTTGTTTAGAACTGCACCAACTGACAGCTCCACCGTTTAATGTAAACACGTATCCGGTTTGCGATTTAGAAATGTCCGGATCAGTGTCAAAGCTTGCATGAACATAACCTTTTACGGTGAACTCTTTGTCACCTCCATATACGAGAAACATATCCTTAGTCCTTTTCAGGTATTTCAGGATGTTCTTGACCGCTGTCCAGTGATCCACTCCTGGATTACTTTGGTACCTCCCTGCTAAACTTATAGCAAGGCACACATCAGGTCTGGTACACAGCATTGCATACATGATAGAGCCTATGACTGAAGCATAGGGAACATCTTTCATTTTCTCTCTATCTTCTGCAGTGGTCGGGCATTGAGTCTGACTCAACTTCACACCGTGCAACACAGGCAAGAACCCTTTCTTTGCTTGATCCATTTTGAACTTCTTCAAAATCTTGTCAAGGTATGTGCTTTGTGAAAGTCCAATTAAGCGTCTTGATCTACCTCTATAGATCTTTATGCCTAATATGTAAGCAGCTTCACCAAGGTCTTTCATTGAAAAACTCTTATTCAAGTATCCCTTTATGCTATCCAGAAATTCTATATCATTTCCAATCAGCAATATGTCATCCACATATAATATCAGAAATGCTACAGAGCTCCCACTCACTTTTTGTAAATACAGGCTTCTCTGAAAGTCTGTATAAAACCAAATGCTTTGATCACACTATCAAAGCGTTTATTCCAACTCCGAGAGGCTTGCACCAGTCCATAAATGGATCGCTAGAGCTTGCACACTTTGTTAGCTCCCTTTGGATCGACAAAACCTTCTGGTTGCATCATATACAACTCTTCTTCCAGAAATCCATTCAGGAATGCAGTTTTGACATCCATCTGCCAAATTTCATAATCATAAAATGCGGCAATTACTAACATGATTCGGACAGACTTAAGCATCGCTACGGGTGAGAAGGTCTCATCGTAGTCAACCCCTTCAACTTGTCGAAAACCTTTTGCGACAAGTCGAGCTTTGTAGACAGTAACATTACCATCAGCGTCAGTCTTCTTCTTGAAGATCCATTTATTCTCAATTGCTTGCCGATCATCGGGCAAGTCAACCAAAGTCCATACTTTGTTCTCATACATGGATCCCATCTCAGATTTCATGGCTTCAAGCCACTTTGCGGAATCTGGGCTCATCATCGCTTCTTCATAGTTCGTAGGTTCATCATGATCTAGCAGCATGATTTCCAGAACAGGATTACCGTACCACTCTGGTGCGGATCTCGCTCTGGTTGATCTACGAGGTTCAGTAGTATCTTGTCCTGAAGTTTCATGATCATCATCATTAGCTTCCTCACTAATTGGTATAGGTGTCACAGAAACAGTTTTCTGTGATGTACTACTTTCCAATAAGGGAGCAGGTACAGTTACCTCGTCAAGTTCTACTTTCCTCCCACTCACTTCTTTCGAGAGAAACTCCTTCTCTAGAAAGAATCCATTCTTAGCAACGAATGTCTTGCCTTCGGATCTGTGATAGAAGGTGTACCCAACAGTCTCCTTTGGGTATCCTATGAAGACACATTTCTCCGATTTGGGTTCGAGCTTATCAGGTTGAAGCTTTTTCACATAAGCATCGCAGCCCCAAACTTTAAGAAATGACAACTTTGGTTTCTTGCCAAACCATAGTTCATAAGGTGTCATCTCAACGGATTTTGATGGTGCCCTATTTAACGTGAATGCGGTCGTCTCTAAAGCATAACCCCAAAACGATAGCGGTAAATCAGTAAGAGACATCATAGATCGCACCATATCTAGTAAAGTACGATTATGACGTTCGGACACACCATTATGCTGTGGTGTTCCGGGTGGCGTGAGTTGCGAAACTATTCCACAATTTTTCAAATGTACACCAAACTCGTAACTCAAATATTCTCCTCCACGATCAGATCGTAGAAACTTTATTTTCTTGTTACGATGATTTTCAACTTCACTCTGAAATTCTTTGAACTTTTCAAATGTTTCAGACTTATGTTTCATTAAGTAGATATACCCATATCTGCTTAAGTCATCTGTGAAGGTGAGAAAATAACGATATCCGCCATGAGCCTCAATATTCATCGGACCACATACATCGGTATGTATGATTTCCAGCAAATCTGTTGCTCTCTCCATAGTACCGGAGAACGGTGTTTTAGTCATCTTGCCCATGAGGCACGGTTCGCAAGTACCAAGTGATTCATAATCAAGTGGTTCCAAAAGTCCATCAGTATGGAGTTTCTTCATGCCCTTTATACCGATATGACCTAAACGGCAGTGCCACAAATAAGTTGCACTGTCATTATTAACTCTGCATCTTTTGGCTTCAACATTATGAATATGTGTGTTACTACTATCGAGATTCATCAAAAATAGACCACTTCTCAAAGGTGCATGACCATAAAAGATATTACTCATATAAATAGAACAACCATTATTCTCTGATTTAAATGAATAACCATCTCGCATCAAACAAGATCCATATATAATGTTCATGCTTAACGCTGGCACCAAATAACAATTATTCAGATCTAATATTAATCCCGAAGGTAGATGTAGAGGTAGCGTGCCGACCGCGATCACATCGACTTTGGAACCGTTTCCCACGCGCATCGTCACCTCGTCCTTTGCCAGTGTTCGCTTAATCCGTAGTCCCTATTTCGAGTTGCAAATATTAGCAACAGAACCAGTATCAAATACCCAGGTGCTACTGCGAGCTCTAGTATGGTACACATCAATAACATGTATATCACATATACCTTTGTTCACCTTGCCATCCTTCTTATCCGCCAAATACTTGGGGCAGTTCCGCTTCCAGTGACCAGTCTGCTTGCAGTAGAAGTACTCAGTTTCAGGCTTAGGTACAGACTTGGGTTTCTTCTCTTGAGCAGCAACTTGCTTGCCGTTCTTCTTGAAGTCCCCCTTCTTCTTCCCTTTACCCTTTTTCTTGAAACTAGTGGTCTTGCTGACCATCAACACTTGATGCTCCTTTTTGATTTCTACCTCCGCAGCTTTCAGCATTGCGAAGAGCTCGGGAATAGTCTTGTTCACCCCTTGCATATTATAGTTCATCACAAAGCTCTTGTAGCTTGGTGGCAGTGATTGGAGAATTCTGTCAATGATGCAATCATCTGGAAGATTAACTCCCATCTAAATCAAGTGATTATTATACCCAGACATTTTGAGTATATGCTCACTGACAGAACTGTTCTCCTCCATCTTGCAGCTATAGAACTTATTGGAGACTTCATATCTCTCAATCCGGGCATTTGCTTGAAATATTAACTTCAACTCCTGGAACATCTCATATGCTCCATGACGTTCAAAACGTCGTTGAAGTCCCGATTCTAAGCCGTAAAGCATGGCACACTGAACTATCGAGTAGTCATCAGCTTTGCTCTACCAGACGTTCATAACATCTGGTGTTGCTCCAGCAGCAGGCCTGGCTCCCAGCGGTGCTTCCAGGACGTAATTCTTCTGAGAAGCAATGAGGATAATCCTCAAGTTACGGACCTAGTCCGTGTAATTGCTACCATCATCTTTCAACTTCGCTTTCTCAAGGAACGCATTAAAATTCAACGGAACAACAGCACGAGCCATCTATCTACAATCAACATAAACAAGCAAGATACTATCAGGTACTAAGTTCATGATAAGTTTAAGTTCAATTAATCAAATTACTTAAGAACTCCCACTTAGATAGACATCCCTCTAATCCTCTAAGTGATCACGTGATCCAAATCAACTAAACCATAACCGATCATCACGTGAGATGGAGTAGTTTTCAATGGTGAACATCGCTATGTTGATCATATCTACTATATGATTCACGCTCGACCTTTCGGTCTCCGTGTTCCGAGGCCATATCTGCATATGCTAGGCTCGTCAAGTTTAACCTGAGTATTCTGCGTGTGCAAAAACTGGCTTGCACCCGTTGTAGATGGACGTAGAGCATATCACACCCGATCATCACGTGGTGTCTGGGCACGACAAACTTTGGCAACGGTGCATACTCAGGGAGAACACTTCTTGATAATTTAGTGAGAGATCATCTTATAATGCTACCATCAATCAAAGCAAGATAAGATGCATAAAAAGATAAACATCACATGCAATCAATATAAGTGATATGATATGGCCATCATCATCTTGTGCTTGTGATCTCCATCTTCGAAGCACCGTCATGATCACCATCGTCACCGGCGCGACACCTTGATCTCCATCGTAGCATCGTTGTCGTCTCGCCAATCTTATGGTTCCACGACTATCGCTACCGCTTAGTGATAAAGTAAAGCATTACATCGCGATTGCATTGCATACAATAAAGCGACAACCATATGGCTCCTGCCAGTTGCCGATAACTCGGTTACAAAACATGATCATCTCATACAATAAAAGTTAGCATCATGTCTTGGCCATATCACATCACAGCATGCCCTGCAAAAACAAGTTAGACGTCCTCTACTTTGTTTTTGCAAGTTTTACGTGGCTGCTATGGGCTTAAGTAAGAACCAATCTCACCTACGCATCAAAACCACAACGATAGTTTGTCAAATAGACTCCATTTTAACCTTCGCAAGGACCGGGCGTAGCCACACTTGGTTCAACTAAAGTTGGAGAAACAGTCACCCGCAAGCCACCTTTGTGCAAAGCATGTCGGGAGAACCGGTCTCGCGTAAGCGTACGCGTAATGTCGGTCCGGGCTGCTTCATCCAACAATACCGCCGAACCAAAGTATGACATGCTGGTAGGCAGTATGACTTATATCGCCCACAACTCACTTGTGTTCTACTCGTGCATATAACATCAAACCATAAAACCTAGGCTCGGATGCCACTGTTGGGGAACGTAGAAATTTCAAAAAAATCCTACACACACGCAAGATCATGGTGATGCACAGCAACGAGAGGGGAGAGTGTTGTCAACGTACCCACGCAGACCGACTGCGGAAGCATTGACACAACATAGAGGAAGTAGTCGTACGTCTTCCCGATCCGACCGATCCAAGCACCGTTACTCCGGCACCTCCGAGTTCTTAGCACACATACAGCTCGATGACGCTCCCCGGGCTCCGATCCAGCAAAGCTTCGGGGATGAGTTCCGTCAGCACAACGGCGTGGTGACGATGATGATGTTCTACCTACACAGGGCTTCGCCTAAGCACTACAATGATATGATCGAGGTGGAATATGGTGGAAGGGGGCACCGCACACGGCTAAGGAACGATCACATGGATCAACTTGTGTGTTCTAGGGTGCCCCCTGCCCCCGTATATAAAGGAGCAAGGGGGAGGCCGGCCGGCCCTATGTGGCGCGCCAAGGGGAGGGGGAGTCATCCTCCTAGTGGTGGGAGTAGGACTCCCCTTTCCTAATCCAATTAGGAAACCTAAGGGGGAAGGAAAGAGAGGGAGAGGGAGAGGGAAAGAGGGGCCGCGCCCCCCTCCCTAGTCCAATTCAGACTCCCCTTGGGGGGGGGCGCCGCCTCCTAGGCCGCAGCCCTCTCTCTCCCCTAAGGCCCAATAAGGCCCATTACTTCCCAAGGGGGTTCCGGTAACCCCTCCGGTACTCCGGTTTTTCTCCGAAATCACCCGGAACCCTTCCGGTGTCCGAATATAGCCGTCCAATATATCAATCTTTATGTCTCAACCATTTCGAGACTCCTCGTCATGTCCCTGATCACATCTGGGACTCTGAACTAACTTCGGTACATCAAAATGCATAAACTCATAATAACTGTCATCGTAACGTTAAGTGTGCGGACCCTACGGTTCGAGAACAATGTAGACATGACTGAGACAAATCTCCGGTCAATAACCAATAGCGGGACCTGGATGCCCATATTAGCTCCTACATATTCTATGAAGATCTTTATCGGTCAGACCGCATAACAACATACGTTGTTCCCTTTGTCATCGGTATGTTACTTGCCCGAGATTCGATCGTCGGTATCCAATACCTAGTTCAATCTCATTACCGGCAAGTCTCTTTACTCGTTCTGTAATACATCATTCCGCAACTAACTCATTAGTTGCAATGCTTGCAAGGCTTATGTGGTGTGCATTACCAAGAGGGCCCAGATATACCTCTCCGACAATCAGAGTGACAAATCCTAATATCGAAATACGCCAACCCAACATCTACCTTTGGAAACACCTGTAGAGCTCCTTTATAATCACCTAGTTACGTTGTGACGTTTGGTAGCACACAACGTGTTCCTCCGGTAAACGGGAGTTGCATAATCTCATAGTCATGGGAACATGTATAAGTCATGAAGAAAGCAATAGCAACATACTAAACGATTTGGTGCTAAGCTAATGAAATGGGTCATGTCAATCAGATCATTCAACTAATGATGTGACCTCGTTAATCAAATAACAACACCTTGTTCATGGTTAGGAAACATAACCATCTTTGATTAACGAGCTAGTCAAGTAGAGGCATACTAGTGGTAATAAGTTTGTCTATGTATTCACACATGTATTATGTTTCCGGTTAATACAATTCTAGCATGAATAATAAACATTTATCTTGATATAAGGAAATAAATAATAACTTTATTATTGCCTCTAGGGCATATTTCCTTCATCTCCCAAGCGCCATAATCAATGGCGCGGTTGGGTTACCCACGCCCGTATTGATGAGAATCCCGGAATAAGGGGACACGATCTCTGCTTTGACAAGACATGCCAAGGAAACTGCCTCGCTAAATGCGCTGAGGTGGGACAGTAAAACAATTCGAATAAAGACTTGGCCCTGGTGTGATGTCATGCTACGGAATACGTCAGCAGATTAGATTTGTGTAAATATTATTCTCTCTATGGCAATATGTGGAAACTTATTTTGCAGAGCCAGACACTACCTTTGTGTTCAAAATCTTCTATGAAGTATTTGGAGGAGGAACCCGCCTTGCAATGCCGAAGACAATCTGCGTGCCGGACTCATCGTCATTGAAGCCTGGTTCAGGGGCTACTGAGGGAGTCCTGGATTAGGGGGTGTCCGGATAGCCGGACTATACCTTCGGACGGACTCCTGGACTATGAAGATACATGATTGAAGACTTCGTCCCGTGCCCGAAAGGGACTTTCCTTGGCGTGGAAGGCAAGCTTGGCGATACGGATATGTAGATCTCCTACCATTGTAATCGACTCTATGTAACCCTAGCCCTCTCTGGTGTCTATATAAACCGGAGGGTTTTAGTCCATAGGACGAACAACAATCATACTATAGGCTAGCTTCTAGGGTTTAGCCTCTTTGATCTCGCGGTAGATCTACTCTTGTACTACCCATATCATCAATATTAATCAAGCAGGACGTAGGGTTTTACCTCCATCAAGAGGGCCCGAACCTGGGTAAAACATTGTGTCCCCTGCCTCCTGTTACCATCCGCCTAGACGCATAGTTCGGGACCCCCTACCCGAGATCCGCCGGTTTTGACACCGACAAGGGGCCTTATAGTCCGGATGTGGCCTGGCGATGCCCTTCCCAATAGCTACTTCGGCCTGGTGAGGCGGCTTGTGGATGCCTGCCCACGGCTGGAAGTCATCAAGCGGTTCGTCTGCATCGAAGGTGCACGCCGGGCTTTTGCCCGTGCGAAAGTGCACTGGGCCAAGATGGACGCCGAGAAGCTGGTGAAGGAGGGGCCGCCGCAGGGCAAGGAGCATCGCCACCCCCAGATGTATTATGAGGGTGTCCTAAAGGGTGCCCGTCTTGTAGCGGACGAGTGTGCGAAAGATGTAATATTTGAATGAACTTGCTCGTGTGATCCTATGTTATGAAAACGTGTTCATATGCGTTGTTTGGCTGTTTAAAATATTACCTTATGTTTGGTTGTTTATCAAATCTGAGAGATGGCTAGTCGTCGGCTTCTGCCCCCATGCCATGAGTGCTGGGGTGTTCGGGATAAACCTGAGCACTCTTGTTCCCATTTTTGGGTCCTTCGCGGGAGGTGCTCAGAATTCTATAATTTTAAATTTTGGCGAAGCCCCTAGTATTCGGAAGGCCGAATTCAGGGTGCTATACACGCCTTAAGCCGGACAAAAGCCGACTCCTCGCTCTAAGCGGCATAAGTCTTTAGGGACTCGAAACCTCTTGAACAGTGACCAGTCTCTTGCCTTATCATGACAGTCAGTTTTAGCTTTCTCTACTGAGGTGCTTAGCCCAGCGGAATTGGGGCACAATTGCAGTAGTTCTCCCAGTGCTACCTTAGCCGATATAGCAGAACGTAAGGTACCAAAACATGGGAGCCGGGCAAACCCAACTATTGACCCAAGACATGATTCGGAACTGATGCATATAATGCTATAAGTTCGGGGTGCCGCACTGTCGAAAGTGTTCGGACCTCACGCCGTAATATGGGGTATGCTTAGGCCCCTAGCGTACTGGCCGTACCAGAGTGTATGGGTGCTGGATGTCATGAATGAAAATATACATATATATAAAAAGAAGAATAGGGAATGCAATAATAGTCTACTGCTATGCATTGTTTATTCAAAAAGGTGTGTTAAAGCAGAATGATACAAGTAGTGCGATAAGCAAAAAGTAGGACTATTTGACATGTCCCCTTCAAGGGCGAGCTGAGGAATGGTATTAAAGCAAGTATTTCACTCGTTATCGTAATCCACCTGGGAGTTCTGTGGTGCGACATAGCTTACTGCCTCCTTGGTTGCTACATCATGTGTCCGGCAATCATACTGCCGGACAGGGTTTCCAGAGATTAAAGTTCTGAAAGAGAAAAATAACAAAGCGGGAAGCCCCCAGTGCGGTTGAGCCGCGTCTTGGGGCGTGCCGTAGTCGTGCCCCCTCCCCACCTGTGCCCATGGTATTTTCAATGCGTAATTATGTATGCGTGGCACAGATTTCGCCATTTGGCTGGTACTGGGGTGGGGGCACATTGCTATGCGAGCTCGGAACGTGCCAGGAGGTCTTGTTGCCGATTACTCCGGGCGCGCTTGAAGATGTCCGGGTCTTGGATCGCCAAACTGGTGGAGTGCCTTAAGAGGCTGCTTTGCGCTTCTGCTGCGAGGGCCGCAGTGTGCTCCTCCGTACGGAGAGAGTGCTCTGTGTTTCCATTAACTATGATGACCCCCCGAGGTCCTGGCATCTTGAGCTTAAGGTATGCATAATGCGGTACCGCATTGAATCTCGCAAATGCGGTTCGCCGGAGCAGTGCATGATAGCCACTATGGAACGGGACTATATCAAAGATTAACTCCTCGCTTCGGAAGTTATCCGGGGATCCGAAGACCACTTCCAGTGTGACTGAGCCTGTGCAATGGGCCTCTACACCTGGTATGATGCCTTTGAAGGTCGCTTTTGTGGGTTTGATCCTTGAGGGGTCTATACCCATTTTGCGCACTGTGTCCTGATAAAGTAGGTTCAGGCTGCTGCCGCCATCCATAAGGACTCGAGTGAGGTGAAAGTCGTCAATGATTGGGTCTAGGACTAGTGCGGCGAATCCTCCATGACGGATACTAGTGGGGTGGTCCCTGCGATCGAAGGTGATCGGACAAGAGGGGCCATGGGTTGAACTTTGGGGCGACTGGCTCCAACGCATATACGTCCCTTAGCGCACGCTTCCGCTCCCTCTTGGGGATGTGGGTTGCGTATATCATGATCACCGTCCGCACTTGTGGGTGGAACCTCTTCTGTCCTCCGGTGTTCGGCTGCCGGTGCTCCTCCTCGTCATCGCTATGTGACCCCTTATCTTTGTTTTCAGCATTTAACTTGCTGGCCTGCTTGAACACCCAACAATCCCTGTTGGTGTGATTGGCTGGCTTGTCGGGGGTGCCGTGTATTTGACACGAGCGGTCGAGTATACGGTCTAAACTGGACGGGCCCGGAGTGCTTCTTTTGAATGGCTTTTTCCGCTGATCGGGTTTAGAGCCTTTGAATCCGGCATTGACTGTCGTATCCTCGGTATTGTCGTTGTTAATGTGGCGCTTGTGTTTGTTGCGACGTGACCTGCCATTGTCATCCTTGGTATTTGAAGTACCATGGTTCTTTGATATGTTATTGCTGCGAGCCAGCTAGTTGTCTTCTCTCGCACAAAATGTGATGGCCTGGCTTATCAGGGATGATAGACTACTCATATCAATAAGGAATTCCTTCTTATCCGGGAGCCCATTCGGACAAAACTCCAAAGTTAAGCGCGCTCAGCTTGGAGTAGTGTCAGGATGGGTGACCGACCGGGAAGTTTCTCCCGGGTGCGCACGAGTGAGGACAAAGTGCACAGAAAGGACTAGTATTGATCTGTGAGGCCAGTCTAGATCCCGCAAGGAATAACGACCACCGGCGAGTGTGTCTGGGGCGTTACAAGTTGGTATCAGAGCCGACCCTCGCGGTTACACGGATGTTTGTGGACAGGTGCGCGGTCATGTTGTTCATAACGTTCGTGACTCGTCGTGGCACACGGCATGGTACATGTACCGAACTGGATGCACAGACGTATGTGCCAAGAGGGAACGTTCCTGTGGCCCGACGTGGACGTCGGTTCCTCTGAGTGGGGGTGTATGTGATAGCCTGGCTTATCAGGGATGATAGACTACTCATATCAATAAGGAATTTTTTCTTTTCCGGGAGCCCATTCGGACAGAACTCCAAAGTTAAGCATGCTCAGCTTGGAGTAGTGTCAGGATGGGTGACCGACCGGGAAGTTGCTCTCAGGTACGCACGAGTGAGGACAAAGTGCACAGAAAAGACTAGTATTGATCTATGGGGCCAGTCTAGATCCCGCCAGGAGTAACGACCACTGGCGGGTGTGTCTGGGGCGTTACACAAAAGCGGGTCATGAGTGTCGTGAGGGCTGCCATAGATTTCGGCTTTTCCTGGCCAAGGTGCCGGGCGAGCCACTCGTCACGGATATTGTGCTTAAAAGCTGCTATGGCCTCTGTATCCGGACAATCGACGATTTGATTTTTCTTTATTAGGAACCGGCGTCTGGTGGCCGCACATAAGCGCCCTAGAAGTTGTCGAGGAATGCGGATTCTAGATCTTCCCAACAGCCAATGGACTCTGCTGGCAAGTTGTTGAGCCAATGCCGAGCTGGTCCTTTGAGCTTGAGCGGGAGGTATTTGATGGCATGTAGATCATCACCCCGGGCCATGTGGATGTGCAGGAGGAAATCCTCGATCCATACAGCAGGATCTGTCGTGCCGTCGTATGATTCTATATTTACGGGTTTGAAATCCTCTGGGATTTGATGATCCATTACTTCGTCTGTGAAGCATAGGGGGTGTGCGGCACCTCTGTACTGGGCTATATCGCGACACGGCTCAAATGAGTCTTGCCCGCCGTGTTCGGCCCGGCCGGACTTACTTTTACTGTATCCGGCGTGACGGTTATCGTCTCGCATAGTGGCGCGCCCTCGTGAAACGTAGATCGATCTTGCATGTTTTGCTTTGTCCTCCAATACGTCTCGTAGGTCTAGCGTATTTCCCCATGCCTTGACATTTTTATTTGAGTGGCATCGGAGTGCGGGCTGAGCTTTTGGCTGGAATGCCTCTCGATAGCGGCCACGAGGTGGCCGGTCAGCCGCATCATATGCTGGAGATGTATGTTTGAGTGCTTCCTCCTCCAGTCGGGGTAGCAACCTACACTTCGGGTAACTCTTGGAGGGGCGTTCGAGTTTATATTCCTCGGCCGCAAGGACTTCGGTCCATCTGTCAGCTAGCAAATCTTGATCAGCTTGAAGCTGCTGTTGCTTTTTCTTAAGGCTATTTGCCGTGGCTATAAGCTGGCGCTTGAAGCGCTCTTGTTCGACGGGATCCTCAGGCACGACAAATTCGTCATTGTCGAGGCTTGCCTCGTCTTCGGAGGGAGGCATGTAATTATCATCCTCCGCCTCTCCATCTGCCACTCTCTCGGGAGGGCTGGCTTCTCCATCCTCCTGCCCTAAATCTTGCTGTAGGGGATTGTTGTCGACTTCGGCACTTTCCGGAGTGGTATTATCTCCTGTGTCGGTGTCACCACTTTTGCTTTGGCGAGACTTAGAGCGGCACCGCTGACGTCGGCGCTTGGGTTGCTTCTTGGAGGGGTCATCCTCCGCTGTCTCGTCGCCATTGCCTTCTTTGGGTGTGTCCACCATGTATATATCATACGATGAGGTGGTTGTCTAGTGCCCCGTGGGCAGTGGTTCCTTTTCGTCTCCCGCATCGTCGTCCATACCGTCGATGTCTTCGGAGTCGAAGTTGAGCATGTCGGTTAAGTCGTCGATAGTGGCTACTAAGTGGGTGGTGGGTGGGTGGCGAATTTCTTTGTCGTCCGTATCCCAATCCTGCCGGACATAGTTCGGCCAGGATTCTCCTGACAAGGAGAGAGACCTTAATGAGTTCAGTATGTCACCGAAGGGCGAGTGCTGAAAAATATCCGCGGAGGTAAACTCCATGATCAGCGCCCAATCGGATTCGATAGGCACGGGCGCAGGCGGTTCGGAGTCCGTGGCTGGGGAGGAATCCGGTAGTTTGGCGTCACGGCTCCCGTGAAGGGTAAGGTCGATACTCGGCACGATCGCCGATGAGAGTGCGGCCTCTGTGGCAAGGTCTATCCACCCGTCCATGGATGGCGCAACTGGCTCCGAATTGAGGGTCGGAGTAGTTGCCGGCGCGATCTCCTGGACATTGTCCGATGACAGAGCTAAATCATGCTCATCGTGACCGTGTGGCGCACTAAGCGGGGGCTCGATTCCATCGAAGATCAAGTCTTCGCGGGTATCGGCCATGTAGTTTAAGCTTCCAAACCTGACTTGATGGCCAGGGGCGTAACTCTCGATCTGCTCTAGATGGCCAAGCGAGTTGGCCCGCAGAGTGAAGCCGTCGAATACAAAGATCCGTCCGGGGAGAAAAGTCTCACCCTGGACTGCATCACTATCGATGATCGAAGGAGCCATCAAGCCTAATGGCGATGACACAGAGGAACTCTCAATGAAAGCACCAATGTCGGTGTCAAAACCGGCGGATCTCGGGTACGGGGTCCCGAACTATGCGTCTAAGGCGGATGGTAACAGGAGGCAGGGGACATGATGTTTTACCCAGGTTCGGGCCCTCTTGATGGAGGTAAAACCCTATGTCCTGCTTGATTATTCTTGATAATATGAGTAGTACAAAAGTTGATCTACCACGAGATCGGAGAGGCTAAACCCTAGAAGCTAGCCTATGGTATGATTGTATGTTGTCCTACGGACTAAAACCCTCCGGTTTATATAGACACCGGAGGGGGCTAGGGTTACACAAGGTCGGTTACAAAGGAGGAGATATACATATCCGTATTGCCTAGCTTGCCTTCCACGCCAAGGAGAGTCCCATCCGGACACGGGACGAAGCCTTCAATCTTGTATCTTCATAGTCCAATAGTCCGGCCAAAGGATATAGTACGGCTGTCCGGAGACCCCCTAATCTAGGACTCCCTCACCGGCAGTGGCGGGGCATCTACCTCGGCGGGACTCCAGCGAGATTCGTCGGCTCCGGCGGGGTCCTGTGGGGCGGCGGGCTGCTCGGGCGGTGGCGGGGCGGCAACGGCAGGCGGCGGCGGCGCTAGGCGGCAACGGCGATGGCGGCGCTAGGCGGCGGGGTTTGGCGGGGCGGCTCGGGCGGTGGTGGCGGGGGTCGGTGGCGCGGTATTTAAGAGGAGGGGGCGGCTGCTGGCTTGGGGGAGGGGCCGTCTCGGGAGGCGTGCTCCTCCCAGACTCGGGCAGCGGCGGTGGCTTCGCTCGGGACTCTGGTCCTGAGCCGGTGCGGGAGACGGCGGCGGTGCAGGCTTGGCCCGGCTCGGCTGGGCCTTCGGCTCAGTCGGGCGCGCGGATAGTTTTTTAAATAACGTGCCGCCGAAAATAAATCCTAGAAAGATAAATAAAAATCTAAAAATGCCAAAACAAATTTTCATCGTCTAAATAAAATATTTAGAACAAGATAAACATTTTCTTGGTCCTAAAATGCAATTTTGAAAACGTGCAATTTTTCCAATTCAAATAAAATTGCAATAAAATCCAAATAAAATATTTGTTTGGTTTTTAATATTTTTCCTCTAATATTTCATCTGTTTTGGAGAAGTCATTTTATCTCCTCTCATAAGGAAGGGAAAATAATTAAAACCAAATGATCCTCCTTTCAAAATTTGAGAAAACTCAAATATGAAAAAATAACAAAATCCCCAACTCTCTCCGTGGGTCCTTGAGTTGTGTAGAATTTCTAGGATCAAGCCAAAATGCAATAAAATATGATATGCAATGATGATCTAATGTATAACATTCCAAATTGAAAATTTGGGATGTTACAAACCTACCCCTCTTAAGATGAATCTCGCCCTCGAGATTCGGGTTGGCTAGAAAATAGGTGAGAGTGATCCCTCCGTAGGTCTTCTTCTCGCTCCCAGGTGGCTTCATCTTCGGTATGGTGACTCCACTGAACCTTGCAGAACTTGATTACTTTGTTACATGTGAAACGGCTGGAAAAATCAAGAATCTTAACTGGCTTCTCCTCATAGGTCAAATCACAATCCAATTGTATCGCTTCCAGCGGTACTGTATCTCTCAGAGGAATGCCAGCCATCTCTGCGTGGCACTTCTTCAACTGAGAAACGTGGAACACATCGTGAACTCCTGAGAATCCCTCGGGCAATTCCAACTTGTAAGCAACTTCTCCCATACGTTCCAAAACTCTATATGGTCCCACAAAACGTGGTGCTAATTTTCCCTTAACTCCAAAGCGCTTCACTCCTTGAAGTGGGGATACCCGAAGATACACTCTGTCTCCAACTTCGTAAACTGTCACCTTGCGTTTAGAATTCGCATAACTCTTCTGCCTGGATTGGGCTACCTTGAGTGTATCACGAATCAGTTTAATCTTCTCTTCAGACTTTTTAATCAAATATGGTCCAAACAACTGTCGGTCTCCAACTTTGTCCCTCAGCAACGGTGTTCTGCAGCTCCTTCCGTACAAGGCTTCGAAAGGGGCCATCTTCAAACTGGCTTGATAACTGTTGTTATAAGAGAACTCTGCATAAGGAAAATTATCGTTCCAACTATATCCATAGTTTAGCGCACAAGCTCTCAACATGTCCTCCAAAATCTGATTTACTCTCTCAGTCTGTCCATCTGTCTGCGGGTGAAAAGCTATACTGAACTCTAGCCTGGTTCCCAAAGTTTCACGCAACTGATTCCAAAACTTTGAAGTAAACTGGGTTCCTCTATCTGATACAATGGTCCTCGAAACTCCATGCAGACATACGATCCTGGTCATGTATATCTTTGCCAACTTAGCACTGGTGTAAGTGGTCTTTACTGGGATGAAATGAGCTACTTTTGTCAAACGATCGACTACAACCCATATCTAGTCATAGCCTGAACGAGTCCTGGGTAATCCCGTGATAAAATCCATGCCTAGCTTATCCCACTTCCATTCGGGTATTGGCAATGGTTGTAGCAATCCTGCTGGCTTCTGATGCTCTGCCTTTACTCCATGACATACATCACAAACTGCTACATACTCTGCAATATCCTTCTTCATTCCGGTCCACCAGAAACTGTCCTTCAAATCCAGATACATCTTGGTATTTCCTGGGTGAATCGAATATGGCGAATCATGGGCCTCTTGCAGAATCAACTTCCCGATCTCCTGATCATTGGGCACATATACGCAGTCCTCAAACCATAAGGTATCGTGCTCATCCTCATGAAATCCTTTAGCCTTCCCTTTGCTCATTCTTTCATTTATCTCGGCAATCTCCTTGTCCGTCTTCTGAGCTTCTCTGATCTTATCGATCAAAGTAGACTGAATTTCCAATGCTGCTACATAACCTCTTGGAACTATTTCCAAACATAGCTCGCGAAGATCCTCGGCTAACTCCTTGGGTAACTCTCCGGTCATGAGTGCATTGACATGACTTTTGCGGCTCAACGCATCGGCTACTACGTTAGACTTTCTGGGATGATAATGTAATCTCATATCATAATCCTTAATGAGCTCCACCCATCTCCTCTGCCTGAGATTCAGCTCCTTCTGCGTGAAGATATACTTCAAACTCTTGTGATCCGTGTATACCTCACAATGGTTTCCGATGAGAAAATGTCTCCATGTCTTCACCGCATGCACTACGACTGCTAACTCCAAATCATGTGTAGCATAGTTTAACTCATGGGGTTTAAGCTGTCGTGAGGCATATGAAACAACTCTTCCCTCCTGCATAAGTACGGCTCCAAGTACTCGATGAGAAGCGTCGCAATACACTTCATAATCCTTGCGTTGATCTGGCACAATCAACACTGGTGATGTAACCAAGCGTCTCTTAAACTCCTAAAAACCGGCCTCACATTCCTCAACCCATTTGAATTTGGTGTCCTTCTTCAACAACTCCGTCATGGGCTTTGCAATCTTTGAGAAATTTTCAATGAACCTCCGGTAGTATCCTGTGAGTCCAAGAAAACTCCGGATCTCTCCAACTGTCGTGGGTGACTCCCAATTTGTCACAGTGACAACCTATGTGGGGTCTACCGCTATTCCTTCTCCGGATATAACATGTCCAAGAAATCCAACTTCCTTCAACCAAAACTCACACTTGCTGAAATTGGCGTATAGCTGATGTTCTCTGAGCTTCCCAAGTACTAAACGCAAATATTCCTTATGCTCTTCTTCATTCTTCGAGTAGACCAAAATATCATCAATGAACACCACAACGAACTTATCCAAAAACTCCATAAACACCTTGTTCATCATGTTCATAAAATAGGCAGGTGCGTTAGTCAGGCCAAATGACATAACGGTATACTCATATAGCCCATACCTTGTGGTAAAAGTTGTCTTAGGTATATCCTGCTCTTGAATCTTCAGCTGGTGATATCCTGATCGTGGATCGATATTGGAAAACACCTTAGCTCCTTGAAGCTGATCAAAAAAATCATTGATCATCAGAAGTGGGTACTTGTTCTTGATCGTTACTTCATTTAATCCATGATAATCAACAACCATCCTTAACGATCCATCCTTCTTCTCCACTAGAAGTACTGGTGATCCCCAAGGTGACGAACTTGGGCGAAAATAATCTTGATCTAGTAACATCCTTAATCTGCTTCTTAATTTCCTCCAAACCTTGTGCGGGCATTCTGTACGGTCTCTTAGATATGGGCCCTGTGCCTGGCAAAAGCTCAATCAAAAACTCAATGTCTCTATCCGGTGGCATGCCTGGTAACTCTTCTGGAAATACATCCGGAAAATCCTTCACCACTGGTACTTCCTCCTGTACAACTCCAGATAAGGAATTTACTTGTGTCCTATTCGAAACATGTCGGGATACATACTTGATCCTTCTTCCTTCTGGGGTGGTGAGCAAAATCGACTTACTGGCGTAGTCAATGTTCCCTCCATACTTCGATAACCAATCCATGCCTAATATCACATCCAATCCTTTTGACTCCAATACTATTAGGTCTGAGGGAAACAAGTAGTTACCAATCCTTAATGGTAACCGATCACACCATAGGCTGGCCATATACTCTGCTCCTGGTGAGGTTACTAACATGGGTGACCTAAGGGCTTGTGTTGGCAGTTTAAACTTATCCATGAATCCCCTTGATATGTATGAATGCGATGCACCAGTATCAAAAAGTACGACTGCAGTAAATGACTTAACCAAAAACTTACCTATTACTGCATCGGGCTAGGCTTCAACCTCCTCCACGTTAACGTGGTTCACTTGTCCCCTGGTGAAAGGGTTGGGCTTCTTCCCAAAGCTTCCATTGCCGTTTCCATTCTTAGCTTCAGGACATTCATTGGCGTAATGTCCAGTCTTCTGGCACTTGTAGCAAGTAACGTGGCTTAGGTCTGTCTTGGCGGGTGTTGCCGGGTTGGAACGGTTCTGTCCGCTGCTTCCTCCATTACCATTCCCGTTCCTGGGGCCACTATGGTTGTGCGAACTTCCTCCATTATGAGTGTGGCCTCCATGGTTATGCACAAGTCCTCCCGAGTTCGGGGTCAAACGGGGTCTCGGTTGGGCTCCAGAATTATACTTCCCTTGTCCATACTTCCTCTTGCGGTTGTCAATCTGCTGCTGCTTCCCTTCAAGCATGAGGGCTCTATCCACCAACTCCTGGAAGTTATTGAAATTTTCCACCATCAACTGCATGCTCAGCTCATCATTCAGTCCTTCTAGAAACTTCTCCTTCTTAGCTGCATCTGTAGCGACGTCATCTGGGGCATAACGTGCTAGCTTACTAAATTCATCCACATACTAGCCAACAGTGCGCCCTCCTTGGCGTAAGTTGCGAAACTCACGCTTCTTCATGGCCATAGCTCCTGCTGATACATGGGCAATACGAAAAGCCTGCTGGAACTGGTCCCATGTAACAGTGGCTATAGGATAGGTGATAGTGTAATTCTCCCACCATGAGGCTGTTGGTCCATCCAATTGGTGTGCGGCAAAACGCACCTTCTCAGCATCCGTGCATCCTGCTGTGGTTAACTCCCTTCCAATCCTGCGGAGCCAGTCATCTGCAACTATCGGCTCGGTGCTACTGGAAAACACCGGCGGCTGCAACCTCAGAAAATGGGCTAAGTTGTCAACTGGGGGTGGTGGTGGTGGTGGTGGGTTGTTGTTGTTGTTGCCTTGGTTCTAAACTAACAACTGCATCAAAGTATTCTGCTGTTGGATCAACTGAGTAAGCTCCGGTGGAAAGGTCAATCCGGGGTCACATCTCGGAGGAATCTGAGGGTTTAGAGGGAAGAGAATAGAATAGAATGAGGTCTAGTGAGAGAACACTACCCATATGCACATGAGTCAAACACAATCATATCACTCAATCAATCAAAGGCATACAATCGGTCTACACTATCGTTACAAAAGTGCTTGGGCTATACTATATACATGGTAGACTACTACTACTGATATGGTGGTCGACTAGAAAAATTGATCGGTCGAAGACTCCATGATATCTGCTCCAGCTTCATCAACATAGTCATCATCGCTATCGTCGAGGTCCGAGTCGGTGTCGTCGATGATGATGTAGTCCTCAGGCCGAATCTCCTTGGGTTCGTTGTCTTCTCCTCCTGGCGCAGGGTCTCCCATGAATACTCCTAGCTTCCTTTCCCGGTCGTCATTCTTCTCCACTAGTACGACGATTTCCTCCTCATAATCTTCGCGTGTGGCCTTGAGTTCTTCCTCCAGCTCCGTGACCCTTGTCATTGCCTTCTTCAAATCTATCATGCCTGCGCACATCTGGTTCTCCTGGCGACGAATGTGCTAGTTTAACTCCTGGATGAAAACGGCAATTGATCTATCCTTCCTAGTACTGATCATCTCCCATTGCTCATCTCGGCGCCCACAAATCTGGTAGATAGTGTCCTTGAGATCATTGTGGTAAACTTCTCCAATGCGTCCCATGGTAATGTGAGCTGCCATACTCTTTCCTAGACTCCAGATTGGTGCATCAAAGGAAAACTCTATGGGCTTAGTAACTGGCATGAATGTCCTTCCTGGAACTTGAACTTGAATCATCCGGCGCTCCTCTTCTGGTAAAGTGGCGTTGTAAGTCCCGGTGAAGCTTGGTATTCCAATGTTTAGGTACCTAGTGACTTCCTTCAAGTGGCGTCCAAATGGGGTGTCTTCATCCGGTTGCATGAACTTGATCCTTGCATTCGCCATCCTAAAGAGTAGAAAATGGAGAGGAGTCAGAAACAAGAAGAGAGTAGTGATCTAGGGCTTTAGCTTAGTGGTCGTGTCCTACAGTCAGCGTGTGCTCTGATACCATCTTTGTAGCGACCAGACCTCAAACAGTCTGATCTCTGTGCATAAGTGTCATCCCTGGATCGGTAATGCTGACACACACAGTACTTGAAGGATTTATAACAGAGTAGCAATCACACACTTATTACATCGTGTGTCTCAAAAGAGAACTTATTACAATAAATACGGCTTAAGGCCATCTAAAACGATAACAACGGAAGGCTCAGAAGATAAAGTGAGTCCATCAACTCCAACGGCATCACTGAGTGAAAGACCACGACCTAAGGCTCCTTACTCGTCGTCTGAAAAGTCTGCAACATGATATGTTGCAGCCCGAAAATGGGTCAGCACATGGAATATGCTGGCAAGGTAACACAAAAGAGTAATGAACAGAATAATGCTATCACTACATGCATATATGGCCGGTGGAGGCTGTATGGTTAATATGTTTTGCGAAAAGCCAATTTTTTCCTACAACAAAGGAATAGATTTTATTTAACGATCATGGTGGTTGTTAAACATTGAGAATGGTAAACCCCGTCTCAATCCCAATTAAAAATAATTAATAACCCAATCAAATTTTATTAGTAAGAGTGATGAGATCCACATGATAATCCAAGAACCAGATACTCAAGATGTCCATAACTGGCGACACGGCTAACCATGATTAGTTTGTACACTCTGTAGAGGTTTGCACACTTTTCCCCACAAGACTCAATATCCTCCGTTGGAGTTCTCGCACTACATGGTGTTTGAGAAACGGATGACCGAGACACAGTCTTTCAGAAGCGTTAGCACCTTACGATGGGTAGACAGTACCACCTACATCCCCTACATCTGCTAGTCTACCACAGTAAGAGTTCACACGACTTAATCAACTATGCTAGAGCCCATAATAGCTTGTGGCTTCACACGGAAGTTTCTAGCATGAATAATCTTATGATCCCTTTGAGCCTGGGTAGCAGTCCATAGGAGAATCACACGGTACCCCGAGATTTCCAAAAATACAGGCAATCACTGGATACCCCAGGTGCCTCAATCCACCCAGATGTGTATTTAAGTTGCCACCTTAAGTTAAACCATTAAATTAATAATCTCACATCTGTCATGGCTACACTCAAGCCCAATCCACGTCTACGAGCATAGCATGGCGATATAAGCAACGTAGAAGTAACTCCCAGGGTGTGATAATAAACACGTGAATAGGTACTACCTCATCTACTTCCCAAACCCCCAATTTAATTCAAATCCTAACCATGCAATTGTTTGAGGATTAATCTAATGCAATAAAACTGGGTAGTAAGAGATATGATCAAAGTGTTACTTGCCTTGCTGATGATCCGCGAAACCTAGAGACTCGTAGTAGCATGCTTCGCATTCCGGGTACTCTATCGCAAACAAACAAGCATACAATAAGCAATCAAGCAAGGGCACGGATAAAACTCAAATAAGAGATCTAACCAGAAAGTACAACTTAAGAACTCCAGTTTGCAAAAAGAATCAAATCAAACGAAGCAACAAAACTCAAACGGCGAAAGAAACAAGCTTCGTTTACTAATCTGGACTAAAATCAAATTTTACAGTAGAAAAAACTTGTTTAAGTTGGTTCAACAGAAAGAGGGTTTCGAGACAAAACTCTAGGCGCTTGAATCGCCTAATTCCGATAAACGAGCCAAAAGTTATACTAAAACAAAAATCGGATCAGAAATCGCGATCGAAAACAATCGCGGAAAAATCTGAGAAAAAGAAAAACTGACGAACAGGCTAACAAACTAACGTTCGCTGTCTGCGGCTAACGAGTGAACACCGTTCGTTAAAACGAACATACAGACGAATGTCCGCTAAATAAATAAACCGAAAAAATAAAACGGATCTATTCTAAAAAAATGAAAACAAGGGTTTTCTGAAAAAAACAAATCGGTTTTCTCTCAAAAACCGGCGGCGGTGGGGCGTCTACCTCGGCGGGGCTCCGGTGAGATCCGGCGGCTCTGGCGGGGTCCGGTGGGGCGGCGGGCTGCTCGGGCGGCGGCGCCGGCGCTAGGAGGCAACGACGGTGGCGTGGTTTGGCCGGGGCGGCTCGGGTGGTGGTGGTGGGGTTCGGTGGTGGCGGTATTTAAGAGGAGGGGGCGGTGGCTGGCTTGGGGGAGGGGCCGTCTCGGGAGGCGTGCTCCTCCCGGACTCGGACGGCGGCGGTGGCTTCGCTCGGGACTCTGGTCCCGAGCCGGTGCGTGAGACGGCGACGGCGCGGGCTTGGCCCGGCTCGGCTGGGCCTTTGGCCCAGTCGGGCACGTGAATAGTTTTTTAATAACGTGTCGCCGAAAATAAATCCTAGAAAAATAAATAAAAATCTAAAAATGCCAAAACAAATTTTCACCGTCTAAATAAAATATTTAGAACAAGATAAACATTTTCTTGGCCCTAAAATACAATTTTGAAAATGTGCAATTTTTCTAATTCAAATAAACTTGCAATAAAATCCAAATAAAATGTTTATTTGGTTTTTAATATTTTCCTCTAATATTTCATCTATTTTGGAGAAGTCATCTTATCTCCTCTCATATATTTTTATTTTTGAAATATTAGGAAGGGAAAATAATTAAAACCAAATGATCCTCCTTTCAAAATTTGAGAAAACTCAAATATGAAAAAATAACGAAATCCCCAACTCTCTCCGTGGGTCCTTGAGTTGTGTAGAATTTCTAGGATCAAGCCAAAATGCAATAAAATATGATATGCAATGATGATCTAATGTATAACATTCCAAATTAAAAATTTGGGATGTTACACTTAAAGTGCTATCAAACGTCACAACATAACTAGGTGATTATAAAGATGCTCTACATGTGTCTCCTATGGTGTTTGTTGAGTTGGCATAGATCGAGATTAGGATTTGTCACTCTGTGTATCAGAGAGGTATCTTTAGGCCCTCTTGGTAATGCACATCGCTATGAGCCTTGCAAGCAATGTGACTAATGAGTTAGTCATGGGATGATGCATTACGGAACAAGTAAAAAGACTTGCCGGTGACGAGATTGAACTAGGTATGATGATACCGATGATCGAATCTCGGGCAAGTAACATACCGATGACAAAGGGAACAAAGTATGTTGTTATGCGGTTTGACCGTTAAAGATCTTCGTAGAATATGTAGGAGCCAATATGAGCATCCAGGTTGCGCTATTGGTTATTGACCGGAGATGTATCTCGGTCATGTCTACATAGTTCTCAAACCCATAGGGTCCGCACGCTTAACGTTCGATGACGATTTGTATTATGAGTTATGTGATTAGATGACCGAAGTTTGTTCGGAGTCCCGGATGAGATCACGGACATGACGAGGAGTCTCAAAATGGTCGAGAGGTAAAAATTCATATATTGGAAGGCTATATTCGGACATCAGAAAGGTTCTGAGTGATTCGGGTATTTTTCGGAGAACCGGGGAGTTACGGGAATTCACCGGGGGAAGTATTGGGCTTTATTAGGCTTTAGTGGAAAGGAGAGAAGGGCCACAAGGGGAGGCAGCGCGCCCCCCATGGGCTGGTCCGAATTGGACTAGGAGGGGGCGCCCCCCCCTCTTTCCTTCTCCTTCTCCTTCTCCTTCTCCCTCTCCCTTTCCTTCCTTCTTCTCCTACTTGGACTAGGAAAGGGGGAAACCTACTCATACTAGGAGTAGGAATCCCCCCTTTGGGCGTGCCCCTTGAGGCCGGCCCTCCTCCTCCCCTCCTTTATATACGGGGGAGGGGGCACCCCATAGACACACAAGTTGATCTTTTAGCCGTGTGTGGTGCCCTCCTTTATAGTTACACACCTCGGTCATATCGTTGTAGTGCTTAGGTGAAGTCCTGCGTAGGTAACTTCGTCATCACCGTCACCACACCGTCGTGCTGACGGAACTCTCCCCCGGCCTCAACTAGATCAAGAGTTCGAGGGACGTCACCGAGCTGAATGTGTGCAGATCGCGGAGGTGTCGTACGTTCGGTACTTGGATCGGTTGTATCGCGAAGATGTTCAACTACATCAACCGCGTTACTAAACGCTTCCGCTTTCGGTCTACGAGGGTACGTAGACACACTCTCCCCTCTCGTTTCTATGCATCTCCTAGATAGATCTTGCGTGATCGTAGGTAAATTATTTGAAATACTGCATTCCCCAACAGTTGGTTCGATTTGTGTTCGCTACTTTGATAATTTGATATGTGGGTGGACCGATGCTTAGGTGTTGTTCTTATTGAACAAATCTCCTACTTATGATTAACCCTCCCGCAAGCACCCTCAACTACGAGAAAAGTATTAAGAATAAATTCTAACCATAGCATTAAACTCTAGGATCCAATCGGTCCCTTAAGGAATAGCGCATAAACTGGGGTTTAAGTTTGTGTCACTCTCGCAACCCATCATCTATTTGCTACTCCACAATGCATTACCTTAGGCCCAAATATGATGAAGTGTCATGTAGTCGATGTTCACATGACACGATTAAGGGAATAACAACATACATATCATCAAAATATCGAACGCATATCAAATTCACATGATTACTCGCAACATGATTTATCCCGCGCCCTCAAAAACAAAGGTAACTACCCACAAACAATAAACATGATCATGATCAGAGGGGTATTAATATGCATAATGGATCTAAACATATAATCTTCCAGCAAATAAACCATATAGTAATTAACTACAAGATATAATCAACACTACTAGTCACCCCTAGCATCAATCTATAGTTCCGATAACAAGATTGAATACAAGAGATGAACTAGGGTTTGAGATGAGACGGTGCTTGCGAAGATGTTGATGGAGATTGCCCTCCCCAAGATGAGAGAGTTGTTGGTGGTAATGATGACGATGATTTCCCCCTTCGGGGAGGAAGTTCCCCCGGCAGAATCGCTCCGCCAGAGGGCAAAAGTGCTCCTGCCCAAGTTCCGCTTCGAGGCGGTGACGCTTCGTCCTGAAAGTCCTCCTCTCTTTTTTTCTAGGTCAAAACCACTTATATACGAGAAGATGGGCACCAGAGGTGGGCCGAGGAGGCCACAACCCACCAGGGCGCGCCCAGGTGGGTTGTGCCCACCTGGTGGCCCCCTCTAGTGTTTATTGGCTCCAGTATTTCTTAAGTAATCCATAAAAAATCTCCGTGAAGTTTTAGCTCATTTGGAGTTGTGCAGAATAGGTGGCCTGACGTAGTTTTTGCAGGTCCAGATTTCCAGTTGCCGGAATTCTCCCTCTTGGCGTGTCCCTTGCAAATTATGAGAGAAAATGCATTAGAAAAAAGGGCCAATTCCAGTTCTGCCCCTAACTCGAACCCACTACTCAATTTTGCCCCTAATTTTCAGGTATGCTCAGTTTTGCCCCTCCGCCGTTAGTGTCACTTATAGAAATGCCCTTTTGCGCCGTTACCGTCCAGTCAAAGTACTTTGACCATCCAGAAAAAATAGCAAAAAAAAATCAAAAAAATATGAAATTTGGTGGGATTGAAGATAGTCATGTCCGCAAGGCGCGTGCACATTTTTGTGTTGGTTGGACACTCCGGGAGCTCGTGGCAAAGGAAAACAAAAATAATTTATGCCTATGAGCAGTAAATTCGAAAAAAAATAGCAAAGAAGTTCAAAAAAAATTGAATTTATTTGGCGTCAAAGAGGCTTGAGTGCACAAGGTGCTTGCAAGTTTTGGTGATCAAATGACGTACGGGGCGCTCTAGAGAAAAAAAATAGTGCATTTTTTCAAAGTTTTTTTGAGCTAAAATTTGTTTTTTTCTCCACGAGCTCCTACAATGTCCAAACACAACAAAAATATGCACACATCTTGCGCACCTGAATATCTTCAGTCCCATGAAATTTCATATTGTTTTGATTTTTTTTCTATTTTTTTGAATTTACTGCTCACATTCATACAAAATTTATGTTTTCCTTTGACACGAGCTCCCGGAGTGTCCGAACGGCATGAAAATGTGCACGCGCCTTGCGGACATGACTATCTTCGATCCCACCAAATTTCATATTTTTTTGATTTTTTTTTTGCTATTTTTTCAGGACGGTCAAAGACCTTTGACCGGACGGTAACGGCAGAGAAGGGCATTTCTATAAGTGAAACTAACGGCGGAGGGGCAAAACCGAGTAGTGGGTTCGAGTTAAGGGCATAGATGTAAATGTCCCTAGAAAAAAATTACTTCAAAAAACATTATTATGGATAAAAACATTATAAATAACTGTAAGAAAACATGATGCAAAATGGACGCATCAAAGCCCCATAGTCATCATGAAAAAAACAAGGACACAAAGCGGACCTCAATCAAAGGAGTCTCCTTCTTTCTCACCGGGAAACCACCTAAAGCCTCCGCCGATCAAGGAGACGATGCCTTCATCCTGAGGTGCTGCCAAGAAAACCTCGACCAATTAAGTCCCCGTCTTGGACATTGGGATGTCCCCAAGCAACCTTTGGTGAGGATACTTCACATTTATCGCCGAAGCTCCACCAAGCAACTTCGGTAAATGGAGTCTTCATCTTCGTCATCAAAATCACACCAAGTGGCCTCCTCCAAGGAGACTCCGTCTTCGTCCCCAAAGTGCCACATCGGACTCCAACAAAGCCGGTCCCCGTCTCCGTCATCAGAATGTCGTCAAAGACATGTTTAGCAAACCAAAATTCTGCAACCAATGATACCCAATGGTACGAGCAAAATTGCCTTCTCGAGGCCGATGAGGCTCCACGTCTCTTAGGGAAGTACTTAGAGGTCGTTGGCAGGCCAAGGTCATTAGCATCCAATCAACAGAGGACTCAAAGGATAGCTTTGTGCCATGTCCATACACAGCCTCCTCTTGAACGTTGTCTATTTGATCCTCTGCGATGAACCAAGTGGCAGTTTGCCGCGAGTACCACCGCTCAACCCCTCAGTCGAAAAAGCGTGGCAAAAGATCGCTAGCCATCACGCCTAGAGAAAGAGGGTACAAATGAGTGAGCGTGGAACAAAAGGCTCGAGGTATGGGCTCCTCTCCACGTGCCATGCGAAAATTTGATAATATACCATTTTTAATTAGTTAATCATTTTCTATTTTTGTGCCATGCCAAAGTTGCCCCCATGGAAAATGATCAAATGTCCCACCCCGAAACGCCCACCAAAGAAATTCGATGGCGGTCTCCTGCTCCTCTTCCTCCATCTTGGGCTCCGCCAAAGCCCTAGCTTCCTTCCGTATCTCCCACCTCGCCCCCCAAAGAACAGGTACGAATCTTCCGCCTCTCTTTCTCTTGCGAGTTTTCGTACTACAGGGTTCTTGCCCATGCGTAGTTCCCCCAATCTGTTTCCCTTATAAATCTTGTACTAGTACACAACACAATTGGGGTCAAATTATTTCACACTCGCTGTCAGGCTTTCAGATTCGTTGCCACATTGGTACCTACTCATAACCCAAGAACTCAGGAACCCTAAGAATCCACTGCGATTTCACTAGTATTAGCCGTTCCTCGGAACCCACCGCTCACAGTTGGAAAAACTCTTAAGATCTTGTATCAAATGAAGAATTTAGGATTTCTATTGCGATATTTGAACCTGATTTGGGATTCTTGATTCAGCATCAGCCCGCTTGCGCCTGCAGTGTATCAAGATGTGCTCTGCTCCGGCTGCGCCAGGGGGGTCAAAGAAGACCGTCTGGGTATGGACAGAGAACCGGCAGGTGATGACGGCTGCCGTAGAGAGGGGTTGGAACACTTTCCTCTTCGGATCCAAAGATGTCGGCAAGGACTGGTCATGTGAGAGCAAATTTTTGGCTGTTCCAAGCAGGGATACTATGTCATTTAGTTGAAATGGACGAATGTCTTTGATACCCAATGCCTGAAGGCCCTAACCGCTAAGCCAATTAAATTTGTGTGTGTCTGTGTGTGCTGCAGCAACTGCTCGCATCCATCCTCTTTTTATTGACGGCCTGGAGATTTTTGATGAGGGGAACCAAAAGGTTGCTGCAATTTCTGAAATCTCTTCCCCAGGTGAGCTGCAACTCATACAGCCAGACAATGTGGAAGTACAGAACACCGTGATTCATTTCCGAGGTGATTGGCAGGTCAGACAATCGAGCACCTCAATATCACCATATCATGTTTGCATCTCTAACCCATTTGTAATTTTCTCTTAAGTCCTGACTTACATGGTATATATGTTAGTTTGAACTGGCACAGTGAGATAAACCATCATACTTGAGCTCTTGCAATACTAAGCTCTAAAATTTTTAGTCATCCTTTACCATCTTATTATGTGTTTCAAGAACTCCCTTGTATCTGTGATGAGTGTGCATATGTGAATACACACCTGATATTGTCTATGAAATTGTGTGTCCTCTTTTGCTGTTTCATGCCTGCCAGGTAACTTGTAAACAGTACTCTGCAAACCCACCTCACCCATAAGAAGCACTAACTGGTGTCCTCTTTTGCAAATTCCATAGGTTATACCAGCAGAAAATATAGTTGCTGCCTTCCAAGGATGTGCAGGAATTGTATTGGCTGTTTCGACAAACTCAACTGAGGCTCAAGTTTTTCTTGAGGTAATTATGGAGAGATTTGGACATACAACAGCATATCTTTCATATAATGATGTTATATATTGTCAGTGACTATACTGGATGAGATTGTTTCATAATTTATGATGCCCATTTTGCAGGCCTTGGAGCAAGGGCTTGATGGAGTTGTACTTAAAGTAGAGGACATGGATGATATTATTAAACTCAAGGTATTTCATCACAATTCTGTTCAAACTTCTTTGGTGTTTAACAAGTATATCTGTGTCTGGGCATAGAATGGCCTCATGTAAAATTAGATATATTGCTTGCTATGCCCCCCCACATATCTAAATTTTAGTGTACAAAAGGCAGTATTTTGCTATGGTCACTGATTATCATTTATCTGATTGTATGATTTACCCGTTGTTATTTCTTCCCTCCTTTAATCACTCAGGATTATTTTGACAGAAGGAACGAGGCAAAGAGCCAGTTACAGTTGACAAAGGCTACTGTATCAAAGGTTGAAGTTGTTGGTATGGGCGATCGTGTTTGTGTGGATCTCTGTAGTATCATGCGACCCGGTGAAGGCCTTCTGGTTTGTGTAATTTCTCACCTTTTCACTGTCGAGGAACATATAAAGAAAACAACACTAATAATATCCTACTCCTACTACACACGATTGGTTAAAAGCATACGCATGGATGTGACGATGGATGCCATTTCTTTTTTCAGGTCGGTTCCTATGCAAGAGGAATGTTCCTTGTTCACTCTGAATGCTTGGAGACAAACTACATTGCTAGCAGACCTTTCAGGGTCAATGCAGTAAGATATCAATCATTTAGATTGCAGTAAGCTATCTCAGATATTGCATTACAGCAGGCTTCACTAAGTATGTCCTTTCCATTTTTAGGGGCCTGTGCATGCATATGTTACAGTCCCTGGGGACAAGACTAGCTACCTCTCAGAGCTGCAATCAGGCAAGGAAGTAATTGTTGTTGATCAAAATGGGTTGTGGCGAACTTCAATTGTCGGCCGTGTGAAGATTGAATCAAGGCCTCTCATCCTTGTAGAAGCAAAGGTACATAAAAAACGGTCTTCCTTTTAATGATATCTGCACATCCATTCTCAGTTTCATGACGTCACTGGACTTGCTACAGGAAAACTCTGGAAATGGTACATATAGCATTTTCCTTCAAAATGCAGAGACAGTTGCACTTATCGGTCCTGACAAAGGTAAACCCACCCAGCACGTATTCTGAAGATAATGTGGTAAAGTTCTTTTAAATTTGTAATTCTAACAAGCCATAAGAAAATATCTATTTCTGAATGACTTCTGTCGGTAGATTAACAGGAAATTTTCCAGTTCCAATGCCTACACAGTTAACTATACTTTAACACTGCCTTAAATAAATAATACAATGTGCAACACTGGGAATCCACAGTACAAAGTGTCACCAGAAAATGAAACCTCATACAACTCTGGAAATCAACAGAGTACAAAGTTTTGCAGTAAAAGGAAACCTTTAAAACCATTGTGGGGGGCATTGTACAACCAGTGCAATGTTTTTGCTGAGTTCTCTGATACTCCCCTAGATTTAGTTAAGGTTCAGAACTTCAGATAAGGATTCAAGGTTTATCATCGGTCTTTCTTGACCAACTTACTCCCGAATTGTATGATTGTCTTATGTAGGATCTGGTGGAAGGACTGCTATTCCCGTGACTTCACTGAAAGTTGGCGACGAAGTTTTGGTGAGGAAGCAGGGCGGCGCCCGTCACACTGGAATAGAGATTCAGGAGTTTATTGTCGAGAAATGAGACACACTGTAACATTTACCCGCCTTAGCAGTCTGGCATGCCCATCGCTGCTGTTTTTGTTCTCCACAACAAATTTGTGCAAGCTCATGAAATCATCACTATACCCAAGAGACATACATCTAGTATCTGTACATTCCTGAAATTCAAGGCTCATTTTTCCGTTTTATCTTGTTCAGTTGCATAATGTTGCAAGAGGGGAGTCCTTTCCTGTAGGTTACATATATTATTCCCTATCTGGACAAAGAAATTGCAATTGCCTGAGAAATATGCAGCTGTGACAAAAAAAAACATCAAGACCCTATCTGCTAACATGTCAATTTCTTATCGAGCACAATTGGGTGACGAATTTGGTAGCCCATGACAAGCCTGGAAATGCTGCCTGTCCACAGTTTCTATCATGTCAACAAGGACATCCAGTATCATGTCTGCAGAAGATAAACCCGGCGCCGCGATGAGAATGGACCAGAACAGAACCCAGTGAGGCACACCTCTCAGGTTTTGTGAAAAACAATTCATCACAGAGTGCCGTAGTCATATTCCGTGCCACACCCTACAATTGAGCAAGAAGCATCACTAGAAACAACTATTACACAGCTCACCACCAAATGTACAGCCGTACGGATACATCTCTCTCCCACTTCTAAGCTGTGCTTCTAGTGCACTTGCGCTGTCCTAAAAGCCGGTGACGGCGGCGCCATCGCTCCAAGAGAGCGCCGCGGCGAGGGTTGGCCCCTCATTGGCGACTTCGGGACGGTGTTGGAGGTCCTCCGGATGTCAACCTGCGGTGACACTAAATTGCTTTTGGAGTCTTGGAGCTGCTCCAGCTCTTCTAAGACCTCTGAGATCTGCGGACGCATCTTGGCGTCGTTGCAGATGCATTGCAAGGCGAGGTTCGCGACGGCGTGTGCGCCTTTCTTAGGATACTGGCCTCCCAGCTTCGTGTCCATGACACGGTACAGCCTGCGCTTGTCGCGCAGGTGCGGTTTGGCCCAGTCCACTAGGTTCTGCTCTATGCCTGGCTTTGACTTGTCCAGAGCTCGTCTCCCGGTCAGCAGCTCAAGCAACACCACCCCAAAGCTGTAGACGTCTGCCTTAGCAGAGAGGCGACCTGTGAATATTAAGGAACATGAGAATGGGTTTATCCAGAAATAAGCAATGCATATTCATTTAGAGTTCATTTATTTCTTACGCACAATATTATCAATACATGTTCATATGTACTGCCATTTTATAAAATCCAAGAATAATATGGCCAGTCTCGAATTTAATAGGAATATAAAGTGGAGTGGACCATTTCCTACATTTAAAATTAGTTTGACTTGACATATATAACAAAGAAATTGCTGGATCAGGAAATGTAGACAAAACAGAAGGCAAGTGTAGTTGACTATCAAGGGAAATCAGGAAACAATTCCATGGTGGCCTACATGATTGGAGAACACCATGATATGATTATGCTACTTTAAACAAATAGGGCTTCACCATGATTCTGTCATAGATATGGGATAATTTAGGCCGGAAAATAATTCAACTTAGGTTTAGCTAATACAGAGCGAAGACCCAACATGGCCCCATTTTTGTAACATGAAACAAAAAAGGGAGACATGGCCCCATTTTTGTAAATACAAACACAAAGATAATCTTCTAACCTGTTGCGATATACTCTGGAGCTGCATATCCATGGGTGCCCATCACTTGCGTGGAAACATGAGTTTTGTCCCCAGTTGGACCAGCTTTCGCCAATCCAAAATCTGAAAGCTTCGCGTTGAATTCCTGCATTGAACCAAGAGTAACAAGTTAAGTTCAAAGACCCCAAAGGTTGGCTTGTAATCAGAGTAGGCATTATATTCAACCATACCGAGTCAAGAAGAATGTTTGATGCCTTGAAATCACGGTATATAACTTGGTTTTCAGCATGGTGTAAAAATGACAAACCCTTAGCAGCCCCGATAGCAACCTTAAGCCTTATTCCCCATGACAAAGGATCAGCGCCTCCTAAAAGAATACAAACATTATTGGTTACTTGATAGTTGACACATGAATATTAAAGACGTCAGAAATCAATGGTTTAGCAATAAAACCCATATAGATTAAAGAACATACTTCTGAACAGATGATTCTCCAGACTTCCCTTGGGCATGAACTCATACACCAGAAGTCTGTTGTCACCATCTGAGCAATAACCAATAAGCTTAACAAGATTGGCATGGTGAAGTTGGCCAAGGTAGTTAACCTCCGTCTGAGCAGGAAAATGAACCATCAGGAGACAAGAAAAATGGCCAGAGGAAAGTAGAAAATTAGTGGTAAGGAGTCTTGAACCTACCAGCCATTCCTTGTGCCCTTGGAAACCTTCTGGTTTAAGCTTCTTGACAGCAACAACCATACCGCTTCCCGGTTTCGAAGGAGCAAGAGTGTGTTCATCAATCCAACCTTTGAAAACATGCCCAAACCCTCCTTCCCCAAGAAGACTGTCCGGGCGGAAGTTCTTGGTCGCATTTTTAAGATCATTGAACAAGAAGGCCTTCAAGTTCGACGATGACAAGATTTCGCCTTCTGTCCGAGGCGGCTCGCTGCGATCTCTTATAGATGGCAGAGTAAACGTTGAACGAGTTGAGTTGGTCTTGCTCGCAGAAGTAGCAGATGACATGCTTGTTTTGCTGGTCACTTTCGATGGATCTGATGTCCCGCCAAGAAACAAAGGAAATGTGTGTAAGAACAAACTGGCAACAATAACATCTTCAGGTTTACAATGATACTGAACATGTGAACTGAAGTATAGCTCTCTGCTATCTGAAATTTCAAACCTAAGAAGAAATTGATGTTCCAGTTCATGCACCATGGCATGCTATGCTTACCCTAATAATAAAGGGGGACAACCAAAGAGGCGAAGGTGCACCAGAGAGGAGCAAAGTGGGTAAAAACTAGTCACCGAAACAGAAGTGTAAGATGCATAACAACATGCTATCCAAATTTTGCCCCACACATGGTACGCCTCTCAATTCAACACAAACCAAATCCAGGAACTACTACTACTACCAGTACGAATAACCGAAACAGCCCAAGCAATCGAACAAAAAAGATGCCAACCAGGAGGCAAGTACTAGAAGCTGACAAATAGACACAAAGAAAAATAGGGGTAAAAGTAGTAAGAGAGGCACTCACAGGCGGCACTAGTGTTCATGCTGTGATCCACCCGGGCCGTGGACTTCATGCAGTTCCCCATCTCTTCCTCTACCTCCCAGCTGACAGGATGAATGAGCTTCCTTTCCCGAAGATCCACAGGCGAACTCTGCTCCTCTTTCCTCCGTCCCGGGTCAAGGCAGCGAAGCTAGAGAGAGATGGCGGGCAACGCGAGGGATCAGGAGGAGCAGCCGCTGAGGACAACTGAGCTGAGCAGCCAACCCTAGAGTCCCAGCCGGTTTCTGGCGAGGCTTTTGGGTCCAGCTGATCTCCGCCGCCACTTGAAGGGGGGGATGAGACTGGAGAAAAATCCGCTGAGGCCGTTGGCCGGCAGCCGCAACGCCAGGAGAGAAACAAGCGAGAAGCTTCAAAAAGTCAATCAAATCCCCTCCTCCTCCTCCGGGCTGACCGAATGGGGGGGAGTCAGTCGGGTCAACTGGAGGCGAGGCCGGCCAGCCAAGCCGCCTCCAAGAACCGCACGGGGGCAGGGCAGGGGAGGGAGGCGGACGCGGCCGGGCGGGAGGAAGATGCTCTCTCGCTCGAGCTGGGGCTGCGGGAGAGTGGGAGGAGGAGCTGCTGAGGGGCGCAGCGGAGGTAGTAGTAGGTCGCTGCCGGCAGCCACCGACCGGCTGGGCTCAGGTGGGAACGGAGCTGCGAATGGGAGCGGCGAGTGGTGGGATCTTCCGCCCCTGTCCCTCTCTTCTACACGTTGGTGGTGCCGGCAACTTTGCATGCAGGTCCTCGATGTGTTTGAGTGTTTGGTTTTAGCCCCTGTGCAGAGAAGACCCGTGCGGGATGTACGCTTGGATGGTGGTGGAAGTGAACTCTGAGATTGTACAGGGGGCTTTAAGCAAAAGCAGAATGGTAGACCAGTCAAATATGCTTTGCCATGAATTGGTTGTTGATTGCTACAGTACTTCCTTAAAGCCAAAAGTATGCGATTCCAGTTGCTACACACATAATTGGAAGAACCCAAGTATTAATGATTATTCTATTTATATGCAATTCCAATTACACTCCATTTAGCCGCTTAAAGCCAAAAGTATCAAATCTTTTCCTTTTATAAATATGTTTTTTCCTATGATAATTATTTCAGCCCCACCGAATAAATGAAATTTGGATATTGAGATCAAATCGCAAAACCATTATTTATATCACATACAAGACATAATACTTTTACTAGCTTACCCCTAATCCCGAGTCGCACACGAGCCACTCAGGAGAAACCCTAGTAGCATGGCTGATGGATCATCTATTGCATTGGTTTTTTGATGGGTTTTTCGCCTCACGTGATCGATTTTAATGCGCTGCGCTATTTTTTTTGCAATGTAGTCGTTTGTATCATCTTTATGGTGTCGGTTCTTTTTTCAAGTGCTCTTGCTAGTGTAATTCGTTTGCATTAGCAAATTCCTAGAAGTGACTTCCCCAACATGTACCCATTAAGCATAATCATGCACCTAGTTGTTCTTTCAATGCGCTGCCTTACCTACTTCCTTAGCCATCACATCTCCTCTGCTGATTGATCGCCACCCTTCTCCTTTGCTAGCTCTGTCAGTGGGAGAACGAAGGGAGGCACCAATCTACTTGTGGGGTGAAAGTGCAACTAATCCCCGGGTATTTTGGTAATTCATAACAACATATAGCTCATTGAATTAATATCCATTCAAGTTGAATATTTCAGAAAGTTCAATGATTGGTATGGCATGGACTAGAGATGTAGACCCCTCAAAATGCTAAGGACAAATATTGGCACAAGCTCAAGACTCTACATTTCTATTTTAGTGATCCAAGATCACATTGAGTCCATAGGAAAAGCCAATACTATTAAAAGGGGATGAGGTGTTGCTTGATGATCCATTTGCTCAAAATTCTTAGTGATATGCTCCAAAGCCCTCAACCACTTTCTCAAATATCAATATGTCCTAAACCTAAAGTCAAACTCGGTCCCACCGATTTGATCTATCTGGCGCCACCGAGTTCCTTTAACATAGCCATAGCCAGAAACCCTAATCAGTTCGGTCTCGTCGATAGGGATTTCAGTCTCACCGAGATGGGATTGCAAACTCTTTGTTTCCCTTCGTAACGCTCGGTCTCACCGAAAGGAGCGATCAGTCCCGCCGAGTTTGCTTGACCAACTCTCTGTTTGCAGCTTATTACTGGAATCGGTCTCACCGAGTTCATGTAATCGGTCAAACGAAGATGAGGTTTTGCCCTAACCCTAGTGCATCGGTCCCACCGAGTTGATCATGTCGGTCCCACCAAGAATCCTAACGTTCACATTTTGGACTGAATCGGTCTCACCGAGTCCACCTATTCGGTCTGACCAAGTTGGGTCAAATGTGTGTAACGGTTAGATTTTGTGTGAAGGCTATATATACCCCTCCACCCCCTTCTCTATTCAAGAGAGAGCCATCAGAACATGCCTACACTTCCACTGCTCATTTTATGAGAGAGAACCACCTACTCATGTGTTGAGACCAAAACATTCCAATCCACCCACAAGAATCTTGATCTCTAGCATTCTCCAAGTTGCTTTCCACTCAAAACATCTTTCCACCATAGCCAAATATGTGAGAGAGTTGAGCGTTGGGGAGACTATCATTTGAAGCACAAGAGCAAGGAGTTCATCGTCAACACACCATCTATTACCTTTTAGAGAGTGGTGTCTCCTAGATTGGTTAGGTGTCACTCGGGAGCCTCCGTGAAGATTGTGGAGTTGAACCAACGAGTTTGTAAGGGCAAGGAGATCGCCTACTTCGTGAAGATCTACCCAAGTGAGGCAAGTCCTTCGTGGACGATGACCATGGTGGGATAGACAAGGTTGCTTCTTCGTGGACCCTTCATGGGTGGAAGCCCTCCGTGGACTCACCCAACCGTTACCCTTCGTGAGTTAAAGTCTCCATCAACATGGACATGCGATAGCACCACCTATCGGAACCACGCCAAAAATCTCCGTGTCTACATTGCGTTTGCTCTCTTCAAACCCTTCCCTTTATCTTCATATGCAATGTTTTACATTCCGTTGCTACACTCTTAGAATTGCATGTGTAGGTTGATTGCTTGACTTATGCTAAGTTGCTAAAATCCGCCAAGACTTAAAATTAGAAAAAGGCTAGATTTTTATTTGGTCAAGTAGTCTAATAACCCCCCACCCCCTTTAGACCTACTTTCGATCCTACAAGTGGTATCAGAGTTTTGGTCTCCATTTGCCTTAATTTCCATAGCTTTGATGATCATAGCCTTGGTTTCACAACCTAGGAGAGTATGGCGTCTAGTGAGGGAAATTACCACCGTAGAGGACCTTACTTTGATGGTACTAATTTTGCTAGTTGGAAGCATAAGATGAAAATACGTATTCTTGGCCATAACCCTGCCGTTTGGGCTATTATGTGTATTAGCTTGCAAGGTGAATTCTTCGAAGATGGAAGAGAACCGAATCATGAAGCAACCACGGAAGAATTGAAGATGTTGCAATACAATGCGCAAGCTTGCGATATCCTCTTCAACGGATTGTGCCCCGAAGAATTCAACAAAATCAGCCATCTTGAGAATGTGAAGGAAATTTGGGATACTTTGGTTGATATGCATGAAGGTATCGAGTCCGTCAAGGAATCCAAATTGGATGTGCTTCAAAGTCAACTTGACAAGTTCAAAATGAAGGATGGTGAAGGAGTCGTTGAAATGTACTCTAGGCTTGCTCTCATCACAAATGAGATTGTCGGCTTAGGAAGTGAAGAGATGACCGATAGATTCATCATCAAGAAGATCCTAAGAGCCTTGGATAGAAAATACGATACCGTGTGCACCTTGATCCAAATGATGCCCAATTATAGAGATCTCACGCCAACAAAAGTCATTGGTAGAATTGTTTCTCATGAGATGTCACTCAAGGATAAAGAAGAGCTTCACAACAAGTCTAGTGGTGCTTACAAAGCCTCATGTGATGCTCCTACAGCATCAACTGAGAAACGAGCCTTCAATGAAGAATTGAGCCTAATGCTGAAGAACTTCAACAAGTTCTACAAGAGTAGAAGCAAAGAAAGAAGTTCCAAGTCAAGGTCCTACAAAGACAAAAGATCTTCTAGTCGTGATCGCAATTGCTACAACTATGGAAGACCCGGACACTACTCTAGTGAGTGTACGGTTCCCTACAAGAGAAGAGAAGACTCACCTAAAAGGAGAAGCAAAAGAGAGGGATCGCCACCAAGAGAGAGAGGAGTAGAGATGATCGTTATGAACGAAGGCCCTCTCGCAGAAGCAGGGATTCAGAAAGGAAAGACAAGTCATCAAAGAGCTACACAATGCGAAGACATCAAGCTCATGTTGGTGAATGGGTATCCGGTTCCGACTCCGGCAACTACTCTGAGGGAAGCTACCACTCCGACTCCGAATATACTCAAGATGAAGGTGTTGCCGGTCTTGCACTTGTTGTTGGGGAACGTTGCAGAAAACAAAATTTTCCTACGGTTTCACCAAGATCCATCTATGAGTTCATCTAGCAACGAGTGATCGGATGCATCTACATACCTTTGTAGATCGCGAGCGGAAGCGTTCAAAGAACGTGGATGAGGTAGTCGTACACGACGTGATCCAAATCACCGGAGATCCTAGCGCCGAACGGACGGCACCTCCGCGTTCAACACACGTACGGAGTGGATGACGTCTCCTCCTTCTTGATCCAGCAAGGGGAGAGGAGAGGTTGAGGAAGATGGCTCCAGCAACAGCACGACGGCGTGGTGGTGATGGAGCTGCAGTACTCCGTCAGGGCTTCGCCAAGCACTATGAGGAGGAGGAGGTGTTGGAGAGGGAGAAGGAGGCGCCAAGGCAAAGGTATGAAGTCCTCCATCTCCCCCACTATATATAGGAGGGCCAAGGGGAGGGCGCCGGCCCTAGGAGATCCAATCACCTAGGGGAGGCGGCGGCCAAGGGAGGTTTCCCTCCCCCCCCCCAAGGCACCTAGGGGGTGCCTTCCCCTTGTGGGACTCTTCCCTCTTGAAACCCTAGGCGCATGGGCCTCTTGGGGCTGGTGCCCTTGGCCCATGTAGGCCAAGGCGCACCCCCTATAGCCCATGTGTCCCCTGGGGCAGGTGGCCCCACCCGGTGGACCCCCGGGACCCTTCCGATGGTCCCGGTACAATACCGGTGACCCCGAAACTTGTCCCGATGGCCGAAACAGCACTTCCTATATATAATTCTTTACCTCCGGACCATTCCGAAACTCCTCGTGACGTCCGGTATCTTATCCGGGACTCCGAACAACATTCGGGTTACTGCATATACATATCCCTACAACCCTAGCGTCACCGAACCTTAAGTGTGTAGATCCTATGGGTTCGGGAGACATGCAGACATGACCGAGACGACTCTCCGGTCAATAACCAACAGCGGGATCTGGATACCCATGTTGGCTCCCACATACTCCACGGTGATCTCATCGGATGAACCACGATGTCAAGGATTCAAGCAACCCCGTATACAATTCCCTTTGTCAATCGGTATGTTACTTGCCCGAGATTCGATCGTCCGTATCCCAATACCTCGTTCAATCTCGTTACCGGCTAGTCACTTTACTCGTACCGTAATGCATGATCCCGTGACCAGACACTTGGTCACTTTGAGCTCATAATGATGATGCATTACCGAGTGGGCCCAGTGATACCTCTCCGTCATACGGAGTGACAAATCCCAGTCTTGATTCGTGTCAACCCAACAGACACTTTCGGAGATACCCGTATTATACCTTTATAGTCACCCAGTTACGTTGTGACGTTTGGTATACCCAAAGCACTCCTACGGTATCTGGGAGTTACACGATCTCATGGTCTAAGGAAAAGATACTTGACATTGGAAAAACTCTAGCAAACAAACTATATGATCTTTATGCTATGTTTAGGATTGGGTCTTGTCCATCACATCATTCTCCTAATGATGTGATCTCATTATCAATGACATCCAATGTCCATAGTCAGGAAACCATGACTATCTGTTGATCAACGAGCTAGTCAACTAGAGGCTTACTAGGGACATGTTGGTTTCTGTTATTCACACATGTATTATGATTTCTGGATAATACAATTATAGCATGAATAAAGACAATTATCATGAACAAGGAAATATAATAATAATGCTTTTATTATTGCCTCTAGGGCATATTTCCAACAGTCTCCCACTTGCACTAGAGTCAATAATCTAGTTACATTGTGATGAACCGAACACCCATGGAATTCTGGTGTTGATCATGTTTTGCCCTAGGGAGAGGTTTAGTCAACGGATCTGCTACATTCAGGTCCGTATGTACTTTACAAATATCTATGTCTCCATCTTGAACATTTTCACGAATGGAGTTGAAGAGACGCTTGATGTGCCTTGTCTTCTTGTGAAACCTGCGCTCCTTGGCAAGTGCAATAGCTCCAGTGTTGTCACAGAAGAGCTTGATCGGCCCCGACGCATTGGGTATGACTCCGAGGTCGGTGATGAACTCCTTCACCCAAATTGCTTCATGTGCTGCCTCCGAGGCTGCCATGTACTCCGCTTCACATGTAGATCCCGCCACGACGCTCTGCTTGCAACTGCACCAGCTTACTGCCCCACCATTCAAAATATACACGTATCCAGTCTGTGACTTAGAGTCATCCAGATCTTTGTCGAAGCTAGCGTCGACGTAACCCTTTACGACGAGCTCTTCGTCACCTCCATAAACGAGAAACATTTCCTTAGTCCTTTTCAGGTACTTCAGGATATTCTTGACCGTTGTCCAGTGTTCCTTGCCAGGATTACTTTGGTACCTTCCTACCAAACTTATGGCAAGGTTTACATCAGGTATGGTACACAACATGGCATACATAATAGAACCTATGGCTGAGGCATAGGGGATGACACTCATCTCTTCTATCTCTTCTGCCGTGGTCGGACATTGAGCTGAGCTCAATTTCATACCTTGTAACACAGGTAAGAACCCCTTCTTAGCCTGATCCATATTGAACTTCTTCAATATCTTCTCAAGGTATGTGCTTTGTGAAAGACCTATGAGGCGTCTTGATCTATCTCTATGGATCTTGATGCCTAATATATAAGCAGCTTCTCCAAGGTCCTTCATTGAAAAACTCTTATTCAAGTAGGCCTTAATGCTGTCCAAGAGTTCTATATCATTTCCCATCAAAAGTATGTCATCTACATATAATATGAGAAATGCTACAGAGCTCCCACTCACTTTCTTGTAAACGCAGACTTCTCCATAAGTTTGCGTAAACCCAAACGCTTTGATCATCTCATCAAAGCGAATGTTCCAACTCCGAGATGCTTGCACCAGCCCATAAATCGAGCGTTGGAGCTTGCACACCTTGTCAGCATTCTTAGGATCGACAAAACCTTCCGGCTGCATTATATACAATTCTTCCTTAAGGAGACCATTAAGGAATGCCGTTTTGACGTCCATTTGCCATATCTCATAATCGTAGAATGCGGCAATTGCTAACATGATTCGGATGGACTTTAGCTTCGCTACCGGTGAGAAAGTCTCATCGTAGTCAACCCCTTGAACTTGTCGATAACCCTTAGCGACAAGCCGAGCTTTATAGATGGTCACATTACCATCCGCGTCTGTCTTCTTCTTAAAGATCCATTTATTTTCTATGGCTCGCCGTTCAATGGGCAAGTCAGTCAAAGTCCATACTTCGTTTTCATACATGGATCCTATCTCGGATTTCATGGCTTCTAGCCATTTGTCGGAATATGGGCCCGCCATCGCTTCTTCATAGTTCGAAGGTTCACCGTTGTCTAATAACATGATTTCCAAGACAGGGTTGCCGTACCACTCTGGTGCGGAACGTGTCCTTGTGGACCTTTGAATTTCAGTAGGAGCTTGATCAGAAGTATCTTGATCATCATCAATAACTTCCTCTCTAGTCGGTGCAGGCACCTCATTTTCTTGAGTTGCGCCATTTTCCGGTTCAAGAGGTAATACTTCATCAAGTTCCACTTTCCTCCCACTTACTTCTTTCGAGAGAAACTCCTTCTCTAGAAAGGATCCATTCTTGGCAACAAAGATCTTGCCTTCGGATCTGAGGTAGAAGGTATACCCAACAGTTTCTTTAGGGTATCCTATGAAGACGCATTTTTCCGACTTGGGTTCAAGCTTTTCAGGTTGAAGTTTCTTGACATAAGCATCGCATCCCCAAACTTTTAGAAACGACAACTTAGGTTTCTTCCCAAACCATAATTCAAATGGTGTCGTCTCAACGGATTTCGACGGTGCCGTATCTAAAGTGAATGCGGCAGTCTCTAAAGCATAGCCCCAAAAAGATAGCGGTAAATCGGTAAGAGACATCATAGATCGCACCATATCTAATAGAGTGCGATTACGACGTTCGGACACACCATTACGCTGAGGTGTTCCAGGCGGCGTGAGTTGTGAAACTATTCCACATTTTCTTAAGTGTGTGCCAAATTCGTGACTCAAGTATTCTCCTCCACGATCTGATCGTAGAAACTTGATTTTCCTGTCACGTTGATTTTCAACCTCACTCTAAAATTCCTTGAACTTTTCAAAGGTTTCAGACTTGTGTTTCATTAAGTAGACATACCCATATCTACTCAAGTCATCAGTGAGGGTGAGAACATAACAATAGCCACCGCGAGCCTCAACACTCATTGAACCACACACATCAGTATGTATGATTTCCAATAAGTTGGTCGCTCGCTCCATTGTTCCTGAGAACGGAGTCTTGGTCATTTTACCCATGAGGCATGGTTCGCACGTGTCAAATGATTCATAATCAAGAGACTCTAAAAGTCCATCTGCATGGAGCTTCTTCATGCGTTTGACACCTATGTGACCAAGGCGGCAGTGCCACAAGTATGTGGGACTATCATTATCAACCTTACATCTTTTGGTACTCACACTATGAATATGTGTAGCATTATGCTCGAGATTCATTAAGAATAAACCATTCACCATAGGAGCATGACCATAAAACATATCTCGCATATAAATAGAACAACCATTATTCTCGGATTTAAATGAGTAGCCATCTCGAATTAAACGAGATCCCGATACAATGTTCATGCTCAAAGCTGGCACTAAATAACAATTATTAAGGTTTAAAACTAATTCCGAAGGTAAATGAAGAGGCAGCGTGCCGACGGCGATCACATCGACCTTGGAACCATTCCCGACGTGCATCGTCACCTCGTCCTTCGCCAGTCTCCGCTTATTCCGAAGCTCCTGCTTTGAGTTACAAATGTGAGCAACTGCAACGGTATCAAATACCCAGGAGCTACTACGAGTACTGGTAAGGTACACATCAATTACATGTATATCACATATACCTTTTGTTTTTCTGGCCTTCTTGTCCGCTAAGTATTTGGGGTAGTTCCGCTTCCAGTGACCACTTTCCTTGCAATAAAAGCACTCAGTCTCGGGCTTGGGTCCATTCTTTGGCTTCTTCTCGGCAGCTTGCTTGCCGGGCGCGGCAACTCCCTTGCAGTCCTTCTTGAAGTTCTTTTTACCCTTGCCCTTCTTGAACTTAGTGGTTTTATTGACCATCAACACTTGATGTTCCTTCTTGACTTCTACCTCCGCTGATTTCAGCATTGCAAATACCTCAGGAATGGTCTTTTCCATCCCCTGCATATTGAAGTTCATCACAAAGCTCTTGTAGCTTGGTGGAAGCGACTGAGGGATTCTGTCAATGACCGCGTCATCCGGGAGATTAACTCCTAGCTGAGTCAAGCGGTTATGTAACCCAGACATAGTGAGTATGTGCTCACTGACAGAACTATTTTCCTCCATCTTACAGCTGAAGAATTTGTCAGAGACTTCATATCTCTCGACCCGGGCATGAGCTTGAAAAACCATTTTCAGCTCTTCAAACATCTCATATGCTCCATGTCTCTCAAAACGCTTTTGGAACCCCGGCTCTAAGCTGTAAAGCATGCCGCACTGAACGAGGGAGTAGTCATCGGTACGTGCCTGCCAAGCGTTCATAACGTCTTGTTCTGCAGGGAGAATAGGTGCGTCACCCAGCGGTGCTTGTAGGACATAATCTTTCTTGGCAGCTATGAGGATGATCCTCAGGTTCCGGACCCAGTCCGTATAGTTGCTGCCATCGTCTTTCAGCTTGGTTTTCTCTAGGAACGCGTTGAAGTTGAGGACAACGTTGGCCATTTGATCTACAAGACATATTGCAAAGATTTTAGACTAAGTTCATGATTATTCAATGAACTCCCACTTAGATAGACATCCCTCTTCTAGTCATCTAAGTATAACATGATCCGAGTCAACTAGGCCATGTCCGATCATCACGTGAGACGGACTAGTCAACGTCGGTGAACATCTTCATGTTGATCGTATCTTCTATACGACTCATGCTCGACCTTTCGGTCTTCTGTGTTCCGAGGCCATGTCTATACACATGCTAGGCTCGTCAAGTCAACCTAAGTGTTTGCATGTGTAAATCTGTCTTACACCCGTTGTATGTGAACGTTAGAATCTATCACACCCGATCATCACATGGTGCTTCGAAACAACGAACTGTCGCAACGGTGCACAGTTAGGGGGAACACTTTCTTGAAATTATTATGAGGGATCATCTTATTTACTACCGTTGTTCTATGTAAACAAGATGCAAAAACATGATAAACATCACATGCAATCAAATAATAATAGTGACATGATATGGCCAATATCACATAGCTCCTTTGATCTCCATCTTGGGGCTCCATGATCATCTTGTCACCGGCTTGACACCATGATCTCCATCATCGTGTCTCCATGAAGTTGCTCGCCAACTATTACTTCTACTACTATGGCTAACGCGTTTAGCAATAAAGTAAAGTAATTTACATGGCGTTTCTCAATGACACGCAGGTCATACAAAAAATAAAGACAACTCCTATGGCTCCTGCCGATTGTCATACTCATCGACATGCAAGTCGTGATTCCTATTACAATAGCATGAACATCTCATACATCACATATATGTCATTCATCATTCATCACAACTTTGGCCATATCATATCACAAAGCACTTGCTGCAAAAACAAGTTAGACGTCCTCTAATTGTTGTTGCAAGTTTTACGTGGCTGAAATAGGGTTCTAGCAAGAACGTTTTCTTACCTACGTGAAAGCCACAACGTGATTTGTCAACTTCTATTTACCCTTCATAAGGACCCTTTTCACCGAATCCGCTCCAACTAAAGTAGGAGAGACAGTCACCCGCCAGCCACCTTATGCAACTAGTGCATGTTAGTCGGTGGAACCGGTCTCACGTAAGCGTACGTGTAAGGTTGGTCCGGGCCGCTTCATCCCACAATACTGCTGAAGCAAGATAAGACTAGTAGCGGCAAGAAAGTTGACAACATCTACGCCCACAACAAATTGTGTTCTACTCGCGCAAGAAGAACTACGCATAGACCTAGCTCATGATGCCACTGTTGGGGAACGTTGCAGAAAACAAAATTTTCCTACGGTTTCACCAAGATCCATCTATGAGTTCATCTAGCAACGAGTGATCGGATGCATCTACATACCTTTGTAGATCGCGAGCGGAAGCGTTCAAAGAACGTGGATGAGGTAGTCGTACACGACGTGATCCAAATCACCGGAGATCCTAGCGCCGAACGTACGGCACCTCCGCGTTCAACACACGTATGGAGTGGATGACGTCTCCTCCTTCTTGATCCAGCAAGGGGAGAGGAGAGGTTCAGGAAGATGGCTCCAGCAACAGCACGACGGCGTGGTGGTGATGGAGCTGCAGTACTCCGTCAGGGCTTCGCCAAGCACTATGAGGAGGAGGAGGTGTTGGAGAGGGAGAAGGAGGCGCCAAGGCAAAGGTATGAAGTCCTCCATCTCCCCCACTATATATAGGAGGGCCAATGGGGGGGGGGCGCCGGCCCTAGGAGATCCAATCTCCTAGGGGGGGCGGCGGCCAAGGGAGGTTTCCCTTCCCCCCCAAGGCACCTAGGGGGTGCCTTCCCCTTGTGGGACTCTTCCCTCTTGAAACCCTAGGCGCATGGGCCTCCTGGGGCTGGTGCCCTTGGCCCATGTAGGCCAAGGCACACCCCCTACAGTCCATGTGGCCCCCCGGGGCAGGTGGCCCCACCCGGTGGACCCCCTGGACCCTTCTGGTGGTCCCGGTACAATACCGGTGACCCCGAAACTTGTCCCGATGGCCGAAACAGCACTTCCTATATATAATTCTTTACCTCCGGACCATTCCGGAACTCCTCGTGACGTCCGGGATCTTATCCGGGACTCCGAACAACATTCGGGTTACTGCATATACATATCCCTACAACCCTAGCGTCACCGAACCTTAAGTGTGTAGACCCTACGGGTTCGGGAGACATGCAGACATGACCGAGATGACTCTCCGGTCAATAACCAACAGCGGGATCTAGATACCCATGTTGGCTCCCACATACTCCATGCTGATCTCATCGGATGAACCACGATGTCAAGGATTCAAGCAACCCCGTATACAATTCCCTTTGTCAATCGGTATGTTACTTGCCCGAGATTCGATCGTCGGTATCCCAATACCTCGTTCAATCTCGTTACCGGCTAGTCACTTTACTCGTACCGTAATGCATGATCCCATGACCAGACACTTGGTCACTTTGAGCTCATAATGATGATGCATTACCGAGTGGGCCCAGTGATACCTCTCCGTCATACGGAGTGACAAATCTCAGTCTTGATCCGTGTCAACCCAACAGACACTTTCGGAGATACCCGTAGTATACCTTTATAGTCACCCAGTTACGTTGTGACGTTTGGTATACCCAAAGCACTCCTACGGTATCCGGGAGTTACACGATCTCATGGTCTAAGGAAAATATACTTGACATTGGAAAAACTCTAGCAAACGAACTATACGATCTTTATGCTATGTTTAGGATTGGGTCTTGTCCATCACATCATTCTCCTAATGACGTGATCTCGTTATCAATGACATCCAATGTCCATAGTCAGGAAACCATGACTATCTGTTGATCAACGAGCTAGTCAACTAGAGGCTTACTAGGGACATGTTGGTGTCTGTTATTCACACATGTATTACGATTTCCGGATAATACAATTATAGCATGAATAAAGACAATTATCATGAACAAGGAAATATAATAATAATGCTTTTATTATTGCCTCTAGGGCATATTTCCAACACTTGTGTCATCCAACTCCTACGACATATTTGACTCACCAAATGAAGGGATTGGAAGATGCTTCATGTATAAAGGCTCCAAGGTATCACACCCCGAGTATGTTGATTTCAATAGTGATGAAGATGATTTGCTAGGTGATGATGATTTACTTGTTGACAACTCTAGTGATGAAAACTATGATGAAATTGCTATTAATCATGCTAATCAGGATGAAATGAATGATAATGATAGAAGGAGATTGGAGTGTCTAACTAGAGAACTAAACACTCTTATAAACTACCTTAGAAGATCATCGAGAGCTTTTAAAGACTCGTGAGAAGCTACGCTTTGAAAAGCTCAATCTAGAGCAAGAGCATGGGTTCTTAAAAGCAATCAATGATGATCTTCATAAGAAAAGTTCTTCTTACATTATCAAGCGTTTACTCTTGTCTACTTACATGCCACAAGTAAACTATAGCAACAAGAGCAAGAAAGATTCTTCTTCTAGTAGTAACAATAATCATGTTAAATCCAATATTGTTGCTTCTAGTAGTACTCTTGATTCCACTAATGATTCTCTTAGCCAAGTTACACTTGAGCAAGAAAATAGCTTATTGAAGGGAATTATAGAGAAAGGTGTCTACAAGAGCCTTGCCGGAAGTAAGCAATTTGAGGAAATTGTACGTAAGCAAGGAAGACACCTGAAGAATCAAGGTATTGATTTTGAACACAAGTTCAATGCCAATGGAGTTGAGTGGGAAGAATATCAATACCACAAGACAAAGTTTTTTCCTCAACAAGAGAAGTGTGGTGTCGCTTCATTCAAGGGAACACAAGCTCAAGGTGATCTTCCACCACAAGACCATATGTTGAAAAGCAAGGACAAGCTTCAAGAGGAGAATGATGCATTTGAAGAACCTCCTAAGGCCTTGGTCAAGTGGGTTCCCAAGACTTCATCGATTTCTACTTCATCAAGTATGACTACAACTCCAAGGATTCCCATCAAGATGATATGGATCCTGAAGTAGAAGAACTAGAGAGTTCTTGAGGGTGATTCTGCCAACATACTTTACTCATATTCATTTTGGCAAGGACAAGTGCAATCAACTTTCACATCTTGCACTAGTTCAAGGATTCACAAACCCTCTTGTTGGTAAGACAAGGGACAAGGTAACCTAATACTTTCATGGACAACATCATATGTGTATATCACTCTATGTCTATGGATATCCTTGTATGTTCCCGTGGGACTAACCCATGTAGGTACTGAATGTGCAACTCACTCCAATGGATTGCTCCAAATGGTCTACATCAACTTTGAGCATCTACATCTTCAACACCTACATGAAGTCATCATCGATAAAACCCAAGGTTAGTTCATCCCTATTAGGGGGGGGGGGGGTATCACATCTAGGGGGAGCTTTGCTCTAAGATTGGGCTAAAGCAACTCTAATGGTGTGAACACAACAATGCTTTACGTAAAAGTGGTAACCCCACTTGTGCTTAAACTATGAGTATGACCTACAATCAAATGTTCTCATTTGACTCCTCGTCAATATACTCATATGTAGATGACCTAGTCATCGCCAATTGCTTGATAGATGCTAGAGTGTTTGTGCATGCTTTGCCACATGTTTCATTTGCTATCTTATTGTGTGAGCATGTTGGTTGTATATTTCTCCCATTCGAGGACATCCATTTGTTGCTTTGATTGTTTGGCTTTTCTTTTTTCTAAATGGATGGACAAGAATGCCTAAGTACTCCCTCTAGCTATATATGATTTTCTCATCTCAAACTCTATTCATGCTACATCACAAAGTTTGATCAAGTCGAATTCAGACCCTCCGGGTGAGGAGCACTCGGAGCCACCGGTCCGTCAAGGGCTTAACTTCCAGAACCTCTCAATGACATCTCGGTCTGACCGATTCATTCCCCTCGGTCTTACCGAACTCATTCGGTTGATCTAGGTTTTCATCTCGGTGCAACCGATTAGAACTGTTCGGTCTCACTGAGTTGTAGTAACCGCTTGAGATTCTGCATCTCGGTGCCACCGAGTTGTTCCACTCGGTCACACCGACAGTGAGTAGGTATATATATATATATATATATATATATATATATATATATATATATATATATATATATATATCCGCGGGTTGAAATTTGGAAAATCCTTCAAACCTCCAACCACGCCTGCCCAGCTCTGCCGCCCCTCCTAGTCTCCAGATCGTCGCCATCATCGCCAGCGACCTCCCATCACTGGTCTCCGCTGCCGTCAACGGGAATCCCCTCCGCCGTTGTCGCCGTAGCGAGTTCATCGCCAAGTTAGGGTATGAACTCGACCCCTTTGTGTATTCCTTAACTCTGAATCTTACACAAAGGATAATGCCATGTATCTAGCCACAATTGAGATCCTTATATCCAATCAAAACCTCCTTTAGATTAGTTTTGATGCAAAAACTTAGGGTTAGGTTTTCGCCGAACTCATCTCAGACCGGTCGAGTTGGAGAATTCGGTATCATCGATTTGGCCCAGGCCATTGCACATTTACTATTCGGTCTGACCGAAGTGGACGAATCGGTGTGACCGAGTTCACTTTCTCTGTGAAACCCTAGCATCTCGGAGTCACCGAACTGTGTCTCGGTCTGACCGATTTCACATGTTTAGACTCTAAAGTTGCTTCGGTGTCACCGAGTTTGTCATATCGGTAGCTCCGAAATGCTTTATGCAGAAAACTAAAATTAAGTTTTTGAGTCAATCTGTTTGCCAAAATTGTTGTACTCTGTGATGCTCATCTACTCTATCTCAACCTATCTATTCACAAGGACAGTGTCAGCCATGTCAGACAACAATGACAGCCAGAACAGGTCAGAGGAGCATGCAAATCTTAGTGAGGGCATTAGCCCCTCAAACAGCAACTATGATGATGGAAGCAGAAGCACCCCAAGCAACCTGCCTAAGGCTGCAACTAGGCAGAGGAAGAAGAGGAACTTTGAATCTGAAGATGATGATTTTGTGGTTGATGAGGAGGTCACTTCCAAGAAGAAAGTGATCAAGAAAGAGAAAGTTGCTGCTGCTGCCATCAAGCCTCGCATGCAGAAGAAGGCCCCTCCAAGAGAGTGCCCATGTCCAAAGCCAGAGCCTAGACTTAAAATTGGGAAAAGGCTAGATTTTTATTTGGTCAAGTAGTCTAATCACCCCCCTCTAGACCTGCTTTCGATCCTTCATGGGGTCTTAGTTTTTCTTGTCTTGGGCTTGTGGTAAGTCTATGTTGTCCGTCGCTTCGGCCTTCCGGTGGTGGTGAATGTTAGAAATATGCTCTACACACAATAATAAAGTTGTTGTTATTCTTTTTTCTGAAGGAAATATGCCATAGAGGCAATAATAAAGTTATTATTTATTTCCTTATATCATGATAAATGTTTATTATTCATGCTAGAATTGTATTAACCGGAAACATAATACATGTGTGAATACATAGACCAACAGAGTGTCACTAGTATGCCTCTACTTGACTAGCTTGTTAATTAAAGATGGTTATGTTTCCTAACCATGAACAAAGAGTTGTTATTTGATTAACGAGGTCACATCATTAGTAGAATGATCTGATTGACATGACCCATTCCATTAGCTTAGCATCCGATCGTTTAGTATGTTGCTATTGCTTTCTTCATGACTTATACATGTTCCTATAACTATGAGATTATGCAACTCCCGTTTATCAGAGGAACACTTTGGGTACTACCAAACGTCACAACGTAACTGGGTGATTATAAAGGAGTACTACAGGTGTCTCCAATGGTAGATGTTGAGTTGGCGTATTTCGAGATTAGGGTTTGTCACTCCGATTGTCGGAGAGGTATCTCTGGGCCCTCTCGATAATGCACATCACATAAGCCTTGCAAGCACTGCAACTAATATGTTAGTTGTGAGATGATGTATTACGGAACGAGTAAAGAGACTTGCCGGTAAAGAGATTGAACTAGGTATTGGATACCGACGATCGAATCTCGGGCAAGTAACATACCGATGACAAAGGGAACAACGTATGTTGTTGTGCGGTCTGACCGATAAAGATCTTCGTAGAATATGTAGGAGCCAATATGGGCATCCAGGTCCCGCTATTGGTTATTGACCAGAGACGTGTCTCGGTCATGTCTACATTGTTCTCGAACCGTAGGGTCCGCACGCTTAACGTTACGATGACAGTTATTATGAGTTTATGCATTTTGATGTACCGAAGGTTGTTCGGAGTCCCGGATGAGATCACGGACATGACGAGGAGTCTCGAAATGGTCGAGACGTAAAGATTGATATATTGGAAGCCTATGTTTGGACATCGGAAGTGTTCCGGGTGAAATCGGGATTTTACCGGAATACCGGGAGGGTTACCGGAACCCCCCGGGAGACTAATGGGCCTATTGGGCCTTAGTGGAAAAGGAGAAAAAGGGAAAGCCCACAAGCTGGCCGGCGCCCCCCTTCCCAAAGTCCTAGTAGGACTAGGATAGGGGCCGTCCCCCCTTCTCTCTCCTTTTCCCCCGGGAGTCCTAATAGGATTAGGATTGGGGGGAGGAGTCCTACTCCCGGTGGGAGTAGGACTCCCCTGCGCCTCCTCTCCCTGGCCGGCCGGCTCCCCCTCCTCCAACCTTTATATACGGGGGCAGGGGGCACCCCAAGACACACAACTTGATCCTTGAGATCGTTCCTTAGCCGTGTGCGGTGCCCCCTGCCACCAAATTCCACCTTGATCGTACCGTTGTAGTGCTTAGGCGAAGCCCTGCATCGGTAGTACATCAAGATCGTCATCACGCCATCGTGCTGACGGAACTCTTCCTCGACGCTTTGCTGGATCGGAGCCCGAGGAACGTCATCGAGCTGAACGTGTGCTAAGAACTCGGAGGTGCCGGAGTAACGGTGCTTGGATCGGTCGGATCGGGAAGAAGACGTACGACTACTTCCTCTATGTTGTGTGATCGCTTCCGCAGTCGGTCTGCGTTGGTACGTGGACAACACTCTCCCCTCTCGTTGCTGTGCATCACCATGATCTTGCGTGTGCGTAGGAAATTTTTTGAAATTACTGCGTTCCCCAACAGTGGTATCAGAGCCTAGGTTTTATGGTTTGATGTTATATGCACAAGTAGAACACAAGTGAGTTGTGGGCGATACAAGTCATACTGCCTACCAGGATGTCATACTTTGGTTCGGCGGTATTGTTGGGTGAGACGATCCGGACCAACCTTACGCGTACTCTTACGCGAGACCGGTTCCCTCGACGTGCTTTGCACATAGATGGCTTGCGGAAGACTGTCTCTCCAACTTTAGTTGAACCAAGTGTGACTACGCCCGGTCCTTGAGAAGGTTAAAACGGAGTCTATTTGATGAACTATCGTTGTGGTTTTGATGCGTAGGTGAGATGAGTTCTTGCTTAAGCCCGTAGCAGCCACGTAAAACTTGCAACAACAAAGTAGAGGACGTCTAACTTGTTTTTGCAGGGTATGTTGTGATGTGATATGGTCAAGACATGATGCTGATTTTATTGTATGAGATGATCATGTTTTGTAACCGAGTTATCGGCAACTGGCAGGAGCCATATGGTTGTCGCTTTATTGTATGCAATGCAATCGCGATGTAATGCTTTACTTTATTACTAAGCGGTAGTGATAGTCGTGGAAGCATAAGATTGGCGAGACGACAACGTTGCTACGATGGAGATCAAGGTGGCGCGCCGGTGACGATGGTGATCATGACGGTGCTTCGGAGATGGAGATCACAAGCACAACATGATGATGGCCATATCATATCACTTATATTGATTGCATGTGATGTTTATCCTTTTATGCATCTTATCTTGCTTTGATTGATGGTAGCATTATAAGATGATCTCTCACTAAATTATCAAGAAGTGTTCTCCCTGAGTATGCACCGTTGCCAAAGTTCGTCGTGCCCAGACACCATGTGATGATCGGGTGTGATAAGCTCTACGTCCATCTACAACGGGTGCAAGCCAGTTTTGCACACGCAGAATACTCAGGTTATACTTGACGAGCCTAGCATATGCAGATATGGCCTCGGAACACAGAGACCGAAAGGTCGAGCGTGAATCATATAGTAGATATGATCAACATGACGATGTTCACCATTGAAAACTACTCCATCTCACGTGATGATCGGTTATGGTTTAGTTGATTTGGATCACGTGATCACTTAGAGGATTAGAGGGATGTCTATCTAAGTGGGAGTTCCTAAGTAATTTGATTAACTGAACTTAAACTTATCATGAACTTAGTACCTGATAGTATCTTGCTTGTTTATGTTGCTTGTAGATAGATGGCTCGTGCTATTGTTCCGTTGAATTTTAATGCGTTCCTTGAGAAAGCAAAGTTGAAAGATGATGGTAGCAATTACACGGACTGGGTCCGTAACCTGAGGATTATCCTCATTGCTGCACAGAAGAATTACGTCCTGGAAGCACCGCTGGGTGACAGGCCTGCTGCTGGAGCAACGCCAGATGTTATGAACGTCTGGCAGAGCAAAGCTGATGACTACTCAATAGTTCAGTGTGCCATGCTTTACGGCTTAGAATCGGGACTTCAATGACGTTTTGAACGTCATGGAGCATATGAGATGTTCCAGGAGTTGAAGTTAATATTTCAAGCAAATGCCCGAATTGAGAGATATGAAGTCTCCAATAAGTTCTATAGCTGCAAGATGGAGGAAAACAGTTCTGTCAGTGAGCATATACTCAAAATGTCTGGGTATAATAATCACTTGATTCAGATGGGAGTTAATCTTCCAGATGATTGCGTCATTGACAGAATTCTCCAATCACTACCACCAAGCTACAAGAGCTTCGTGATGAACTATAATATACAAGGGATGAACAAGACTATTCCCGAGCTCTTCGCAATGCTGAAAGCTGCGGAGGTAGAAATCAAGAAGGAGCATCAAGTGTTGATGGTTAACAAGACCACTAGTTTCAAGAAAAAGGGAAGAAGAAGGGAAACTTCAAGAAGAACAGCAAGCAAGTTGCTGCTCAAGAGAAGAAACCCAAGTCTGGACCTAAGCCTGAAACTGAGTGCTTCTACTGCAAGCAGACTGGACACTGGAAGCGGAACTGCCCCAAATATTTGGCGGATAAGAAGGATGGCAAAGTGAGCAAAGGTATATGTGATATACATGTTATTGATGTGTACCTTACTAGAGCTCGCAGTAGCACCTGGGTATTTGATACTGGTTCTGTTGCTAATATTTGCAACTCGAAACAGGGACTACGGAATAAGCGGACACTAGCAAAGGACGAGGTGACGATGCGCGTGGGAAAGGGTTCCAAAGTCGATGTGATCGCGGTCGGCACGCTACCTCTACATCTACCTTCGGGATTAATATTAGACCTAAATAATTGTTATTTGGTGCCAGCGTTGAGCATGAACATTATATCTGGATCTTGTTTAATGCGAGACGGTTATTCATTTAAATCAGAGAATAATGGTTGTTCCATTTATATGAATACTATCTTTTATGGTCATGCACCTTTGAAGGGTGGTCTATTCTTGTTGAATCTCGAAGATAGTAATACACATATTCATAATGTAGAAGCCAAAAGATGCAAAGTTAATAATGATAGTGCAACTTATTTGTGGCACTGCCGTTTAGGTCATATCGGTGGAAAGCGCATGAAGAAACTCCATACTGATGGGCTTTTAGAAACACTTGATTATGAATCACTTGGTACTTGCGAACCGTGCCTCATGGGCAAGATGACTAAAACACCGTTCTCCGGTACTATGGAGAGAGCAACAGATTTGTTGGAAATCATACATACCGATGTATGTGGTCCGATGAATATTGAGGCTCGTGGCGGATATCGTTATTTTCTCACCTTCACAGATGATTTAAGCAGATATGGGTATATCTACTTAATGAAACATAAATCTGAAACATTTGAAAGGTTCAAAGAATTTCAGAGTGAAGTTGAAAATCATCGTAACAAGAAAATAAAGTTTCTACGATCTGATCGTGGAGGAGAATATTTGAGTTACGAGTTTGGTATACATTTGAAAAATTGTGGAATAGTTTCGCAACTCACGCCACCCGGAACACCACAGCGTAATGGTGTGTCCGAACGTCGTAATCGCACTTTACTAGATATGGTGCGATCCATGATGTCTCTTACTGATTTACCGCTATCGTTTCGGGGTTATGCTTTAGAGACGGCCGCATTCACGTTAAATAGGGCACCATCAAAATCCGTTGAGACGACGCCTTATGAACTATGGTTTGGCAAGAAACCAAAGTTGTCGTTTCTTAAAGTTTGGGGCTGCGATGCTTATGTGAAAAAGCTTCAACCTGATAAGCTCGAACCCAAAGCGGAGAAATGTGTCTTCATAGGATACCCAAAGGAAACTGTTGGGTATACCTTCTATCACAGATCCGAAGGCAAGACATTCGTTGCTAAGAATGGATCATTTCTAGAGAAGGAGTTTCTCTCGAAAGAAGTGAGTGGGAGGAAAGTAGAACTTGACGAGGTAATTGTACCTGCTCCCTTATTGGAAAATAGTACATCACAGAAAACTGTTTCTGCGACACCTATGCCAATCAGTGAGGAAGCTAATGATGATGATCATGAAGCTTCAGAACAAGATACTACTAAACCACGTAGATCAACCAGATTGAGATCCGCACCAGAGTGGTACGGTGATCCAGTTCTGGAAGTCATGATGCTAGATCATGATGAACCTACGAACTATGAAGAAGCGATGGTGAGCCCAGATTCCGCAAAGTGGCTTGAGGCCATGAAATCTGAGATGGGATCCATGTATGAGAACAAAGTATGGACTTTGGTTGACTTGCCCGATGATCGGCAAGCAATTGAGAATAAATGGATCTTCAAGAAAAAACTGACGCTGACGGTAATGTTACTGTCTATAAAGCTCGACTTGTCGCAAAAGGTTTTCGACAAGTTCAAGGGGTTGACTACGATGAGACTTTCTAACCCGTAGCGATGCTTAAGTCCGTCAGAATTATGTTAGCAATTGCCGCATTTTATGATTATGAAATATGGCAGATGGATGTCAAAACTGCATTCCTGAATGGATTTCTGGAAGAAGAGTTGTATATGGTACAACCAGAAGGTTTTGTCGATCCAAAAGGAGCTAACAAAGTATGCAAACTCCAGCGATCCATTTATGGACTGGTGCAAGCATCTCGGAGTTGGAATAAACGCTTTGATAATGTGATCAAAGCATTTGGCTTTATACAGACTTCTGGAGAAGCCTGTATTTACAAGAAAGTGAGTGGGAGCTCTGTAGCATTTCTGATATTATATGTGGATGACATATTGCTAATTGGAAATGATATAGAATTTCTGGATAGCATAAAGGGATACTTGAATAAAAGTTTTTCGATGAAAGACCTCGGGGAAGCTGCTTTCATATTAGGCATAAAGATCTATAGAGATAGATCAAAACGCTTAATTGGACTTTCACAGAGCACATACCTTGACAAGATTTTGAAGAAGTTCAAAATGGATCAAGCAAAGAAAGGGTTCTTGCCTGTGTTACAAGGTGTGAAGTTGAGTAAGACTCAATGCCCGACCACTGCAGAAGATAGAGAGAAAATGAAAGATGTTCCCTATGCTTCAGCCATAGGCTCTATCATGTATGCAATGCTGTGTACCAGACCTGATGTGTGCCTTGCTATAAGTTTAGCAGGGAGGTACCAAAGTAATCCAGGAGTGGATCACTGGACAGCGGTCAAGAACATCCTGAAATACCTGAAAAGGACTAAGGATATGTTTCTCGTATATGGAGGTGACAAAGAGCTCACCGTAAGAGGTTACGTTGATGCAAGCTTTGACACTGATCCGGACGATTCTAAATCGCAAACCGGATACGTGTTTACTTTAAACGGTGGAGCTGTCAGTTGGTGCAGTTCTAAACAAAGCGTCGTAGCGGGATCTACATGTGAAGCGGAGTACATAGCTGCTTCGGAAGCAGCAAACGAAGGAGTCTGGATGAAGGAGTTCATATCCGATCTAGGTGTCATACCTAGTGCATCGGGTCCAATGAAAATCTTCTGTGACAATACTGGTGCAATTGCCTTGGCAAAGGAATCCAGATTTCACAAAAGAACCAAACACATCAAGAGACGCTTCAACTCCATCCGGGATTTAGTCCAGGTGGGAGACATAGAGATTTGCAAGATACATACGGATCTGAATGTTGCAGACCCGTTGACTAAGCCTCTTCCACGAGCAAAACATGATCAGCACCAAGGCTCCATGGGTGTTAGAATCATTACTGTGTAATCTAGATTATTGACTCTAGTGCAAGTGGGAGACTGAAGGAAATATGCCCTAGAGGCAATAATAAAGTTATTGTTTATTTCCTTATATCATGATAAATGTTTATTATTCATGCTAGAATTGTATTAACCGGAAACATAATACATGTGTGAATACATAGACCAACAGAGTGTCACTAGTATGCCTCTACTTGACTAGCTCGTTAATTAAAGATGGTTATGTTTCCTAACCATGAACAAAGAGTTGTTATTTGATTAACGAGGTCACATCATTAGTAGAATGATCTGATTGACATGACCCATTCCATTAGCTTAGCATCCGATCGTTTAGTATGTTGCTATTGCTTTCTTCATGACTTATACATGTTCCTATAACTATGAGATTATGCAACTCCCGTTTACCGGAGGAACACTTTGGGTACTACCAAACGTCACAACGTAACTGGGTGATTATAAAGGAGTACTACAGGTGTCTCCAATGGTAGATGTTGAGTTGGCGTATTTCGAGATTAGGGTTTGTCACTCCGATTGTCGGAGAGGTATCTCTGGGCCCTCTCGGTAATGCACATCACATAAGCCTTGCAAGCACTGCAACTAATATGTTAGTTGTGAGATGATGTATTACGGAACGAGTAAAGAGACTTGCCGGTAACGAGATTGAACTAGGTATTGGATACCGACGATCGAATCTCGGGCAAGTAACATACCGATGACAAAGGGAACAACGTATGTTGTTGTGCGGTCTGACCGATAAAGATCTTCGTAGAATATGTAGGAGCCAATATGGGCATCCAGGTCCCGCTATTGGTTATTGACCGGAGACGTGTCTCGGTCATGTCTACATTGTTCTCGAACCGTAGGGTCCGCACGCTTAACGTTACGATGACAGTTATTATGAGTTTATGCATTTTGATGTACCGAAGGTTGTTCGGAGTCCCGGATGAGATCACGGACATGACGAGGAGTCTCGAAATGGTCGAGACGTAAAGATTGATATATTGGAAGCCTATGTTTGGACATCGGAAGTGTTCCGGGTGAAATCGGGATTTTACGGGAATACCGGGAGGGTTACCGGAACCCCCCGGGAGGCTAATGGGCCTATTGGGCCTTAGTGGAAAAGGAGAAAAAGGGAAAGCCCACAAGCTGGCCGGCGCCCCCCTTCCCAAAGTCCTAGTAGGACTAGGATAGGGGCCGGCCCCCCTTCTCTCTCCTTTTCCCCCCGGGAGTCCTAATAGGATTAGGATTGGGGGGAGGAGTCCTACTCCCGGTGGGAGTAGGACTCCCCTGCGCCTCCTCTCCCTGGCCGGCCGGCTCCCCCTCCTCCAACCTTTATATACGGGGGCAGGGGGCACCCCAAGACACACAACTTGATCCTTGAGATCGTTCCTTAGCCGTGTGCGGTGCCCCCTGCCACCAAATTCCACCTCGATCGTACCGTTGTAGTGCTTAGGCGAAGCCCTGCGTCGGTAGTACATCAAGATCGTCATCACGCCGCCGTGCTGACGGAACTCTTCCTCGACGCTTTGCTGGATCGGAGCCCGAGGAACGTCATCGAGCTGAACGTGTGCTAAGAACTCGGAGGTGCCGGAGTAACGGTGCTTGGATCGGTCGGATCGGGAAGAAGACGTACGACTACTTCCTCTACGTTGTGTGATCGCTTCCGCAGTCGGTCTGCGTTGGTACGTAGACAACACTCTCCCCTCTCGTTGCTGTGCATCACCATGATCTTGCGTGTGCGTAGGAAATTTTTTGAAATTACTGTGTTCCCCAACATTTTCATGTTCGTTATTAAGTTTATTTTCTATGCTAGAATTACATTGGTTCCTAAATATGAGATTTGTAGGAAAACCCAATAGCATATGTGAAATAATAAAGTCCAAACATACCCCTAGTCAGGCCTCTGGACTAGCTCATGTATTGTTGACGGTCTTAATTTTCTGATCATGGACATTGTTAATGTAACAAGGATGACGACAATAGTGAGAGCACATTGTTAGGATAACAATGGTGTTGGATATGCCTACTTATGAAATACCGTGAGATCTTGATGTTTACTTGCGTCCTTAGACCATGAGAGTATCATAGACCTAGATACCAGATGGTTGATTTGAGGTCATACAACGCTATTATGTAACTGGGTAATTGTAAAGGTGACATGTCAGGGCTAGAATATGCCCATCCGGTGATGGAGAGATACACTCTAGGTTCACTGGGTATTACGGTCTCCAACATCACCTGGCCAGGTATTGTGAGTAAAGAGTTAGCCACGGGATACCAGACTATGGAAACGAGAAAATGGTTACAAATCAGAAACAAGGATAACTAGGTATAGTGATCAAGTAGTTGATCACAGGAATATCGTCAAAGTCTCACCTGGGGTTGTGTAACATATCACGAGGCAAAGATCTTCGATGATATTTGGGAATCCTCATGGGTGTACGCTGATTATCATTGAACGGAAGGCGTTCTAGACATGCCCACATATGCTCGAACCTATAGGGAGTGGTAGAGCTTGACAACGAATGTTGCGGGGGGGGGGGGGGGAGTAGAGTGTACCAAAATGACAAATTATACTTACACATTCAATAATCTTCAAGATTTAAGCCTAACAAGTAAGGGTATTCGAGATGATTTTTCTAGATTAGGGCGGAGGACAATAGCCCGCCTTGGCCCTAAGGAAGCTCTGCCACTGCCTATAGGGTCGCATGCTTAACATTAACGACATTTAGTAATGCTACAACTTAATGGAGACTGTGAGAGAATGGTTTGAAAAGTGTTTCGAAAGGTCCCAGTGTTCCAGTGATGTCCGAAAGTGTTTTGGAAGGTACCGATGGGTTTTAAAACTGGGTAGAAACTTCTAGAAAAGTCATGTTTCGGAAGGATCCTATTGAGGCATGCCCTTTTGCTGGGGCAACACAGCCTAGTTGGGCCAAGTTGGACGAACCCTTGACTTGGAGTTCAAGGCAAGCTAGATGGAGTCCTAGTAGGACTCCCTAACGTGCGCGCAAGCGCGACTCCTTTCCTTGGTCGGCCGCTCCCCTACCTGGCCACCTATATAAGAAGGGTCAGTGGCGCATGAGAGAGACATCAAGCCCTTGGCCTACCCCTCTTCCCGGCGGCGCCTTGTCCCCTTCTAGATGGCACCTCGCTCTTCCTCTAGATTAGATCTAGATTCCCTGCTGCTTCGTTGTGTTGGTCCACGAATTGATGTGATGTCGCTACTTTGATATGTGTGGATACCTTGGAGGTGTCGTAATCTTCTACGCTAGATAGGGTGGATCTTCGCGGCTGAGAGTCGTGTGACCTAGCCGTTGGAATCAGAGGACTTCATTGACAACGTCGACATCTCCGTTATGTTGATGTATTCGTCGGGGGTATGGTTTCGTTAACCCCACCTCGATAGTGATCTTGGTTGGATCATGCTCGTTAAAAAAAAGGGTTTTCCCTAGCACGTTCCCCTACATTGACAATGCATGAGACGCTGGAACCCACAACGTGATCGAAGGGACAAGTAGGTCTCCGTTGTTCGTCGCTTCGGCTCTTATTGCAGTGATGGCGGCGGCGCAAGATAATTTCTCCTCCAGCTTCTTCTTCGGTTTTTAGCGGCGGGTGCACCGCCAGATCTAGCGATAGGATTGTGGTCAACGCAGAGGGAGTTGGATGTGTCTTCGTCGGGCTGATGGTGGTTTGGCTGCATCGGCATCGATTTCGTTATTTCGTCTTCATCTTCTTTAGGTATTGTACCTTTTTTTGGGAGAGGATGGAGGATTCCCTGAGGAGTGAATTGTACCTCTTTTTTGGATTTCTTGTATTGTTGATGTTAGGTTAGTACAGCGCCCCAATTCATTCGCAAAAATAAATAAAGCATGATCACGCACCTGATTTTACTAAACAGTTGTACACCACGTGTATAAGATATCATCGCAGGGTGTTCTGTCACCGTGTCCTGGTTGTATATGCATTGCCCTAACTTGGGCATTGGGTAGCTTGAACGTATTCTTTCGCTGTTTTTACACTCTATCCATGCCCCTCCAGCAACGGGAGTTTGGGACTTCTTGTCTTGTACGTACTACGCACTCATCCTAGCTACTCTACTACTGATGTTATACTCAACCTTATCGTCCCGCATTTTAAAACTCTCACAACAAAATTGAGCATGAGAATCTGTCATCTGACGTTGAAGCATATGTATTCTTTGCTTCCCGCCCTCACTTCTTTGTCGGGTAATTAACAATGTTTCCGTTTGTTGATTACTCAATCTCATCATGCCTTACGCATCACCCCACTGTCGAGGCACGCGACCCATGAGGAGCAGCAGCAGCATCTAACCGAAACGTGTTCGGTTCACACAACATAATTAACGAGAAGAGAGGAGACGTGTCCAACTAGAGTAGCCCCGCGGCTAAGCGTCCGGTGAACATGAGAGAATTTCTTCTGCTGTTGGCACCAGATTGGTTGCTGTTAAGGCGGCGACGGAGACTTTTTTTTTTAGAAAAGAAGGATGATCCCGGCCTCTGCATCTGGAAGATGCATACAGTCACTTTATTGATTATTCTCGAGAATTTTATAAAGTACTACATCAATGTGCCTGAATCCATCATCTTGGCAACATATGCCACTACTCCTATCCAATATGATGAAGATGTGCTAGCCGGGCCACTACCCAGACCACTCACGTAAGCCTAACATCAGAAGCCGGAAGGCGAAACACATTCGGAAGCCCCAGCCGAGCTACATACCGGGTCTGGGGCATAATCCGGTCAGACGCACTCGTGTGTCGTCACCGCCATCTTCCACAGGTCCGTCTTCAGATCAAATTGAGACTTCTACCTTGTCTGGCCACTCCACCATTGACGCCACCATGACGCCAAACAGCAACCTCCTCCTGCGCGAGTCCATCCCCGTGCATCGGACGTCGAGCCTCCACAGCGCCATGCCGCCGACATCCGCCGCCATCAATGTGTGACATGGAGCACCGCTCCACCATCCTCCCAGCCAACACTTACTCCAAAACGACGCCCCCAGGAGAACCAGAACGCGTCGGAGGAAAAGCGGAGGCTTGGGCGAAGAAGGGCACGCCGTCAGCAGCTGTCATCGACCCAAACAGCGCCCGCCATCACCCAGCCCTCAAGGCGCCGCCTTCAAGAAGGTCGCGACGCCAAAGACGCCGCCGCCGTCCACCGGAGTTAGGTTTTCACTCGAGAAGCTAGGTGATGGGGAGTGGAAGGGCAGACCTTGACAGACGTCTCCATGAAGAAATTGGCGCCTGCGGTCGTCGTCGTCGTCGCGGCCGGCCGGAGCCGACCCGCGTTCTGGATCCCGACCACCAGAATCGCCCGCATCCCATAGGCAGGCCATACAGCACACCCAGGGATCCTCGCAGGAGAAGCGCACCAAGCAGGGAAGAAGGCCAGCAGCCAGATCTGGCGCTGCCAGCCGCCAAGGCAGCCACGCGAGGCCCCAGGCCACCGGAGATCCGTCGGCCACCCGACCAGATCGCCGGCACCACGCCAACCCCACTGCCCGCCGCAGGAGACAAGGAGCCTCGCCAGGGGCCGCCGCCCGGATCCGAGACCCTCCGATGCAGATTGGAGCAAAGCCGGCCCCGCCGTCGCAGTCCCAGACCGCGCCCCAGGCATGGCCCGACGCCAGCCTCGTGCGGCGGCGAGGAGAGATGGAGAGAGAGGGAGGTTACGCCGGCGGGAGGGGAATCACCCCCCGAGACGCCCGCTAGGGGCGGCGCGGGGGAGGGGGAGGGGGGGCGGTCGATGCCAATGCTGGCGACGGAGACATTTAGCAGCCGTCCGGTGGGTCTCGATCGTTTGAACCGATCCGGTGGAATGTTCAGCTTCCCGGGCTAATCCATGTATAGATGGACTTTCGGTGGTTTAATTAGTCAACCTATTTCTGTTCACCGGCATAAATGTGTATAGTATTCCTCGCAAATTAAATAAATAAATAAATGTGTATTGTATATTGTACTAGTACTGTATGTCAATTATGCAGAGCAGATATGGTCAAAGATGCATGGAGTATTATTCCAAAAAAGAAGAAGAAAATGCATGTGGAGAAGAGAGTATTGTGCCCGAATCATGACAGTGGGTGAATTAAATGGAAAAGGCTCCCGTTTGTGTCGACCGCTGACACCGACGGGCGGAGTCAATTATGCTAATCCGAGCAAACTGTCGGGAGCATTCTCACTTGTAGATTTTATTGCTAGTACGTATACGTACCTGTGGCAGCGGAAGCACCATCTACAGTATGCTGAATGAAGAGTGTGAAAAAGGTTGGTCTTCCCCTCGCTGTCGATTCATTCTAGGAATGGTCGGTCGTTGACTCGATGTCAACTGGTTGGTTGGCTGGAGCTGCAGCCTCGGTTCGTTTCCCACGGCGACCCGCGAGCAGAACCGACGACCGGATTTAGAGCTGGAGCTGGATCTGGGTCGTGCTAACCTCGAGAGAAATGGAGGGTTTTCCCTCCTCGCAGTCGGTCTAGATTTAGATCTGTATGTTTTTTAGCTTGAAATGGGACGTTGGATAGGATAGGATGGAACTGATCCTCTGTCTGTAGCCACAAAAACAGATCCGAGCCACGATCCGCAGAAAGCCGTTCTTTTTGCCGTTCGGCTTTGCATCTATCCGTCCTTTTCGGAGCAGCACATGCGATACCTAACTGCACCAGGAGAGAAAGCAAGAAAGAAAAGATGGATTCCTGTGAGTGACTTCGGCATTTCTAGCCAAGACGTACGTACATCGGTACATGCATGCATACATCTGGCCTGTTCGCCATCACGATCATTGCCGCCGTTGCCCATCTCCGCCTGCGCGTGAGCCGAGGATGATGCCTCAACCACTTTGCCACTCTCTCCTTGTACTACCCCTTTTGTGCAAGCCAAGGGAGATGGTGACTGCGACCTCCTCCTTCTCGACGATGAAGAACAAAAACCAGAATAAAGAGTCCACATGTAGCAGACCGTAGGGCAAAGAACCGATGATGAAGAATTGCTGCTGGTGCATGTGCATGGCCTCGACTGCCAGGCTACGCCTGTCGGTCACGGGTCACGAGGGACAGCAGGAATCAAGTCAACTCCGGCCGCATCTCGTGATCCGGCGACCTCTGCTTCCCTCCGCCACGTGCCATGTGCAACGCGCCGATCAGTGAAGTCCAAGTCCTGCTACGCCTGCACTGCATGCGCAGCAGCTCAACCTTCAACGCCCTGCCTGATGAAACCCCATCCGCCACCACTGCTACTACCTAGAGAGAGTCAATCGGAGCACAAGTGGAAATTAAACAAATGGAGATTCATTGCCACTACTGCTAGCACTACGTGGATAAGAACAAGAATCTCGTAAAGCTCAAGGAGATAGGGATCGGTGGAGCTTTTGACCGTTCGTTTGTCCCTTCCACAGTACTAGCATCACTGCCATGGCAATGATATTACGACTATGGTATGATATGATGGCTACAGTGTCGGATGAACCGGCTTCCTGCTGCCAAGAAATGATGTCAGTTGAGTTAGGCACTGATCCACCAGAAAGACACGCGAGCTTATTGGTAACAATTTTGACACAAAAGCGCGCTAGATGTGCTAAACAACTCACCATTTGCCGGGGGTCACGCATCGCACTCAGACGATGAGTTACAGTCGATGTTTCGGAAGGACAACGTCCACTCAACTGAAGACGAGCATGATTAAAAGGACCAAAGCGAGTGAGCTCGAGCTCTGCCGTGGCCCATGCGTGGTAGACCGTTCCACTACTGCCGACCACGCACTCATCTCATCCCAATCATCTATGCTGCCAGGTCTCGACAAGGATTGCTCCTTCTAGTTCTCGATTGTTCCGGAAGAATAAGCTTTTCTCTTTAAAGTAAAAAAAGTTGGAAGCTGCTCGGCGAAAAATGCCAGTAAAATGTCATCAGGTCTTTTTGTAGTTCTCGATTGTTCGAGAAGAATAAGCTTTTCTCCTTAAAGTAAAAAGTTGAAAATTGTTTGGGAAAAAAACGCCGGTGCAAGGTCGGAAGGTCTTTTTGTAGTTGCAAGAATCGAATGCCAATGGGCGATCACTGGCCGCTTAGGAGCAACTTGAAACAACTTTCGAATTTTAATAAGTTGAAAACCGACGCGATGCTCTCCGCCTACGTCCACTTTTTTTTTCAGCTCCTCCTCATCTACAATCCACATCGATTATTGTACTATGAACTGAACATGAAATGAGAGAACCAAACAGAGGGCAGTATATAATAAGAAAAATATATATCAAAATGTCTAACAGTTATGGTCAGCTCGGACTTTGTCATTGTGTGCCTGAAAACATGACAGCGCGGCATTGATGATAACCTAAAGTCGCCAGTCAGGTGCAGCACCAACACCAAAGTTGACCAAACAAAACACAAACTGTTTCAACGGCAGAAGAAACTATTGCTTGCAAGCTGCGACTTGCAGCTGGCGGCGGCTCCCACAACTTGGTACTCAGATTGATTGGTTTACATCTCTGACGTAAAGCACATTATATACTCCTCCCGTTTCTAAATATAAATTATTTTAGATATTTCAATAATAGATTACATATGAAGTAAAATGAGCGAATGTACACTCTAAAACAGGTCTATATACATCCGTATGTAGTTTGTATTGGAATCTCTGAAAAGACTTATATTTAAAAATGAAGGGAGTATTTTGGGAGTAATATTGATCGCTTCATAAACGAAGTAAAGTTGATTTGCTGCTCGCTGATACTCTTTCTGTAACTTAATATAAGACGCTTTTTTTTGAACTTTAAGACGCTTTTTCTGACACTGTCATGGATTGTAAAAAAATGTTTTATAAAAGTTACAGACGAGTATCTTATTTACACAGTTTTTTTTTGAGTTGTTGATTGTTTGTTGAGATAGGTAAACCTAAGTCTGCTTTTGAAAAAAGGAAATAAGTTATTTTTAGGAGGAAAATGAAAGTAAAGTGCACACGCAGACCAGACATGTGCTCAACAAGAAAACAAAAGCCTATTTCTCTCTGTGATCAATGTTTTATGGCCCGGCCCATTAGGGCATGTACAATGGTGGCAGGTGCTGCCGCAGCTCAGCCACCTATGATCAAGGAAATGAGGCTACCAATTCGATTTCTTTCATCCAACGTAAAACATGAAGCTACCCTTCTATAGAACCCACCATCATCTTCTTTCCTTTCTGATTCTCATCTCTTTTTCACCTCTTGGGACCATCTCCCAGCTTGCTTTCCCTCTACTTTTCCTCTCTCCTCACTTTCTCTTGGTTTCTCGCATGGAGCAGCCGGCTCTTCTGCAAGCCACACTGTAGAAGGGTAAGATATGGGCTGTGCAATCTCGATGTATTGATCGGTGCACCAGGCACGTATATATAAGTACAGAGGTGGGCCACAACCTCAACTATACAGAGGAAACAGGAGGTGGGCCCTACACACAAATATACACGTACACAATATACTCAACACCCCCCCCCCCCCCCCCCCCCCGCGCAGTCGAAGCGGCACCAGTGACACAAAGACTGGAACGAAACTCCTCGAAGGTAGAAGTCGGCAGTCCCTTCGTCATCACATCGGCAAACTGTTGCGCAGTCGGCACATGGAGAACCCGAATGCATCCAAGAGCCACCTGCTCGCGCACAAAATGAATGTCCAGCTCAATGTGTTTAGTCCGGCGATGATGAACGGGGTTGGCGGAGAGGTACACCGCAGAAACGTTGTCGCAGTAGACAACCGTAGCCTGGGAGACGTCGTGATGCAGCTCCTGAAGTAACTGTCGTAGCCAGGTGCACTCAGCAACAGCGTTGGCCACGGCTCGGTACTCAGCCTCCGCGCTGCAGCGCGAAACCGTGGGTTGTCGCTTGGACGACCATGAGACGAGTGAAGGACCAAGGTAGACGCATTAGCCAGAGGTGGACCGACGAGTATCTGGGCAGCCAGCCCAGTCTGCATCGGAGTAGGCCATCATCTCCAGAGAAGTGGAGGCCGTGAGTGTCAGCCCAAGGGTCATCGTGCCGCGGATGTAGCGAAGGATCCGCTTCACGAGAGTCCAATGAGAGTCACGAGGGGCGTGCATGTGGAGACACACCTGCTGAAAAGCATACTGAAGATCCGGTCTGGTGAGAGTCAAGTACTGAAGAGCACCAACGATAGACCGGTAGAAAGGAGCATCCGACGTTGGCGAGCCCTCAAGAGCAGAAACCTTGGCCTTCGTGTCAACAGGAGTAGCAACAGGGTGACAGTTGAGCATGCCAGCACGCTCAAGAAGCTCGTGTGCATACTTCTGCTGATGAAGAAAGAAACCGTCCGGGCGCCGAATGACCTCAATGCCAAGGAAATAATGTAGAGCACCCAAGTCCTTGATGGCAAACTCGTCACGCAGCTGGAGAGTACTCTACTGAAGAAGAGATGTGGAGGAGGCCGTCAGGATGATGTCATCGACGTAAAGGAGCAAATATGCAGTCGTGTCACCGTGGCGATAGACAAACAATGAGGCGTCCGAGCGAGTGACGCTGAAGCCCCGTGTCTGAAGAAACCCGGCGATCCGCTGGTACCAGGCGCGGGGTGCCTGCTTGAGCCCGTAGAGAGAACGGGACAACAGACACACATGGCCAGGAAGGGAGGCGTCGACGAAACCGGTGGGTTGCTCACAATACACCTGCTCCTCAAGATGGTCGTGGAGAAAGGCGTCGGAGACATCCATCTGGTGAACAGGCCAGCCTCGGGACACTGAGAGCTGGAGGACGGTGCGGATCGTGCCCGGTTTGACAACCGGGGCAAACGTCTCAGTGAAGTCCACTCCAGCGCGCTGGCGAAAACCACGAACCACCCAGCGAGCCTTGTAGCGCTCAAGAGTACCATCCAAGCGGGTCTTATGGCGAAAGACCCACTTGCCGGTGATGACGTTGGCGCGAGGAGGCCGGGGAACCAGTGTCCAGGTACGGTTCCGCTGAAGAGCATCGAACTCTTCCCGCATCACCGCAAGCCAGTGAGGATCACGGAGGGCTGCGCGAGCGGATGCGGGAAGAGGAGACGGCTCCGCAGTGGAGGTGGCGAGGGCATACTCATCACTCGAGTACCGAAGACTCGGACGATGAACACCGGTACGAGCCCGTGTAACAGGGCCAGGGGCGTCGTCGGAGCCACCGGCGAGGCGGCCGACGTCGGGGCCGGCATCGGAGCCGGCGAGGAGGCCGACGTCAGGGCCGGAGATGCGGCCGGCGTCGAGGCGGCCGAAGGGGCGGCCGGCGTCGGGGACGTCGAGGCGGCCGAAGGGGCGGCTGAGCCAGCAGCGCCGGATCCCGTGGCGCCCGAGTCAGGGGCGGCGGGTGAAGGGGGGGCGCCAGTCGCGCCGGCAGGTTCGGCCGAGGAGGCCGAGTGAGCGGGCGCCGGCGGAAGGGCGTGAGGACCGCCAAAGCCAGGAGGCGTTCCACGGGCCGAACGGGGCCGTCCACCTGACGAAGTCGCCGAAGAGCCGCCGGTGGCCGGCGAAGACGAGGCGACAAGGGGTACCTGCTGCTGAAACGGAAACACCATCTCATCAAAGTAAATGTGTCGAGAGGTGAAAACGAAGGAAATATGCCCTAGAGGCAATAATAAAGTTATTATTTATTTCCTTATATCATGATAAATGTTTATTATTCATGCTAGAATTGTATTAACCGGAAACATAATACATGTGTGAATACATAGACAAACAGAGTGTCACTAGTATGCCTCTACTTGACTAGCCTGTTGATCAAAGATGGTTATGTTTCCTAGCCATAGACATAAGTTGTCATTTGATTAACGGAATCACATCATTAGGAGAATGATGTGATTGACATGACCCATTCCATTAGCTTAGCACCCGATCGTTTAGTATGTTGCTATTGCTTTCTTCATGACTTATACATGTTCCTATGACTATGAGATTATGCAACTCCCGTTTGTCGGAGGAACACTTTGTGTGCTACCAAATATCACAATGTAACCGGGTGATTATAAAGGAGCTCTACAGGTGTCTCCAAAGGTACATGTTGGGTTGGCGTATTTCGAGATTAGGATTTGTCACTCCGATTGTCGAAGAGGTATCTCCGTGAAGGAAATATGCCCTAGAGGCAATAATAAAGTTATTATTTATTTCCTTATATCATGATAAATGTTTATTATTCATGCTAGAATTGTATTAACCGGAAACATAATACATGTGTGAATACATAGACAAACAGAGTGTCACTAGTATGCCTCTACTTGACTAGCTCATTAATCAAAGATGGTTATGTTTCCTAACCATGAACAAAGAGTTGTTATTTGATTAACGAGGTCACATCATTAGTTGAATGATCTGATTGACATGACCCATTCCATTAGCTTAGCACCCGATCGTTTAGTATGTTGCTATTGCTTTCTTCATGACTTATACATGTTCCTATAACTATGAGATTATGCAACTCCCGTTTACCATAGGAACACTTTGGGTACTACCAAACGTCACAACGTAACTGGGTGATTATAAAGGAGTACTACAGGTGTCTCCAATGGTAGATGTTGGGTTGGCGTATTTCGAGATTAGGGTTTGTCACTCCGATTGTCGGAGAGGTATCTCTGGGCCCTCTCGGTAATACACATCACATAAGCCTTGCAAGCATTATAACTAAGATGTTAGTTGTGAGATGATGTATTACGGAACGAGTAAAGAGACTTGCCAGTAACGAGATTGAACTAGGTATTGGATACCGACGATCGAATCTCGGGCAAGTAACATACCGATGACAAAGGGAACAACGTATGTTGTTATGCGGTCTGACCGATAAAGATCTTCGTAGAATATGTAGGAGCCAATATGGGCATCCAGGTCCCGCTATTGGTTATTGACCGGAGACGTGTCTCGGTCATGTCTACATTGTTCTCGAACCGTAGGGTCCGCACGCTTAACGTTACAATGACAGTTATTATGAGTTTATGCATTTTGATGTACCGAAGGTTGTTCGAAGTCCCGGATGTGATCACGGACATGACGAGGAGTCTCGAAATGGTCGAGACGTAAAGATTGATATATTGGAAGCCTATGTTTGGACATCGGAAGTGTTCCGGGTGAAATCGGGATTTTACCGGATTACCGGGAGGGTTACCGGAACCCCCTGGGAGCCAAATGGGCCTACATGGGCCTTAGTGGAAAGGTGAGAGGGATGCCCACAAGGGCTGCGCACCTTCCCCCTCCCCCTAGTCCTATTAGGACTAGGAGAAGGGGCCGGCCACCCTCTCTCTCTCTCCCCTTTAAGGAATCCTAGCTGGAATAGGATTGGAGGGGGGAGTCCTACTCCCGGTAGGAGTAGGACTCCTCCTGCGCCTCCCACCTTGGCCGGCCAGCCCCTCCCCTCGAAACCTTTATATACGGGGGCAGGGGGCACCTCTAGACACACAAGTTGATCCTTGAGATCGTTCCTTAGCCGTGTGCGGTGCCCCCTGCCACCAAATTCCACCTCGATCATACCGTTGTAGTGCTTAGGCGAAGCCCTGCGTCGGTAGTACATCAAGATCGTCACCACGCCGTCGTGCTGACGAAACTCTTCCTTGACGCTTTGCTGGATCGGAGCTCGAGGATCGTCATCGAGCTGAACGTGTGCTAAAAACTCGGAGGTGCCGGAGTAACGGTGCTTGGATCGGTCGGATCGGGAAGACGTACGACTACTTCCTCTACGTTGTGTGATCGCTTCCGCAGTCGGTCTGCGTTGGTACGTGGACAACACTATCCCCTCTCGTTGCTATGCATCACCATGATCTTGCGTGTGCGTAGGAATTTTTTTGAAATTACTACGTTCCCCAACAGTGGCATCCGAGCCTAGGTTTTATGGTTTGATGTTATTTGCACGAGTAGAACACAAGTGAGTTGTGGGCGATACAAGTCATACTGCCTACTAGCATGTCATACTTTGGTTCGGCGGTATTGTTGGACGAGACGACCCGGACCAACCTTACGCGTACGCTTACGCGAGACCGGTTCCCTCGACGTGCTTTGCACATAGATGGCTTGCGGGCGACTGTCTCTTCAACTTTAGTTGAACCAAGTGCGGCTACGCCCGGTCCTTAAGAAGGTTAAAACGGAGTCTATTTGACGAACTATCGTTGTGGTTTTGATGCGTAGGTGAGATGAAGTTCTTACTTAAGCCCGTAGCAGCCACGTAAAACTTGCAACAACAAAGTAGAGGACGTCTAACTTGTTTTTGCAGGGCATGTTGTGATGTGATATGGTCAAGGCATGATGCTGATTTTATTGTATGAGATGATCATGTTTTGTAACCAAGTTATCGGCAACTGGCAGGAGCCATATGGTTGTCGCTTTATTGTATGCAATGCAATCGCGATGTAATGCTTTACTTTATTACTAAGCGGTAGTGATAGTCGTGGAAGCATAAGATTAGCGAGACGTCAACGATGCTACGATGGAGATCAAGGTGTCGCGCTGGTGACGATGGTGATCATGACGGTGCTTCGGAGATGGAGATCACAAGCACAAGATGATGATGGCCATATCATATCACTTATATTGATTGCATGTGATGTTTATCTTTTATGCATCTTATCTTGCTTTGATTGACGGTAGGATTATAAGATGATCTCTCACTAAATTATCAAGAAGTGTTCTCCCTGAGTATGCACCGTTGCCAAAGTTCGTCGTGCCCAGACACCACGTGATGATCGGGTGTGATAAGCTCTACGTCCAAATACAACGGGTGCAAAATAGTTGCACACGCAGAATACTCAGGTTATACTTGACGAGCCAAGCATATGCAGATATGGCCTCGGAACACGGAGACCGAAAGGTCGAGCGTGAATCATATAGTAGATATGATCAACATAACGATGTTCACCATTGAAAACTACTCCATCTCACGTGATGATCGGTTATGGTTTAGTTGATTTGGATCACGTGATCACTTAGAGGATTAGAGGGATGTCTATCTAAGTGGGAGTTCTTAAGTAATTTGATTAACTGAACTTAAACTTATCATGAACTTAGTACCTGATAGTATCTTGCTTGTTTATGTTGATTGTAGATAGATGGCTCGTGCTGTTGTTCCGTTGAATTTTAATGCGTTCCTTGAGAAAGCAAAGTTGAAAGATGATGGTAGCAATTACACGGACTGGGTCCGTAACTTGAGGATTATCCTCATTGCTGCACAGAAGAATTACGTCCTGGAAGCACCGCTGGGTGCCAGGCCTGCTGCTGGAGCAACGCCAGATGTTATGAACGTCTGGCAGAGCAAAGCTGATGACTACTCGATAGTTCAGTATGCCATGCTTTACGGCTTAGAATCGGGACTTCAACGACGTTTTGAACGTCATGGAGCATATGAGATGTTCCAGGAGTTGAAGTTGATATTTCAAGCAAATGCCCGAATTGAGAGATATGAAGTCTCCAATAAGTTCTATAGCTGCAATATGGAGGAGAACAGTTCTGTCAGTGAGCATATACTCAAAATGTCTGGGTATAATAATCACTTGATTCAGATGGGAGTTAATCTTCCAGATGATTGCGTCATTGACAGAATTCTCCAATCACTGCCACCAAGCCACAAGAGCTTCGTGATGAACTATAATATGCAAGGGATGAACAAGACTATTCCCGAGCTCTTCGCAATGCTGAAAGCTGCGGAGGTAGAAATCAAGAAGGAGCATCAAGTGTTGATGGTCAACAAGACCACTAGTTTCAAGAAGAAGGGCAAAGGGAAGAAGAAGGGGAACTTCAAGAAGAACAGCAAGCAAGTTGTTGCTCAGGAGAAGAAACCCAAGTCTGGACCTAAGCCTGAAACTGAGTGCTTCTACTGCAAGCAGACTGGTCACTGGAAGCGGAACTGCCCCAAGTATTTGGCGGATAAGAAGGATGGCAAGGTGAACAAAGGTATATGTGATATACATGTTATTGATGTGTACCTTACTAGAGCTCGCAGTAGCACCTGGGTATTTGATACTGGTTCTGTTGCTAATATTTGCAACTCGAAACAGGGACTACAGAATAAGCGGACGCTAGCAAAGGACGAGGTGACAATGCGCATGGGAAATGGTTCCAAAGTCGATGTGATCGCGGTCGGCACGCTACCTCTACATCTACCTTCGGGATTAATATTATACCTAAATAATTGTTATTTGGTGCCAGCGTTGAGCATGAACATTATATCTGGATCTTGTCTAATGCGAGACGGTTATTCATTTAAATCAGAGAATAATGGTTGTTCTATTTATATGAGTAATATCTTTTATGGTCATGCACCTTTGAAGAGTGGTCTATTCTTGTTGAATCTCGATAGTAGTGATACACATATTCATAATGTAGAAGCCAAAAGATGCAGAGTTGATAATGATAGTGCAACTTATTTGTGGCACTGCCGTTTAGGTCATATCGGTGTAAAGCGCATGAAGAAACTCCATACCGATGGGCTTTTGGAACCACTTGATTATGAATCACTTGGTACTTGCGAACCATGCCTCATAGGCAAGATGACTAAAACATCGTTCTCCGGTACTATGGAGAGAGCAACAGATTTATTGGAGATCATACATACCGATGTATGTGGTCCGATGAATATTGAAGCTCGTGGCGGATATCGTTATTTTCTCACCTTCACAGATGATTTAAGCAGATATGGGTATATCTACTTAATGAAACATAAGTCTGAAACATTTGAAAAGTTCAAGGAATTTCAGAGTGAAGTTGAAAATCATCGTAACAAGAAAATAAAGTTTCTACGATCTGATCGTGGAGGAGAATATTTGAGTTACGAGTTTGGTGTACATTTGAAAAATTGTGGAATACTTTCGCAACTCACGCCACCTGGAACACCACAACGTAATGGTGTGTCCGAATGTCGTAATCGTACTTTACTAGATATGGTGCGATCTATGATGTCTCTTACTGATTTACCGCTATCGTTTTGGGGTTATGCTTTAGAGACGGCCGCATTCACGTTAAATAGGGCACCATCAAAATCCGTTGAGACGACGCCTTATGAACTATGGTTTGGCAAGAAACCAAAGTTGTCGTTTCTTAAGGTTTGGGGCTGCGATGCTTATGTGAAAAAACTTCAACCTGATAAGCTCGAACCCAAATCGGAGAAATGTGTCTTCATAGGATATCCAAAGGAAACTATTGGATACACCTTCTATCACAGATCCGAAGGCAAGACTTTTGTTGCTAAGTTCGGAAACTTTCTAGAGAAGGAGATTCTCTCGAAAGAAGTGAGTGGGAGGAAAGTAGAACTTGACGAGGTAACTGTACCTGCTCCCTTATTGGAAAGTAGTACATCACAGAAAACTGTTTCTGCGACACCTATACCAATTAGTGAGGAAGCTAATGATGATGATCATGAAACTTCAGGACAAGATACTACTGAACCACGTAGATCAACCAGAGTAAGATCCGCACCAGAGTGGTACGGTAATCCAATTCTGGAAGTCATGATACTAGATCATGATGAACCTACGAACTATGAAGAAGCGATGGTGAGCCCAGATTCCGCAAAGTGGCTTGAGGCCATGAAATCTGAGATGGGATCCATGTATGAGAACAAAGTATGGACTTTGGTTGACTTGCCCGATGGTCGGCAAGCAATTGAGAATAAATGGATCTTCAAGAAAAAGACTGACGCTGACGGTAATATTACTGTTTATAAAGCTCGACTTGTCGCAAAAGGTTTTCGACAAGTTCAAGGGGTTGACTACGATGAGACCTTCTCACCCGTAGCGATGCTTAAGTCCATCAGAATCATGTTAGCAATTACCGCATTTTATGATTATGAAATATGGCAGATGGATGTCAAAACTGCATTCCTGAATGGATTTTTGGAAGAAGAGTTGTATATGATGCAACCAGAAGGTTTTGTCGATCCAAAGGGAGCTAACAAAGTATGCAAACTCCAGCGATCCATTTATGGACTGGTGCAAGCATCTCGGAGTTGGAATAAACGCTTTGATAGTGTGATCAAAGCATTTGGCTTTATACAGACTTTTGGAGAAGCCTGTATTTACAAGAAAGTGAGTGGGAGCTCTGTAGCATTTCTGATATTATATGTAGATGACATATTGCTGATTGGAAATGATATAGAATTTCTGGATAGCATAAAGGGATACTTGAATAAAAGTTTTTCGATGAAAGACCTCGGAGAAGCTGCTTACATATTAGGCATAAATATCTATAGAGATAGATCAAGACGCTTAATTGGACTTTCACAAAGCACATACCTTGACAAGATTTTGAAGAAGTTCAAAATGGATCAAGCAAAGAAAGGGTTCTTGCCTGTGTTACAAGGTGTGAAGTTGAGTCAGACTCAATGCCCGACCACTGCAGAAGATAGAGAGAAAATGAAAGATGTTCCCTATGCTTCAGCCATAGGCTCTATCATGTATGCAATGCTGTGTACCAGACCTGATGTGTGCCTTGCTATAAGTTTAGCAGGGAGGTACCAAAGTAATCCAGGAGTGGATCACTGGACAGCGGTCAAGAACATCCTGAAATACCTGAAAAGGACTAAGGATATGTTTCTCGTATATGGAGGTGACAAAGAGCTCACCGTAAGAGGTTACGTTGATGCAAGCTTTGACACTGATCCGGACGATTCTAAATCGCAAACCGGATACGTGTTTACTTTAAACGGTGGAGTTGTCAGTTGGTGCAGTTCTAAACAAAGCGTCGTAGCGGGATCTACATGTGAAGCGGAGTACATAGCTGCTTCGGAAGCAGCGAACGAAGGAGTCTGGATGAAGGAGTTCATATTCGATCTAGGTGTCATACCTAGTGCATCGGGTCCAATGAAAATCTTCTGTGACAATACTGGTGCAATTGCTTTGGCAAAGGAATCCAGATTTCACAAAAGGACCAAACACATCAAGAGACGCTTCAACTCCATCCGGGATCTAGTCCGGGTGGGAGACATAGAGATTTGCAAGATACATACGGATCTGAATGTTGCAGACCCGTTGACTAAGCCTCTTCCACGAGCAAAACATGATCAGCTCCAAGGCTCCATGGGTGTTAGAATCATTAGTGTGTAATCTAGATTATTGACTCTAGTGCAAGTGGGAGACTGAAGGAAATATGCCCTAGAGGCAATAATAAAGCTATTATTTATTTCCTTATATCATGATAAATGTTTATTATTCATGCTAGAATTGTATTAACCGGAAACATAATACATGTGTGAATACATAGACAAACAGAGTGTCACTAGTATGCCTCTACTTGACTAGCTCGTTAATCAAAGATGGTTATGTTTCCTAACCATGAACAAAGAGTTGTTATTTGATTAACAAGGTCACATCATTAGTTGAATGATCTGATTGACATGACCCATTCCATTAGCTTAGCACCCGATCGTTTAGTATGTTGCTATTGCTTTCTTCATGACTTATACATGTTCCTATAACTATGAGATTATGCAACTCCCGTTTACCAGAGGAACACTTTGGGTACTACCAAACGTCACAACGTAACTGGGTGATTATAAAGGAGTACTATAGGTGTCTCCAATGGTAGATGTTGGGTTGGTGTATTTCGAGATTAGGGTTTGTCACTCCGATTGTCGAAGAGGTATCTCTGGGCCCTCTCGGTAATACACATCACATAAGCCTTGCAAGCATTATAACTAAGATGTTAGTTGTGAGATGATGTATTACGGAACGAGTAAAGAGACTTGCCAGTAACGAGATTGAACTAGGTATTGGATACCGACGATCGAATCTCGGGCAAGTAACATACCGATGACAAAGGGAACAACGTATGTTGTTATGCGGTCTGACCGATAAAGATCTTCGTAGAATATGTAGGAGCCAATATGAGCATCCAGGTTCCGCTATTGGTTATTAACCGGAGACGTGTCTCGGTCATGTCTACATTGTTCTCGAACCCGTAGGATCCGCACGCTTAAGGTTTTGATGACAATTATATTAGGAGTTTATGGTTTTTGATGTACCGAAGGAGTTTGGAGTCCCGGATGAGATCGGAGACATGACGAGGAGTCTCGAAATGGTCGAGACGTAAAGATCGATATATTGGACGACTATATTCGGACATCGGAAAGGTTCCGAATGGTTCGGGTATTTCGGGTATTTTTCGGAGTACTGGGGGGTTACGGGAATACGGGAGAAGAAGTATATGGGCCTTATTGGGCTTTAGGGGAGAGGGAGAGGCAGGCCGCCCCCCCCCCCCCCCCCGCCATTGACTAGTCTGAATTGGACTAGGGGGAGGGGCGGCGCCCCCTCCTTCCTTCTCTTCCCTCTTCCCCTTCCTTGTCTCCTACTCCTACTACTTGGAAGGACTCCTAGTTGGACTAGGAAAGGGGGAATCCTACTCCCAGTGGGAGTAGGACTCCCCTAGGGCGCGCCATAGAGAGGGCCGGCCCTCCCCTCCTCCACTCCTTTATATACGGGGGTAGGGGGCACCCCATAGACACACAAGTTGATCCTCGTGATCGTTTTCTTAGCCGTGTGCGGTGCCCCCTTTCACCATAGTCCTCGATAATATTGTAGTCGTGCTTAGGCGAAGCTCTGCGACAGTAGAACATCAAGATCGTCACCACACCGTCGTGCTGACGGAACTCTTCCCCGACACTTTGCTGTATCGGAGTCCGGGGATCGTCATCGAGCTGAACGTGTGCTAGAACTTGGAGGTGCCGTAGTTTCGGTGCTTGATCGGTCGGGCCATGAAGACGTACGACTACATCAACCGTGTTGTCATAACGCTTCTGCTTTCGGTCTACAAGGGTACGTAGACAACACTCTCCCCTCTCGTTGCTATGCATCACCATGATCTTGTGTGTGCGTAGGATTTTTTTTGAAATTACTACGTTCCCCATCAGTGGCATCCGAGCCTAGGTTTTATGTGTTGATGTTATATGCACGAGTAGAACACAAGTGAGTTGTGGGTAATATAAGTCATACTGCTTACCAGCATGTCATACTTTCGTTCGGCGGTATTGTTGGATGAAGCGGCTCGGACTGACATTACGCGTACGCTTACGCGAGACTGGTTCTACCGACGTGCTTTGCATACAGGTGGCTGGCGGGTGTCAGTTTCTCCAACTTTAGTTGAACCGAGTGTGGCTACACCCGGTCCATGTGAAGGTTAAAACAGCACCAACTTGACAAACTATCGTTGTGGTTTTGATGCGTAGGTAAGATTGGTTCTTGCTAAGCCCGTAGCAGCCACGTAAAACTTGCAACAACAAAGTAGAGGACGTCTAACTTGTTTTTGCAGGGCATGTTATGATGTGATATGGTCAAGACGTGATGAGATATAAGTTGTTGTATAAGATGATCATGTTTTCTTGAAGTTATCGGCAACTGGCAAAATCCTTATGGTTGTCTCTCTATTGCATAAGATGCAAGCACCCAATAATTGCTTTACTTTATCGCTATGCGATAGCAATAGTTGCAAGAACAATTGCTGGTGAGACGACCACATGACGACACATTGATATAGATCAAGATGATGGAGATCATGGTGTCATGCCGGTGACGATAGAGATCCTGACAGTACTTGGGAGATGGAAATCAAAGGTGCAAGATGATGATGGCCATATCATGTCACATATTTTGATTGCATATGATGTTTATCTTCTATACATCTTATTTTGTTTAGTTTGACGGTAGCATTTTAAGATGATCTCTCACTAATTATCAAGAAGTGTTCTCCCTGAGTATGCACCGTTGCGAAAGTTCTTCGTGCTGAGACACCACGTGATGATCGGGTGTGATAGGCTTGAAGGAAATATGCCCTAGAGGCAATAATAAAGTTATTATTTATTTCCTTATATCATGATAAATGTTTATTATTCATGCTAGAATTGTATTAACCAGAAACATAATACATGTGTGAATACATAGACAAACTTAGTGTCACTAGTATGCCTCTACTTGACTAACTCGTTAATCAATGATGGTTATGTTTCCTAACCATGAACAAGGTGTTGTTATTTGATTAACGAGGTCACATCATTAGTTGAATGATCTGATTGACATGACCCATTTCATTAGCTTAGCACCCGATCGTTTAGTATGTTGCTATTGCTTTCTTCATGACTTATACATGTTCCTATGACTATGGGATTATGCAACTCCCGTTTACCGGAGGAACACTTTGTGTGCTACCAAACATCACAACGTAACTGGGTGATTATAAAGGAGCTCTACAGGTGTCTCCAAAGGTAGATGTTGGGTTGGCGTATTTCGAGATTAGGATTTGTCACTCCGATTGTCGGAGAGGTATCTCTGGGCCCTCTCGGTAATGCACATCACATAAGCCTTGCAAGCATTGCGACTAATGAGTTAGTTGCGAGATGATGTATTACGGAACGAGTAAAGAGACTTGCCGGTAACGAGATTGAACTAGGTATTGGATACCGACGATCGAATCTCAGGCAAGTAACATACCAATGACAAAGGGAACAACGTATGTTGTTATGCGGTCTGACCGATAAAGATCTTCGTAGAATATGTAGGAGCCAATATGGGCATCCAGGTCCCACTATTGGTTATTGACCGGAGATGTGTCTCAGTCATGTCTACATTGTTCTCGAATCATAGGGTCCGCACGCTTAACGTTACGATGACAGTTATTATGAGTTTATGCATTTTGATGTACCGAAGTTAGTTCGGAGTCCCGGATGTGATCACGGACATGACGAGGAGTCTCAAAATGGTCGAGACATAAAGATTAATATATTGGAAGCCTATATTTGGATATCGGAAGTGTTCCGGGTGAAATCGGGATTTTACCGGAGTGCCGGGAGGTTACCGGAACCCCCCGGGAGCCATATGGGCCTTAATGGGCTTTAGTGGAAAGGAGAAAAGGGCAGCCCAAGGTGGCCGCACGCCTCCCCCCTCCCCTAGTCCTATTAGGACTAGGAGAGGTGGCCGGCCCCCCTCTCTCTCTTTCCCCCTCGGGGAATCCTAGTCCAACTAGGACTGGGGGGGAGTCCTACTCCCGGTAGGAGTAGGACTCCTCCTGCGCCCTCCTCCTGGCCGGCGGCCCCCTCCCCCTTGGCTCCTTTATATACGGAGGCAGGGGGCACCTCTAGACACACAAGTTGATCATTGAGATCGTTCCTTTGCCGTGTGCGGTGCCCCCTGCCACCATATTCCACCTCGATCATATCGTTGTAGTGCTTAGGCGAAGCCCTGCGTCGGTAGAACATCAAGATCGTCACCACGCCGTCGTGCTGACGAAACTCCTCCCCGACGCTTTGCTGGATTGGAGCCTGGGGATCGTCATCGAGCTGTACGTGTGCTAAGAACTCGGAGGTGCCGGAGTAACGGTGCTTGGATCGGTCGGATCGGAAAGACGTACGACTACTTTCTCTACGTTGTGTCAACGCTTCCGCAGTCGGTCTGCGTGGGTACGTAGACAACACTCTCCCCTCTCGTTGCTGTGCATCACCATGATCTTGCGTGTGCGTAGGAAATTTTTTGAAATTACTACGTTCCCCAACAGTGGCATCCGAGCCTAGGTTTTATGGTTTGATGTTATTTGCACGAGTAGAACACAAGTGAGTTGTGGGCGATATAAGTCATACTGCCTACCAGCATGTCATACTTTGGTTCGGCGGTATTGTTGGACGAGATGACCCGGACCAACATTACGCATACGCTTACGCGAGACCGGTTCCCTCGACGTGCTTTGCACACAGCTGGCTTGCGGGCGACTGTCTCTCCAACTTTAGTTGAACCGAGTGTGGCTACGCCCGGTCCTTGTGAAGGTTAAAACGGAGTCTATTTGACAAACTATCATTGTGGTTTTGATGCGTAGGTGAGATTGGTTCTTGCTTAAGCCCGTAGCAGCCACGTAAAACTTGCAACAACAAAGTAGAGGACGTCTAACTTGTTTTTGCAGGGCATGTTGTGATGTGATATGGTCAAGACATGATGCTAAATTTTATTGTATGAGATGATCATGTTTTGTAACCGAGTTATCGGCAACTGGCAGGAGCCATATGGTTGCCGCTTTATTGTATGCAATGCAATCGCGATGTAATGCTTTACTTTATCACTAAGCGGTAGCGATAGTCGTGGAAGCATAAGATTGGCGAGACGACAATGATGCTACGATGGAGATCAAGGTGTCGCGCCGGTGACGATGGTGATCATGACGGTGCTTCGGAGATGGAGATCACAGGCACAAGATGATGATGGCCATATCATATCACTTATATTGATTGCATGTGATGTTTATCTTTTATGCATCTTATCTTGCTTTGATTGACTGTAGCATTATAAGATGATCTCTCACTAAATTATCAAGAAGTGTTCTCCCTGAGTATTCACCGTTGCGAAAGTTCTTCGTGCTGAGACACCACGTGATGATCGGGTGTGATAGGCTCTACGTTCAAATACAACGGGTGCAAAATAGTTGCACACGCGGAATTCTCAGGTTATACTTGACGAGCCAAGCATATACAGATATGGCCTCGGAACACGGAGACCGAAAGGTCGAGCGTGAATCATATAGTAGATATGATCAACATAGTGATGTTCACCAATGAAACTACTCCATCTCACATGATGATCGGACATGGTTTAGTTGATTTGGATCACGTGATCACTTAGAGGATTAGAGGGATGTCTATCTAAGTGGGAGTTCTTAAGTAATTTGATTAATTGAACTTAAACTTATCATGAACTTAGTACCTGATAGTATATTGCTTGTTTATGTTTGATTGTAGATAGATGGCTCGTGCTGTTGTTCTGTTGAATTTTAATGCGTTCCTTGAGAAAGCAAAGTTGAAAGATGATGGTAGCAATTACACGGACTGGGTCCGTAACTTGAGGATTATCCTCATTGCTGCTCAGAAGAATTACATCCTAGAAGCACCGCTGGGTGCCAGGCCTGCTGCTGGAGCAACACCAGATGTTATGAACGTCTGGCAGAGCAAAGCTGATGACTACTCGATAGTTCAGTGTGCCATGCTTTACGGCTTAGAATCGGAACTTCAACGACGTTTTGAATGTCATGGAGCATATGAGATGTTTCAGGAGTTGAAGTTAATATTTCAAGCAAATGCCCGGATTGAGAGATATGAAGTCTCCAATAAGTTCTATAGCTGCAAGATGGAGGAGAACAGTTCTGTCAGTGAGCATATACTCAAAATGTCTGGGTATAATAATCACTTGATTCAGATGGGAGTTAATCTTCGAGATGATTGCGTCATTGACAGAATTCTCCAATCACTGCCACCAAGCTACAAGAGCTTCGTGATGAACTATAATATGCAAGGGATGAACAAGACTATTCCCAAGCTCTTTGCAATGCTGAAAGCTGCGGAGGTAGAAATCAAGAAGGAGCATCAAGTGTTGATGGTTAACAAAACCACTAGTTTCAAGAAAAAGGGCAAAGGGAAGAAGAAGGGGAACTTCAAGAAGAATGGCAAGCAAGTTGCTGCTCAGGAGAAGAAACCCAAGTCTGGACCTAAGCCTGAAACTGAGTGCTTCTACTGCAAGCAGACTGGTCACTGGAAACGGAACTGCCCCAAGTATTTGGCGGATAACAAGGATGGCAAGGTGAACAAAGGTATATGTGATATACATGTTATTGATGTGTACCTTACTAATGCTCGCAGTAGCACCTGGGTATTTGATACTGGTTCTGTTGCTAATATTTGCAACTCGAAACAGGGACTACAGATTAAGCGAAGATTGGCTAAGGACAAGGTGACGATGCGCGTGGGAAACGGTTCCAAAGTCGATGTGATCGCAGTTGGCACGCTACCTCTACATCTACCTTCGGGGTTAGTATTAGACCTAAATAATTGTTATTTGGTGCCAGCGTTGAGCATGAACATTATATCTGGATCTTGTTTAATGCGAGATGGTTATTCATTTAAATCAGAGAATAATGGTTGTTCTATTTATATGAGTAATATCTTTTATGGTCATGCACCCTTGAAGAGTGGTCTATTCTTGTTGAATCTCGATAGTAGTGATACACATATTCATAATGTAGAAGCCAAAAGATGCAGAGTTGATAATGATAGTGCAACTTATTTGTGGCACTGCCGTTTAGGTCATATCGATGTAAAGCGTATGAAGAAACTCCATACTGATGTACTTTTGGAACCACTTGATTATGAATCACTTGGTACTTGCGAACCGTGCCTCATGGGCAAGATGACTAAAACACCGTTCTCCGGTACTATGGAGAGAGCAACAGATTTGTTGGAAATCATACATACAGATGTATGTGGTCCGATGAATGTTGAGGCTCGTGGCGGATATCGTTATTTTCTCACCTTCACAGATGACTTAAGCAGATATGGGTATATCTACTTAATGAAACATAAGTCTGAAACGTTTGAAAAGTTCAAAGAATTTCAGAGTGAAGTTGAAAATCATCGTAACAAGAAAATAAAGTTTCTATGATCCGATAGTGGAGGAGAATATTTGAGTTACGATTTTGGTGTATATTTGAAAAATTGTGGAATAGTTTCGCAACTCACGCCACCCGGAACACCACAGCGTAATGGTGTGTCCGAACGTCGTAATCGTACTTTACTAGATATGGTGCGATCTATGATGTCTCTTACTGATTTACCGCTATCGTTTTGGGGATACGCTCTAGAGACGGCCGCATTCACGTTAAATAGGGCACCATCAAAATCCGTTGAGACGACGCCTTATGAACTATGGTTTGGCAAGAAACCAAAGTTGTCGTTTCTGAAAGTTTGGGGCTGCGATGCTTACGTGAAAAAGCTTCAACCTGATAAGCTCGAACCCAAATCGGAGAAATGTGTCTTCATAGGATATCCAAAGGAAACTATTGGATACACCTTCTATCACAGATCCGAAGGCAAGACTTTTGTTGCTAAATTCGGAAACTTTCTTGAGAAGGAGTTTCTCTCGAAAGAAGTGAGTGGGAGGAAAGTAGAACTTGACGAGGTAACTGTACCTGCTCCCTTGTTGGAAAGTAGTACATCACAGAAAACTGTTTCTGCGACACCTACACCAATAAGTGAGGAAGTTAATGATAATGATCATGAAACTTCAGAACAAGATACTACTGAACCTCGTTGATCAACCAGAGTAAGATCCGCGCCAGAGTGGTACGGTAATCCAGTTCTGGAAGTCATGCTACTAGATCATGATGAACCTACGAACTATGAAGAAGTGATGGTGAGCCCAGATTCCGCAAAGTGGCTTGAAGCCATGAAATCTGAGATGGGATCCATGTATGAGAACAAAGTATGGACTTTGGTTGACTTGCCCGATGATCGGCAAGCAATTGAGAATAAATGGATCTTCAAGAAAAAGACTGACGCTAACGGTAATGTTACTGTCTATAAAGCTCAACTTGTCGCAAAAGGTTTTCGACAAGTTCAAGGGGTTGACTACGATGAGACCTTCTCACCCGTAGCGATGCTTAAATCTATCTGAATCATGTTAGCAATTGCCACGTTTTATGATTATGAAATTTGGTAGATGGATGTCAAAACTGCATTCCTGAATGGATTTCTGGAAGAAGAGTTGTATAGGATGCAACCGGAAGGTTTTGTCGATCTAAAGGGAGCTAACAAAGTGTGCAAGCTCCAGCGATCCATTTATGGACTGGTGCAAGCCTCTCGGAGTTGGAATAAACGCTTTGATAGTGTGATCAAAGCATTTGGCTTTATACAGACTTTCGGAGAAGCCTGTATTTACAAGAAAGTGAGTGGGAGCTTTGTAGCATTTCTGATATTATATGTGGATGACATATTGCTGATTGGAAATGATATAGAATTTTTGGATAGCATAAAGGCATACTTGAATAAGAGTTTTTCAATGAAAGACCTCGGTGAAGCTGCTTACATATTAGGCATAAAGATCTATAGAGATAGATCAAGACGCTTAATTGGACTTTCACAAAGCACATACCTTGACAAGATTTTGAAGAAGTTCAAAATGGATCAAGCAAAGAAAGGGTTCTTGCCTGTGTTACAAGGTGTGAAGTTGAGTCAGACTCAATGCCCGACCACTGCAGAAGATAGAGAGAAAATGAAAGATGTTCCCTATGCTTCAGCCATAGGCTCTATCATGTATGCAATGCTGTGTACCAGACCTGATGTGTGCCTTGCTATAAGTTTAGCAGGGAGGTACCAAAGTAATCCAGGAGTGGATCACTGGACAGCGGTCAAGAACATCCTGAAATACCTGAAAAGGACTAAGGATATGTTTCTCGTATATGGAGGTGACAAAGAGCTCACCGTAAAAGGTTACGTTGATGCAAGCTTTGACACTGATCCGGACGATTCTAAATCGCAAACCAAATACGTGTTTACATTAAACGGTGGAGCTGTCAGTTGGTGCAGTTCTAAACAAAGCGTCGTAGCGGGATCTACATGTGAAGCGGAGTACATAGCTGCTTCGGAAGCAGCGAACGAAGGAGTCTGGATGAAGGAGTTCATATCCGATCTAGGTGTCATACCTAGTGCTTCGGGTCCAATGAAAATCTTTTGTGACAATACTGGTGCAATTGCCTTGGCAAAGGAATCCAGATTTCACAAGAGGACCAAGCACATCAAGAGACGCTTCAATTCCATCCGGGGTCTAGTCCAGGTGGGAGACATAGAGATTTGCAAGATACATACGGATCTGGATGTTGCAGACCCGTTGACTAAGCCTCTTCCACGAGCAAAACATGATCAGCACCAAGGCTCCATGGGTGTTAGAATCATTACTGTGTAATCTAGATTATTGACTCTAGTGCAAGTGGGAGACTGAAGGAAATATGCCCTAGAGGCAATAATAAAGTTATTATTTATTTCCTTATATCATGATAAATGTTTATTATTCATGCTAGAATTGTATTAACCGGAAACATAATACATGTGTGAATACATAGACAAACAGAGTGTCACTAGTATGCCTCTACTTGACTAGCTCGTTAATCAATGATGGTTATGTTTCCTAACCATGAACAAGGTGTTGTTATTTGATTAACGAGGTCACATCATTAGTTGAATGATCTGATTGACATGACCCATTTCATTAGCTTAGCACCCGATCGTTTAGTATGTTGCTATTGCTTTCTTCATGACTTATACATGTTCCTATGACTATGAGATTATGCAACTCCCGTTTACCAGAGGAACACTTTGTGTGCTACCAAATGTCACAACGTAACTGGGTGATTATAAAGGAGCTCTATAGGTGTCTCCAAAGGTAGATGTTGGGTTGGCGTATTTCGAGATTAGGATTTGTCACTCTGATTGTCGGAGAGGTATCTCTGGGCCCTCTTGGTAATGCACATCACATAAGCCTTGCAAGCATTGCGACTACTGAGTTAGTTGCGAGATGATGTATTACGGAACGAGTAAAGAGACTTGCCGGTAATGAGATTGAACTAGGTATTGGATACCGACGATCGAATCTCGGGCAAGTAACATACCGATGACAAAGGGAACAACGTATGTTGTTATGCGGTCTGACCGATAAAGATCTTCGTAGAATATGTAGGAGCCAATATGGGCATCCAGGTCCCGCTATTGGTTATTGACCGGAGATGTGTCTCAGTCATGTCTACATTGTTCTCGAACCGTAGGGTCCGCACGCTTAACGTTACGATGACAATTATTATGAGTTTATGCATTTTGATATACCGAAGTTAGTTAGGAGTCCCGGATGTGATCACGGACATGACGAGGAGTCTCGAAATGGTCGAGACATAAAGATTAATATATTGGAAGCCTATATTTGGATATCGGAAGTGTTCCGGATGAAATCGGGATTTTACTGGAGTACCGGGAGGTTACCGGAACCCCCCGGGAGCCATATGGGCCTTAATGGGCTTTAGTGGAAAGGAGAAAAGGGCAGCCCAAGGTGGCCGGCCCCCCTCTCTCTCTTTCTCCCTCGGGGAATCCTAGTCCAACTAGGATTGGGGGGGGGGAGTCCTACTCCCGGTAGGAGTAGGACTCCTCCTGTGCCCTCCTCCTGGCCGGCGGCCCCCTCTCCCTTGGCTCCTTTATATACGGAGGCAGGGGGCACCTCTAGACACACAAGTTGATCATTGAGATCGTTCCTTTGCCGTGTGCGGTGCCCCCTACCACCATATTCCACCTCGATCATATCGTTGTAGTGCTTAGGCGAAGCCCTGCGTCGGTAGAACATCAAGATCGTCACCACGCCGTCGTGCTGACGGAACTCCTCCCCGACGCTTTGCTGGATCAGAGCCCGGGGATCGTCATCGAGCTGTACGTGTGCTAAGAACTCGGAGGTGCCGGAGTAACGGTGCTTGGATCGGTCGGATCGGGAAGACGTACGACTACTTCCTCTATGTTGTGTCAACGCTTCCGCAGCCGGTCTGCGTGGGTACGTAGACAACACTCTCCCCTCTCGTTGTTGTGCATCACCATGATCTTGCGTGTGCCTAGGAATTTTTTTGAAATTACTACGTTCCCCAACAAGGCTCTACGTTCAAATACAACGGGTGCAAAACAGTTGCACACGCGGAATACTCAGGTTATACTTGACGAGCCAAGCATATACAGATATGGCCTCGGAACACGGAGACCGAAAGGTCGAGCGTGAATCCTATAGTAGATATGATCAACATAGTGATGTTCACCAATGAAACTGCTCCATCTCACGTGATGATCGTACATGGTTTAGTTGATTTAGATCACGTGATCACTTAGAGGATTAGAGGGATGTCTATCTAAGTGGGAGTTCTTAAGTAATTTGATTAATTGAACTTAAATTTATCATGAACTTAGTCCTGGTAGTATTTTGGAAATTATTTTGTAGATCAATAGCTCGCGTTGTTGCTTCCCTGTGTTTATTTTGATATGTTCCTAGAGAAAATTGTGTTGAAAGATGTTAGTAGCAATGATGCGGATTGGATCTGTGATCTGAGGTTTATCCTCATTGCTGCACAGAAGAATTATGTCCTTGATGCACCGCTAGGTGACAGACCCATTGCAGGAGCAGATGCAGACGTTATGAACGTTTGGCTAGCTCAATATGATGACTACTTGATAGTTTAGTGCACCATGCTTAACGGCTTAGAATCGGGACTTCAAAGATGTTTTGAACGTCATGGACCATATGAGATGTTCCAGGAGTTGAAGTTAATATTTCAAGCAAATACCCGAGTTGAGAGATATGAAAGTTCCAACAAGTTCTATAGCTAAAAGATGGAGGAGAATCGCTCAACTAGTGAGGACGTGCTCAGATTGTCTGGGTACTACAATCGCTTGAATCAAGTGGGAGTTAATCTTCCAGATAAGATAGTGATTGACAGAATTTTCTAGTCACCATCACCAAGTTAGTAGAACTTCGTGATGAACTATAGTATGCAAGGGATGACAAAAACGACTCCCGAGCTTTTCATGATGAGGAAATCGATGAAGGTAGAAATCAAGAAAGAGCATCAAGTATTGATGGTTGACAAGACCACTAGTTTCAAGAAAAGGGCAAAGGGAAGAAGGGGAACTTCAAGAAGAACGGCAAGCAAGTTGCTACTCAAGTGAATAAGCCCAAGTCTGATCCTAAGCCTGAGACTAAGTGCTTCTACTACAAAGGGACTGGTCACTGGAAGTGGAACTGCCCCAAGCATTTGGCGGATAAGAAGGATGGCAAAGTGAACATAAGTATATTTGATATACATGTTATTGATGTGTACTTTACTAGTGTTTATAGCAACCCCTCAGTAGTTGATACTAGTTCAGTTACTATGATTAGTAACTTGAATCGGGAGTTGCAGAATGAACAAAGACTAGTTAAGGGTGAGGTGACGATGTGTGTTGGAAGTAGTTCCTAGATTGATATGATCATCATCGCACACTCCCTATACTTTCGGGATTAGTGTTGAACCTAAATAAGTGTTATTTGGTGTTTGCGTTGAGCATGAATATGATATGATCATGTTTATTGCAATACGGTTATTCATTTCAGTTGGAGAACAATTGTTGTTCTGTCTACATGAATAAAACCTTATATGGTTACACACCCAATGAAAATGGTTCATTGGATCCCGATCGTAGTGATACACATATTCATAATATTGAAACCAAAAAATGCAAAGTTAATAATGATAGTGCAACTTATTTGTGGCACTGCCGTTTAGGTCATATTGGTGTAAAGCGCATGAAGAAACTCCATGCTGATGGACTTTTGGAATCACTTGATGATTGCGAACCATGCCTCATGGGTAAGATGACCAAGACTCCGTTCTCCGGAACAATGAAGCGAGCAACTGACTTATTGGAAATAAATACATACTGATGTATGCGATCCGATGAGTGTTGGAGCTCATGGCGGGTATCATTATTTTCTGACCTTCACAGATGATTTGAGCAGATATGGGTATATCTACTTGATGAAACATAAGTCTGAAACATTTGAAAAATTCAAAGAAATTTAGAGTGAAGTGGAAAATCAACGTAACAAGAAAATAAAGTTTCTACGATCTGATCATGGAGAAGAGTATTTGAGTTACGAGTTTGGTCTTCAGTTAAAACAATGTGAAATAGTTTCACTACTCACGCCACCTGGAACACCACAGCATAATGGTGTGTCCGAACGTCATAACCGTACTTTATTGGATATAGAGAAATCTATAATGTTTCTTACCGATTTACCACTATCATTTTGGGGGTTATGCATTAAAGACAGCTGCAGTCACGTTAAAAAAGGGCACCATCTAAGTCCGTTGAGATGACACAATCTGAACTGTGGTTTGGCAAGAAACCAAAGTTGTCGTTTCTTAAAGTTTGAGGTTGCGATGCTTATATGAAAAAGTTTCATCCTAATAAGCTCAAACCCAAATTGGAGAAATATGTCTTCATAGGATACCCAAAGGAGACTGTTGGGTACACCTTCTATCACAAATCCGAAGGTAAGACTTTTGTTGCTAAATTCAGAGTTTTTTCTAGAGAAGGAGTTTCTCTCGAAAGAAGTGAGTGGAGGAAAGTAGAACTTGATAAGGTAATTGTACCTTCTCCCTTATTGGAAAGTAGTTCATCACAGAAATCTGTTCCTGTGACTACTACACCAATTAGTGAGGAAGCTAATGATGATGATCATGTAACTTCAGATCAAGTTACTACCAAACCTCGTAGGTAAACCAGAGTGAGATCCGCACCAGAGTGGTACGGTAATCCTGTTCTAAAAGTCATGTTACTTGACCATGACGAGCCTACGAACTATGAGGAAGCGATGATGAGCCCAGATTCCGTGAAATGGCCTGAGGCCATGAAATCTGAGATGAGATCCATGTATGAGAACAAAGTATGGACTTTGGTTGACTTGCCCGATGTTCGGCAAGTCATTGAGAGTAAATGGATCTTCAAGAGGAAGACAGACGCTGATAGTAGTGTTACTATCTACAAAGCTAGAATTGTCGCAAAAGGTTTTCGACAAGTTCAAGGTGTTGACTACGATAAGAGTTTCTCACTCGTATCTATGCTTAAGTCTGTCCGAATCGTGTTAGCAATTGCCGCATTTTATGAAATCTGGCAAATAAAACTTCATTCCTTAATGGATTTATTAAAGAAGAGTTGTATATGATGCAACCAGAAAGTTTTGTCAATCCTAAAGGTGTTAACAAGATGTGCAAGCTCCAGCGATCCATCTATGGACTGGTGCAAGCATCTCAGAGTTGGAATATACGCTTTTGATGAGTTGATCAAAGCATATAGTTTTATACAGACTTGCGGTGAAGCCTGTATTTACAAGAAAGTGAGTGGGAGTACTACAACATTTCTGATAAGTATATGTAAATGACATATTGTTGATCGGAAATAATGTAGAATTATTCTGCAAAGCATAAAGGAGTGTTTGAAAGGAGTTTTTTTCAAAGAAATACCTCGGTGAAGCTGCTTACATATTGAGCATCAAGATCTATAGAGATAGATCAAGACACTTGATAAGTTTTTTCAATGAGTACATACCTTGACAAGATTTTGAATTGGTTCAAAATGGAACAGTCAAAGAAAGAATTCTTGCCTGTGTTACAAGGTGTGAAATTGAGTAAGACTCATAGCCCGACCACGACAGAAAATAGAAAGAGAATGAAAGTCATTCCCTATGCCTTGGCCATAGTTTCTATAAAGTATGCCATGCTCTGTACCAGACCTATTGTATACCCTACACTATTTTTGGCAAGGGAGTACAATAGTGATCTAGGAGTAGATCACTGGACAGCGGTCAAAATTATCCTTAGTGGAATAAGGATATGATTCTCGATTATGGAGGTGACAAAAGGTTCGTCGTAAAAGGGTTACGTCGATACAAGTTTTGGCACAGATCCAGATGACTCTAAATCTTCATCTGGATACATATTGAAAGTGGAAGCAATTAGCTAAAGTAGCTCCGTGCAGAGCATTCTCGATATAGAAATTTGCAAAATACTTACGGATCTGAATATGACAGACCCGTTGACTAAAATTATCTCACAAACAAAACATGATCACACCTTAGTACTCTTTGGGTGTTAATCACATAGTGATGTGAACTAGATTACTAACTCTAGTAAACCCTTTGGGTGTTGGTCACATGTGGATGTGAACTATGGGTGTTAACCATATAAAGATGTGAACTATTGATGTTAAATCACATGGCGATGTGAACTAGATTATTGACTCTAGTGCAAGTGGGAGACTGAAGGAAATATGCCCTAGAGGCAATAATAAAGTTATTATTTATTTCCTTATATCATGATAAATGTTTATTATTCATGCTAGAATTGTATTAACCGGAAACATAATACATGTGTGAATACATAGACAAACAAAGTGTCACTAGTATGCCTCTACTTGACTAGCCTGTTGATCAAAGATGGTTATGTTTCCTAGCCATAGACATGAGTTGTCATTTGATTAACGGGATCACATCATTAGGAGAATGATGTGATTGAGATGACCCATTCCATTAGCTTAGCACCCGATCATTTAGTATGCTGCTATTGCTTTCCTCATGACTTATACATGTTCCTATGACTATGAGATTATGCAACTCCCGTTTGCCGGAGGAACACTTTGTGTGCTACCAAACGTCACAACGTAACTGGGTGATTATAAAGGAGCTCTACAGGTGTCTCCAAAGGTACATGTTGGGTTGGCGTATTTCGAGATTAGGATTTGTCACTCCGATTGTCGGAGAGGTATCTCTGGGCCCTCTCGGTAATGCACATCACTTAAGCCTTGCAAGCATTATAACTAAGATGTTAGTTGTGAGATGATGTATTACGGAACAAGTAAAGAGACTTGCCGGTAACGAGATTGAACTAGGTATTAAGATACCGACGATCGAATCTCGGGCAAGTAACATACGGATGACAAAAGGAACAACGTATGTTGTTATGCGGTCTGACCGATAAAGATCTTCGTAGAATATGTAGGAGCCAATATGAGCATCCAGGTTCCATTATTGGTTATTTACCGGAGACGTGTCTCGGTCATGTCTACATTGTTCTCGAATCCGTAGGGTCCGCACGCTTAAGGTTTCGATGACAATTATATTATGAGTTTATGGTTTTTGATGTACCGAAGGAGTTCGGAGTCCCGGATGAGATCGGGGACATGACGAGGAGTCTCGAAATGGTCGAGACGTAAAGATCGATATATTGGACGATTATATTCGGACATCGAAAAGGTTCCGAATGGTTTGGGTATTTTTCGGAGTACCGGGGAGTTACGGGAATACGGGAGAAGAAGTATATGGGCCTTATTGGGCTTTAGTGGAGAGGGAGAGGCAGGCCGCGTGCCCCCCCCCATTGACTAGTCCGAATTGGACTAGGGGGAGGGGCGACGCCCCCTCCTTCCTTCTCTTCCCTCTTCCCCTTCCTTGTCTCCTACTCCTACTACTTGGAAGGACTCCTAGTTGGACTAGGAAAGGGGGAATCCTACTCCCGGTGGGAGTAGGACTCCCCTAGGGCGCGCCATAGAGAGGGCCGACCCTCCCCTCCTCCACTCCTTTATATACGGGGGTAGGGGGCACCCCATAGACACACAAGTTGATCCTCGTGATCGTTTTCTTAGCCGTGTGCGGTGCCCCCTTCCAGCATAGTCCTCGATAATATTGTAGTGGTGCTTAGGCGAAGCTCTACGATAGTAGAACATCAAGATCGTCACCACGCCGTCGTGCTGACGGAACTCTTCCCCGACACTTTGCTGGATCGGATCCGGGGATCGTCATCGAGCTGAACGTGTGCTAGAACTCGGAGGTGTCGTAGTTTCGGTGCTTGATCGGTCGGGCCGTGAAGACGTACAACTACATCAAGCGCGTTGTCATAACGCTTCCGCTTCCGGTCTACAAGGGTACGTAGACAACACTCTCCCCTCTCGTTGCTATGCATCACCATGATCTTGTGTGTGCGTAGGAATTTTTTTGAAATTACTACGTTCCCCATCAGAAAACACGATGGGAGACGGGATCATAGCAGCGGTAGCCCTTAGTGTTAGGTGGGTAGCCGAGAAAGATGCAGGCGACGGAGCGGGGTGCAAGCTTATGAGGCGCAGTAGCAGCGATGCAAGGGTAGCACAGGCAGCCGAAGATGCGAAGCCCATCATAAGAGGGTGGTGCACCGAAAAGAAGGTGATGAGGTGTAAAGTTCCCGCGAGTACGACAGGGACGGATGTTGATGAGGAGGGAAGCGGTGGCGAGAGCGTCAGGCCAAAAGCGCGGAGGCACATTGGCATGAAAGAGTAGGGTCCGAACTCAGTCATTGAGAGTGCGAAGGATACACTCAGCGCGACCGTTCTGTTGCGAGGTGTACAGGCAAGTGAGACGAAAAGTCGTGCCATGTGTGATGAGGAGAGTACGAACAACGAGGTTGTCGAACTCCTTCCCGTTGTCTGTCTGCAACGCGAGAATGGGACGACCAAACTGCGTGAGAACATAGGAGTAGAATGCGGCGAGAGTGGATATGACACCCGACTTGCGGCGCAACGGGAAGGTCCACACATAATGCGAGAAATCATCAAGTATGACAACATAATAAAGAAAGCCCGTATTAGTGGCAACAGGAGAGGTCCAAACATCACTATGAATTAACTCAAACGGGTACGATGCAACATAAGAAGAAGCCCTAAACAGGAGACGAGCATGTTTGCCGAGGCGACATGCATGACACGAGTGATCCTCGTTCTTATTACACGTGAAAGAAAAACTCCGAAGTATGTGGCGAAGGGTGGCAGGATTAGGATGACCCAAACGAGCATGCCAAAGATCCACTCCGATGGCGAGAGCGACAGGGGCGGCGGAAGTGGTGGAGGTGGCGGAGTGAACCGGGTAGAGCTCGTCAGGGCTGTCACATCGGTGGAGCACCATCCGCGTGCGAGCGTCCTTAATAGAAAAACCACATTCGTCAAATTCAACGGTGACAGGATTTTCACGTGTAAGAGAACGAACAGAAACAAGATTTTTAATAAGTTCAGAAGAAACTAGGACATTAGACATGGATATTGGAGTGGAGTTCGGCGGAAAATATGCATGACCTATATGGGTGATAGGAAGAGAGGAGCCGTAACCGACGATGATGCGGTTGGAAGTATGGACAGGATAGGAGGTGTGGAGGTTACCGGGATAAGCCGCCATGTGAGCGGTGGCTCCGGTGTCCATGTACCAGTCGCCGCCGCCGGTGTAGCTGGACGGGGAAGGAGCGGTGTGAAGAACCGCCAAAAGGGCCGGGTCACACGGCGCCGGCGGGAGAGGTGGTGGCACGGCCGTCAGGGGCAGCAGCGGTGGCCCACCTGGCTGCGGCTGCTGGCCGTAGGGCGCCGCATAGGGCTACGGCGCGGCGTAGAATGCTTGGTGGGACTGTGGGCGGGCGTCGAGAAGGCCCGGGGCAGGGGCCCGAGGAACCGACATGGAGTAGGCGTGCACGACGCCGGTCCATGGGTTCTGGCCGGCGTACCACAGGGTCGGCTGATAAGCCTGCAGCGGTGGGCGGGTGCTCCTCCCTGAGCGCCTGCGCGCCCCTACTTGCGGCCACCACGACGGCCGCCGCGACGCCCCCCCATTGGCTGCCGGCTGGGGCGGCGGGAAGGGAGCGGCCGGGGCGGGCGGGAAACCTGGCGGGAAGGCAGGCGCCGCCGGCTGTGGCGACGTCGGGCGCGGCGGTGGCGGGGCGGGACCCCCGCGGGTGCCGGCGACGAGGACGGTGTGGGTCGCGCGAGTCCGCGCCAGCCGCATCCGGCGCTCCTCCAACTTGAGGTACACGACCAGCTTAGCCAAGGTAGGCTCCGGGATGAGGGTAAGGTTGGAGGCGGCGTTCCCAAAATCCTCGTTGAGGCCGGCGGTGAGGGTGCTGATGAGGAGCTCGTCGCCGATCGTCTCCCCGATCGAGATCACGGAGCTCATCGGCAAGCTTCTTGAGGCGCATGCAAAAATCATCAATGGATGAGTCAAGTTGCCGGCACCCGTAAAACTCACCATCTAGCAGGACCTTGCACTGCAGCCGGTTGTCGGTGAAGAGGCCGTTGAGCTTGGTCCAGACAGCGTAGGCATCGTCGTCGTCGTCCACCACGATGTGAAAGAGATCGCTGGAGATGGTGAGGTAGAACCAGCGGATGATTGTGGCGTCGAGGATCATCCACTCCTCGTTGTTGATCATGAGCGCCGAGTCCATGGTGCCATCCACGTGGCCGTGCAGGAGGTACTCACGGAACACAAGCGAGAAATACCGCTTCCAAGCGGAGTAGGACGCGATGTTTTGATCAAGCTTGACCGGAACACGCTAATGGATGTTGAGGTCACGGACGAGGATGACATCGGGACCGGCGAACGGGTTTGAGACGATGGACGAGGAGGAGCTCATGGCTAGGGTTAGGGTTTGGGACGCGGGTGGGTGGTGGCTGGGTGGTGCGGGTTGCGGCGCGGGTTGGGAAGTGTGGCGGCGCGGGTAGCAGGGGGCTGGGGGTGCGGGTGCGGCGCGGGTGGGAGGTGAGGGTTCGGGAGAGAGAGGGCGTGAGCGAAAGCGGAAGCGAGCGGCGACGGCGGCCTCGGGAAGAGGCAGCGGCAGAGGGCTGGGTGGTGGGGAGAGGCGGCGGCAACCAGCTGCGGCGACGGCAACCGAGGGGATGGTGGCGGCAGTGGCGGCAGCGAGGAGTAGCGGCGGTGGCGGCGGCGCGTAGGGGCGCGGTGGCGGCGGCTTTAGGGTTTTAAGATCGTGCTGTCATAGATATCATGTAGAAGGGCAAGATATGGGCTGTGCAATCTCGATGTATTGATCGGTGCATCAGACATGTATATATAAGTACAGAGGTGGATTACAACCTCAACTATAAAGAAAAAACAGAAGATGAACTCTACACACAAATATACACGTACACACCGAGAGCTGCAGGGCTACCACTTTTTTACGGCGTAGCATCCGAACCTAGGTGGACAATGGGGCAGCAGCCAGCAGGTTTGACGCAGCCCATTCCCATAGCCCACGGCACTTTCCCGTGTATCTGAAATCCTGAACTCAGGTGTTTCAAAAACATTCTGAACGCAGGCACCTCCGAATGATCCTCATGAGATGGTCACCAATCCTACTGCAAACAAGAGTCCTAAATATCTCCAGAAAATGATACTTGCAGTTGTAGTAATTACAGTAGCAAGGATGATCAGAAAACCACAGTACCAAGATGAAGAACACCAGCTCATATTCATGGTCGAGCTTTCGTCAGAAGTTTCAGTCTTCACATCACGATTTACAACAGACAAACAAGCGAGCAAGAAAGAAGAAAATCCCTGCACAGCTGAACACAGCAGATGCCTTGCTCGCCGCCCTCACCGGGCCACGAGCCCGCCCTCGGCGGCGGCCATTTTGCGGCAGTAGTCGGCGACCTCGCGGAACCGGGGCACGCTCCGGAGGTCGACCTTGGTGCCGTCCTTGAGCGTGATGACGATGTCGCCCCACTCGCCGATGAACCGCGGCACGACCACCACCTCCCTCACCGACGAGTAGGGGAAGTCCGTGCGGTCGTCGCCGGAGAGCCCGGAGATGACGGTCACGCGGCGGGAGGTGAAGCGGTACCGCAGGAGGAGCGCGCGGGACACGGAGGCGAGGGTCAGCGGCAGCCACAGCAGGGTCAGGCCGAGCACGAGGTTCGCCGCCAGGTCGCCGTAGTGCGCGCCGCCGTCGAAGAATACCGTCTCGGCCTCGGCGCCGGCGGCGCCGGACGCAGAGGCCCGCGCGACCACGCGGGAGTGGCCTGCTGAGCGTTTGAGGGATGGGGTTGGTCGGATGGTGGTGTGGGCGGAGAGGTTCGGAGGAGGCAGCGAGCGGAGGAAGGAGGACGCCGCGGCGGAGGCGGTGAGGGCGGACGGCGGAGGCGGCATGGTCGCTGGCGCGTTATCTCTGTCTCTTGGTGGTGGTGGAGCGAAGTGCTGTTGGGTTCGCTCGGTTTTCGGTAGTCATTTGTGTGCACGGGGGCGTGATACGTGGACCAACTGGAATCGTGCACGTACTAACTGTTATGCTTTTCGCGAATCAACCTGTGGTTGAGTTGGTTAGGTGGACGGTGGTATCCCCAACCCATCAGGGTTCAAATCCTGGTGCTCGCATTATTTCTGGATTTATTTCAGGATTTCCGGCGATACGCTTCCAGTGGGAGGAGACGTTTCCGTCGACGACGAGGCGCCTACGGTGACTTCGTAAATCTCAAGATGATATGCCGGCTCAGTCTCTCGGAGGTGCTCATAGGGGTAGGGTGTGCGTGCGTGCGTTCATAGGGATGAGTGTATGCGCGTGTATATAAGCGCTTGTGTCTATACTGATGCTCAAAAAAAAAGCTGTTATGCTTTTCATTTTTTTGTGTCTAGGGCACGTGTTCTAGTTATTGCACATATAAATGAGTGAATCAAGCATAAAAAGGAAAAGAAAAAAAAATATCCACACGAATCTCAACATAAGATCAATGACATAGGACTTAATGTGCAATACTTATTGCACATCTAGATGTACTTTAGCAAAACTGTTTTATATTTTTTTGCAATGATTGTTGGTTTCGTTTAGCAGAGCCTTCGTTCTCTGCTAGAGGGTAATGCCCGGCTTGCCGCGTTGTTTTGTTCCCAGGCCATTAACATCACTTTTACACCAAAGATCAAAGAAATCAAACTAAATCCTGGTGCTCGCATTATTCCTGGATTTATTTCAGGATTTCCGGCGATACGCTTCCAGTGGGAGGAGACGTTCCCGTCGACGACGAGGCGCCTACGGTGACTTCGTAAATCTCAAGATGATATGCCGGCTCAGTCTCTCGGAGGTGCTCATAGGGGTAGGGTGTGCGTGCGTGCGTTCATAGGGATGAGTGTATGCGCGTGTATATAAGCGCTTGTGTTTATACCGATGCTCAAAAAAAAGCTGTTATGCTTTTCATTTTTTTGTGTCTAGGGCACGTGCTCTAGTTATTGCACATATAAATGAGTGAATTAAGCATAAAAAGAAAAAGAAAAAAGAAAAAAAATATCCACCCGAATCTCAACATAAGATCAATGACATAGGACTTAGATGTGCAATACTTATTACACATCTAGATATGCTTTAGCAAAACTGTTTTATATTTTTTTGCGATGATTGTTGGTTTCGTTTAGCAGAGCCTTCGTTCTCTGCTAGAGGGTAATGCCCGGCTTGCCGCATTGTTTTGTTCCCAGGCCATTAACATCACTTTTACACCAAAGATCAAAGAAATCAAACTAAATTGAGTTGATAGATATTCCTACTTTATTTGGTTTGTGGTGTTCAATTTAATATTTTTCATCCTTAGTTGTTTGTGTGTGGGTGTATTGTCGATTTTCATTCTGCATAAATTGGATGGCCCATGGCATGGATTTTTTTTAAGTTCCCTCCTTTCCTCGAACGCGTCGGCATGGCCCTAACCCATGTATGATGCACACTCCTCACACAAATCCATTTTCACTCGTGCTTCTCTGGTTCACTTTCCTTGCATTGCTTTTCATCCTAAAAAGGACTCCAATCTCGGAACCTAGTCATCCCCAACTTGCGATTGGATCTAACTAGCAATGTGCACTTGCGTTGCAATGGATCCAAAGTAGAATAATACGTGTTCACAAACTTGAAAAAAAATGCGATAGTTCTGGTATATATATCACTAAAAACATACTTGTATTGGATTTCCCTCAAATTATATTCCTCGTGGCTGATTCGATGAGGTAGGAGAGGGATGTGGTTGGTTTCAAGATAATAAAAGGTTTTTGTAAATTGAAGCGGAGATGTGGGGTCTTGTTGCACAAATACCACACCTTACATCACAGTCGTTAGATGCAGATTTGATGGTCAGAAATGATGGATGACAGACACACCATCATCAATAACTGAGTCTTTTGTAGGAGTATAGATACCACACACTCTAGCTATAAGGACTCTCCAACAGTGCCCAAGTTGGCTTGGATTTCCGATGCCTGGTAGTACGATGTTGGCCTTCCACTACGAATCTACCATCCGAGGGGCATGACGAGGAAGACAGAGAAAGTGGCGATCCGACGCAAGAAGCCGAAAATTAGTTTGCTCCCCCACAATGAAATAACCCCCAAGGCAGGAAGTCCTATTCAACACACAACGTGTTGAAGGACAAGCGAATGCACACACCCCGGGACGCTTGCTTTGGTTGGTTGGCTACTCGCTAGCTTGGACCTTGGCCCACCCAAAGAAGCGAAGGAAAAACACAAAAAGGAAGATAAATTGAAGAAAAAAAAGAGTGAGGGTATTTAGAATGTTTGCAAAAATAAAAGTTGTTCAGAAATTTAAAAATACTGTAAAATAAGGTATTTTAAAAAAATTGTTCATGAATTTTAAAAATGGGCATGATTTAGAAAATGTTCACAAATGTAGAAAATGCTCATGAGTTTCAAAAATATGATCCTTGAAAATTTACAGATGTCAGTAAATTCAAAATGTGGTTGTATTTCAAGAAGTTTCCATGAATTTCAAAAATATTCATCAATTTAGAAAGAGTTCATGAGTTAAAGCATTTTTAGCAAATTGCGGAGGAGAATCATGTTCACGCGCGAATAGACCCAACGACAGTACACAATGGACTCACTCCCTGGCATATTGTCCCACGAATGAAGAAACTACCTCTATGCACTAGGAGGCTCCATTTCCTAGGGAGCTCCTAAACAACGCTCTCGGCGCCGGTTTAGGCTCCTGGCGCTGGAAGGCGACGTGAGTGGGCCGACCCATCAAATCGATGATTCAATTTTGGACGGACGCTCGGGCGAACGAAACCAGCGATGACTGTTTCGTGTGGTGACTCATAGTGAATTAGTGATGACTGCATCTCGTCTGGTAACCCCAGAAAAACGACTGGTTGACGCTTGACTAGTTGACCTTTCAACAGTTAACTTTCAGAACAAAATACGATTTTTTGAAAAAGTAGGAAAAATCTCGAATTAAAAAATGTTCATGGATTTTGAAAACGTTCAGTTTTTTTTTTGAAAAATCATTAATTTCGAAAGAAAACCAAAATTTGAAAAAAGTTCATCAATTAGAGAAAATGTTATCAATTTTCAAAAATAATCAAATTTGACAAAAGTTCACCAATTTTGGAAAAAGATCACAAACTTGAAAAACAATCATCAATTTTGAACAAAAATGAACAATTATTTTTAAAATTTCACAAACATGAAAAAGTTCAACGATTTTGATTTTTTTATCAATTTGAAAAAAAGTTCACCAGTTTTGAATTAAATTTCATCGATTTCCGGTCACTCATTTAAGAAAAATAAACCTAATAAAGCCGTCTAAAAATTGACCAATGAACCGGGAAAACTGGTTTGGGAAGCTTTTGGAAAAGCTTCCCAAAACAAGGGCTTCTGCAAACGTGAAGAAAAAAAGGAATAAAATAAGTAATTGGGCATGAACGGCTTCACGGCCTACTAGTTACAGTTGTACCCTCGTAACGAAGAGTTCGCGAGTTCGAACCCCGCCGGCCGCATCTTATCTGACGTTTAAATAGAAGAAACAAAGGAGAAAAATGACCGACCCATAGCTAGGGGGGGGGTGCGCCTGTTTACAGTTTGAACTATAACCGGCGCCTGAAGCGCTCAATAGGAAATGCCCCTTTCCTAGAGAGCTTATAGTAAATTAGGAGATGCAACATTTCCTTGGGCTTTACCCGCGATTTGCATCATCTTGAGTTTCTTGGGCTTATCTTAGCACTCCACTACTCGGCCCTGAAGAATATGGCTTTGCCAGCCCATATTTTATGCAGATAGTCTACTAATAAGGCGTAGGTTATGTTTCTTGCACTTAGCGATATGTAAGTAGGTCTCGCCTCTCATGCCACGAGCAGGATCTTGCCTTAGTCCGGCTTAGTATTGTAGCTTCGCCCGAGTTTTCCATGGTTTATTTAACCTTTTCACTGCCTTGCATTGGTTTTTGATGACCCACAAGTATAGGGGATCAATTGTAGCTCTTTTCGATAAGTAAGAGTGTCGAACCCAACGAGGAGCAGAAGGAAATGACAAGTAGTTTTCAGTAAGCTAATGTTTGTAAGTGCTGAAATTGTAAATAACAGAGTAGTTTGATAGCAAGATAATTTGTAACGAGCAAGTAACAATAGTAGTAACAAAAGTGCAGCAAGGTGACCCAATCTTTTTGAGGCAAAGAACAGGCCAAAACGGTCTTTGTTGAGGATATGACTATCAGGTATGACCCGCCCAGGAGGGGCCGGGTCAACCACAATGACGGTTCATCCTAGAAGCCCAAGAGTATACCAGACAACGGTTCATAGATAGGCCGGCAAGAGGCCCAAGCCCAGAGACGGCTTAAGGCCCGTATGTATAAACCGCCATGTATGAGTAGACTTGTAATACAAGGCATGTAAGATACGTCACCGAGCCGGACACGTTGTATGAGCCGACCGGGACTCTGTAGGCCGCAGGGTGTCAACCCGTGTATATAAGGGGACGACCCGGCAGCGGCTTAGGGCAAGAAACATCAAATCAAGACCTAGGCAAAGCGTGTTTGCTCCCTGGTAATCGAATCCCTAGCAATACCACCTCAACTGGAGTAGGCCTTTACCTTCACCGCAAGGGGCCGAACCAGTATAAACTCTCCGTGTCCTTTGTCCCGTTTGACCCCTTTAAGCTAACCTCGTCGCAATGACTCCACAACTAAGTCCTTCCATGAGGACATCTGCCATGACACTTCCACGATAGTTGGCGCCCACTGTGGGGCCCGCGCATGGTGGTTTCGAGTTCTTAAAGGAAGCTTCGGAGGGCTCAAGGGATACGCTGTGTGCCGGATGACCAAGAGTCGTCGCGGCAAGCTCTACATCGACCATGCAGGCTGGGGCCCCGAGGCCGGCTGAATTGAGTACGGGTACCGGGTCCCCTTTGGCGGAATCCACGTCTTCATCGGCAAGATCGGCGAGCCGGACCCTTAGCCGGACATCTGCACCGACATCATCGAGACGGCTCAGCGTGCACGGCCCGCCCCGATTCAGCCAGTCGTAAGGCACGTCTTCGTTGGGTTCACCCATGGGGCTGAGTTGGAAGGCTCTGTCTCTGGCGGTGAGACAGAGATCTGCTCTGATGGTGAGTCCACGGGTGAGACCAATTCAATGTATCAGCTGCAGGATGGAAGGCTTGGGGGTTGTTCCGATGGCGAAAGTATTCCGGACCCCCGTGAGCCGTCAAACAGGGTGGTGATCTTCATGGATGGCACACAGCCGGTTCTTGGCTCGATGGCTACTGCGGCTATAACTTCTGGTGCAGCTGCGGTCACGGCAGCTGGGGCTGGCGGTTCAGCTCGCCCGCTGGCTCAAGTCTTAACAGATCTATTGGATGCTCTGGTGACGCTGATGGAGGTTGAGGTAACCCCAAAAAACCAGGAGCAATAGAAGGTAGAAGTGGCTAAATTACGTGATGGAATAGCGCAAGCTAAGGCAGACTTAGCAACAGAGAATGCTAGGATGGCCTCAGAACAAGCAGTTTTAGATGCCCAAGCACAGCGGATTCAAGAAGATTCATATTGGCTTAGGGTAGATCAGAACGCCTCACACGAAGTCTTAAGGAGGAAGCAACGGAGACGTTTGCCCTGGTTTATGAGTCAAGGGACCTCTTCAACACCCCTGGAGCTCGGGCCAGTAACCCACCGATGGTGAACTGAATTGTTGAACCGCCTGGCCAGCCGCGTATGAACAGCACTCCGCCTCAGCATGTGATGACACCGCCGGGTCATTACTCCACCCCTATGGACAACATGTCGGCTATACAATTGGCGGCTCTGCCTAACGAGGGTGAAACTCCAACGGCGATTGAAACCCGAAGGGCCAGGGAGCTTCTTCAAATAGCTCTGGTGCAGCAGCCAATTCTTACAGCCGTGATCGGATTCATGAGACCCCTCATCCGAGCCGGAGCTACAGCAGTCACATTGATTCGCCAGCGGTCTCAAGTACTGAAAGGCGCCGTAACCAACCTCATGACCCGGCACGCAATGGAGCCAACACACAGGATTTGGTGGACCAGGCCAGGGCACATCGGGAGGCTGAGCTAGCGGCTCATTAGCACACGCCGGTTTACCCAACAGCTTCAATTGAGGCAGGAGTGACCTCCAAGGCTTTCGGTGTGACGTGTCTAATGGCAGATATATGTAATGAGCGTCTGCCAAAGGAATTCAAAGGCCCTCGTAAGGTGCCTAATTACACAGCCGATCAACCTCCTAAGGCGTGGGTGGAGAGTTATGGGATGGCCATGGAGATGCTGGATGTTAGTGAAGCTTCTTATGCCAAGTACTTCACGATGATATTAGAAGGGACGGCTCGTACCTGGTTGAAGGGATTGCCGGCTAATTCCATCGGGTCATGGGCAGAGTTGAAGGCCCGGTTTATTCAGAATTTCAAAGACACGTGCAAGCAACCTATGTCGATTGTGGATCTGGTTTCTTTCGTTCATGCTGAAGGCGAGTCAACAACCAGTTGGGTGCGCCGGGTCTCAACTATCATCCATTCTTCAGATAATATCAACGTTGGCTCGGTGGTTCTGATGTTGGAGAAGAATTGTCGGTTCGATCCACTCAAGCAGAAGCTTGGGCGGCTCAAACGTCAATGCAACGACATGGGGGAGCTGATGGCGGCTCTAGTTAAGTATGTCGACTCTGATGGTACCAAGGACCCCAATTCAGAGGACGAAAGGCCGGGAAAGGGAAATAAGAGTAATGGCATGAAGGGGTAACATTACAACTCTATCGGTCAAGGTGGCAATGGTAAGCGCAGGGTTGATGATTTTGTGGCTAACATAGGTGCACGCAATGATAATCAGCGCTGTAGGGGACCGCAGGGGCCGCCGGTTTCGAAGGTAGGATTCGACCTTGAAGCAATGTTAAACCAACCATGTCCAAAACACGGAACGAATCATAAGCCGGCTACTCATTCATGGAAGAATTGCAGCATAATGAGAAGATTTCGGGAATCCATCCAGCGCCACCATGGCCCAAATGCCGGGTCAGGGCTCAGTTCTCATGGTCCGGGTCATGGAGGCAGCGTCTCAAGTTCCGGTTTTCAAGGTCGCGGTAACCAAGGTGGTTACAATCAGAAGAGTAATCAGGGGAATCAACAGCAGCATTAGTACGGTTATAAGAGCAATCCAAAACAATTGAATAGTGGGTAGTACCACGTCTTCACCACCAGTTTATGCAAACAGGATCAGAAGCTTCACAAGAGGGTTGTGAACGCTGTTGAGCTGGCGGTCCCATGTTATCTACGATGGTATGAGTAGCCTATCGTATGGAGTTGAGAGGATCATCCGCCCCGGGTTGATAATCCGGGTCATCTAGCTTTAGTGGTGGCACCTCAAGTTGGGGGTTATAAGTTTACTAAGGTGCTCATGGATGGAGGTAGCAGCATTAACATCCTATATTATGAGACCTTCCGACGCATGGGACTGACAGATAAGAACCTTAAGCCGTCAAATACTGTCTTCCATGGCGTCGTGCCAGGTAAATCAGCCTACCTAGTGGGTAAGATATCATTAGAAGTTGCCTTTGGAGATGAGCATGATTCTAGGTCTGAGACTTTAACCTTCGAAGTGGTCAAGATCAAAAGGCCTTATCATGCTCTGTTTGGGCGGCCGGCATATGCTAAGTTCATGGTGAGGCCTTGTTATGTTTACTTGCAACTTAAAATGCCGGGTTATAAGGGCACCATCACAGTGCATGGGAGTCACAAGGTGGCCTTGGAATGTGAGGAAGGAGATGCAGCTTATGCTGAGTCAGTCTGTGCAATGGAGGAGCTAAAATTTTACAAGGACAATGTTGACCCGGTGGACATGACGTCCTTGAAGAAACTAACCACTGAGCATGATCCTTCATTAAAATTTAAATCGGCAGACGATACTGTTGGGGAACGCAGTAATTTCGAAAATTTTCCTACGCACACGCAAGATCATGGTGATGCACAGCAACGAGAGGGGAGAGTGTTGTCTACGTACCAACGCAGACCGACTGCGGAAGCGATCACACAACGTAGAGGAAGTAGTCATACGTCTTCTTCCCGATCCGACCGATCCAAGCACCGTTACTCCGGCACCTCCGAGTTCTTAGCACACGTTCAGCTCGATGACGATCCCCGGGCTCCGATCTAGCAAAGCTTCGGGGAGGAGTTCCGTCAGCACGACAGCGTGGTGACGATCTTGATGTACTACCGACGCAGGGCTTCGCCTAAGCACTACAACGGTACGATCGAGGTGGAATTTGGTGGCAGGGGGCACCGCACACGGCTAAGGAGCGATCTCAAGGATCAAGTTGTGTGGACTCCTCCCCCCAATCCTAATCCAATTAGGACTCCCGGGGGAAAAGAGAGAGAAGGGGGGCCGGCCCCTTATCCTATTCCTAATAGGACTTGGGGAAGGGGGGCGCCGGCCAGCTTGGGCCTTTTCCCTTTTTCTCTTTTTTCCACTAAGGCCCAATAGGCCCATTAGTCTCCCGGGGGGTTCCGGTAACCCTCCCGGTATTCCGGTAAAATCCCGATTTCACCCGGAACACTTCCGATGTCCAAACATAGGCTTCCAATATATCAATCTTTACGTCTCGACCATTTCGAGACTCCTCATCATGTCCGTGATCTCATCCGGGACTCCGAACAACCTTCGGTACATCAAAATGCATAAACTCATAATAACTGTCATCGTAACGTTAAGCGTGCGGACCCTACGGTTCGAGAACAATGTAGACATGACCGAGACACGTCTCCGGTCAATAACCAATAGCGGGACCTGGATGCCCATATTGGCTCCTACATATTCTACGAAGATCTTTATCGGTCAGACCGCATAACAACATACGTTGTTCCCTTTGTCATCGGTATGTTACTTGCCCGAGATTTGATCGTCGGTATCCAATACCTAGTTCAATCTCGTTACCGGCAAGTCTCTTTACTCGTTCCGTAATACATCATCTCACAACTAACATATTAGTTGCAGTGCTTGCAAGGCTTATGTGATGTGCATTACCGAGAGGGCCCAGAGATACCTCTCCGCCAATCGGAGTGACAAACCCTAATCTCGAAATACGCCAACCCAACATCTACCATTGGAGACACCTGTAGTACTCCTTTATAATCACCCAGTTACGTTGTGACGTTTGGTAGTACCCAAAGTGTTCCTCCGGTAAACGGGAGTTGCATAATCTCATAGTTATAGGAACATGTATAAGTCATGAAGAAAGCAATAGCAACATACTAAACGATCGGGTGCTAAGCTAATGGAATGGGTCATGTCAATCAGATCATTCTACTAATGATGTGACCTCGTTAATCAAATAACAACTCCTTGTTCATGGTTAGGAAACATAACCATCTTTGATTAACGAGCTAGTCAAGTAGAGGCATACTAGTGACACTCTGTTGGTCTATGTATTCACACATGTATTATGTTTCCGGTTAATACAATTCTAGCATGAATAATAAACATTTATCATGATGTAAGGAAATAAATAATAACTTTATTATTGCCTCTAGGGAATATTTCCTTCAGTCTCCCACTTGCACTAGAGTCAATAATCTAGATTACACAGTAATGATTCTAACACCCATGGAGCCTTGGTGCTGATCATGTTTTGCTCGTGGAAGAGGCTTAGTCAACGGGTCTGCAACATTCAGATCCGTATGTATCTTGCAAATCTCTATGTCTCCCACCTGGACTAAATCCCGGATGGAGTTGAAGCGTCTCTTGATGTGTTTGGTCCTCTTGTGAAATCTGGATTCCTTTGCCAAGGCAATTGCACCAGTATTGTCACAGAAGATTTTCATTGGACCCGATGCACTAGGTATGACACCTAGATCGGATATGAACTCCTTCATCCAGACTCCTTCGTTTGCTGCTTCCGAAGCAGCTATGTACTCCGCTTCACATGTAGATCCCGCTACGACGCTTTGTTTAGAACTGCACCAACTGACAGCTCCACCGTTTAAAGTAAACACGTATCCGGTTTGCGATTTAGAATCGTCCGGATCAGTGTCAAAGCTTGCATCAACGTAACCTCTTACGGTGAGCTCTTTGTCACCTCCATATACGAGAAACATATCCTTAGTCCTTTTCAGGTATTTCAGGATGTTCTTGACCGCTGTCCAGTGATCCATTCCAGGATTACTTTGGTACCTCCCTGCTAAACTTATAGCAAGGCACACATCAGGTCTGGTACACAGCATTGCATACATGATAGAGCCTATGGCTGAAGCATAGGGAACATCTTTCATTTTCTCTCTATCTTTTGCAGTGGTCGGGCATTGAGTCTTACTCAACTTCACACCTTGTAACACAGGCAAGAACCCTTTCTTTGCTTGATCCATTTTGAATTTCTTCAAAATCTTGTCAAGGTATGTGCTCTGTGAAAGTCCAATTAAGCGTTTTGATCTATCTCTATAGATCTTTATGCCTAATATGTAAGCAGCTTCCCCGAGGTGTTTCATCGAAAAACTTTTATTCAAGTATCCCTTTATGCTATCCAGAAATTCTATATCATTTCCAATTAGCAATATGTCATCCACATATAATATCAGAAATGCTACAGAGCTCCCACTCACTTTCTTGTAAATACAGGCTTCTCCAAAAGTCTGTATAAAGCCAAATGCTTTGATCACATTATCAAAGCGTTTATTCCAACTCCGAGATGCTTGCACCAGTCCATAAATGGATCGCTGGAGTTTGCATACTTTGTTAGCTCCTTTTGGATCGACAAAACCTTCTGGTTGTACCATATACAACTCTTCTTCCAGAAATCCATTCAGGAATGCAGTTTTGACATCCATCTGCCATATTTCATAATCATAAAATGCGGCAATTGCTAACATACTTCTGACGGACTTAAGCATCGCTACGGGTGAGAAAGTCTCATCGTAGTCAACCCCTTGAACTTGTCGAAAACCTTTTGCGACAAGTCGAGCTTTATAGACAGTAACATTACCGTCAGCGTCAGTCTTTTTCTTGAAGATCCATTTATTCTCAATTGCTTGCCGATCATCGGGCAAGTCAACCAAAGTCCATACTTTGTTCTCATACATGGATCCCATCTCAGATTTCATGGCCTCAAGCCACTTTGCGGAATCTGGGCTCACCATCGCTTCTTCATAGTTCGTAGGTTCATCATGATCTAGCATCATGACTTCCAGAACTGGATTACCGTACCACTCTGGTGCGGATCTCAATCTGGTTGATCTACGTGGTTCAGTAGTATCTTGTTCTGAAGCTTCATGATCATCATCATTAGCTTCCTCACTCATTGGCATAGGTGTCGCAGAAACAGTTTTCTGTGATGTACTATTTTCCAATAAGGGAGCAGGTACAGTTACCTCGTCAAGTTCTACTTTCCTCCCACTCACTTCTTTCGAGAGAAACTCCTTCTCTAGAAATGATCCATTCTTAGCAACGAATGTCTTGCCTTCGGATCTGTGATAGAAGGTATACCCAACAGTTTCCTTTGGGTATCCTATGAAGACACATTTCTCCGCTTTGGGTTCGAGCTTATTAGGTTGAAGCTTTTTCACATAAGCATCGCAGCCCCAAACTTTAAGAAATGACAACTTTTGTTTCTTGCCAAACCATAGTTCATAAGGCGTCGTCTCAACGGATTTTGATGGTGCCCTATTTAACGTGAATGCGGCCGTCTCTAAAGCATAACCCCAAAACGATAGCGGTAAATCAGTAAGAGACATCATGGATCGCACCATATCTAGTAAAGTGCGATTACGACGTTCGGACACACCATTACGCTGTGGTGTTCCGGGTGGCGTGAGTTGCGAAACTATTCCACAATTTTTCAAATGTATACCAAACTCGTAACTCAAATATTCTCCTCCACGATCAGATCGTAGAAACTTTATTTTCTTGTTACGATGATTTTCAACTTCACTCTGAAATTCTTTGAACCTTTCAAATGTTTCAGATTTATGTTTCATTAAGTAGATATACCCATATCTACTTAAATCATCTGTGAAGGTGAGAAAATAACGATATCCGCCACGAGCCTCAATATTCATCGGACCACATACATCGGTATGTATGATTTCCAACAAATCTGTTGCTCTCTCCATAGTACCGGAGAACGGTGTTTTAGTCATCTTGCCCATGAGGCACGGTTCGCAAGTACCAAGTGATTCATAATCAAGTGTTTCTAAAAGCCCATCAGTATGGAGTTTCTTCATGCGCTTTACACCGATATGACCTAAACGGCAGTGCCACAAATAAGTTGCACTATCATTATTAACTTTGCATCTTTTGGCTTCTACATTATGAATATGTGTATTACTATCTTCGAGATTCAACAAGAATAGACCACCCTTCAAAGGTGCATGACCATAAAAGATATTATTCATATAAATAGAACAACCATTATTCTCTGATTTAAATGAGTAACCGTCTCGCATTAAACAAGATCCAGATATAATGTTCATGCTCAACGCTGGCACCAAATAACAATTATTTAGGTCTAATATTAATCCCGAAGGTAGATGTAGAGGTAGCGTGCCGACCGCGATCACATCGACTTTGGAACCGTTTCCCACGCGCATCGTCACCTCGTCCTTTGCTAGTGTCCGCTTATTCCGTAGTCCCTGTTTCGAGTTGCAAATATTAGCAATAGAACCAGTATCAAATACCCAGGTGCTACTGCGAGCTCTAGTAAGGTACACATCAATAACATGTATATCACATATACCTTTGCTCACTTTGCCATCCTTCTTATCCGCCAAATACTTGGGGCAGTTCCGCTTCCAGTGTCCAGTCTGCTTGCAGTAGAAGCACTCAGTTTCAGGCTTAGGTCCAGACTTGGGTTTCTTCTCTTGAGCAGCAACTTGCTTGCTGTTCTTCTTGAAGTTTCCCTTCTTCTTCCCTTTACCCTTTTTCTTGAAACTAGTGGTCTTGTTAACCATCAACACTTGATGCTCCTTCTTGATTTCTACCTCCGCAGCTTTCAGCATTGCGAAGAGCTCGGGAATAGTCTTGTTCATCCCTTGCATATTATAGTTCATCACGAAGCTCTTGTAGCTTGGTGGTAGTGATTGGAGAATTCTGTCAATGACGCAATCATCTGGAAGATTAACTCCCATCTGAATCAAGTGATTATTATACCTAGACATTTTGAGTATATGCTCACTGACAGAACTGTTCTCCTCCATCTTGCAGCTATAGAACTTATTGGAGACTTCATATCTCTCAATTCGGGCATTTGCTTGAAATATTAACTTCAACTCCTGGAACATCTCATATGCTCCATGACGTTCAAAACGTCGTTGAAGTCCCGATTCTAAGCCGTAAAGCATGGCACACTGAACTATCGAGTAGTCATCAGCTTTGCTCTGCCAGACGTTCATAACATCTGGCGTTGCTCCAGCAGCAGGCCTGTCACCCAGCGGTGCTTCCAGGACGTAATTCTTCTGTGCAGCAATGAGGATATTCCTCAGGTTACGGACCCAGTCCGTGTAATTGCTACCATCATCTTTCAACTTTGCTTTCTCAAGGAACGCATTAAAATTCAACGGAACAATAGCACGAGCCATCTATCTACAAGCAACATAAACAAGCAAGATACTATCAGGTACTAAGTTCATGATAAGTTTAAGTTCAGTTAATCAAATTACTTAGGAACTCCCACTTAGATAGACATCCCTCTAATCCTCTAAGTGATCACGTGATCCAAATCAACTAAACCATAACCGATCATCACGTGAGATGGAGTAGTTTTCAATGGTGAACATCGTCATGTTGATCATATCTACTATATGATTCACGCTCGACCTTTCGGTCTCTGTGTTCCGAGGCCATATCTGCATATGCTAGGCTCGTCAAGTATAACCTGAGTATTCTGCATGTGCAAAACTGGCCTGCACCCGTTGTAGATGGACGTAGAGCTTATCACACCCGATCATCACGTGGTGTCTGGGCACGACGAACTTTGGCAACGGTGCATACTCAGGGAGAACACTTCTTGATAATTTAGTGAGAGATCATCTTATAATGCTACCGTCAATCAAAGCAAGATAAGATGCATAAAAGGATAAACATCACATGCAATCAATATAAGTGATATGATATGGCCATCATTATCTTGTGCTTGCGATCTCCATCTCCGAAGCACCGTCATGATCACCATCGTCACCGGCGCGCCACCTTGATCTCCATCGTAGCAACGTTGTCGTCTCGCCAATCTTATGCTTCCACGACTATCACTACCGCTTAGTAATAAAGTAAAGCATTACATCGCGATTGCATTGCATACAATAAAGCGGCAACCATATGGCTCCTGCCAGTTGCCGATAACTCGGTTACAAAACATGATCATCTCATACAATAAAATCAGCATCATGTCTTGACCATATCACATCACAACATACCCTGCAAAAACAAGTTAGACGTCCTCTACTTTGTTTGTTACATGTTTTACGTGGCTGCTACGGGCTTAAGCAAGAACTCATCTCACCTACGCATCAAAACCACAATGATAGTTCGTCAAGTAGACTCTGTTTTAACCTTCTCAAGGACCGGGCGTAGTCACACTTGGTTCAACTAAAGTTGGAGAGACAGTCTTCCGCAAGCCATCTATGTGCAAAGCACGTCGAGGGAACCGGTCTCGCGTAAGAGTACGCGTAAGGTTGGTCCGGATCGTCTCAACCAACAATACCGCCGAACCAAAGTATGACATGCTGGTAGGCAGTATGACTTGTATCGCCCACAACTCACTTGTGTTCTACTCGTGCATATAACATCAAACCATAAAACCTAGGCTCGGATGCCACTGTTGGGGAACGCAGTAATTTCGAAAATTTTCCTACGCACACGCAAGATCATGGTGATGCACAGCAACGAGAGGGGAGAGTGTTGTCTACGTACCAACGCAGACCGACTGCGGAAGCGATCACACAACATAGAGGAAGTAGTCGTACGTCTTCTTCCCGATCCGACCGATCCAAGCACCGTTACTCCGGCACCTCCGAGTTCTTAGCACACGTTCAGCTCGATGACGATCCCCGGGCTCCGATCCAGCAAAGCTTCGGGGAGGAGTTCCGTCAGCACGACGGCGTGGTGACGATCTTGATGTACTACCGACGCAGGGCTTCGCCTAAGCACTACAACGGTACGATCGAGGTGGAATTTGGTGGCAGGGGGCACCGCACACGGCTAAGGAGTGATCTCAAGGATCAAGTTGTGTGTCTTGGGGTGTCCCCTGCCCCCGTATATAAAGGTTGGAGGAGGGGGGCCGGCCGGCCAAGGGAGGGGAGGCGCAGGGGAGTCCTACTCCCACCGGGAGTAGGACTCCTCCCCCCAATCCTAATCCAATTAGGACTCCCGGGGGGAAAAGAGAGAGAAGGGGGGCCGGCCCCTTATCCTATTCCTAATAGGACTTGGGGAAGGGGGGCGCCGGCCAGCTTGGGCCTTTTCCCTTTTTCTCTTTTTTCCACTAAGGCCCAATAGGCCCATTAGTCTCCCGGGGGGTTCCGGTAACCCTCCCGGTATTCCGGTAAAATCCCGATTTCACCCGGAACACTTCCGATGTCCAAACATAGGCTTCCAATATATCAATCTTTACGTCTCAACCATTTCGAGACTCCTCGTCATGTCCGTGATCTCATCCGGGACTCCGAACAACCTTCGGTACATCAAAATGCATAAACTCATAATAACTGTCATCGTAACGTTAAGCGTGCGGACCCTACAGTTCGAGAACAATGTAGACATGACCGAGACACGTCTCCGGTCAATAACCAATAGCGGGACCTGGATGCCCATATTGGCTCCTACATATTCTACGAAGATCTTTATCGGTCAGACCGCATAACAACATACGTTGTTCCCTTTGTCATCGGTATGTTACTTGCCCGAGATTCGATCGTCGGTATCCAATACCTAGTTCAATCTCGTTACCGGCAAGTCTCTTTACTCGTTCCGTAATACATCATCTCACAACTAACATATTAGTTGCAGTGCTTGCAAGGCTTATGTGATGTGCATTACCGAGAGGGCCCAGAGATACCTCTCCGCCAATCGGAGTGACAAACCCTAATCTCGAAATACGCCAACCCAACATCTACCATTGGAGACACCTGTAGTACTCCTTTATAATCACCCAGTTACGTTGTGACGTTTGGTAGTACCCAAAGTGTTCCTCCGGTAAACGGGAGTTGCATAATCTCATAGTTATAGGAACATGTATAAGTCATGAAGAAAGCAATAGCAACATACTAAACGATCGGGTGCTAAGCTAATGGAATGGGTCATGTCAATCAGATCATTCTACTAATGATGTGACCTCGTTAATCAAATAACAACTCCTTGTTCATGGTTAGGAAACATAACCATCTTTGATTAACGAGCTAGTCAAGTAGAGGCATACTAGTGACACTCTGTTGGTCTATGTATTCACACATGTATTATGTTTCCGGTTAATACAATTCTAGCATGAATAATAAACATTTATCATGATGTAAGGAAATAAATAATAACTTTATTATTGCCTCTAGGGCATATTTCCTTCAGATACTAACATGGTTGATTTCATTCCTGGCGACTCATCTAAGCAGTTCAACATCAGCGCTAATCTGGATCCAAAATAGGAAAGCGTGCTCATTGAGTTCATCCGTGAGAACCGGGGCATCTTTGCATGGAAGCCTTCAGACATGCCGGGTGTATCGAGGGAACTCGCTGAGCACACTCTTAATATTGATCCAAAATTTAAACAGGTGAAACAATTTCTTTGCCGGTTTAACGAGGAGAGGCGAAAGGTGGTAGGTGAGGAAGTGGCCCGGCTTTTGGCGGCCGGGTTTATCATTGAAGTTTTTCATCCTGAGTGGTTGGCTAATCCGGTGCTGGTACTAAAAAAGAAGGGCACTTGGCGAATGTGTGTGGATTATACAGACTTAAACAAGGCTTGTCCGGCTGATCCGTTTGCTCTCCCTCGTATTGATCAAATCATTGATGCTATGGCGGGTCGTGAGCGTTTGAGTTTTTTGGATGCTTATTCCGGTTATACATTGTGGTGAAGTCAAGAGAGAAAGAGACCTTGATTGATGATTTGAAGGAGACATTTAACAATCTCCGGGTGAAAGTGCAACTATCCCTAGGTGGTTTTGGTAATTCATAACAACATATAGCTCATTGAGCTAATGCTATTCCAAGATGATTATTTCAGAAAAGCTCAATGATTGGCATGGAATGGATGTGAAAGTGGAACCCTCAAAATGCTAAGGACAAAAGATTGGCTCAAGCTCAAAAGCTCAAGACTCTTCATTTTATATTTTAGTGATCCAAGATCACATTGAGTCTTTAGGAAAAGCCAATACTATCAAGGAGGGATGAGGTGTTGCTTAATGAGCCTCTTGCTTCATGTGCTTAATGATATGCTCCAAAATCCTCAGCTACTTTCCCATATCCACAAATGACCTAAACCCTAAGCCAAACTCGGTCATACCGATTCTTTCTATCCGGCGCCACCGAGTTTCACTTGTCATAAGCCACTGCCAAACCCTAGCAATTTGGTCCTACCGATAGGGATCTCGGTCTCACCGAGATGGGGTTGCAAACTCTCTGTTTCCCTTTCGTAACTTTTCGGTCCCACCGAAAGAGCGAATCGGTCCCACCGAGATTGCAATGTAAACTATGTGTTTCCCTTTTGTAACTTTTCGGTCTCACCAAAAGAGCAAATCAGTCCCACCGAGTTTGCCTGACCAACTCTCTGGTTAGCTTATTACCAGACTCGGTCTCACCGAGTTTGTGTAATCGGTCTCACCGAGATTACGTTATGCCCAAACCCTAACAGAATCGGTCCTACCGAGTTGCATGTCAGTCCCACCGAAAATCTCTAACGGTCACTAGGTTTACCTTTTCGGTCTGACCGAGTTTATTGATTCGGTCCCACCGAGATTGGTAGATTGTGTGTAATGGTTGGATTTTGTGTGGAGGCTATATATACCCCTCCACCTCCTCTTCATTCATGGAGAGAGCCATCAGAACACATACACAATTCCAACTCATATGTTCTGAGAGAGAATCACCTACTCATGTGTTGAGACCAAGACATTCCATTCCTACCATATGAATCTTGATCTCTAGCCTTCCCCAAGTTGCTTTCCACTCAAACCTTCTTTCCACTAGATCCAAATCCTATGAGAGAGAGTTGAGTGTTGGGGAGACTATCATTTGAAGCACAAGAGCAAGGAGTTCATCATCAACACACCATTTGTTACTTCTTGGAGAGTGGTGTCTCCTAGATTGGCTAGGTGTCACTTGGGAGCCTCCGACAAGATTGTGGAGTTGAACTAAGGAGTTTGTAAGGGCAAGGAGATCGCCTACTTCGTGAAGATCTACCGCTAGTGAGGCAAGTCCTTCGTGGGCGATGGCCATGGTGGGATAGACAAGGTTGCTACTTCGTGGACCCTTCGTGGGTGGAGCCCTCCATGGACTCACGCAACCGTTACCCTTCGTGGGTTGAAGTCTCCATCAACGTGGATGTAGGATAGCACCACCTATCTGAACCACGGGAAAAACATCCATGTCTCCGATTGCGTTTGAATTCTCCAAACCCTTCCCTTTACATTCTTGCAAGTTGCATGCTTTACTTTCCGCTGCCAATATACTCTTTGCATGCTTGCTTGAATTGTGTGATGATTGCTTGACTTGTCCTAAGATAGCTAAAATCTGCCAAGAACTAAAATTGGGAAAAGGTTAAGTTTTTATTTGGTCATGTAGTCTAATCACCCCCCTCTAGACATACTTTCGATCCTACACTGGGTCTACAAAATGATGCTTAACCCGGCCAAATGTGTCTTTGGTGTGTCAACAGGCAAGCTATTGTGATTTCTGGTTTCTAACACAGGCATTAAAGCTAACCCGGAGAAGATCAAGGCCATTACGTCTTTGGCTAAACCAGCGTGTATCAACGATGTTCACCGACTGGCAGGTCGTATTGCAGCTCTGAGCCGGTTCATAAGCCGGCTGGGGGAGAAGGCTATTCCTCTTTATCAGATGATGAAGAAGACAGATCACTTCATTTGGAGTGATGCTACTAATCAAGCGTTTGAGGATCTGAAGAAACAACTGGCTGAGCCGCCCGTGCTTGTTGCCCCTGTTGATAAAGAGCCTTTGTTGTTATATGTGGCTGCTAATAGCCGGGCCGTCAATGTAGCCATTGTGGTGGAAAGGAAGGAGGCAGGAAAGGAATATCCAGTTCAATGGCCGGTTTATTATATTAGTGAGGTGCTTATCGAGTCCAAACAGAGATACCCACACTGGCAGAAGCTTGTTTATGGGGTTTTCATGGCAAGCCGGAAACTCAAGCAATATTTTCAAGGTCATCCTATTACTGTGTTGAGTTCTGCTCCTTTAGGAGATATCATTCAAAACAGAGAAGCCACAGGCTGGGTCGCTAATTGGGCCATTGAGCTCGGTCCTCACGGTTTAAAGTATGTACCACGCACGGCCATCAAATCCCAAGCACTGGTGGATTTCATCAATGATTGGACAGAGTTGCAGACGCCTGAGGAGAAGCCGTATAACACATATTGGACTATCCACTTTGATGGATCCAGACAGCTGGAGGACTCGGGGGTTGGAGTTTTTTTTACTTCCCCACGAGGTGGCAAGTTTTCCTATGTTCTCTGGTTAATGTTCCCCTGTACTAACAATGCAGCAGAGTATTAGGCCTTACTACATGGTCTTCGGATGGCTAAGGAGATGAGCTTAAGCCGGGTGAGGTGTTTTGGCGATTCAGATCTGGTGGCTCAGCAAGTTTCTGGCACTTGGGATTCCAAGGATCCTCTTATGGTGGCTTATCGTCGGGAGGTTGATGCCATTGTAGGTCATTTCAAGGGTTACCAAGTTGAATATATTGATCACCAGAAGAACGGGGCGGATGATACCTTAAGCCGATTAGGATCTCAACGTAAGTCGGTGCCGCCCAATATGTTTTTGGATATTCCGACGGTCTAAGTCAATGACGATTGTCAATGGAGAGTTGCACCATCGCAGCATTTCAGGAGCGTTTCCATGTTGCGTCTCTCCTAAAGAAGGCTGTGAGATTTTACGATAAATCCATGAAGGAGACCATGGTCATCACGCCAGCTATAAATCTCTGGTAGCCAAGGCTTTCTGCCATGGGTTTTATTGGATAACGGCTCATGCTGATGCTGAGGATTTGGCAAGCAGATGTGACGGCTGTCAGAAATTTGCACGACGAGCTCATGTGCCGGCTCAAGAATTGAGGATGATTCCAATTACTTGGCCATTTGCAACTTGGGGGCTTGATATGGTTGGGCCTTTCAAAAGGTCCAAGGATAATAAGACCCACCTTTTGGTGGCGGTTGATAAGTTTACTAAGTGGATTGAGGTAGAGCCGGTTAGTAAATGTGACGCGGCAACGGCGGTTCAGTTCATGAAGAAGGTGATCTTCCATTTTGGCTTTCCGCACAACATCATAACAGATAATGGAACTAATCTTTCTAAAGGTTTTATGGAAGAATTTTGTCAACGGGAGCATATCTGGTTGACAACCCCCAACAGGTCTACGGGTTACACACCCTTCTTCATGGTTTATGGGGCAGAGGCGGTTCTCCCCGGTGACATCCGTCACGATTCATCCCGGGTGGCGGCTTATGTTGAGGCCGACAATGAAAAGGTGCGTCAAGACACGCTTGACTTATTAGATGAGGAGCGTGACCTCGCGGCGGCTCGTTCGACGATTTACCAGCAAGACCTACGATGTTATCACAGCCGCCAGGTCAAAACCAGAACCTTTCAAGAAGGCGACTTAGTGCTCCGGCTCATCCAAGATCAGACAGATATGCACAAGTTATCACCACCTTGGGAAGGACCTTTTGTGGTCAGCAAGAATCTACATAATGGGTCATACTACCTTATCGACGTTCAAGACAACAAGGACTCACGCACATCGGAGGAGGAGACCCGTCGGCCGTGGAACATTGCTCATCTTTGGCCCTACTATACTTGAGCCTCTGGCTCTCACGATGTACATAGTTATCTGATGTATATATTATAAACAGTATAATAAAGTCGGCATCCCTGACAATTCAGGGCCTTTGTCGTTTCGCTTTTTTCAAAGCTGAGTCTTTATCATCATTTAAGAGGCTTGAAGCCCACAATTTTAAGGACCAAAGAGAGTTGGATGCACATCACAACTCAAACATAGGTCCCTGATGATCACTTGAGGGCTTCCTGCTCATTGAGCATAGCTGTTAGTATCCTCTTGATCAGGCGCAATGCCAAAACTTATATGATCACTTGGGGGCTTCCTGCTCATTGAGCATAGTGTCAGTACCCTTTTGATCAGGCGCAATGCCAAAACTTGTATGATCACTTGGGGGCTTCCTGCTTATCGAGCATAGCTGTCAGTACCCATGTGATCGATGCAAGGCCAAAAGGTTATATGGTCACTTGGGGGCTTCCTGTTCAAACATAGGTGTATTCACCAAAGAGAACACAGCTGTCGGTACCCTTTTGATCGGCTCAACGCCACGTTTGTAAGTATGTCACTTGGGGGCTTCCTGTTCAAACATATGCGTATTAGACCGAAGAGAACATAGCGTTACTACCCTCTTGACCAGGTTTGTTCAAACATAGGCGTATTCGACCGAAGAGAACAAACTCTGACCGGGTCGTCCTACGTGTAACACCAGCTGCTTCAACTCCATCATGTCATCCTGATTGACCCGCCGAACTCTTAACGATCAGTCTTTACGGTGTATTCGACCAAGATCTGAGCTCGATTAAGGTTCAAACGGCGGCTTGTCATGCGAGAGTATGGTTTAAAGAGTCAGATGGATCCAGGCTTCATAAGCCAGCTTCCTTGAAACTTGGATAAATCGGCCCATGATACTGTTGCTCCGGCCCCGCGTACTCCTCATAAGTCTTTGAGCAAGACCAGACTTATCTAGGGTTCAAATGTCGATTGGGCACACTGTGACTCAGGATCATGGTAGCACGAACAATCCAGTGGCTCTGGCTAGTTTCATTGAAGATGACACTTTATTTGACAATCTACAAAAGCCCTGAATTTCTTTTGATTTCTTATTCGTATTTGAGTTTTTCGCTGTTTTTCGGTTTTTATATGTCGGGCCTAGCTGCCCTGTTTATGGCTCACATTGGAAGCATGCTTTGGGTTTATACAACCCGTTGGGCGGACAGACTCTAAATTGCCAAAGCTAATAAGATGGCAGTTTAAGTATATATCACAGGTATGTTGTTTTTCTTAGCAGTTATCAGACCGGTCCTAGTTTTGGATTATTCATCCCTAGCGGCTTTCATTGGGTATCATGACCCGCCCGGCGGTAAGTCGCCAGGGCCCTTATGTTTTCTTTGTGTGCAGGATCATAATAATTCAAATCTGCATAAGTCAAAGACTATCATACAAAGAGTGGTTTTTTAAACCGGTGGATCATCAGTGTCATGGAAAACAGAAAACGTGTGCGATGGCACGGCCAATTCAAGTTTTAACTACCCTATTACATAGCTCCATGAGCCAACATGAGGCCCGTTTGACTTGGTCAAAAGGTGGTGGGCCGGCCCACAAAAAGCCTGTTAACGGCATGTTCGCATATAGCCCATTTACAACCCGCTAACTCACGGCCCGTTACGGCCTACAGAAATTAGGCTCAGTAGCGTCATATGGGCCGTCCAATATCATTCCATTCCGTTGTAACTTCCGACCCATGTACGGCCCATGACGTATTTCGCCCCATATGAGTCCCTTTGTAACTCTTGGCCCATTAACGGCCCGTGGTGAAACCGGCCCGTAATGAACAGTGTATCGCTTTATACCCATTAGCGGCCCATTATTCCATTGGATCGTTTCCAGCCCGTGTTACCTTTCGGCCTTCTCAGGGCCCATTTATTCTTGGGCTCATTTCCAGCATTCGGTTACTTACGGCCTGTTACTGGCCTTTTCTGCTTGTGGGCCAAATTCAGCCCGTGGATACAGTCGGCCCGTTTGTGGCCCGTTAATCTGTTGGGCCATTTTCATAGCATCATCAAATACGGCCTATTAACGGCCCGTTATGGTCAGCCCATAAAACATACGATTTCCACTCTAGCCCATTTACGGCCCGTACAAGGCCCATAGATGAGAAGGCCCGTAGAAGGCCCATTGATCCGACGGCCCATAGAAGGCCCATTGATCTGACGGCCCATAGAAGGCCCATGGATCCAACAGCCCATAGAAGGCCCACGGATCCGACGGCCATAGAAGGCCATGGATCGTCTGTCCCGTAGATGGCCCATGGATCGTACGGCCTGTGGAGGGCCATGGTCACTACAACGTTTGAGCGAGTTGGCCCCCGTTTGAATTATATAGAATATTCAAAGAATTATCCTACTATATACTATCACCTCTAAAAAACATACACTATACAATGAAGAGACTAAGGCATAGAAACGTAGAATAATCCTACACTATACAATAACCCAGTGGGCATTATGGTTCGACACCAGTGATAATAAAGCATACACAAACAGAAAATTACATACACTGGGCAAATACAGCTCCTACATCATGGACCCACATGAACATAACTTACCATTTGAACTATAATCTCTTGAGAAAATATGATTGGTCGGATTTAGATAGCACAAATTTCAGTCTGCAAAAACTCCAATTCCTTCGTTATTACCATAGTGTCTTGTTTCATTTTTTTGACTCCTGCATCTAATACATGCATGTCCAGTCTCAACTTGTTGATTGTACGTTAAGAATCATGTACATGTTGTCTTGCCACCTCTAGTTGATGCTCGAGAACATCAGCACATTCCAATTCCAATCCATAATCATTCGGTAACAGCCATGCCGCACTGCTCGCGGATCTTTGTGTTGGTATCACTTCATCCTGAAATATTTCTGTAAGTACACGTGACTAGGGCAAAAATATAGTTACAACAGTGAAGTGAGCAAGACAAAATATTTTGTACATGGGAAAACAGGACTAACAATAATGTTACACGTCATAAAGCATAAGCAGGTGATATTTTAAAAATTATAAAAAAGGTAGTCTGTGCAGCCTGCATACAGAAATCTCTCTTAGCTCACCAGAGGAGCATGATGTTGGGGACCAATCCAAAAAACAGACAAGTTATAAATTTAGACAACACGTTGCGTAGAAGTAAGCAAGCAGTTGGCCATTCTGTAGCTCAATTAAAGTCTTAGGGAGCATAATGAACAGCAGAGGGTTTCATATAAACATACTACAGGAAGCAAAACTATGCAATCATTAGCCTAGTATAAACTAGATTGTGAGCCTCATGCAATAATAGTTGGTTAATAGACTTCAAAGCTTCAGGCATACTTCGGCAGAGTAATTAAATGGCAAGGCCTTTAATTATGTCAACTAATAGTTATATAAGTACCCAACATTAGGCATCATTCTTTGGGCTTCTCATTAACTGAGGACAAATAAAGCAATTGAAAAGAGCAAATTAACTATGCCTGAAACAAACAAGGAATTGAACTGTTGAGTTGGATACAATGACTTACCTTAACAGGTTGAAGTGGCTCAGCGCAGCTCCTACTTCTCTTGCAAAGCTCCTTCCTAACATTTTGTACTTGGAAATCCTCAATCTTATCTTCATTGCACCCCCTCTGCAAGGTGACACAAAATAGTTACTCGTCTCCTTGGAAGATAAATATGCATACTTTTCAGTCTGTGAACACAAAAGGATGAGATTATAACAAAACAACACCACATAATGAAACATGCCGCATCTCTTGCACTTGCACACAATGAAATGAGCATTTACTATGTCTGCACTATGTAAAAACTAGGCATACCTTCGAACTGGGTCTCCAGGTACTCTTGGAGAGCCCACTTTAGTGTATAGCCAAACCTTTATGTCACCTATGAGTTAGAAAATGTCCCACTACAGCAGCCCCTTAGTCACTACAAAAAAAAAGACACATCCATGACATTTTGGGCCGAACGAATTTTTTATATGTCATACATATGACACTTCTATGATGATAATTGTGACAAAACCCGGTATCATCATAGATGTGGTGGGCTCCTACTTCTATGACAAAAAATCATGACAGAAAATGGGCTTTTCTCTTGGGCGGGCCGGAGACGCAGCTGCATGACATTCTTTGGGCCGTCCATGACAGAAAAACCGTGGTAGAAGCGAGGGCGAGGAAAATTTCGGGGAGTTCCCGGTTACGGTGGGAGGTCGGGGGCCAAGCGATGCGCGTTTTTCTCGTACACGTATGTGCGCGTGTGTGCGAGGCGTTGGCTCTAACTGAACCCGAGTGAGGCGTTGGGCTCTAACTGAACCCGAGCGATTGCACTGCAGGCTACGTTTTACTGAACTCGAACGATCGATCGATGGCTGTTAACTGAACCCGGTCGAGCGATTCCTTCGCTACTGCTGCTAACTGAAGCCGGTCGATGCTGCCTCTGGATGAACAGTGAGCATTGCCGGGGGGTGGATGAACAGTTCCCGGTGGGGGTGGATGAACAGGACCCCGTGGTGTTGCCTCTAGATGAACAGGACCCCGATCGATCGAGCCGGTTGGGGCTGGATGAATAGGACCCCATGGAGGGCTGGATGAACAGGACCACCCCGTGGAGGGCAGGATGAACAGTAGATGGTGGAGGGCAGGATGAACAGTAGCCCGTGGAGGGGTGGTTGAACAGGAGCCCGTGGAGAGGGCTGGTTGAATAGTAGCCGGTGGAGTAGCGCGGTGGAGGCTGGATGAACGGGAGCCCGTGGATGAACAGTCGCAGGTGGAGGCTGGAAAAGGTCGACAGTGGATGAACAGTAGCTCGTGGAGGCTGGAGGGGGTCAACGGTGGAGATGAACAGTATCCCATGGAGTCCCGTTTTGCGGTACGCCACACCCCTCCCGATGAACAGGACCCCCGTTTCGACCGTAGCGCTCCAACACAAGTCCGTTTCGTCCGTTTTGTGGTACGCCACACCCCTCCCGGTCAACAGGACCCCTGTTTCGATCGTAGGAGGTCCGTTTCCTCCGTTTTGCGGTACGCCATACCCATCCCGATGAATAGTATCCCGTTTCGAATGTGGCCGGTCGAACACAAGGCCGTTTCCTCCATTGTGCGGTACGCTAGGCCTCGTTTCCATCGCCTGTTCCGTCCAAGCCCTCCCGATGAACACGACGCGTTCCGTTGCCTCCCCATGACCATGACGCATTCCGTTGCCTCCCCATGAACATGGCGGCAACGCTATTTCTCCGTTCCGACCCAGCCATATACACGAGCCCTGGCCGTACGTATGCGCGAGTAGGCGTTCGAGACCCCGCCCGTATGTACACATACGTGGTCGTATTTTCTTTCTTGCACCCTAGCCGCTGTACGTACATGTACATGCTACGTGTGCGCCTCTACTATGACACGTGCGCGCCTCTACATCGACCAATATATATGTACGTACACGTTCGCGACCAGAATGACAACGCTACGTACGCTTCGACCAGGTGGGTCCCGACTGTCAAGCACTTCCTTGTGTGCGAAGATGTAGCTGGTGGGTCCCAGCAGTTAGGGGGGCGAAATACGGTGGCCCGTCCGGTGGGTCCCCGCTGTCAGGTGGAGGAATAATTATTTTGCACGTAATAAGGAGGCACTTCCTTGCTACGGCCGTGGACCCAGCTGTCAGCGTCTCCACGTACAGTCCATGTCCGATGGAAGCCATTCCTTGACCACGTTGACCACGTCGCGCCGAGAGCACCAGGGCGGTGGACGACGGCGAGGCCTAGGAAGGGGACGACGCGGAGCCGGGGAAGACGCGGCAGTGGATGCCCACGCGTAGAGGAGTACGAGGGCACTGGTTCGCTACGGTGTGAGGCTGCCGTCGCTGCAGAGTAACAGGGGGTGTGGGTGAGTAAAGGGATGGCCTGGCCAGTGGTGGGAGTAGGAGGGGGCGGTGAGGCCTCCGCCGCATCGCAGCCGGCCACGGGAGGCAGGAGCACGAGGCACGACCGGCGCTGGTTTGGGCGGTTGGAGCAAGAAGACCAGAGGTTGAAGAAGCACTACGGCCGTTGGATGGACATCGTACAGTCACTGGAGCTAGAATCGTGCATATTGACTAAGTTGACAAAGCCCTCCGTCCCCTTCAACTTAGTAGGCCCACAAGTGAGCCTGCCACTATACTGGGTCCCAGCTAACAGGGGAAGTATTCATTTTTTTGTGCGTAATAAGGAGGCTCTTCCTTGCGTGCGAAGATATAGCTGGTGGGTCTGAGCTGTCAGTGGCTGTAACGTTTTTTTCGCGAAATACAGAGGCCCTTTCGGTGGGTCCCTGATGTCAGGTGGAGGAATCATTATTTTGCGTGTAATAAGGAGGCATTTCCTTGCATGTGGCCGTGGACCCAGCTGTCGGTCTCTCCACGTACAGTTCACTTCAGATGCATGTTGGTCGTTGAACACGTTGACCAGGCCACGCCGATAGCAGCAGGGCGGTGGACGATGGCGAGGCCTAGGAAAGGAACGACACTGAGGCAGGGAAAACTCGGCAGTTGTTTTCCACACGGAGGGGAGTACAACTGTACGAGGGTTTACTGGTTTGTCTGCTGTCGCCGGAGAATAACAACAGGTGTGGGTGAGTAGAGGGATGGCTAGGCCAACGATGGGAGTACGGTGGGGCGGTGAGGCCTGCGCGGCAGCACAGACGGCCGCGGGGATGAGGGAGCAGGCAGTCTCGCCGGCGCTTGTTTGAGCGGCTGGAGCAGGAAGAGCAGAGATTGAAGAAGCACGACGGCCGTTGGATGGACATCCAACAGTCACTGCTTGTGCGTCAACCTTTTTTAGGAAAGCCTCAAATATGTGGAAAACAACATACAACCCATCTGCCATTATTTCTAATAATTTTCTGCCCATTTGCTAATTCTTAAGGTTTTTTTGAGCACATATTCTTTTTGTTAGTATTACAACCCAAATTGTAGCCACGGTTAAAAAATTATACGAAATTTTGCATATTTCGGTGCGGTCCGAACTGTTTTTAATCCCGAAATTTCGACTCACATTCAAACTGATTTTAAAAATAAATGTGTATCAATATAAAATCCAACAAATTCTCCACGCATAAAAATTAATGTAATTTAAAATTTTGAAATGAAAAAAAGATATTTGAAACTAATTGCCAGTTTGATGTGTTTTAAAAATGTATAGCCCATTTCTCATTACTGATGGGCCATTTTCTCGGCCAGCCGAATGAAAACTCTCCTCGTCTTGAAAGATTTGCAGCCCAACAGGCCTGACAAAGTGACTTACTTGGCAAATCACAAAAAAACTGGGTTGTGGCCGTGGACCCAACTATCACCCTCTCCATGTACAGTACTCTTCCGATGGAAGTCGTTCCTTGTTCACGTTGACCATGCCGCGCGGAGAGCACCACGGCGGTGGACGACGGTGAGGCCTAGGAAGGGGACGACGCGGAGCCGGGGAAGAAGCGGCAGTGGAAGCCCGCACTGATAGGAGTACGAGGGTTCACTGGTTCAGCTGCGGTGTGAGGCTGCCGTCACCGCAGGGCCTGGCCAGCGGTGGGAATAGTAGGGGGCGGTGAGGCCTCCGCGGCAGCACAGCCGGCCACGGGAGGCAGGAGCATGCGACACGACCGACGCTGCTTTGGGCGGCTGGAGCAAGAAGACCAGAGGTTGAAGAAGCACTACGGCCCTTGGATGGACATCGTACGGTCACTGGAGTTAGAATCGTTCATATTGACTAAGTTGACAAAGCCCTCCGTCCCCGTCAACTTTGTTGGCCCACAAGTCATCCTCCCACTATGGCGGGTCCCAGCTAGCAGGGGGGTATTCATTTTTTTTGTGCGTAATAAGGAGGCACTTCCTTGCGTGCGAAGATATAGTTGGTGGGTTCGACATATCAGCGGGGAGAACGTTTTTTTTGTGAAATACAGAGGCCCTTCCGGTGGGTCCCAGCTGTCAGGTGGAGGAATCATTATTTTGCGCGTACAGTCCACGGACGATGGATGTCGTTCGTTGACCAAGTTGACCAGGCCACGCCGAGAGCACCATGGCGGTGGACGACGGTGAGGCCTAGGAAGGGAACGACACGGAGCTGGGGAAGACTCGGCAATGGTTGCCCACATGGTGGGGAGTACGAGGGTTTACTGGTCCGGCTGCCGTCGCCAGAAAATAACAGAAGGTGTGGGTGAGTAAAGGAATGGCCTGGCCAGCAATGAAGTAAGGTGGGGCGGTGCAGCCTGTGCGGCAGCACAGCTGGCCACGGGAGGCGGGAGCAGGCAGTCCCACCGGAGCTGGTTTGGGCGGCTGGAGCAAGAAGATCAGATATTGAAGAAGCAGCACGGCCGTTGGATTAACATCCAACGGTCACTGCTACTAGAATCGTTTGTGGACTAAGTTGACAAAGCCAAAGTACACGCCAACCTAGTAGACCCACAAGTCAGCCTCCAAATCTGTCCCAAACAGCATACAGCCCAAAATTTCTAGCCAGATTCAAATTAATTTTAAATCTAAATATACCTTAATTTAAATTCAATGAAATTTTACCCGCACAAAAACAATGAAATTTAAAATACCAAAATCCAAAAGAAAACAATATTTTGGAACTAATTGTCTGTTTGCTGTATTTTTTTTCATTTTACAGCCCATTTATTATTACTTATAGACCATTTCTTATTACTTATAGCCCATTTTCTGGGCAAAATGCATCCCTCCTCATCTTGAAAGATTTCCGGCCCAGCAGGGCGTAGAAAAGCAAGTAGGCCTACGTTGGTTATTCTACAAAAAAACAAAATAGCTGGCTAGCAATTTTCAGAAAGGAAAAAAACAAACTGGGATGGTCATGTGCTAAACATATGAAATAAAAGCCTGGGCTAGATGGGCCACGGGTCGCGCACAACCCAGTTGATACCCTTCTCCGTCCCGAAAAAACAAAATTACTACACGGGCTGATGGGTCCCTACTGTCATCCTCATCATGTACAGTCATCTCCTTATTCCTCTCAGTTGTTGACCATGTTGACAACACCGGAAGGCGGCGCCGCGGCGAGCGAACCAAGGCGTAGGACGATGGTGAGGCCTCGGACGGGAACGAACAGGAGCCGGGGCAGATCACAGCCAGCCGTGGGAGGCGGGAGCAGGCGGTCCCGCCAGCGCTGGTTTGGCTTTGGCGGCTCGAGGAAGAAGAGACTGAAGAAACGCGATAGACGTTGAATATAAATCCAACGGTCAAGGTTGGCACAATCGTTGGTTGACTAAGCGGACACCAAGTAGCATACTTTTTTATATATAGGAAGAAAACTGCGAGGAAAATGTGTTCGTCTACCGTCCTCCTCACAGGGAACGTTCGCCACATAAGTGACTAGCACCCTTGGTTTTCAACCGAGAGGTCTTGGGTTCGAGTCCCAGGAACTCTCAATTTTTTCCTCCTTCCTTCCTCCCAAAAAAGAGAGAAAGAAAATCAAAGACTTGGGAAGGCATACAGAACAAGCTAGTGTACCAGTAATGAGACGTTGCCGAGTTTTAGAAAAAAGAAAGACGTGCTCCTGTAGCTGGTTCGAATCCAAACCAAGACTATGACTATATATGGTGCTATGCTACTCTGCAAGTAATGAAACTGACATATCCAACATTCGCTTCTCCTCTTCTCTACTTACTCTGCCTAGCATCAGAAGCTCTGGCCGCAGCAACCATGTCCGCTGGCTGCTCGTCCACCTGCTCTTCAGCTGGCAACAACCAGATATGCGCCAAGTCGCAACCCGTACCATCGCCTGTGGGTCTCATCACACCCTCGTCGGCATGCGCACCGCGGGCGATTGCTCATCGCAACCCGCTGCCGTTGGTGTGATGCCACTGCTGCAAATCATGCAGAGTCATCTGTCGCGTCTCAACCACAATCCGCAACCCTGGCCGAGTCTTCTACAAATGCCCGAATCGTGGGGTAATAATATGTTTAAGTGTTGTTCTGCTGCTTCCAGTTGCTGATTTTTTTAATAGTTTGGTTGATGATCTACCAATTTGATTCGTGCAGAAAAGAGAAGATTCGTGTGATTTGTATTTTCGGGAAGTTGCTGATGGGGGGGAATGCAACTATGCTGATTATTTGGTTAGCCGAGGAATCCAAATACCAGCAGGTTGGGGTGTTGGACAAGTAACTGAAGGAACGTCAGAAAGGAAGATGCAGAGCAGAAGGTTAAAGATGCAGTTCTCTGATCATGGCCAAGCAACAACTGCTGAACGACCTTGACAACAATGAGGAGATGAAAGAGCTTGTGAAGATAATGGGCAAAATCGATGTGCTCTGTAGGATGATTGTCTCTTTATTTGGAGTGTATGTAGCACTCGTGATGTATTCAGTGGCTACGACATGAGCACTTTGCTGAAACTAGTAATGAATGAAACCTGTGTAGCGGGCTGGGCGTAGTGTTGTGAACATCTAATGATTTCTATTAACAGAAATCAGGGGGTATCTCATTTTGCTCATATAAATAAATAGCAGAGGCCTGTCGGGTCAGCTTTGTTCTCATTCGAAGACGTCAAGCAAATTGCAGTCCAACAACAAACTATGTCATCAAATTCAAGTTTCACAGCCAAATATGAGTACAACTAAACAACAATGTCATCATGTTTTAGTTGTCATACAATCACCAAACACAAATCAGCATACAAAACAAGTGATGTTCTCACAGCAAAATACTAAATAACATGTTCGTCAGGTTTCAATTGTCATAGCAAACATAATTTCACATAGTAGATAAAAAAACGTCTTTTGACAGGCAAATACGACAAAAGCAATGTAATCATCATCCGCAGCAGCAGCGTCAACATCTTCGCCATGTGTGTCAGTCTGAATCGTAATTCCCCACGGTGTCATCTTCTTCTTCGTCCTCAATGTCCTCAAACATTGGCTTCTTCTTGATCAACTCTTGTATGTCCACAACACGACATGCAATCTTTTTGCCGGCGTCATTGACGTGATGGTTCTGAAAGATATTAGGAACATATGTGTTATCTTGTACATCAGGAGTAGTGTAAGCATCATCTTGTTGTGCAACTTCAGTAAACGAATTCCTCTGCTCAAACCTTTGCAATACTCTCCAGTCATCGCTACGTGCAAATGTGTCTTCCAAGAAAAATATCTGTGTTGCTTGATTTTCCAAAATAAAAGGCTCGTTGGTCTGGTATGCCGCCTTGACATTGATGAATTTGAAATAATCATCAGCTCTAGGTTTTGCGATCCTGGAAAATAGGTTATACCAACGATAGCACAATAGAACCACACACCGATGATCCTCGAAACTGGAGATATACTGCAACTGAATAATGTCTGTTATGTTAGCATACATTTCAGCTGTCTCTTTGTCATATGTATCCGTGCTCATGATGGCACTGTTTTGTGTCTTCCTGCCTTCGTCTCGTGCATGGGTGTTGTAGCGCACATCTCCAACAACGCAAGATTCATAATGTCTTACCCGAGTATCAGGACCCATTGCTAGTGAGTAAAGGGCATCATCAACTGCCTACCCATCCTCCCGCATCTTCTTAACCTATGGTTAGAAAATAGACAAGCTGATGATCTTATGTACTCAATATATTAAAAAAACTGACAGTGCACTTCAAAAGCTTACATGGTTCTTGAACCATTTCGCAAATCCTGCCATAACCAGTTTGTCAATGTTTCTTGGATTTTGCGGCAGTAACTCCTCTTTGTAGATGCTGCACAACATAGTGATCGCGTCAAACATCTAAATATATAAGAATGTGCTGCAAGTTTAGTAGATTACGATGTACAAGCTGCAGTACTGCACTTACTTGATATAAGGTAGTATCTCAGGACAGTTATTCAACACATACCAAACCATTTTGTCCAAATCTTTAGGTTTGTCCTCTTGTCGACTCTTCCCTATGACTCGAACAGAATAATCGAAAAAATTGAGCCCGGGATTGTCTTCACCCACCTCTTTGCTAAGCTGATCAACTGTTTCAATGTATTTTGAGCAGAATGTCAACGCTTGTGTAGCAATGTAGGCCTCTGCAATGGAACCCTCGGGTCTAGCTCTGTTCCTAACATATCCCTTGAAAGTGCCTAGCCGCCTTCAATAGGGTACATCCAGCCATATTGTACTGGACCTCTAAGTAGTGCCTCATCAGGTAGATGAACAACCAAATGCACCATCACATCAAAGAAGGCTGGAGGATATATCTTCTCAAGGTCGCATAGGATAGTTGGTATCTTGTCTCTAAGACGCTCCAAAGCATCTATCCTGATATTCCTACTAAAGGATTCCCTGAAGAATTGCCCCAACTCTGCAACTGCTCTGTATAAGTCAGGGCGGCCCAATCCTCTAAGGATAACAGGTAAAACCCTTTGAAGTAGGACGTGGCAGTCATGAGTTTTCAACCCTTGTACCTTGTTTCCATCTGCACTGACTCTCCTTTCAGGGTTGGAAGCAAATCCATGTGGGAATCTCACACGTGACACGACCTCGCAGAATTCTTTTCTTTTTACCTTGTCTAATACGTACACAGCTGGTGCCATATCCCGTGGTTTATCTTCATCTTACACCTGCAAATCCTTTCTGATACCCAGGTGTGTCAAATCAATCCTAGATTTTAAGGTATCTTTCGTCTTGCCTTCAATATTAAGAAGTGTGCCGATAATGCTATCACATATATTTTTCTCGATGTGCATCACATCAAGATTATGTCGCAGATCCAAATCTTTCCAATACTCCAAGTCCCACAAAGTGGACCTGCGGGTAAACAATAATCTCTCTTCTACCCTGCCACACTTCCTTTTCCTGCTACCATTACCAGGATGGTTTCCTGGTGTAATATGCCTCATCTTCTCTAATTCCACTTGCAACTCATCAGCGGTGAGCCTCTTTGGCGCATCATGGTTTTCATGCTTTGCATTGAACACATGTCTTCAGTATTTTCTAGGATGCGGCTTGTCCTTGGCAAGGAAAAGGCGGTGTCCAATGTAATAGATCTTGCTAAGTATTGCGTATGACAGCGGATTCCTGTCACAGTGAACACATGCATTGTAACCATGTGTCGTTTGCCCTGACATAGTGCCCAAAGCCGGATAATCATGTATGCACCAAATTATAACAGCACGCGGAAAGAAATCAGCTGGTGGGCTGCTATATAGGTCTCGAGTGAGAACACCCTTCCATAGCTGTTGAAGTTCCTCCACAAGAGGCTCCATGAACAAATCAAAATCCTTTCCAGGACTTTTTGGACCTGGGATAAGCAAGGACATCATGTAGTTTGATTCTTTGGTGCAGACATTTGGAGGCATGTTGTAAGGGACAACAAGCACTGGCCACATCCTATATGTGGCGCTCTGGTGGCCAAATGGGTTAAATCCATCTGAAGCTAAGCCAAGTCTAATGTTTCTCGGGTCAGCAGCAAACTCTTTGTGTTTATCATTGAAGCTTTTCCACTCACTACCATGAGATGGATGGCTCATTACATTCTGATCTCTGTACTCCTGGTTCCTAGAATGCCACGGTACATCCTCTCTTGTTTCGGCATCATGAAACAACCTCTGCAATCTTGATGTAATTGGAAAATGTCTCAGAACATTATGAGGAATCCTCTTCACAACATCGCCATCTTTCCATCTTGATGATTTGCATTTCAGGCATTCACTTAAGTTGGCATAATCCTTCCGGAACAGAAAACAATTATTCTTACAAATATGGATCATATCATATCCAATTCCAACCGCATGAAGGAAATTCTTCATTTTACTGTAGGTGTGTGGCAGCTCAGACGCATCTGGGAAAGATTCGCGGAAAGCAGCCAACATCACATCGAATGATTTGTTGGTCATCCACTTAGATATCTTCACCTGAATAAATGTGACCATAGCTGAGAATACTGACAGCTTATTTCCTGGGGTGGCAACAACGTTGCATTGTTCCAACATGCGGGCCCACCGTTTTTCTTCTGCAGGTGAAAGTTCACGGAATGCACGAGCATTTCGTAGCATTGTTTCAATGTTGGTCAAACTCACTGGCTCCACCACCACCACCTCCTCCTCCTCTTCCACCTGAGCATCAGGCAAATCAAGATGGTGATCTGCTGCTTCCACGTAGTCAATAACATTGACGTTCACAACTTCACCATGATGAAGCTGATACGTCTCCAACGTATCTATAATTTTTGATTGCTCCATGCTATATTATCTAATGTTTTGGACTATATTGGGCTTTAATTTCCACTTTTATATTATTTTTGGTACTAACCTATTAACCGGAGGCCCAACCCAGAATTGCTATTTTTTTTGCCTATTTCAGTGTTTTGAAGAAACGGAATATCAAACGGAGTCCAAATGGAATAAAACCTTCGGGAACGTGATTTTCTCGCCGAACGTGATCCAGGAGACTTGGACCCTACTCCAAGGAGTCAAAGAGGAGGTCACGAGGGTGGGGGCGCGCCCCCTGCCTCGTGGGCCCCTCGGAGCTCCACCGACGTACTCCTTCCTCCTATATATACCTACGTACCCCCAAACAATCAGAATAGGAGCCAAAAACCTAATTCCACCGCCGCAACTTTCTGTATCCACGAGATCCCATCTTGGGGCCTGTTCCGGAGCTCCGCCGGAAGAGGGCCGTCATCACGGAGGGCTTCTACATCATCATAGCCTCTCCGATAAAGTGTGAGTAGTTTACCTCAGACCTTCGGGTCCATAGTTAGTAGCTAGATGGCTTCTTCTCTATTTTTGGATCTCAATACAAAGTTCTCCCCCTCTCTTGTGGAGATCTATTCGATATAATCTTCTTTTTGCGGTGTGTTTGTTGAGACCGATGAATTGTGAGTTTATGATCAAGTCTATCTATGAATAATATTTGAATCTTCTTTGAATTCTTTTATGTATGATTGGTTATCTTTGCAAGTCTCTTCGAATTATCCGTTTGGTTTGGCCAACTAGATTGGTAGTTCTTGCCATGGGAGAAGTGCTTAGCTTTGGGTTCGATCTTGCGATGTCCTTTCCAAGTGACAGAAGGGGCAGCAAGGCACGTATTGCATCATTGCCATCGAGGATAACAAGATGGGGTTTATTTCATATTGCATGAATTTATCTCTCTACATCATGTCATCTTGCTTAAAGCGTTACTCTATTTTTAACTTAATACTCTAGATGCATGCTGGATAGCGGTCGATGAGTGGAGTAATAATAGTAGATGCAGAATCGTTTCGGTCTACTTGTCACGGGCGTGATGCCTATATACATGATCATGCCTAGATATTCTCATAACTATGCTCAATTCTGTCAATTGCTCAACAGTAATTTATTCACCCACCGTAAAATACTTATGCTCTTGAGAGAAGCCACTAGTGAAACCTATGGCCCCCGGGTCTATTCTCATCATATCAATCTCCATTACTTTAATCTTGTTCTGCTTTTTACTTTGCCTTTACTTTTTTACTTTGCATCTTTATACCAAAAATACCAAAAATATTATATCTATCAGATCTCACTCTCGTAAGTGGCCGTGAAGGGATTGACAACCCCTCGTGTTGGTTGCGAGTAGCTATTGTTTTGTGCAGGTATGAGGGACTTGAGCGTGGCCTCCTACTGGATTGATACCTTGGTTCTCAAAAACTGAGGGAAATACTTACGCTACTCTGCTGCATCATCCCTTCCTCTTCGGGGAAAACCAACGCAAGCTCAAGACGTAGCAAGAAGGATTTCTGGCGCCGTTGCCGGGGAGTCTACGCAAAAAGTCAACATACCAAGTAACCATCACAATCCCTATCTCTCGCATTACATTATTTGCCATTTGCCTCTCGTTTTCCTCTCCCCCACTTCACCCTTGCCGTTTTATCCGCCCTCTCTTTCTCTATCCCCCCTCTCTATTTGCCTCTTTTGTCCGTTTGCTCTTGTTTGCTTGTGTGCTAGTTTGCTTATTTGTCATGATGGCTCAAGATAATACTAAATTGTGTGACTTCAGCAATACCAACAACAATGATTTTATTAGCACTCCGATTGCTCCTCTTACCGATGCTGAATCTTGTGAAATTAATACTGCTTTGTTGAATCTTGTTATAAAAAATCAATTCGCCGACCTTCCTAGTGAAGATGTCGCTACTCATCTGAATAGCTTCGTTGATTTATGTGATATGCAAAAGAAAAAAGATGTCGATAATAATGTCGTTAAATTGAAGCTATTTCATTTTTCGCTTAGAGATCGTGCTAAACCTTGGTTTTCGTCTTTGCCTAAAAATCTCTCCCTAATCTATCCCTAATAATAAAGCACGGATTGACTCCGTGGGTTCACCGTCACAATACGCTTCTTCTCGTGAATTTACGTTTTCAATTTTTTTCACCTATATTATTTTCTATATGCGAGATGGTACTAATATTACATTACAGTGTTCGTTTCCTATGTTTGATCGTTCGTCTGATTCCACCTATCGATCGCTCGGCATGGGCCTTCATAGGTCGTGTGCTTGGTTTCCACCTATCAATTGCTAGGTATGGGCCGGCCCATTTAATTAGAAGCCAGCGCTGATCGTTATGTGTTTTTCTGCCTGTAAGTAGAGAGTCCCTAGCCTGGGGCGTCTGGGCTGGCCCATTTGGAGTAACAAGCTTGTGACACGTAAAAATATCGCAAAAGCTGTGGAAAAAGTGGGAAACGAACTCACGAGCTACTTCTCGTCAAACAGAGACGCTAACCAGTTAAGCTAATATTTCTCAAAAAAAAAACCAGTTAAGCTAATGACATATAGTGCCTGATTCACGACGCGAGCGTTTAACTATGGAACTTCTTTTGAAAAACAATAAAAACAAAGTACACATTAATCATTTTGTAATATCCATTGAACATTTCGTAAATATATGTTGAACATTTTCTTATTATACGATGAACATTTTGAAGAATACATGATGAACTTTTTGTAATATATAATAAACATTTTTGAAATAAAATATGAATATATGCATTAACAAATTTCTAAAAAAGTGAATTGAACATTTTTGTAATATACGTTGAACAATTTTTTAATACAAAATCGAATATTTGTGTGAACAACATTGAACAAATTTCAAAAACATAGTGGACATTTATATTTGCTGAACAATTACTAATATACGATGAACATTTTTATAAATAAATGAAATTTCTGTAAATAAACCATGAACATTTCCTCGATATATGCTGAATAATTTTGTAACAGGCAATAAAATTTGTATAAATAGAGGAAAAAGAAGCAAAAGGAAAAAGAAAAAAACTGAAACAGCAAAAAAAAACAGAACAAAAGAAGAAACACGAAATTGACTCTGGGCCGGCCCAAAGTGGGGCGCTGGAGGTCTCCCTTCAGCGAAGCGATGCCCTTTTGACGCTCACGAGCGTCAAATAGGAATCGCCCTGTAAGTATAGGCTAAATGTGTCGTAGGTTGTTCGTACCTACATTGCTGGGCCTGGGCCGCAAGTCATGTTTCCAGTTCTCGCGCAAGCCACCAAAAAAAAAAGAATGCCTGAGGTGAAGATCGAACATGTAACCTCAGGTGTTGTGTGCTAAGTCAGTAGCTAACAGGGAAAGCATACTGATGTGACGATGCATGGATATTTTGTTTGAATAGTCCCACGTCGCCAATTTAAACTAATTCTCACCAATTCATATACGTTCTCAAGTTGTCTGGAACATCACCTATATAGCTGGCGGCTAGCTAGGTGCTGGGATACGAGATTAGCATAATATAAACGTTGCCTTGAGAGAAATGGAAGCTGCCAGTGATGTGATATACTTCATCGACCATGAATTCATAAATCAAATCTTGGAAAAAAAAATTCGACAGTGAAAAGCATCTATCGCACGATGTGGACATTTGCAAGGAGATACAGCGAAGAAGTAAAACTCATAGTACAAGCAGGAATAATTACGTATTGCATTATCTTTACTAGCTTTTTTTTCTGTAACAAGATTTTCTCCAACTTAAATCTTCAGTATTTTATCTTTACAGTCTTTCTCGTGTCACCTTTTGTTTCAGCTTGACCTACAACACATGGGCATGTGATTTATTTCCTCCCGTTGTAACGCACGGGCCCTTGTGCTATAATATATATATATATATATATATATATATATATATATATATATATATATATAATCTATCCCTAATAATAAAGCACCGATTAACTCCGTGGGTTCACCGTCACAATACGTTTTCTTTCCGTGAATTTACGTTTTCAGTGTTTTCACCTATATTATTTTCTACATCCGAAGTGGTACTATTTTACCTGCGTATACTAAATTCAACGCGCAATCCGTTCGTAGAGCCTGTGCCTCGCTCGATCTTCAGCTCGCAGCCTGGTCCTCGCTTTACTGGGCCCAGTGGGCTTCCACGATCAGCCTAATAAAAATAGGTGCCCATGTGTGATTCAAACACAGGACCTCCCATTCCATCAAAACGAATGCAATCGGCCGAACTCCGTTCTGTTTGCGTTAAAAACCAAGGTTCCTTCCAAAATAGTTAGTCCCACCTCGCTTCTTTGCACTAATCCTCACCAATTTAAATATGGACGAGTTAAACAAGTCAACAAGTAGCCTCGAGACTTGATACAGAGAGATAATGTCGAAGAGAACTAGAAAGGGCCCTGCGGAGGGAGAGGACGAGGAGGGCTGGGTGATGAAAGCACGGTGAACAAACACATGGTTGGCGACCATGTTCATGGAGACGGCGAGGAGGACCATGTCACCCCTGCAAGCACAGCAATATACATAGAGCAATGGAAGCTACCTCCTGGCTGGAACCACGGCGGTCGAGCAACAGAGGAGGAGGAAGGGCGCCATGGGCAGACGCAACAGGAGTTGTGTGTCCGGGAAGAGAATGAGTGGCCGGGAAGAGAATGAGAGGAGGCGGAAGTCGAGGGAGATTGAAGGTCGGAGGGGGGTGGCAGCCTTGCCAGAGTGGCGGACGCGCGTGCGTTGTGCGTGTGTGTGTGACGGCGCTGGGATGGAGATGGGGGGGGATCGAGAGGCTGAGGGGATCGGACTAGGGTTAGAGTACGTACCGTGGTGGCTGGGCCTTAGGAGTTTAGGTGGGCTTCCTGCCCGATAACACATCAAGTGTATTCAAATTACGTGGTATTCCTTCTCAAAAAATGGTTGTCTAAATCTAAAAATTGTCAGTGGATCAAAATTTAACAACTTAAATTTATGTTTCAGAGTAAATAATAATGGTATGAGTAATAAAACCTTAATTTAATTATGTATTATGTATTATGTATTATATAAATATAATTTTTAAGTCGTGCAACCACTAATTCTTTATTTTAAAAATGTCCATAAGTTCTTAAGGTTTTCAATTGTATACATCCGTAGACCAAAAGATTGTAGTTTTAAAAATAATATCAAAGTGATTTTGTTAGCCAGACAAAATAGTTACATAATATAAGAGGTTGTAAAATTTGATGGTATGCACTATGAATTACCTGTGTGCTATTTATTATTTTTGAAATGAAGTTATGTGGAAAAACACACTCTACTTAGTTTTATCAGTATATGTGTTACTCGCGTGTATTGTCTTGGACACGACGACCACTGTCGATGAGAGGGGAAGGGAGGTTAAAAGGTGACATAGGTGGGCATCGTGTTAAAAAGAAGGTGTGGACCTACGGAGGCCTTGAGCCATACTTTTTAGAATATACACATGTTTACGCTTTCACTTTGAATTTAAGAATATACGCGAGGTGGTACTAATTCTGGGAACCGCTATGGCACCATATGTTTTTGGTACGGTGACTGGCTGGAATTGGCGTCTGCAGCCCTGCACTCCTCCGCCTGGGCTGCAGACTGGCCTGAACTCGCACCTCGGCTTAGGCCCGCAGGCTGGCATGCCTTAGCCTTGGGATGGATGCAGCTCGAGCATGCAATAATAAATTAGCGAAAGTCCACTCCACCCCATCCGGTTATAAGTTGGTTAGGCCGAACTGGGCCTGGTCCTACTCTTTTTGGAATACAAAAAGGTGGTCTACCAAGGATGTAGTGATATGGAGATTTGAACTCAAGAGCAGCCCTTCTGTCTAAAGAACTACATCCAACTAAGCTAGCTCTATTGATTGTTCAAATTAGAAGATTGATTTATACTAATAGTCCCACCTCGCTTTCTTTCACTAAATCCTTACCTAATAATAAAGTAAATTGGGTTTCTTTCGTCTGTCATGGCATTTTTTAGAAAAGTCCCTCAATTTCAGAGAATTCAACCCACAGTCCTGTTTTAAGTTAAAACGAATCATTATTTTCGTATTTTACATAAAAGTTCCCGTCTTTTCTTAAAATCAACCCGCCGTCCGGATTTAAGTCACACCAAAACCGTTATTTTACATTTTTTGAAACCTCCCCGATGTTTTAGGTAATTCATCTGTGGATCATATATTTAAGTCAAACAAATGCTTTTTAAAATCATCCATATCTTTTAAACCGTAACTCCGATTTGAACATGTTATATATGAAATTTGATTAGAAAAATATGTAGAGTATGCATATGAGATTATTTTTACCTGTTAAGTATTTTTAAATATTATTTTGGAATATATTTGAGTCAAACCAAATGATGTTCTAAATTATCTGTATCTTTTAAACCATAACTTCGATTTTAACATATTATATATGAAATTTTGTTAGAAAAATGTGTGAAATCTAAATATGATGTTAATTTTAGCTGTTAAATATTTTTAAAATATTGTTATTGAAGCAAACTTATAATTTATAGCGCAAGATTCTTTTTTGTTCATACCGGCGGCGATCCGGATTGCAAATAAACACTCCACTATAACCATATACGGAAAAGAAAACATCAATAACTATACATGCATACCTATGAAAAATGTCGCAGGGGAAAACAACAGATTTCTCATCGCGAGAGTGAGAGAAAGCGAGAGAGAGAGAGGAAGAGAGAGAGGGAGAGGAAGGAGAGAGGGAGAGAGAGACGCCTTAGGATTAACCATATTCAACACACTTTTTTGTTGTTTTGTGTGAACACCAAGGCCATCGTCGGCGAGGGTGAGAAGGAGGATAAGCGGCAACACAAATATGATGCCTCACAAAAATAAAGAAGATGGATCTATTATGGTCTTGAGTGATGGTTGTTGAGTTAAGAGCATGTGTTATGTTTTCTCTCCCGTTGCAATGCACGGGCTCTTTTGCTAGTCTCTCTTGACTCCGTGGGTTCACCGTCACAATACGCTTTCTTCATGTGAATTTACGCTTTCGGTTTAAATTTAAAACTATAAGTGAGGTGGTACTATTTTACCTGTGTATCTATATCTATCCGCTGTGGACAAGATTTTCGTCCGTCTTTACTATGGGCCAACTTTGCGGGCCCATCTACTGTATGAAACAATGCAATGGGTTCACCGTCACAATACGCTTTCTTTATGTGAATTTACGCTTTCGGTTTAAATTTAAAACTATAAGTGAGGTGGTACTATTTTACCTGTGTATCTATATCTATCCGCTGTGGACAAGATTTTCGTCCGTCTTTACTATGGGCCAACTTTGCGGGCCCATCTACTGTATGAAACAATGCAATGGGTTCACCGTCACAATACGCTTTCTTCATGTGAATTTACGTAGGCAGTAAGCAGGATCGAACTCGCAACGTCTGCACCAAACCTAATATGAGCGACCAGTTGAGCTAGGATTTGTTGATGTTTTAACATAGGGTTCCCTAATGTTGAATTAGTACCACCTCGACTTCTTATATCAAACCACACCAGTTAATATACGTGTAAAACTTGAACATACCCAGAAGTTGGCTGCCAGATGATTCCTATGAGAGAACGGACGTGCACGGATTGCTGCTATGGCCGGAAGAAATTAAGGAACGAGGGACTACATAATATACGGATGAAAAAGAAAAGAGTTAAGCCTACAGGTACGGCAAGACACCTCGAGGAAAAAAGATCAATAATAAAGCACGGAATAAAGCACGGATTGACTCCGTGGATTCACTGTCACAATATGTTTCTTTCCGTGATTTTACGTTTTCATTTTTCTCACCTATATTATTTTCTACATCCAAGGTGGTACTATTGCTTCTTATCATTGAAATTTCGTCCGCTCAGATCGAACACAAGCGACCTACGGTATATTGGGCTTCAACGTGTTCGGCCCAACAAACAAATCGAACGAAGAGACCGATTAGAAGACGAATCAGAGGCCCATAAAAAACAAGACAGATCCGAACACGCCCTTCGCTCCTAAGTCGGCCAGCACACACGTTCTTCTCTCATCTCCCACCCTGCAGAAAAATCCAACCTCCACGGATCCATCGCCGCCACCATACCAAGATCCGGCGAGAGAGTGATCGTCCCGGACGTGGGCGACCATCTGAAACATGGAGCTGCCATGAAAACGCTCAGTGTCATGGAGGGCGAGGTCAAGGTCCGCTACCTAGGCCACGAGCCCATGATCTCAACTTGAGCTTGTCGAGGCGGATGTTTTGCAAGCTGCTGGCGCGCCGTGTGCAGCCCCAGCGCCAACGATAGCCTGATCATCCCGGCAGCCAAGGTAGCCAACCGGCTTGGCCTTTGCCCTCGCTGCGCCGCCGTTGGTGTGCGCGGCCGCGGTGGAGTAGCTCTACAGGGCGGCTGCACGGAGACCGGCAGAAGCTTGTGAAGAGCCATGACTGTGATCGATAGCAGCAATCGCGATTATGAATTCTTCTTTTGTTTCCCTTTGAGTTGATGGGGGCTAGATGTACTTCAGACAAGGCTTCAACAAGGAAGAGCGGAAGACCACTAATACTTTTTAGTATTGAATGATGTAGTGTACTATCTATCTATCCATTCAAGAAAATTGATGGCGATGGAATCCGCTTGTGTGCGTGTGTGGGTGTGCCGCTGGTCGCTCGATGGTTTCTGCAGGTTCCGTAAAGTAAGAAACTGTTGTTTCTATTCTGAATTCTAATAATGTTGATCACCAGGGACAGAGAGATCAGAGGACGGATGGAAGGGATGGCAACAACGTTATATTCGAAAGGGAATAACGCTGGAATACCTTGCTGTTGCTACCTGTCAGAGTGCATAATTATGAAGTAAATTACTCGGCACTGCTTAGTTGCCAAACTTGACAGTTGCTAAGACCTTCTGTCGACAAGATACACAAACATACAATTGCATGGTAAGTTAACGTCTTCTGATGGATTTTGTTTGCCTTTCTTGACAAGAAAACTATAACTATTTGTTTATAGTTTATCAAAGGTAACTTGCCAGCGACATGAGAAGTATGTTCATTGATTTCATGTGGACTAACTTACTGGATGATTTTATTCATTTCTTATAGCTTCACTCAAATAATTCTCCCTATATTTTTGGGCAATTCATTTCATCCAATAGTCGATAGTTGCTTCATTGTTACAAAAATTGATCAGACCAGGAAAAGAGATCTTACGATAGTTTTTTCGTTATTACGAAAAATTCATCAGAGAGAAAAATAAATCTTATCTGATAGTTTGTTCTTTTTCCCCATTATCTGAGAAAAGTTCTCCCTAGATTGCAGATGCAATTGTGGCATGAGATTGTTAAGAGTAAAGACATGCATATGGGTACTTTCCATTGGCACATCACTCTGTAATGAAAATAATAGCATCATATTTTATTTACCCAACTATTGTTCTCCAAAACTAATATTATTTGCTTTCTACAGGTACTATGTAGAGTATTCAAAGAGGTCATCTTCATGAAACTAGCAGAGGATAGACATTAGGAAAAATGAGAGATGAGGTGAGTTTTTGTTGTTCACCATCCAATTCAAGCATCACACAAATTAAGCATTACTATTCAAAGGATGCAGAGTTAACCTGTTCATCCTTTCTAGAGGAATTAATAAGTTAAAATTTGTATCCCGTTGCAACGTACGGGTTTTTTGCTAGTCTATCCCTAATAATAAAGCACGGATTGACTCCGTGGGTTTACCGTCACAATATGCTTCTTTTCGTGAATTTACGCTTTCAGGTTGAATTTAAAACATATAGGCGAGGTGGTACTAAAAATATGATTTTGATTGTACGTGCGCACTAAAAGTTTCCTAAAATTCCTTAAAACGATCTTTCTGACTCGCCCGGGCCTCAGCCCATCGATCGACCTCGCTGTGCCAGGCGGCCCGGCTGAAACGGGGCACAGGCTCGCCTCCTCTGCCTCTTGCGAAGTCCCACGAAGTCATCGCCACTGCCACCACCACCCATGGCGGCCGGTTCCGGCGACCTCCGGCGCCGCGCAGCGCGCCCCCGAGCTCCACACGGTCCGCGCCTCCCTCCCCTCCGGCCAGATTCTTCGCTCCCGTCCTCTGCCGCTTGCTCGCAACGGGAGCCCCCGATGCAACCTCCCCTGCTGTGTCACCGCTCCCCAATGGCCGCGCCTCCCAAGGATTCTCGCCGGGGCCTCGCGCAGCCGCACCCTTCCCCTTCATGCGCCCCCCATGCCATCGTTTCTATGGGTGCTCAAATCCATGGCTCTGGCGGCAAGCCGTAGGCCGGATGAGCCAGCAGCGTACAGAGAAGGGGACGGAGGTGGAGGTGGCGGCGGCGGCGGTGGAGGTGGATGGGGACAAATTCGATTACAAGATAGAGGATTGTCGCTGCAGGTTCCAGGCCGTCTACCCTGGTGAATCATTCAAGCACGATGCCTAGGGTTCCCCATCGCTATCCTTTGGTTCGCCTCTTGTGTCTGCCATGACGTTCCAATCGCCGAAGTCGGAGTTCCGCCATAGTGCAGTCCTCGACTTGGGGCCGTCTCTCATCGATTCCAGCCATTAGAGCACTGCACCAACAAAGGGAACCCGGGAGCAGCTCCTCGCGAAAATCCTCCATTGCATCGAATTTTTTAGTTCTTCCAGAACTTCGGTGAGATTGCTTCTGCACTGTTCGTCACAGGGCGGTGAGTTCCTTCTCGCTGAAACATCTCGGTATATTATGTTTGGCATCATTTTTTTAGCCCCCTACCAATTGTTGTCAAAAGTAGGCGTGGCATTGTCAAAATAGCTTTTGAGGGAATATTTTTAGAAACAAACTTCTGCGAGGAACAACCATAATCTGTGTGTTAGAAATAAGCTTTGTTCATGTATATTATTGTGCCCAATTTAAAACTGAGTATGATCAGAATGGTTTCATTATGGTTATTATGACTTGTGACTGAAGGACTATGCCATTGTTGCCCCGTAAAGATTTGTGCAGGTCCATACTTCCTTTTTCCAATGTATTGCGCGGTCGAGGTCTCTAGCAAGGATACCCTCCCTGGGGTGTTCCGCAACTTCGTGGACTGCGTCTGCTTGCCCAACGCCAGTGGAGATCCGCTGCTGCAACACCTCAAGGAAGCGTCCTGCAACACGGCGCAACGGCCGCAGGATTGTCCTTCAGGAACTCGGCACCTGGACCTAGGCAGGGCAACGTCGTCTGTGCTATCCTTGTCATCCTGGTGAGACATACTTTCCTTTTCCGATCCGTCCGTTTGCAAACGGAAAAGCTTTATTACTTTGTTCATTCATCTATCTGGAGGTCCTAGAAATTGAGGCATGTTGGATGCAGTATTAGCGGCTGGATTAACTGTGCTCAGTACCACCAATGTTTTTCTTGAAAATGTGTTTTACATGCCTCCGTACAGTTAAATGATGTGCTTGCTTGTTACATAGTTGTTTTTAGCTACCTTTCTCGGTGTGATCTAAGCATATGATTTCCCTCAAATTCTGGGGCGACCAGCAATATCAATGGATGATACTTCGAAGGCTGTTGCATGACTGCATCTAGGTAATTTGGACCTAGAAGGACCAATTAGTATGCAGATGATGCCTTGTTAATGTACAAGCCGACAGATACTCGAACGCCATGCTATGTTGTTCATCAATCTGTTTTTGCAAGTAAACTGGAGCTGGTTCTTTATAGTTGCAGATTTTTTAGCTTGCAAGATTACTAGAAGTTGAAACAAATTGTATGTATGTGATGGATCAGCGAAAGTATATAAATCAAAGTAATGTTCAACTCCATGGACCAGAGAAAGTATATCAAATGGCAAAACAAATTAATCAAAGATAGGCGACCCTTGTATTTGTACAAATCTTTTGTGAGGCACTACTATAATCTGTGTGTTAGAAATAAGCTTTGTTCATGGATATTATTATGTTCAATTTGAAACTGAGTATGATCAGAATGGGTTCATTATGGTTGTTGTGAGTTGACTGAAGGACGATGTCATTGATGTCGTAAAGATTTGTGCAGGTCCATGCTTCCTTTTTTCGAAGTCTGCGCGGTCGAGGTCTATGGCAAGGACGCCCTCCCTGGGGTATTCCGCAACTTCATGGACTGCATCAGCTCGCCCGACGCCGGTGGAGATCCGCTGCTGCGAAGCGTCCGTCCTGCACGGCGTAGCGGCCGCGGGGTCATCCTTCAGGAACTTGGCGTGTGACCTGCTCACCTAGACTTGGCGGGGCAGCGGCGTCTGTGCTATCCTCGTCATCCTGGTGAGCCATACGTTTCCCATCCATCTGTTTGGAAACGGAAAAGTTGTACTACTTTGTTCGTTCATCTATCTGGAGGTCCTAGAAATTGAGGCATGTTGGATGCAGTATTAGCGGCTGGATTAATTGTGCACAGCACCACCAATGTTTTTCTTGAAAATATGTTTACATGCTTCTGTACAGTTAAATGATGTGCTTGCTTGTTACATAGTTGTTTTTAACTACCTTTCTGGGTGTTATCTAAGCATAAGTTTTCTCTCAAATTCAGGGGCGATTGGCAATATCAATGGATGATTCTTTGAAGGCTATTGCATCCAGGTAGTTTTGACCTAGCAGGACCAATTAGTATGCAGATGATGCTTGTTAAGTACAAGCTGACAAATAGTCGAACACCATGCTATGTTGTTCATTAATCTGTTTTTGCAAGTAAACGGGAGCTGGTTCTTTATAGTTGCAGATTTTGTAGCTTGCAAGATTACTAGAAGTTGAAACAAATTATCTGTATGTGATGGATCAGAGAAATTTTATCAATTAAATTAATGTTCAACTGCATGGACCGGAGAAAGTATATTAATTGGCAAAACAAAATAATCAAAGATAGGTAACCCTTGTATTAGTTTCCGGATTGAAAATTAATCAAAGAGGTCTCTATTCAAGGCAAACATACACAAACCAGAGCAAGAGCCCATGGAATTGTGTGGCAAGCCGTTCCTATCTTAGTAACATAGTGTTGTTTCCTTCCTGTACATATGTTTTTTCCGTTCTGCTCATTGGTTTTCTGTTGCTTTTCTCATTAAAATTCCAAGCGTGTATTTTTCTGGATAATATATGTGTTAGAATTGTATACACATCCTTTAGTATTTGAACTTCTTTTATATTGCTAGATCTTCTATGATCTACGGTGAAGATGAGTAAATCCCTTACATCTCAGTGTTTCACCCTTTCTATTTTACGAGGATATACCAAGGAAATGCTCTTATTGGTACAGCCGTACAGGTTATTTTCACTGTTTTTCTTAAAAGAAAAAGATTTTTTTCGTTTCAGCATAATTGGGTGTTGATTTATATCATCTTCTTTTCCCGAGATTGGTCATCCTTTGTTTTTCTTTGCCTTATTTATCTCTGTTAATTTAATATTTTATTATATTGATTTCATGCTGTTGTGTTGGTCTAGGTTCGTAACCTGATCAGAATGCTTATATTTGTTGATGACACTGATACTATACTAAATCTCCTGAGAGAATTCGGGATCATATAATACCGAAAAAGACATTGATTTTAGTAGTCATGCACAAGTAGATGAATCTGTAGAAATCATTTTTTTTCTTTACCTTGTGTGCACATCCCAATATCACTTGAAATTAATTGAGAGTTTTCCTCTTATGTGAACAAGTAACTGCACATCGGGTTTTCTTATGCTGTAAAACACCATCGAAGCAACCACGATACTCGCTGCATTGAGGACAAGGATAGCGGACAATGGTCCTCTTTCCCCTTCAATGGCTATTTTTAAAGAGATAATTTCTGTTTTAGATTTAGTTCTCAATTCTCTGCTTCTTTTCCATGGCTCCCATTAAAAATGGCGAAACGATACTCGCTGCATTGAGGACAAGGATAGCGGACAATGGTCCTCTTTCCCCTTCAATGGCTATTTTTAAAGAGATAATTTCTGTTTTAGATTTAGTTCTCAATTCTCTGCTTCTTTTCCATGGCTTCCATTAAAAATGGCGAATTGGTTGCTGGTTTATTATGTTAGCTATGGCTGCCCAGTTGAAAAGTGAATTGCCATAATACTCAACCGCTCAACTATTTATTTATTTGTTTTAATTTTAGCTCTTTTCCTATTCTTTCCTTGGAGACAATACACTATTATGGTTCTACTCTTGGCAACACATTAATATCCCAAGTGATCTTAGTTTCTTTCATGATGCCGAGTCTAAATTTATTTAGATGCAAAAGGGTTGCATGGTCCTTTGAACATAGTCATTGTTTTGCCAAAGTTTTAATAAAGATGGTAGCTCCAAATGAAACCTTATCCATGAAGGAGACTTAGATCTGCTTTAACTGTTGGTATAATGGCAACCAAATAACATTTAGCTACTAGGCCATATGAAAACAGATTGTACAAGCCGTAAACATTAGTAAGACATTTCTTGAAAATAGCAATTCATATGTGATATATTTCCCATTTCAGAAAACATCGTTATTGTCTAAATAGAACAAGGGCAAGGCTTCATCATCTTCCGGCTCTTCGGATTTGTCGGCGGAGGAACTTGACATCGACTATGATGCATTGTTTAGATTTGTGATGCGTTGTTTAGATTTGTGTTCAGTGACACTTCCAAAAGTTCTATCGATGTAATCTCAGCAACTTCACCTATGTATACCAAATATGCTTAGCAACTTGTCCTACGTGCATAAGTGGCAGCGCTAGCGATAGAAGCCAATGATGTCAATACCTCAAAAATGTACATTTATGTAAACATATACAGTTAAACGTAGCTAAGATTAGCTAGCTAAGCATATTTTTGTGATGTCGCTTGACATCACAAAATACCCGTAGCTTCGCCACTGATGCCCATGAGTTATGCCTCGCAACAACTCAATTTGAGCCAAATCAAATTCATGAACTACTATATATAATCATATGTGAATAATTAGTCATCTAATTGAACACCGTTTAAACCTTATTAGCCTTCAAATTGGTTATTTGTCGTGGTTTGGTTTGCCCACGCTTTGGCAACCAACTAGGATAGTGAGTATGTTAAGTTGGATCTTTCTCGGTACCTTTTCCAAAACTCCGGTGCAATCTGCTCTAAATGGAAGTGCAATACCTACTTTATAGGTTTGCAATACATGATTATTGCAAGCTTAAACCCTGGGGTTTCGAAGGTACCTCAAAGTATCACTAAAATGGTAGAGTAGGTTGATCTGAAAGAAAGAAGGGCTTGTTGAGGATATAAAAGTTCGCTAGATAAAGTTGAGAATTGGGAGAATAAATGTGTCCCCGTTGCAAGGCACGGGCATTTGACTCCGTGGGTTCACCATCACAATACGCTTTCTTCTCATGTTATAATACGCTTCTTTCTGTCCGTTTTTTTCTTAATATGCAAGGTGGTACTATCTATTTCTTCAACGTCATTATTGTTTTTTTACTTCGTTGTTAGCCTATACGAGCCATCAAGTGAGCCAAATAAGTTGGCCTTCCAATCAAATTTTTATTCTTCTCCATGAGTAGTTGGGCCTCTAGCGCACAGGTCTGGCATTGTTACTAAAAAAAGGAGGTGTTCTTGCACGGATAAACCAACGAGTTCAAAAAATTGAGGCCGACAGAGTCGAACGACTACCTCCAATATGCACATCCCAACCAATGCCACCACGCCAAGAACCTTTGCCTATACCCTACCTGGCCTGCAGCACCCCTTATTCTTACGTCAATTATGGAGCAGCCAAAAAATATTGATTGTGTGTGAGATCGAACTCAAGACCTCACCTATTGTTTGAGCTGTTCAACCAACTAGGCTTCTGTACGAACGTTAATAGTACCACCTCGCTACCTTGGTGTTATTTCTACACGTTTATATACCTTGGAAACTACATGAAACATAAGCAAGTCGAGAACAAACAAAGAGGCTGATTACATGAGAAATAAAGAAGGAAACATAGGCTAATTACACGACGCGTAAAAGAAGGAAAGAGAGGCAACATGTGTATGAAAAATACATCAGAACCCCACTCTAAAACTAACAAAATTTAAATTTAGAAAAATGTTACAACTTAATAAAAAAACTTCAAATTATGAAAAGTTTTTTTAAGTGGAGAAATATTCATGTTTTCCCGAAAGCAACAAATAAACGATTGTCAGCGAGAATTCATTTCTCCCGTTGCAAATGGACGGGCGTATTTCCTTGATAAACGTGTCACCTGATGCTAGAATTGCTAAATTGTAAGATATTTTTTCTTCTCTCTCGTTGCAACACCCGGGCATGTTTGCTATATTACAAAAAACATGTTCGCAAAATCAGGAGTTTTGACTAATTTTTACTCAAAGATTCTTATGAATTATTCAATAATAAGTCATTATTTTAAAGTTAATTTACAGAGTTAGAGATATGTGAGGGTTGCTTTTTTCTCCCGTTGCAACGCACGGGCCTTTTTGCTAGTCTATCCCTAATAATAAAGCACGGATTGACTCCATGGATTTACCGTCACAATACGCTTTCTACGTGTGAATTTACGCTTTCAGTTTAATTTAAATCATATACGTGAGGTGGTACTAATTTGGGAACCACGTCGCTGCCGCCTGGTGTCGTTTCGCTCGCCAGCCGCCCCATGCTTCGTGCGCATGGGCCTGCCCCAGGCGCCCTGGCCCAGCTCCGTCCGCGTGAACGCCCAGATCCACAGCCTTTTGGCCCAATGTGAGCACTGCCCGCTAATCCTCGCCCGGTGCACGTTTTGCTATCCCTCGCATGCTCCCTGTGTAGCCCAGTTCTGCAGGATTCGGCCCGACTATGTTTTTTCTCTGTCCGCTACGATTTCTGCCGGTGTTTGTTAAACTTGTGAAAAGGGAGAAGGTTCTGGTTAATAGATAGTCCCACATCGTCTTCTTGTACTCAATCTCACCAGTTTAAATATGTTTATGAGTTGACGGCAAAAAGCAGCGTTGAAAGAGTTGGTCAAAGAAGGAATCAATGTGCATCCTGAAAAGGTGAGGAAAGATAGGAGGGAAGAGAGGAGACCGGGTCACAAGGGGTGAGGTGCACACCGGCAGCAGGGTCGTGCTACTGCTCTGGTGCAGATCACCGGCTGGGGAGGGACCGGAGTTGAGAAACGGCGCGCGGATGACCAAAGGCGCCGAGGCCCGTCCGCGTCACGATACCACACGCAATCGACATTCATGTGCCGCGTGGTTCCAAGCTTGTTGCACGTCTGGTTGATGGGAATTAGCAGGCCCATACTACGCTAGCCTTCTTTTCCTACAAAAGCTCAGGTTTTATGCACCGGTACTAAATGTTTTAATCACCAAATAAAATACCGAATTAAAATGAGATTGGTTGCAAACTGTAGTACATATATGCTGAATGTCAAAACGTTTAGTACAAACTATACGTTGCTTGCTCTTCACAAGATAAAACCGACATAAAACTGATTATTATTTTGCCATAATTAAAATCTAGACTCCCAAGTCTCAAGAAATTACCATGCCCGTGGCGGGTAACAGCGAGCCGACTGCGACAGGGGTTATAGCAGTGGTCGTCGGTGTCGGCGAGCTAGGTGCAGCGACGAGGCGCATGAGGATAAATGCGAAACAACAAGTGTGTAAAGTGAATAGTGATTAACAGCTACAGGGAGACGGATCAGAATGCGGACCCTGTTTTTTTGTTTTTTTTCTTCCTACATCCGGATGGCGCCTAGCACTGGCCAAAGAGATATCATTGTGGTGTCAACTACAATTAAAATGGATTTACAGGATGTGCATAATGTTGGGGATCGTAGCAGAAATTTAAAATTTTCTACACATCACCAAGATCAATCTATGGAGTCATCTAGCAACGAGAGAGAGTGAGTGCATCTTCATACCCTTGAAGATCGCTAAGCGGAAGCATTCAAGAGAACGGGGTTGATGGAGTCGTACTCGTCGTGATCCAAATCACCGATGATCCTAGCGCCGAACGGACGGCACCTCCGCGTTCAACACACGTACGGAGCGGAGACATTTCCTCCTTCTTGATCCAGCAAGGGGGAGAAGAAGTTGATGGAGATTCAGCAGCACGACGGCGTGGTGGTGAAAGTAGCGGGATCCCGGCATGGACATATGCTGATTGCGATGGAAACCGAGGCAAACACACACCAAAAAAAATGTATAAAACTCACAGACGCTCAAAAAATTGCCTCATGCAGATGACAAAATTAACTACACATTTGAGGCTTTTTTTTGTTACCAAAAAATAATATTATGTGTAAACAATCAAAACATCTTTCCAAAAATATAATCAGGTGCAAACAATCAAAACATGTATGCTCATATTTCTAAATAAAATAAAATAAACTACACATTAAAGTTTTTGTTTTATATTTCCTACAAACATAGTCATATTTCAGGTACAATGACCAAGGAAGATCATATAAAAATAAAACTTCATTTCAGAAAATTAAATAAACTAACAATGAGATTTTGAATATTCATAAGAAAAAAATGAATATAGGGTCTCACCTAAAAGAAATATTAGCCTGTTAGATTTCATCAATTTAATTTAAAATTGATACAGTAGGATAATGTTTTAAATTTTGAAATTTTGTTATTAATGTCATGAAATGAGATTTGGCATAATAAAAATCTCTTATTCTATGCAGGAAGGGTACAATTCAAGCTAGAAAATCCACACTAGCAGTAGATACTCTATAGCTATCAATCCATGTACAAAACAATGCATGCCTTTGTAACTTTTTTTGGCACTATTAAACTTGAACAGGGAAATTAAGCTTTATTAATATTTCATATTCACGGTTTATGCTATTAGTGCTTCTCCGGTGGGCGTATACCTGTGTGGGGACTTGAACCATCTTTTTAAGATTGAGGCATTTTTTTTCCGTTGCAACGCACGGGCCCTTGTGCTAGTCTATCCCTAATAATAAAGCACGGATTGACTCCGTGGGTTCACCGTCACAACGCGCTTTCTTCTCATGTCATAATACGCTTTTACGATTTATATAGATAAAATCGTAATATAAACGAGGTGGTACTAATAACATGATGGATGCAACTTCTGGTCTCCTCTATCTTTAGGTGAGCGTGCTCCAAATCCCCCTCGACCCCGGCTGCATCAGGCGACTCCGCGACCCCACCGCCGGCCTCCGCCCTCTCCGCACCGCTGACCTCCCCTCCCCTCCTCTTCCTTTCCTTCCCTTCCCCAATATCAAGAAGGGAGGCCACGATGCTCTCGACATGGCTGGATCCAGACCAAGCCCGTGGGGTTCCAGCTCGACCTCCTCGCAGCGACCACGGCGGCGGGATCCGCGGATCCATGGCCACGGCGATGCGAGCGCACAGACGCAGCCTCGAGAAGAGAGGAGGCAGGGCGGCCATGGCATTCCCGCCGCAGCCGGGTCACTTGCTCCACCACGAGCTCCTCGCAGTTGTCAGTGACGACGGCGGCTCCGAACCCTAGCGGACGCTCCTGCTCGTCTTCCTCCACACCTTTGCTCGTGCCCGTCTTCCTCGGCGCCATATTCAGCACCTACAAGAACGCAGCTTCCTCCCGCGACAGGGGATGGTAACTCCTCAAACGCCCCATCCTTCCTTCCCTTCCACTCTGCTCCGTGATGCAAAATTTTCTCTTTTTTCATGATTCACCACTCGCAAGCAATGCAGTTGCAAGCAGGAGGGACATGGGTCAGGCATCTGTATGTGCTGCTGAATTTGATTGATGGTTCTTGATTGTTGAGTAATTCCTGTTAGTTGTTATATGTGCTGTTGAACTCACCATCAGGGACTTGATTCATGTTCGTTGCTGAATTCATTGTTGATTGTTGGTTGTCGAGAGAAAATCCAGTTGAGCGGTTGTATGCTGGCCCTGGCTCAACCTGTAGCCCTTTTTAAAATGTCTAATCTGAGAAAAAAAAGGAAACACTAGCGGGCAGCACATACGAGCACGGGCTCGTTCGATGCGTATGGGTAGGGCGCCGCCACCGCCGCTGGTCTACGCGGCGGCCGATCTACTTCTCCGGCCATCCGCCACTGCCGGCCGGATTCCTCCTGCTTATGTGCCTCTGATTTGGATTGAAGTCACGATGGTAGTGGTGCGGCGGCAGCGGGGGAGGAGGCGAGGGTGGCGGCGATGGGTGGTGAGGCCTGAAGAGGAGGTTGTCCTTGTAGGAGGATGCCGGGGACGGGCAGCGCGATAAGGGTGGCGCATCGAAGTTGGAGGGTGGCGCGTGTTTCGGGAACGGGTGGAGGGGCAGCTGCGCGGTGGTGGGGAGCAGCGGGTCCGTGTCCATGGCCGGACCACCAGGGCTGGGGGTTTCTTCCCGGATTGTTGATGAATATACTTGGGGATTCGTGATTCTTGTGTCCCTTGATGCGGTGCGAGATTCATTGGGATTTGGGGCGAGGAAGATGGGGGTGCGATTCGGGGGGGGGATCATGCCTCGGATTCTTGGGGTCGCCAGGGATGCGGTGATTGAAGGAGAAGACGGTGGAGGGAGGGAGGAGGAGGGGGACGCTTCGGATTTCAAAAAGAGACTTGGCTCGTTCGATACTACCAATTCCTTTGGCGCTGATTTTGAGTTGTTAAGAACCCTTGATTGATGCAAATCTTAATTTTGTTTTATGTGGATCATCAGTGTTGGGGATATCTTGTTAAATATCCAGTTCCCCTGACATGCATGAACTGTTCAGTATAGGATGCACATCTTATGCAGCTATGTTTGCTCTGTTTACATTGTTTTCTATCATGTGCTATGTTTGCAACATTTCCCTATGCTCTGATTGATAATATGTATTTTGATGTTTTTGCCTAATTTGTGTGTGCCTTTGTTTTGTAGGAACTTGTCAAATCTTCGTCTGAAGGGAATGTTATCTCCTGAGATTGGACATCTTACTAATATGCATTTTCTGTAAGCATATTCTATAGTTCCTCTGGTGACATTTTTTTCTGAACACTTTGGTTTTGACATAATATGTTTCACGCTTTCAACCATAAGATAGTATTTGGTATTTCTGAAACTACCAACTGAATAAGAGTCATTTTGCACTTCGATATAGGCTATCATGTTGAGCACAGTAGTAAAGCTGAAACTTCATAGTGTGTATGTTTTCCTGATGAGACTTATGACCTCAGCTTTTGAGCTGTCAATTAAGGCACATCAGTTAACTTGGTCTATGTCCTTTCTTGGAGTGTAGTTGGATAAAAGATAGGTGTTTCTTCTTGGATCTAGGGGACTTTTGAGAATACAATTTTGCATGGATCAAATTCAAGTACATGATCATTTGACGGCAAATCCCCCCCCCCCCCCCACCCCCCGCAGGCTTTATGTAGTTTTCATATTGTTAGTACCATAGTAAATCTATCTGTTGAATTATGTATGCCCATTCAGGCACTCACCAAGAAAGCATCTTATGTCTACCAATATTATTTTTTGTATCTTATGTACTTGTGCAATGATGTTCGCCCTTCAAACTTTTCTGATCTATTTTCCTTCCATCCATACAATGTACCGCACATGAACTTGTTCTATGGTATTATCCCTAGAGAGATGGGAGATTTACGAGAGCTGAAGGTGTTGGATCTGGGGTACAATAACTTCAATGGATCAATTCCATCAGAGCTAATAAACATTTTATCCCTGGAATTTATGTGCGTGCAAACTTTGATATATGTTTTTTTTTCATTTCTGTTTAACTTCAAAACTTGACTGACCTTACTATTTGAATTGCAGCTTTCTTAAAAGAAACAGACTTTATGGTGATTTACCTTTTGAACTAAGTGAGCTCATCAGTCTGTGTGAGTCTCAGGTTCGCCATGGCAGGCTTTCTCAAATAGGATGCCCGCTGCAAGGTTTGTCTAAGTTTTCTTCTACTTGCATATCTGAGAGTTAAACTCGTGATCATGCAAGGCTTGAGTTAAATTTTCAAAACAAACAGGGATTTAAGCAAGCTTGATTTTGGTTAAAAAATCCCACCTTGTTCATGCAATCACATGCATGTTAATGATATCTGGAATATTTGAGAATTGTCTGCTTCGACTCAAGAAATATCAGACTTATTTTAGGAACATTTCCTCCACAAAATGGTAAATTATATCCGAGTCGGCATCCCTGAAACCCATCCCAAATCCCCACATATAACCTCACTCCGGACCAGAGGCGGAGCTTAGTTGAAACAAAACATGGCCGTGGCCCGCCCAATCCACGACCAAAACAGTGAATAATGAAGGCAAAAGTTGGGTCATGTGTTGTTAAAATCGCGATTCTGTTATACGATTCTACGACTTTATGATCCAAACTTACCCATCTGATTCTACGATTTTAGTTCATAAAATCTACGTTTCTACGATCCTGGTAGTGAAGATTCTACGATTTACGATTCTACCATCAGAGCTCCGATCTGATTCAAAATCGTGATTCTGACAACCCCGAGAAAAACAATGCGTTCCTTCAGCTTGGCCCGCCCAACAAAAATTGTGTAGCTCCGCTACTGCTCCAGACGAACCCTAGACCCAAATCTCTAGACAATGCCATGTTGAAAGATAGGCTTGCGAAGATTCGGCTCAAGAATTCCTGAGGGTACTTCTGTCTTTATCATATTTGTTCTCACACCTTAGGCATTGTGTTTTCCCACGGCAACGCACGCTTCGACACGACCCTTCCTCTCGATCCCATCTGGACCTTTAGTATTCTCGGGATATATCTGATTATGATGATGTTCCGTATTGCTCTGGAGCCGACAACTTTTTGGACTGCTCGATGTTTATAACCAATGAGACTACTTTTTTGGTTGTCGGCTGGAGGCTGGAGCTATCACTATGACTGAAATTTTCTTTTCACCAAAGTAAATTTATATGGTCATCAAAAACCAACGACAGGTCAGCACTTGTCAGCAGTTTGCAATTTGTATTACAGTATGCGTAAGCCAATGGTCAGACATTGTTGTTTTAGTTAGGAAATGTAGAAAACGTGTTCATGATTTATGTAGATTGGACAGTCCCTTCAAACTGCAGTATTCGATTTTGAGCGAACAATCTAACTATATGGTTCCTTATAGAAAATTGACTATATGTTCCATGAATTGACTGATTAGTTTGGCCCGATCAGATTAAACTAGGTCTTGATTTGAAGGTCCAGTTAGGGAAGCTGGTGCTGGTTTGTTTGTTGTAATACTAACTTTGCTATTTAGATAGAGACATGTGGTCTTTCTCATTCCTCGACATTTTCCTTTGCTACCAAGATTTTTCATTCTAGGTTGTGGAAAAACGGATGTAGCATTCCTTCTACAAGTTGTCATGAGCTGGGACATGGAAGAAGAGAGCCGACGAGAAGTTGCACATCGGTTCGGTCCGGTGTTGCTGCCAATGGCGTTGCGCAAAGTGCAGATTGTAGGCTAGATGCGTACGAGTCCGTCCCTACGTCCACGATGTCGAAGCATAGGAAATCAAGTCAATTAGATAGTATATCTGGTTATGAAAGTTGTCTTTTGTGTACGCAGTTTTGCCATTATTTGGTAAAAGCTTTGAGTTTTTGATAATGTAATTGTCTTACTAATAACACTTTTAATCAATTCGTGCCAAGGCTAATAGCCAAGTTATGCACAAACTGTTCATGTTTCCTTGATGATTGCTATTGTTAGAAGATTTTTTTCAGCATTTAAGTAATACCGATCCCACTTTTAGTTATGTATGCAAAGGCCAGTAGCAAGGTAATGACTGCTCCTTGCTGGTCGGATAGTTCCTATTTCCAGGCTTTATCGCATTCTGCTTTTCGCACCATGCTGATTTGTGAATGAGAACCTACATGATCATCCATCCTGATTTGTAATTTGTAGTTACGTCCAGACACTCAGGTATGCAGTATGGTTTTGCTCTTTTTGTGTGATTGTCAGCATTCCCCACTGTTTCTTACAATCAGAGAAAAACAAAAGGAGATTTCACTCTACAATGGATGTCTTTCTCCCAGGCATATGTAATTCCGCTGCTCTGATTGCCATCTATCTTTGATGGCGATGGTGCTCTATCTCAACGCAATCCAAGTCTACCTCCACCAGGTACGGTGCCGTGAGGAAACACCCAAGGTAAATGTGTGTGCGCGCGCTAATATAGATTAACTACAGATATGTACATCGATCCCATAAGTGATCACCGTGTAAATCAGCAGCAGCCAGCAGTACTCGAATTCTCTTATAAATACTGAAAAAATTATCCTACTTATTTTAACTCGAAATTAAGCTACTATTGCTCCAAAAATATTAGAATTACCTGACTAATATTCTGGTTGAATTTAAGGTGACCAACATATACTTAATGCTTTAGTTTAATCTTTCAAAGTGGAAGTTTAAAATATTTATTTTAGGTTTTATACGGTGGGGAAATTATTTGATTATAAATTATTATGGATTTTTAAATAAATTTAACATTATTTTAAATCCATATTGATAAAAGGCACTCAAAATCAAAAATAAATGCAACATAATTTTGATTATAATTATGTATTGTTTGGAACAACCATTAGGAGCCGCCGAAACTAGCAGAGGAGGTTTGAGAAAGAGCTCGCAGGATTAATACGCCGATGTGGTCGACCGATGGACGACGAGGACGCTCCGACAAGGTCGAGCGAGCGGCTAAGCTCAGCCGTGCGGAACATTTCGAAGGCCATGGACGACAAAGGCAATAATAAGTGGCAATACAAATGGACGTGTGTTGAAATAGAGGGTATGGATTTGTGTAGGTCTTGACTCATGCTTACTGTGGGAAGGAACATCTGATATTTCTTTTTCACACGTTGCATCACACAGTTTTCTAAAGAGCAAAATATGAAAGTGATTAATTAGACTAATTCATGCATCACTACTCTTCCATCAAATGAAGGACATCAGGGTGATTTCTTGATGTCCAAAATTCATGCTTCGAAAAATGATAATGAATTTAAATTTACAACTACATTTATCATAAATGGATATAAGAAATGTGAATAATGGCATGTGTTGCAGGTTTTGCGATTTTTTTGCCCATTGCAACGCACGGGCATTTGTACTAGTCTATCCCTAATAATAAAGCACGGATTGACTCCGTGGTTCACCGTCACAATGCGCTTTCTTCTCATGTCATAATACGCTTTTATGATTTATATAGATAAAATTGTAATATAAACAAGGTGGTACTAATAACATGCTGGACGCAACTTCTGGTCTCCTCTATCTTTAGGTGAGCGTGCTCCAAATCCCCCTCGACCCCGGCTGCATCAGGCGACTCCGCGACCCCACCGCCGGCCTCCGCCCTCTCCGCACCGCTGACCTCCCCTCCCCTCCTCTTCCTTTCCTTCCCTTCCCCAATATCAAGAAGGGAGGTCACGGTGCTCCCGACACGGCTGGATCCAGACCAAGCCCGTGGGGTTCCAGCTCGACCTCCTCGCAGCGACCACGGCGGCGGGATCCGCGGATCCATGGCCACGGCGATGCGAGCGCACAGACGCAACCTCGAGAAGAGAGGAGGCAGGGCGGCCATGGCATTCCCGCCGCAGCCGGGTCACTTGCTCCACCACGAGCTCCTCGCAGTTGTCAGTGACGACGGCGGCTCCGAACCCTAGCGGACGCTCCTGCTCGTCTTCCTCCACACCTTTGCTCGTGCCCGTCTTCCTCGGCGCCATATTCAGCACCTACAAGAACGCAGCTTCCTCCCGCGACAGGGGATGGTAACTCCTCAAATGCCCCATCCTTCCTTCCCTTCCACTCTGCTCCGTGATGCAAAATTTTCTCTTTTTTCATGATTCACCACTCGCAAGCAATGCAGTTGCAAGCAGGAGGGACGTGGGTCAGGCATCTGTATGTGCTACTGAATTTGATTGATGGTTCTTGATTGTTGAGTAATTCCTGTTAGTTGTTATATGTGCTGTTGAACTCACCATCAGGGACTTGATTCATGTTGGTTGCTGAATTCATTGTTGATTGTTGGTTGTCGAGAGAAAATCCAGTTGAGCGGTTGTATGCTGGCGCTGGCTCAACCTGTAGCCCTTTTTAAAATGTCTAATCTGAGAAAAAAAGGAAACACTAGCGGGCAGCACATACGAGCACGGGCTCGTTCGATGCGTATGGGTAGGGCGCCGCCACCGCCGCTGGTCTACGCGGCGGCCGATCTACTTCTCCGGCCATCCGCCACTGCCGGCCGGATTCCTCCTGCTTATGTGCCTCTGATTTGGATTGAAGTCACGACGGTAGTTGTGCGGCGGCAACGGGGGAGGAGGCGAGGGTGGCGGCGATGGGTGGTGAGGCCTGAAGAGGAGGTTGTCCTTGTAGGAGGATGCCGGGGACGGGCAGCGCGATAAGGGTGGCACATCGAAGTTGGAGGGTGGCGCGTGTTTCGGGAACGGGTGGAGGGGCAGCTGCGCGGTGGTGGGGAGCAGCGGGTCCGTGTCCATGGCCGGACCACCAGGGCTGGGGGTTTCTTCCCGGATTGTTGATGAATATACTTGGGGATTCGTGATTCTTGTGTCCCTTGATGCGGTGCGAGATTCATTGGGATTTGGGGCGAGGAAGATGGGGGTGCGATTCGGGGGGGGGGGGGATCATGCCTCGGATTCTTGGGGTCGCCAGGGATGCGGTGATTGAAGGAGAAGACGGTGGAGGGAGGGAGGAGGAGGGGGACGCTTCGGATTTCAAAAAGAGACTTGGCTCGTTCGATACTACCAATTCCTTTGGCGCTGATTTTGAGTTGTTAAGAACCCTTGATTGATGCAAATCTTAATTTTGTTTTATGTGGATCATCAGTGTTGGGGATATCTTGTTAAATATCCAGTTCCCCTGACATGCATGAACTGTTCAGTATAGGATGCACATCTTATGCAGCTATGTTTGCTCTGTTTACATTGTTTTCTATCATGTGCTATGTTTGCAACATTTCCCTATGCTCTGATTGATAATATGTATTTTGATGTTTTTGCCTAATTTGTGTGTGCCTTTGTTTTGTAGGAACTTGTCAAATCTTCGTCTGAAGGGAATGTTATCTCCTGAGATTGGACATCTTACTAATATGCATTTTCTGTAAGCATATTCTATAGTTCCTCTGGTGACATTTTTTTCTGAACACTTTGGTTTTGACATAATATGTTTCACGCTTTCAACCATAAGATAGTATTTGGTATTTCTGAAACTACCAACTGAATAAGAGTCATTTTGCACTTCGATATAGGCTATCATGTTGAGCACAGTAGTAAAGCTGAAACTTCATAGTGTGTATGTTTTCCTGATGAGACTTATGACCTCAGCTTTTGAGCTGTCAATTAAGGCACATCAGTTAACTTGGTCTATGTCCTTTCTTGGAGTGTAGTTGGATAAAAGACAGGTGTTTCTTCTTGGATCTAGGGGACTTTTGAGAATACAATTTTGCATGGATCAAATTCAAGTACATGATCATTTGACGGCAAATCCCCCCCCCCCCACCCCCCGCAGTGCTTTATGTAGTTTTCATATTGTTAGTACCATAGTAAATCTATCTGTTGAATTATGTATGCCCATTCGGGCACTCACCAAGAAAGCATCTTATGTCTACCAATATTATTTTTTGTATCTTATGTACTTGTGCAATGATGTTCGCCCTTCAAACTTTTCTGATCTATTTTCCTTCCATCCATACAATCTACTGCACATGAACTTGTTCTATGGTATTATCCCTAGAGAGATGGGAGATTTACGAGAGCTGAAGGTGTTGGATCTGGGGTACAATAACTTCAATGGATCAATTCCATCAGAGCTAATAAAAATTTTATCCCTGGAATTTATGTGCGTGCAAACTTTGATATATGTTTTTTTCATTTCTGTTTAACTTCAAAACTTGACTGACCTTACTATTTGAATTGCAGCTTTCTTAAAAGAAACAGACTTTATGGTGATTTACCTTTTGAACTAAGTGAGCTCATCAGTCTGTCTGAGTCTCAGGTTCGCCATGGCAGGCTTTCTCAAATAGGATGCCCGCTGCAAGGTTTGTCTAAGTTTTCTTCTACTTGCATATCTGAGAGTTAAACTCGTGATCATGCAAGGCTTGAGTTAAATTTTCAAAACAAACAGGGATTTAAGCAAGCTTGATTTTGGTTAAAAAATCCCACCTTGTTCCTGCAATCACATGCATGTTAATGATATCTGAAATATTTGAGAATTGTCTGCTTCGACTCAAGAAATATCAGACTTATTTTAGGAACATTTCCTCCACAAAATGGTAAATTATATCCGAGTCGGCATCCCTGAAACCCATCCCAAATCCCCACATATAACCTCACTCCGGACCAGAGGCGGAGCTTAGTTGAAACAAAACATGGCCGTGGCCCGCCCAATCCACGACCAAAACAGTGAATAATGAAGGCAAAAGTTGGGTCATGTGTTGTTAAAATCGCGATGCTGTTATACGATTCTACGACTTTACGATCCAAACTTACCCATCTGATTCTACGATTTTAGTTCATAAAATCTACGTTTCTACGATCCTGGTAGTGAAGATTCTACGATTTACGATTCTACCATCAGAGCTCCGATCCGATTCAAAATCGTGATTCTGACAACCCCGAGAAAAACAATGCGTTCCTTCAGCTTGGCCCGCCCAACAAAAATTGTGTAGCTCCGCTACTGCTCCAGACGAACCCTAGACCCAAATCTCTAGACAATGCCATGTTGAAAGATAGGCTTGCGAAGATTCGGCTCAAGAATTCCTGAGGGTACTTCTGTCTTTATCATATTTGTTCTCACACCTTAGGCATTGTGTTTTCCCGCGGCAACGCACGCTTCGCCACGACCCTTCCTCTCGATCCCATCTGGACCTTTAGTATTCTCGGGATATATCTGATTATGATGATGTTCCGTATTGCTCTGGAGCCGACAACTTTTTGGATTGCTCGATGTTTATAACCAATGAGACTACTTTTTTGGTTGTCGGCTGGAGGCTGGAGCTATCACTATGACTGAAATTTTCTTTTCACCAAAGTAAATTTATATGGTCATCAAAAACCAATGACAGGTCAGCACTTGTCAGCAGTTTGCAATTTGTATTACAGTATGCGTAAGCCAATGGTCAGACATTGTTGTTTTAGTTAGGAAATGTAGAAAACGTGTTCATGATTTATGTAGATTGGACAGTCCCTTCAAACTGCAGTATTCGATCTTGAGCGGACAATCTAACTATATGTTTCCTTATAGAAAATTGACTATATGTTCCATGAATTGACTGATTAGTTTGGCCCGATCAGATTAAACTAGGTCTTGATTTGAAGGTCCAGTTAGGGAAGCTGGTGCTGGTTTGTTTGTTGTAATACTAACTTTGCTATTTAGATAGAGACATGTGGTCTTTCTCATTCCTCGACATTTTCCTTTGCTACCAAGATTTTTCATTCTAGGTTGTGGAAAAACGGATGTAGCATTCCTTCTACAAGTTGTCATGAGCTGGGACATGGAAGAAGAGAGCCGACGAGAAGTTGCACATCGGTTCGGTCCGGTGTTGCTGCCAATGGCGTTGCGCAAAGTGCAGATTGTAGGCTAGATGCGTACGAGTCCGTCCCTACGTTCACGATGTCGAAGCATAGGAAATCAAGTCAATTAGATAGTATATCTGGTTATGAAAGTTGTCTTTTGTGTACGCAGTTTTGCCATTATTTGGTAAAAGCTTTGAGTTTTTGATAATGTAATTGTCTTACTAATAACACTTTTAATCAATTCGTGCCAAGGCTAATAGCCAAATTATGCACAAACTGTTCATGTTTCCTTGATGATTGCTATTGTTAGAAGATTTTTTTCAGCATTTAAGTAACACCGATCCCACTTTTAGTTATGTATGCAAAGGCCAGTAGCAAGGTAATGACTGCTCCTTGCTGGTCGGATAGTTCCTATTTCCAGGCTTTATCGCATTCTGCTTTTCGCACCATGCTGATTTGTGAATGAGAACCTATATGATCATCCACCCTGATTTGTAAATCGTAGTTACATCCAGACACTCAGGTATGCAGTATGGTTTTGCTCTTTTTGTGTGATTGTCAGCATTCCCCACTGTTTCTTACAATCAGAGAAAAACAAAAGGAGATTTCACTCTACAATGGATGTCTTTCTCCCAGGCATATGTAATTCCGCTGCTCTGATTGCCATCTATCTTTGATGGCGACGGTGCTCTATCTCAACGCAATCCAAGTCTACCTCCACCAGGTACGGTGCCGTGAGGAAACACCCAAGGTAAATGTGTGTGCGCGCGCTAATATAGATTAACTACAGATATGTACATCGATCCCATAAGTGATCACCGTGTAAATCAGCAGCAGCCAGCAGTACTCGAATTCTCTTATAAATACTGAAAAAATTATCCTACTTATTTTAACTCGAAATTAAGCTACTATTGCTCCAAAAATATTAGAATTACCTGACTAATATTCTGGTTGAATTTAAGGTGACCAACATATACTTAATGCTTTAGTTTAATCTTTCAAAGTGGAAGTTTAAAATATTTATTTTAGGTTTTATACGGTGGGGAAATTATTTGATTATAAATTATTATGGATTTTTAAATAAATTTAACATTATTTTAAATCCATATTGATAAAAGGCACTCAAAATAAAAAATAAATGCAACATAATTTTGATTATAATTATGTTGTTTGGAACAACCATTAGGAGCCGCCGAAACTAGCAGAGGAGGTTTGAGAAAGAGCTCGCAGGATTAATACGCCGATGTGGTCGACCAACGGACGATGTGGACGCTCCGACAAGGTCGAGCGAGCGGCTAAGCTCAGCCGTGCGGAACATTTCGAAGGCCATGGACGACAAAGGCAATAATAAGTGGCAATACAAATGGACGTGTGTAGAAATAGAGGGTATGGATTTGTGTAGGTCTTGACTCATGCTTACTGTGGGAAGGAACATCTGATATTTCTTTTTCACACGTTGCATCACACAGTTTTCTAAAGAGCAAAATATGAAAGTGATTAATTAGACTAATTCATGCATCACTACTCTTCCATCAAATGAAGGACATCAGGGTGATTTCTTGATGTCCAAAATTCATGCTTCGAAAAATGATAATGAATTTAAATTTACAACTACATTTATCATAAATGGATATAAGAAATGTGAATAATGGCATGTGTTGCAGGTTTTGCGATTTTTTTGCCGTTGCAACGCACGGGCATTTGTACTAGTCTTTCCCTAATAATAAAGCACAGATTGACTTCGTGGGTTCACCGTTATAATACGCTTCTTTTCGTGAATTTACGCTTTCAGTTCGAATTTAAAACATATACACGAGGTGGTACTAAAAAACTATTTCGTTCATTGGTGACAATTGTTTCCGAGCGTAGTTGATGTTGGGCTGGAGTTAGACGAGTATGCTCGGTCAGATGGGCCAACTCTGGCCGATAGCTCGTCCGCCCCACTCTGGTTGTCCGTTGGCCCAGCTTGAGTGCCTGTGTACGCATGGGCCTCATCATCGAACATCGGCTGCGGACACCGATTCGAAGGGGAAAAGGAGAGGTTTGAGACAGGAACTCACGAGGGGCTCGAATTTGTGGTAGGGGCGGCCGGGGAGGTGACGATAGCAACGGTGGTCGACGATGAACTGGAGATGCTCAGACGCTCCGGGAGCCGAAGAAGACGAATAAGATGGCGAGGTTGCGGAAGCGTCTTAAGCGCTGATGGTTCTGGGATAGATGTAACTGATTACGAGGAGATGCTCGCAGGTGACGTCACAGGCGTGACGGCGACGACGGCCGCCATGCCTCTCAATCGAGTAAAGCTCCCCGGTCTTCAGAAGGCTCCTGGAAATCAATCGCCGGGAGGTCCTCAACGAGCTCTACCGCAAGAACATCACCAACGCTCGACATGTATTCTGTTCCAAAGACATCTATTTCATGGCGTACGAGCAGTACCGCAGATGGCTCTTAGGCGCTATCCCCTCGCTCGGCAGTAGGCTGGTCAGGACCTGCTTGACTACTCGGCCGTGGCACATCCCCAATAGCTACGTATCCCCTGAACTCGCTTGCCGTGTCATTGACGTGGGCGTCTTCATTTGCTTGGCATCCTCACTGATCCATGTTCGCTTTGATGTATGTTGTGACGATCTAAATCACGGCCACACCATCGTATTTCAGTCAACCGGGCCATGGACTATGATCGAGCCCAAGGATAAAGCAGCCAACATTAGCGACGTAAAGGAGTACATCGGCTCCCCATCTATGAAATAATACTATAGACATTAGCCACTATCCTTGAATTGACTACAAACACAGTAGACCTACAGTTTAAGGGGTGTTCGTCTACGCCTATTTCCGACAGGAGGTAAGTTGATCCGGTTTGATTATTTTGCTTACTTATGCAATTCACTTCATACTAATGGAGATTCTCTGATTGACTAATTTGTATGGGGTTAGCTAGCTAGCTTGCATCAAACAGATAGGCCACACATTGTTAAAAGCAAAATTATGTGATTTTTTATTTCCAGTTCTTCACTTTAAATGTTTTTACTCGTGGAATTTATTTTGTAAAATGTAGCTGGTAGCCTATATAGTGTTGTTCGTTAACATGGTCTTGATTTTTACTTCCAATGTTGCCGCAAAAGTTTTTATGAATATGATGATGTATGTTTAATTGGCTTTCTATCTATCATCTTTCGAGTTGTAGTAATGGGGTCATATTTATCTAAGGCCAATGTAGTCCTGTGAGTAACCAGCATTCAGATCAAAATAACATGAATTAAGCTGATGAAATTCAATTGTATTTTTTTCTCTTTTGACGGTGTAGTTTTTTAAACTTTTGATGTGTAATTAAGGCTCTGCTACATGTACTATAGAATCATATGGCTGCCAATATTTTACTTTCCTAAAGGTAGTAAGGATATCAAGTATTGTTTTGTCGTTTGTGTGGTTACATGTATATCATTCAAATATTATATTAAGCTCAAGGAGAGCAAGAGTGGCAATGCGGTGGCCAGCAAGGGGAGCGCCATCATGGGAGCCGCGTCCACCAAGTCCACGGCCACGTTGGGGGAAATGCCGCCAACCTGTCGGGAGGAGCGGTGGTTGCGTCGGTCCTGCTGTGAGATGGGTGGTGGACCGTTGGCTCGACTTCTTTATTTTGGCCAAGGTCCTCACATCAAGTAATTTCCAATCTATCTATTTATATATTTCATAGATGATTTCATATGACACCGAATATAAGATATGATATGTGCTAAATATGTTATGTCGAGTAGTGTTTCTAGAACGTACACGCTAGGCCACGTGGGTGTTATGTTGAAATAGTGGACGTGGACTTTGTGAGGGGTGCTGAGACATACTTATTGTGTTGAGGCATTCGATTATTTTTTTCTTCCGTTGCAACGTACGGGCATGTTTCATAGTAATAATAAAGTACGGATCTGGGTTCACCGTCGCCGGACGTTTTTGCAAAATAGTCCCTCCTATTTTATGTACTTAACCCGAAATCCATCATTAATCTGCGAGAAAAACGGTTCGGTAAAAAAGAAATACGCATCTGCCTCCTCGCCTCGACCCTGGCCTGTGCAAAATTCCCCAGCCACCACCGCGCCACTCGCCGCCGCGGCCGACCTCAACCCGCCTGCCGCGGCCGCACCTCTTCTCGCTCGCCGCCCCCGTCGCGGCGCTCGGGCACAGCTTTTGGATCTGGTCAACGCAGCAGCTCGAGCGGCCAGGGACGATGCGTCTGCTCGATGCAGAACAACGGCGTCGGGATCTAGCGGGCGGGGGAGAAGGAGGGATCCGGCACGGTGACGCGAAGTCCCTCCGCCGCTGCTGTCGTCAAGGAAGCAAGGAAGGAGGCCGAGGACGTGGTGGATGCAGTACGTGGTGCTGCGGCGCAACCTGGCGGATGCATGGCCGCTGGGGAGCGTGGTGGCGCAGGGGTGACATGCCGCCGTGGCCGTCTTATGGGCGCATCGCGACCACCCGGACACTGTCGCCTACTGCGCGCCCGGCAACCTCGACAGCATGCACAACACATGTTCGAGCTTTTGCCCTTTTGCCCAACACAAGTTGTTTACGGTTCTCTCCTCCTAACCTCAGAATCTGCATTGTGCCTCTGATAAAAGAAGTTTGCATCGCACCTCCTTTGGAAAATTACAATCATTTGCATGACTGCATTACGTTTTTTCGGCGGAAGTCTGCTGGCTGGTCAGTTCATGAAGCCATTCATTCATTTGCACTGTGATAGGGGCTGTGGTAGCTTTGGCATCATATAATGTATTGTGTTCTTGGCCCAGTTTGGAGCTGTTTCTTGTGACTTGAACATATAAACTAGAAAGCCACGAATGCCATGAACAAGGAGATTGTTTTGCGATGTCTTGAAAATTGGAAAACCTCTTGGTACAATTTCTTTATCTGAGAAGATGTTTGGAGGACGACGAGCACGGCGAGGCGGCGGTGGTAGAGGACGAGGCCAAGGCCAGCACGTAGGACAAGGTGAGCCGCCAGGCCACGAGATCTGCGCTCGCCCTTCTCCCTCCGCCAATTCGGCCCGTTTCGATTTCGATTTCTTGTTGCTCGTTGACATGTTCCTGGTCCCCCTTTGCTTCCGCTCTGTGGGCGCAGAAGCAGCGTGGCGTGGTCACAAGCTTGTCCCACAAGAACGCCCATCTCCTAAAGGCTCGTGATGACCTTTGCCTTTTCCTTCTCCCCTTCGAACCGTCTCTTTTTCGTCAAATTACATGGGGAATCATTGTCGATCTTGTCACGTGATCTGACCGAATTTGCTTATCTGACATTTTTTCAGATGTGGCAACCTTGGGCGATTGGTTCATTGGATTCTTCAAACCGACGCCTTTTCTGAACACGCAAGGTGCCCTCATGATTTATTTCAAGATGGTAAGCTACTCACGCTCTTGCTGTTCCCAGGAGCATTGCATTCACCAATCTAACGCCTTCATTGTTGGTTTTGGCTCCAGCTATTTGAGCTAATGCAGAAGCGTGATGTCACTAGTAGAAAAGGGAGCTTTGGTCCAGGCCGGGTAATCCCATTAGTCTCAGTTCAGTCCAGAACCGGGACCAATGAGAGCATTGGTCCCGGTTCGTGAGCCCAGGGGGCCGGCCGGGTCACGTGGGCCATTGGTCCCGGTTCATCTGGACCTTTTGGTCCCGGTTGGTGGGATGAACCGGGACCAATGGGCCTCGCTCCTGGCCCACAACCATTGGTCCTGGTTCGTGCCTCAAACCGGGACTAAAGATTAGACCTTTAGTCCCGGTTTGAGGCACGAACCGGGACTAATGGGGATGAGACCTTTAGTCCCGGTTCGTGCCACGAACCGGTATTAAAGGTCCCATTTTAAAACTCTACCCCCCTTGATCGCCTTTTCAGTTTTAAAAAAAATAAAATAAAATGATGGAAATGTCAAAAAAATAAAAGAAAATAAGTTTCCCATGTGATATGTGGTCTAGTTGTTGGGAAAATTTGCAAATGTGAATTTTGACTTTATTTGCAAAATCTCTCTGAAATTTGTAAAAATGGACATAACTTTTGCATACTAACTCGAATGAAAAAGTTTTTTATATGAAAAATCATTTACTCGAAAAGTTACATCCGAATTTAACGGGGGGAACCTCGTTAAACATTTTCAAAAACCTAATAAAAAAAAGTTACGGGGCTTTTAAGATCTAGAGTGAAAAAAACGAAAAAATTCAAACAGTGGGCAAACTGTGGTCAAACTAATTATTCTAGAATATTAGTGTTATTAAATAATTATTTCAGTTATTTCAATTTTGGTCAAATCTGGTCAAACTGTGGTCAAACTAATTATTCAAGAAATATTAGTGTTACTAAATAATTATTGTTTTTTAAAACAATAGTTTCAAAATAAAACTATGAAATGTGTCACTTCATGCTCAAGCAAAATTCCTGAAGGTTAATAGGATTGACATCTTAGTATTGTCAGGAAAACAACAAGTGCAGACTTGAAGCGAGGGAGAGTAGAACCCGGAAGTTAAGCGTGCTCAGGCTGGGGGAATGGGAGGATGGGTGACCGTTGATTACAGACTAGAGGTTAAAATAATTCAAAAATTTGAAAATAAAAAAAAATTCAAAAAAAAATCATAAAATTTCATTTAGTCCGGGACTAAAGGTGGAGCTCCACGTGGCCGCGCCCTTTAGTCCCGGTTCTGGATTGAACCGAGACTAAAGGGAGAGGCATTAGTACCGACATTTTAGTCCCGGTTTCAGAACCGGGACTAAAGGCTCTTATAAACCGGAACTAAAGACCCTTTTTCTACTAGTGTGTGTTGCCAATCCTTGTGTCTTTGGTATCTTCATGCCGATCGCAAGAAGTTAGTCTCCTATTTTATGGTAATATTATGATCTTTTTATGCAATTCCAGATGCTAGACAAGGAACGTGTGTAGGCTGAGGATTCTAAGCTAGCCACCTTGTTTTCCTCACATGGGGATATTGATGTATGATGCGGAAGCAGGAAGTGTTGTCCATGGCCTTTTGATTGACACAAAAGTTGTTCAATACTGCAGTAGGGACATGCCTGATTCACGCAATTCCAATAATTGCCTTTTGAAAGTTCCGTTCCTGTAGTATTGAGTTTATGTCTACACTTACATGAAGAGCATCAGGTATTTGTAAATCATTATTTTGCTTAGAAAGGTTCCTACAAAAAAAGAATACACTTAAGAAAGCAGAGCCGTTTGTGTGCTTCATATAAGCTATATACATGCCATCTCACCAAGCACTGCTAACATGTTCTTTTTTCAAGAGAGCATATATGTTTCTTTTTTTGTCACCATGTCTTCACGGGCGCCCGTCACCCACACGCTCCTCACTTCCTAGATACATATTCTTCCTGCATGTACCTCAGTGTATGATTTTCCTAATCAGATAACGGGATAAGAACTGTAGATGGTGCCATTCACTGGAAATGCCTTCTCTTACACCTTGTGGTTAGTTTTTCAGTTCTGCAGATCAAGCATTATCAAAGTTTATCCTAATTACGCCAACGGCCTCCCTAATGAAAGCCTTAGAGGGTGCTTGGATACGTTTTAGTCCCATGACTAAAAGTAGTGGGACTAAAACTTGCTAGCCTCACCCATGCTTGGATCCAAATACTAAAGAGACTAAAATCAAGTTATTGAGCATTTATTATCCTCTAAACCTTCCAATCCAGAACTCGCATGTGTTAAAGAAGAGGAATTAAATGAGGAGAGAGAGGGCTAATACATATTTTAGTAGGTTTCCTATGACTAAAAAGTTTTAGCCTAAAGACTAGTCCTAGCCTCTCTTTAGTCAGGGGTGCTTGGAACTTTAGCCTCTAAAAAAGACTATTTTTAGTCAGACTAAAAATAGTCCCTTGGATCCAAGCACCCTCTTAGCCATTTGTAATTGATCTGGTGTAATTTACTACTTTATTGTTGGATATGAAGTTGTTTTGCTATAAATACCTCACATTCAGTGTGCAATGTGCCACTAGAACTATACGACATCACAGAACATGAAGTACTCCATGCTAGGCACAACCATACACTCTGTTATTCTGAATATTTTGATTTGGTCACGGAGATTTGTTATTTTAGTGATCTATTTATTCGATTTCATAATTATGGTTTCTCTTACTAATACTGCCATAAGATAAGATTGTAAACTAAATCTGACTGTCGTGTCATATTTTTATCATCTGATTACTAATTAAACTGACAGTAAGACATTTTATACCCTTTTGTAGATGCTGCAGACTTTGCAAGTGTTCAGAGAAATGATGTGCTAATTAAGGGGTTTAGGAGCACTAATAAAGAATCCGTGTTGCTGAACTTTTTGTACCACTAATGAGTAAAGTGAGTTCTTTATAGTTTGCTTCAATTTATTGTAGGAAGATATCGGATGCAAAAGCCCAATTCGGTGCAGCCATCATTTGTTTGTCGATGAATTTATTTGTTTGTTGAAATAGAGAACGTTGAATTGTGAGGGTTTTGAGCTGTATTTATCAGGCCTGTAGCAACGCACGGGCATGTTTAATAATATTTGGAGTTGGAGGATGATGGCGAGGGCTTCAGGATGAATTCGGCCGAGTCCTTGCGCGGGGAAGGAGATCTGAAGGTTGTGGACCTCCTGGACAAGGTTGTTCGTTGTGGGGAATCCGGTGGCCGTGTGTGCTGCGCGCCGGTGGCATGCATGCTCTGCTTGTGCCTGCCCGCACCCAGCCGTGCGTGCGCTGGTCCTCCAATGGGCTGCAATTTGCACCATGACTCGCTGAGCTTGACCTGTCGGTCCTAGCTCCAGCTGCACCGTGGCCTGTGGAGTTCAGCGCCACCGCATCAGCCATCAAACGGAGCTGCTACTGCTGCTCTTTTGCTCTAATTTTCTTGGATGCTTAAGCAAAACTAATGAGGAGAGAGAGAGAGAGAGTATCGGTGGTTACAGGAGCATAGGAATCAGAGGATAGGATAGGCACGTGTGTAGTGGAAAGAAATTAAAGATTTTTAGTGTGAAATATAATTGCTTTTCTATTGCAGCACGACGCTGGAGCATGGCAGGAGCGGTGCGGCATGGCGCGATGCTGGAGACGGGCTCGGGATGGGGAGAGGGATGAGAGAGATACATATTTTTGTGACAATAGCTGTTCGTGCACCTCCGGTGTAGTCAGATGGAGACACAGAGAGAGATGAGATGATATGTTTTTGTACTATGCTGTTGTTCGATGAGATAAGATGGAGCAGGTTGTTTGATGCTTCTTATAAGATGGATCAATGGGGTTGAGAGAGAGAGAGAGATATCAGAGTGAGAAGAGAGAGTTGTAGTGATTTTTTAATTTTATGACGAGCTTCGGTGTTAGTGCTGCTACTATTGGAGCTGAACCAGAGGCACACTATATTAAGTACTTTGCAGATGAAAAAGAGAGGAAGATCGTGTTGCATAGTGTTTGCTTATGATGTTTTTCTGACAATAAATTTGTTGGTTTTTTTGTTACAACAGACGCAAATAAATGGATTTACACAGTTTCGATGTAATTTAATAAGTTTATTAATATATTTTGGGTTACCACAAAAGTGAACCGATGATATAGTGTGGATGTACTCAAGCTGAGGTATGCACCAAATATTAACCCAGATTAGCCTTTTGATCCCAATGCTCATATAAAGTGTTGTTAAGTATTGGCTTGAATCCTTCCTTTTGACGAAGACCCTCAACTCAAGTAATTCAAACCTTCTTAGTTCGTAACATTTGATGCATGAATTCTTGTTCGTACTTTAATTTTGTTTTACTATTTTTAGGGTAATCACTACTTTATTTATTCTTTAGTTCACGACCATTTCGTCCAAAATACATCATGGATAAAAAAAATGAGGATATATTAAACCAAGTTTTTCACAACTTATTAACACAGCCTTCCCTCACAAGAATACCAATCGCTTTGTTCGCCGGTCACCTCGATCAGATCACCCGGTGCTCATTCACACAGCAAGCAACTCCTTGATCTCTTCTATAAGAGGGCTAAACTTCGAACGGTCTTGATCTCTTGATTGGAAAGCAGGTGCCACACCTTGATTGTTTGTCTTGAGACAAAGTTTTTCAATACCCAATTTCATCGCCAACTGAACACCTGTTGCAACATTTGAGTGGTAATAAATTACTTTTTTGTTTTCTAAACATTATGTTGTACCTGTTGCAACGCACGGGCATATGTGCTATCTTTTTCCTAATAATAAAGCACGGATTGAGTCTCTTGGGTTCACTGTTACAATACACTTTTTCCCGTAAATTTCCGCTTTCAGCTTTTTTTAGCTATATATTATTTTTTACATACGAGGTGGTACTATTGCTCCGCGGTCGTTCTGTCGTTACATCGCACGAAAATCGCTTACGTAGCTCCTAGATTCGTTAGTTTCGTTGTTGGGCTTGGGCCTGCAGAGAACGACTTTTTTTTGGTGTGGGCCGGCTGGGTGCTGCAAGAGCTGGGTTGGGGTGGCGTGGCTCAGACGCGGGCGAGCGGCTGGGCTGCCATATCGAGCGCGTGGTCAACGCGGAGGTCGTCTCGCTCGATGCAGGGACCGAAGACGACGGTGCTCGGGATCGAAGCGGGCGGCGCTGGAGTTCTCATCCGGATAACGCCAGTTTCGGCGGGGAAGACGCGGCAGAAGGCTTGGCTCTAGGTGGATCCGGTGTAGAGGGGGTCACGAGCGAGGTGGAGGAAGGCGGGGCACTGAGCTCCATGGTCGCCCATGGCGGCGGCGTTCTCCGGTTCCTGTCGAGGGAGAGAAGAGAGAGTTTGGATAGGGAGAGATGTGAGCAAGGAGAGAAAGGAGCGGACGAGAGGCAGGGGTGGAGCGTCAGCTATGGCGGCAAAAGGATGCCCACGAAGGTGGTGCCGTGGTGGTTTGACCTCGGCGGCTCAGCCATCCCTGCTAGCTCGAGCATAGTGGCAGGCCAAGCTCCGCCTCCTCCATATCGACCTGTTAATTTTCTACTAGTATATGCCATGAACTTCGTGCTATTTTTTATATGTTCTTTGCGTGTTCTCTTGATCTGGAAGTAGGGAAGGCAGATCGGTATTCGTTGCTTCCTGCGTCCCTTGCGCCAAGCATCGGTTCAATGAAACTGGGCTCATTTCAAATTACTGAGATATGTCATGCATGCACGTGCAAATTGCAAGCTGCTCAGGGATCGCACAGGTGGATTCCCGAGGGGTGGTCTGCCACTGTTTCCAGTCTATCAAAGTTTTCAGAAATCCTTGCATGCAGCATGAGAGTTCAACTAGCTGTGGAGTTGCATGTGCAGAAGCTGCATGTTGAGCTGGATAATAGAACGGTGGTGGGCACGTTGAATGCTAGGGAGAAGAACCTAGCAGCTGCTGGACCGGTCACTGAAGAGATTAAAGCCATGCTTAAGAACTTTCAAGATACAAAGATTAGTTTGGCACGCTGTTCCGTTAATGGAGCTACTCACGGGTTAGCTCGAGAGGGAGTTTGTAGGGAATTAAACAATATGTGGACTGATGATCCACCAGACTGTATTTTGCAGATCGTTGCCTCGGGGATGTCCGGGTTTTTTGAATAAATAGATAAGTAATTAAGTTATCCTAAAAAAACAAAGTGTGCTTATCCTTTATATTCCATTGATAGATGGGAAGGTGTGTCAGGTTGTTTGTTAACAATTTAGGTTTTTGTTGCAATTAATTATGTTTCTTTTTTTAATATACTACTCCAAATTTTAATGTTAGTGCAGAACAAATTTTATTCCATTGATAGATGGAAAGATGTATCAGGTGATTTCTTAACACTTTAGGTTTCACTATTAATTATGTTACATTTTAAAATATTTTATTCAAAATTTAAGGTTGATGTAGTAATTTTTTTTACTAGATTGATGAAATATTGATTGTGATAGAATTTTTATGGCATAGTAACCCCCGGGCATCAGGGAGTAGATTGCCGAGGGCGGTCCTCACTTCTAGCTCGATGAGATTAGTTTTTTTAATGTTTTATATAAACATTCCCTTGCGCGGATGTGTTTCGGGCAGTGTCGTGGATGAGCTCATCACCTTGGTATCGACCATGTCCGGATACATTGTGATCAGGTGGTGAACGGCCGACGTGCGTTCGGTGTCATGTCAAAATACAAGGCACATGCATGTGCGTGTATGTGTGTGTGAGAGAAGAGGGGTCTTGAGACATCACTGAAAGAGGACATGTGATATTTCTTTTCTCCCGTTGCAACGCACGGGCATTTTTGCTAGTAGTATTGATTCTTGGAACAAGTGCAAAGATGCTTTTATCTCTAAGTATTTCCCTCCCGCTAAGATCATCTCTCTTAGAAATGATATTATGAACTTTAAGCAACTTGATCATGAACATGTTGCACAAGCTTGGGAGAGAATGAAATTAATGATACGTAATTGCCCTACTCATGGTTTGAATTTATGAATGATTATATAAATTTTTTATGCCGGATTGAATTTTGCTTCTAGAAATCTTTTAGATTCGGCCGCGGGATGCACTTTTATGAAAATCACTTTAGGAGATGCTACTAAACTCCTAGATAATATTATGGTTAATTATTCTTAATGGCATACTGAAAGATCTTCTAATAAAAAAGTGCATGCGATAGAAGAAATCAATGTTTTGAGTGGAAAGATGGATGGACTTATGAAATTATTTGCTACTAAGAGTGTTTCTTCTGATCCTAATGATATGCCTTTGTCTACTTTGATTGAGAATAATAATGAATCTATGGATGTGAATTTTGTTGGTAGGAATAATTTTGGTAACAACGCTTATAGAGGGAATTTTAATCCTAGGCCATATCCTAGTAATCTTTCTAATAATTATGGGAATTCCTACAACAACTCTTATGGAAATTATAATAAGATGCCCTCTGAATTTGAGAATAGTGTTAAAGAGTTTATGAATACACAAAAGAATTTTAATGCTTTGCTTGAAGAGAAATTGCTTAAAGTTGATGATTTGGCTAGAAACGTTGATAGAATTTCTCTTGAGATTGATTCTTTAAAGATTAGATATATTCCTCCTAAGCATGATATCAATGAGTCTCTCAAAGCCATGAGAATTTCCATTGATGAGTGTAATGAAAGAACTGCTAGGATGCGTGCTTCCAAAGATGTCTTTATTAAAGCGCCTTCTAGGTAAAGGAAGATCGATACAAATCCTCGTTTCATGTGTCAATTAATGCGTATTTTTTTCTCCAAAGACCAAATAGCTAACCATCTCACCCCTCATCGCTTGATTAATGCAGCGCCATGCAAACCAACCTTCTCACTTCCGCATGCATGCAGGGGATATTAATGTCCTTGGTTGCTAACCCCATCAATTTTGCCTCGATTAGTGTTAGTGGCCCTTTGCAAATTGTAATTTTGATATACTAGCCTTGTGTACAAAAAAATGGAGGTAGTAACTATATTTGACTTCCTTCCCCATTGCGGTGACGTCGATGGTATTTTTTTGGGTGGTTTGGCAAAGTGCGTTCGACGGAGAACACCATTGAGGGAGACCACGGTAAGTCGTTCGCAAGTGCCGCCTGCAAGCCGAGACAACCGCCTTATTTGCATCCAGGAAGTCCTTTACTAGTACTACTAGGAGTAACTAATGCAGTGAGATGGCTTCTCGAAGAAGACAATGGAGAAGCGGAGTCAGCGAAGAGTGAAATGATGGTTGCTTCGTCCGTGCTTTTGTGATTTGATGCCTCACTGCTTTGTGATTTGTGATAGAAGGGATAGGGGAGTAGACTCTGTGCTCTATACTGTACTACATGCGTCCAAGCATGGGAGAAAGAGGAGAGACATTGCATTTTTCTATTCCTTCAATCAATCAATCACGGAGCTTCGGTTCCATCTTTTTGGCTTTGGCAACACCATCCACAATGGTTCCCACGATGCCAAAAGCTATTTTCACATTTGGCTACACATTGTGGATGCCCTTAACTGTACCACTTGGTTTTGCTCCTGTGTGCTATCTATACAAATCTCAATTATATTGATCTAAAAAATTATAGAATCGAGATTAGTAAAAAGGAGGTGATTTTGCCGCGCGGATGTCGGGGGAGGTTTCTTATTTGAGCAATGCTACATCCACATAATGGTTTACGTAAAGTTACGAACTGATGTGACATGGGACTATTTGATTGGATTAAAGAAGAGGATTAGGCCCACCCCACCTGAAAATCAGGGGGGCATATATAGATTAGATGGAAAGTATACATAGCAGCTACGTAGCCCTTTGTAAGTCTAGGATTAGGCTTCTTATTTTCGGAGGACGTTGTCCTGGCGGTTTGCTAACATGCGGTCCCACGTGTCAGTGCTTTACCAAGCCGATCCATGTCCCACATGAGGCAGAACAACGGCAGAAGCAACACGTGGTTAAGTTGAAGAAGATGAGGGAGAAGCAGATTCAGCAACAAGTGAAATGATGGTTGCTTCGTCCCTCCAACTTAACTGCGGGAAATGTGCAGCTTTGTGATTTGACGCCTCATTGCTCATTACTACGTCGGCGCCATGACTGGGGTGCTTCACCCCGGCTGCTCTGCACTGTATTCCGGTATGGCACGTGGACCCGGTAGCTTGATGTCCCACATGTCGGCGAAAGGGACTAGAAGATTTATGAAAGCGAGCGCTCCACTCTTACGACGGAGGAGTAGATGACACGACGGCCCAGTGAACTGTCACTTGTACTGTATAGTACTATAGTTTTGCTGTTTCGCACGATCCATCGATACAAACCCGATTAAACAGGAAAGGGCGGGATTTTTTCCGCGCGGTAGATGATACTGGCCATACATTTCAAAGGCAATTTTAATGTATGCAAACTGAATAATTATAAGTAACAATATGATATCTAGTAAAACTAAAAACACATATGATTTATTGTGTTAGAGTGTAGTAGTAGTGCTGTATTGCATAGTTGTTAGATGTAACATGCGAGAACGTGTAGAGATGTAGTTTTGGAGGGCCTATAGAGAGAAAATCGTAACACGGTCACCGAACTTCAGAATAAGCTGATTACGGTCACTATATACGTTTTGCGGTGATTATACGGTCACTTGCTCACAGCTCAGCATCGGATTGCACTTTGTTGACCGGCCAAATAGTCTGCGTGGTGCCATGTTGACTATTTAAATTGACCATGTTCGTTGTGGGTCCCACCTGTCAGTTCACATAGGCAAAAGGTCAGATAAACACAAATTTACGCAGGCGCGACAAGGCTCCAACCTGTGCGCGGGAATCACCTGGTTGTGTATGTGTCTGTCAGGGTGTGATGTGTGCGCATGCACATGTAGGTTGAGCACTTGAGCGTGAGAGTGTGTGTTGGTCGTGTGGTGTACTGGTGTGTGCATGCATGCGTGTGTGTGTGTGAGTGTTGCGTGCGTGCGTGGCTGCGTGTGTACGTCTGAGTGTTGCGTGCGTGCGTGGGTGCATGTGTTTGTGTGAGTGTTGCGTGGATGCAGTTTGTGTGCATACGTGAAAGGGGCGTACAGGGGGGGATGCGATGGAGAGAGAGATGCTCTTCGTTTCTCTTTATTATTACTAACTTTGTATGTAGTATAAAAATATACAAATTCACAGTGCGGAATAAATATCATTGTGGGCACCATGCAATGCAAATTAGCGTTCGTACTTCTCCATATAACTTTGTAATGTTGTATATATGTAGAAACTCTAAAATAATTTTTTGGTCACACTTTATTCAAAAGGAATGTTGTATGCGAAATAAACGTGAAGAGAGGGCTTTTTAGATCAATGGGGTATGTGATGTAACATGTGTGAATGTGTAGTTGATGCATTTGGCGGGCCCTAGAGAGGTATGTGTGTGTATTACGTATTCGAGAGAGGCATGGATAGAGGGGCCGACGGGGGCGGGGGGGGGGGGGGGGGCGTGGGAGAGATAGCACGAGAAATGAGAGTGGTCTAGAGAGAGAGACGAATATGACGTCACGACAAGAGATTCCATTCCCTTGAGTGTGTATATGCAATGGGGGAGGAAATAGAGGCACCAGGAGAAATTTTCTGCGTGTGTGGTGTTTGTGTTGGTATGTGTGGGTGTGAGAAGATAATGAGACGTGGGGGCAGAGGGTGTGTCACCGCATGAGGTACGGTGGGTTGAGGTGAGGCCCTTCGTTCTGTTCCGTCCTGCGCCACATTGGTCGGCCTATGACGCATTTAGGAAGACCCATGGATGACTAGTCGTACAAGACAAAGATAGCAGAATTGTGAAGGACTCTGTGTCCACTGACAAAGCCGGCTAGGATTTGTAACCCTAGGTTCTCGGACTAAGGTAACCCCTTTATCTCTGATATTACTATTCATCCAACCTAACTTTAAGGGGCATCCTATAGAATGCTCTGCTAGAATCATACTCGTCGATTAGGAAGAGAGGTGTGAGACAATGCGTGAGAGACATGCATAAAGATAATGTGCGTACATGAGACATGTAGGCAGGTCCATGTATATAGAAAGGGTCAATGAGGATTGTGCGTGTGTATGTTTGCGAGAGGAAGAGTGCTTGTGATAAAGGTTAGTGAAAACATTTGTAAATGGTTACGAGAGGGAGGGAGGGTTATATCTAGAGCATGTGTGCGAGAAAGACATTTCCGGGGTGTATCGAGTATGGTGACTCATGAGCCTCCTGAAGTATTAAATTCCTGATCTCTGTGTTATTGGGCACATAAACACGGTCCTCGAACCATAAGGTGTCGTGCTCATCCTCACGAAAACCTTTGGCCTTTCCTTTGCTCATTCTCTCCTTTATCTCGGCAACCTCTTTGTCATCTTTCTGAGCTTCTCGAATCTTTCCTAACAATGTAGACTGAACCTCAATTGTTGCAATAAAACCTCTAGGAACAATCTCCAATCGAAGTTCTCTGAGATCCTCTGCTAACTCCTTCGGCAATCCCGTGCTCACTAGGGTATTAGCATAACTCTTCCGGCTCAAGGCATCTGCTATGACATTGGCCTTGCCTGGATGATACTGAAGCTTCATGTCATAATCCTTTATAAGCTCCAACCATCTCCTCTGCCTAAGGTTCAGCTCCTTCTGTGTGAAGATGTACTTCAAACTCTTATGATCGGTGCACACATCACAACGATTTCCTATAAGGTAATGTCTCCAGGTCTTCAACACATGCACTACGGAAGCCAACTCCAAATCATGCGTGGCATAATTCAATTCGTGCGGTTTTAGTTGCCGCGAGGCATACGAAACAACTCTTCCGTCCTGCATAAGCACACTTCCAAGTCCTAGGCGAGAGGCATCACAATACACTTGAAACTCCATACGTATATCCGGCAAAATTAGCACTGGGGATGTAGTCAATTGTTTCTTTAACTCCCGAAAACTCGCTTCACATTCTTCTATCCATTTAAATTTGGTATCCTTCTTCAATAACTCCGTCATTGGCTTCGCAATTTTGGAAAAATTCTCAATGAATCTTCGATAGTAACCTGCGAGTCCAAGAAAACTGCGGATCTCGCTAACTGAAGTGGGTGCCAAAAATTCAGTGACAGACTAAACCTTGGTAGGATCTACTGCTACACCTTCTCCTGATATAACATGTCCAAGGAATCCAACTTCCTTCAGCCAAAACTCGCATTTGCTGAACTTGGCATACAACTGATGTTCCTTGAGTTTCTCGAGAACTAAACGCAAATGCTCTTCGTGCTCCTCCTCGTTCTTCGAGTATACCATTATATCATCAATGAACGCCACAACGAACTTATCCAAATATTCCATGAACACTTTGTTCATCATGCTCATGAAGTAGGCAGGAGCGTTAGTCAGTCCAAACGACATGACCGTATATTCATATAACCCGTACTGTGTGGTGAATGTTGTCTTTGGTATGTCCTTCTTCGTATCTTCAGCTGGTGATATCCAGATCGCAAATCGATCTTTGAAAACACCTTAGCTCTTTGCAACTACTCGAATAAATCATTGATCATCGGCAGTGGGTATTTGTTCTTGATCGTCACCTCATTTAACGCACGATAATCAACAACCATTCTTAGAGACTTCTCCTTCTTCTCGACCAAAAGCACTGGGGCTCCCCATGGTGATGAGCTCCGTTGAATGTAACCGTTCTCCAATAACTCCTTGATCTGTTTCTTAATCTCCTCCAGATCATTTGCGGGCATCCGGTATGGTCTCTTTGATATAGGCCCGGTGCCTGGAAATAACTCTATCAAAAACTCGATGTCTCGATCCGGTGGCATGTCTGGTAACTCCTCTGGAAAAACATCCGGGTAATCCTTGACTACACGCACTTCCTCCTGAACAACTCTCGTGAGGGTATTTAATTGGCTACTCCTTGGTGCATGCCTAGATACATACTTGATCCTTTATCTCTCTGGGGTGGTGAGACAAATTGACTTACTAACACAGCCAATGCTTCCTCCATACTTTGACATCCAGTCCATGCCTAATATCACATCCAATCCTTGTGACTCCAAGATTATTAGGTCGGACAGAAATACATGGCTACCAATGGTTAAGGGTATCTGGTCGCACCATCGACTAGCCATATACTCTGCTCCAGGTGAACTCACTAATAGATGGGTCCTAAGGGTTTGGGTTGGTAGTTTAAACTTATCCACGAATTCCCTTGATATGTATGAATGCGATGCACCAGTATCAAAAGGAACAAGAGCGGTAAAAGACTTAACCAAAAACTTACCAATAACCGCATCTGGCTGCTCTTCAACCTCCTCCACGTTGACGTGGTTCACTTGTCCTTTGTTGAATGGATTGGGCTTCTATCCAGCACTCCCATTGCCATTTCCATTCTTCGCTTCAGGGCACTCTGTGGCATAGTGTCCAGTCTTCCCGCACTTGGAACAGGTAACGTGGCTTAGGTCTCTCTTTGCGGGTGTGGCTGGATTGGGGCGGTTCTGATTGTTGCTTGCTCCATTCCCATTCCCATTCCTTGGGCTAGTATGATTATGGTTACTTCCTCCATTATGGGTGTGGCCTCCATGGTTATGAACAAGTCCTCCCGAGTTCGGGGTTAGGCGAGGCTTCTGCTGAGCTCCTGAATTATACCTTCCTTGTCCATACTTCCTCTTATGGCTCTCAATCTGCTGCTGCTTCCCTTCGATCATAAGAGCCTTATCTACCAACTCCTGGTAGTTGTTGAATGTTGCCACCATCAACAGCATGCTCATCTCATCATTCAGCCCTTCCATAAACTTCTCCTGCTTTGCGGCATCTGTGGCCGCATCATCAGGGGCATAACGAGATAGCTTGCTAAACTCATCCGCATACTGAGCCACAGTACGGTTCCCCTGGCGTAAGTTGTGAAACTCACACTTCTTCGTACTCATAACTCCAGTTGAGACATGTGCTGTATAGAAAGCTTGCTGGAACTGATCCCATGTAACCGTGGCTATAGGGTAGGTGATAGTGTAATTCTCCCACCATGAGGCTGCTGGTCCATCCAACTGATGTGCTGCAAAACGCACCTTCTCAGCATCGGTACATCCTACAGTGATTAACTCCCTTCCAATCCTGTGGAGCCAATCATCTGCCACTATCGGCTCGGTGCTACTCGAAAACACCGGTGGCTGCAACCTCAGAAAACGAGCTAAGTTATCAACTGGTGGTGGTGGCGGTGGATTGTTGTTGTTGTTGTTGTTGTTGTTGTTGTTGTTGTTGTTGTTGTTGCCTTGGTTCTGAACTAACAACTGCATCAGGGTATTCTGCTGCTGGATCAACTGAGTGAGCTCCGATGGGAAAGTAAATCCGGGGTCACGTCTCGGAGGCATCTGATGGGTTTAGAGGGGAGAGATTAGAATAGAATGAGGTCTAATGAGAAAACATACCCATATGCACATGATACAAACACAAACATTTCACTCAATCAATCAAGCAAGGGCATACAATCGATCTAACTATCGTTACAAAAGTGCTCGGACTATACTATTTACATGATGGAATACTACTACTGATGTGGTGGTCTACTAAAAATATTCCTCAGTTGAAGACTCCGTGATGTCTGCTCCAACTTCGTCTTCATAATCATCATCACTATTGTCAGGGTCTGAGTCGGTGTTGTCGATGATAATGTAGTCCTCCGGGCGAATCTCCTTGGGTTCTTCGTCTTCTCCTGGTGAGGGGTCTCCCAGGAATACTCCTAGCTTCCTTTCCAGATCGTCATTCTTCTCCACTAGTACGAAGATTTCCTCCTCATAATCTTCATGAGTAGCCTTGAGTTCTTCCTCCAGTTCCGTGATCCTAGTCCTTGCCTTCTTCATGTCTATTAGTCTTGCGCACATCTGGTTCTCCTGGCGATGAATGTGTTGGTTTAACTCCTGGATGAAAGCTTCAATTGATCTATCCTTCTTGGTGCTGATCATCTCCCATTGCTCATCTCGGCGCCCACAAATCTGATAGATAGTATCCTTAAGCTCCTTATGATAAACTTCTCCAATGCGTCCCATGGTAATGTGAGCCGCCATACTCTTTCCTAGACTTCAGGTTGGTGCATCGAAGGAAAACTCTATGGGCTTAGTGACTGGCGTGAATGTCCTTCCTGGAACTTGAACTTGAATCACCCATCGCTCCTCTTTTGGTAAAGTGGCATTGTAAGTCCCAGTGAAGCTTGGTATTCCAATGTTCAGGTACCTAGTGACTTCCTTGAAGTGTCGTCCAAAAGGTGCTTCTTCATCCGGTTGTGCAAAATTGTTCCTTGCGTCCGCCATCCTAAAGAGTAGAAAATGGAGAGAAGTCAGAAATGAGGAGAGAATAGTGATCTAGGGCTTTAGCTTAGTGGTCGTGTCCTACACTCAGCGTGTGCTCTGATACCATCTTGTAGCGACCCGACCTCAAACGGTCAAGTCCCTGTGCTTCAGTGTCATCCCTGGATCGGTAATGCTGACTCCCACAGTACTCGAGGATTTATAACAGAGTAGCAATAACACACTTATTACATCGAATGTCTCAAAAGAGAACTTATTACAATAAATATGGCTTAAGGCCATCTAATACGATAACAGCGGAAGGCTTGGAAGAGAAAGTGAGTCCATCAACTCCAATGGCATAGCTGAGCTACACGGCAATGACCTAACGAACCTTACTCCTCGTCTGAAAAGTCTGCAACATAATACGTTGCAGCCCGAAAACGGGTCAGCACATGGAATATGCTGGCAAAGTAACACAGTAGTGCAAGAACAGAATAATACTATCACTACATGCATATTTGGCTGGTGGAAAGCTCTATGGTTATAGTTTTTGCGAAAAGCCAATTTTTCCCTACAACAAAGGAATAGATTTTATTTAACTATCATGGTAGTTGAAACATCATTGAGAAGGTTCCTCCAACTCAATCCCACTTAAAGTAATTAACAACCCAACAATATTATTTTAGAGTGATGAGATACTTATGATACTCCAAGTACTAGATACTTAATATGTCCATAACCGGGGACACGGCTAACCATGATTAGTTTATACACTCTGTAGAGGTTTGCGCACTTTTCCCCACAAGACCCGATCTCCTCCGTTGGATTTCTCGCACTACATGGTGTTTGAGAAACGGATGACCGAGACACAGTCTTTCAGAAGCATTAACCCCTTACTCCGGGCAGACCATACCAACCTACATCCCTCGACCTACTGATCCACCTCTTCGGGAGCTTCACACAACTTACTCAACTATGCTAGAGCCCATAATAGCTTGTGGCCGCACACGGAAGTTTCTAGCATGAAAATATCTCAGATCCCTTTGAGCCTGGGTGGTGGACCATAGGATTATCACATGGGTACTCCGGGATATCCTAGGATAACACTGGATTCTCCAGGTGCCCAACAAACAATCCACCCAGATGTGTATTCAGGTTGCCACCTTAAGTTGAACCATTAATTAACAATCTCACATTTGTCATGGATTTCACTCACCCAAACCACGTCTACGAGCATAGCATAGCAATATAAGCAATTCGCAGAAGTAACTCCCAAGGGTTTGAATATAATAGGACAATAGGTTCTACCTCATGAACTACTTCCCAACCCACATGTTAATCACATCCTAACCATGCAATGTTTGAGGATTGGAACTAATGCATAAAAACTGGGTGATAAAGGGGTATGATCAAAGTGTTACTTGCCTTGCTGATGATCCGTAAAGCCTAGGGACTCGTAGTAGCACGCTTTGCACTCCGGGTGTTCTACCGCAAACAAACAATAGCATACATAAGCAATCAAGCAAAGAAACACGGGTAAATCTCAAACAAGAAGATCTAACCAGAAAATTCAACTTAAGAACTCCGGTTTGTGAAAAGAATCAAATAAACGGAGCAACGAAACTCAAACTGCGAAAGAAACAAGATCCGTTTGCTAATCTGGACTATGGTCAAATTTTACAGTAGCAAAAACTGGTTCAAGTTGGTTAAATAGGAAGAGGGTTTCGAGACGAAGATCTAGGCGTTTGAATCGCCCGATTCCGACAAACGAGCGAAAAGATAAACTAAAACGAAATCCCCAACTCTCTCCGAGGGTCCTCGTAAGTGCATCTAGTGCCACCCCTAGTTGGTTTTGGAGTATTGACGACAAACCTAGTTGAGGGACTAATGTGTTTGTGAGAATTGCAGGATAACACAGGTAGAAGTCCCTCATTGATTCGGTTTAGCTACCAGAGATGACCCCTAAAATTGTACGAAGACATTGAAGAAAATGGTGGTTTATGAAGATATTCATATTGAAGACAATGACATGTGAAGACTCCCTATGAAGCTTATGGAACTCGAAGACTTAGATCCTTCATAGTTTTACTTCATTCATGTTGTGTCATAGGAACCACCGTACTGTTAAGTGGGGTCCAAGAGAACCAGTCAGGATGACTGAAGTGATGCCTAATTCAAATCCTATGTCTTCGAGTGAAGACAATGAGAGAAAATCTTGTCCAGAGTCAGACAAGTCAGCTTTGCTTGTAGCCCAAGTAAAGTTGCCGTGTGAGTTTGAAATCTGACCGTTGGTACACGTGTCAGTTCCTTAGTGACCCAGGGTCATTTCGGACAAATCAGGTCGGGTTGCCAAGTGGCTATAAATAGTCCACCCCTACAACCATAAACGGTTGGCTGCTCAGATTTCAGTGCACGGCTTTTGTCGTTTGAGAGCAACCCACCTCGAAGCCTTTGAGAGAAAATCCCTAGCGAGGAGAAAAGCCCTAACCACCCAGAGCCAGAGTAATTGGGCATCACTTAAGTCTTCTTGTCTGAGTGATCTGAAGACTTATTACACTTGAGGACTGTGCATCCTCCAGCCGGTTAGGCGTCGCGTTCTGAGCATCCAAGAGAAATTGTGGATTGCCGGCGAACGAAGTCTGTGAAGGTTTGGGAGTCTACCTTGAAGACTTACCAGAGTGATTGGGCGAGGTCTGTGTGACCTTAGCTCAAGGAGAAAACGGTGAGGACTGGGTGTCCTGAGCTGCGTGTTCAGGACTGGGTGTCCGAGACGGTGTGTCCTTTGGTTTAAATACCTAGCCGCTCCAACCAGACGTACAGTTGTCACAGCAACTGGAACTGGTCCAACAAATCATTGTCTTCAGCGTGTCACTGGTTTCATCTTCACCTCCCTTTACTTACCATTACACATTGTGAAGCCATTGCATGCTTGCTTTATCTTCTGTCTTCACAACTTGACTGTGTGATTTGTTTGGCTTCATAACTTCTTCCTACCTGATCCTCATTACACTGAAGCTGTTTGTCACTGTGCTTTCACTATATTGTGTACTTGACCATGGCTTGCCTTGTGTAATCTAACTTCCGCTGCATAGTGATAGGCTTGTCCATTCTGTTTGTCTTCATAACTTCCATGTTTTGAAGACTTTCATAAAAATCGCCTATTCACCCCCCCTCTAGTCGATATAACGCACTTTCAATTGGTATCAGAGCAAGGTGCTCCCTTGTTCTGTGTGATTCGGTTTAACCACCTGGAGTTTTAGCTATGTCGACTGCAGGGATAATTAAAGTCTCCGCTGCGTGCCCCGTCTTTGATGGAACTGAATATCCCTACTGGAAGAATAAGATGTGCATGCATCTTGAAGCCATTGACGTCGACCTATGGTATGTCGTCGAAAACGGTGTTCCCAAGGCTGGAGAAGGTGTCATTGCTGCTGATGTCAAGAAGTTCACTCAAATGGACTCCACTGCCAAGAATATCATCTGTGGTCATCTGACCAAGGGACAGTACGGCCGTGCGAGTGCCTTGAAGACATCCAAGCTGGTCTGGGACTGGCTCTCCAAAGTCAATGAAGGCATCTCAACCCAGAGAGCTTAGAGAATCAGTGTTCTTCGCAATCTCTTCAACCGCTTCAAGCGAAATGACAATGAGAATGTCCAGCACACATTTGACCGGCTCACTGACATCACAAATGAGCTTCAAGCCCTCGGCGCCACTGAGATCACCAAACATGAAATCGTCAAGACGCTGCTGAGATCACTTGACAGTTCGTTTGACATCCTAGCCCTGATGATTCAAGAACGTCTAGATTTCAAGACACTCGATCCGTCTGACATACTTGAGAGGCTCAACACACATGAGTTTCAGCTTTCTGAGAAAAGAGATATCTACGGTCCAAACTATGGGCGAACTCATGCCTTGAAGGCAAAAGCTGTGTCCTCTTCTGAAGATGAATCTGACAGCTGTTCTGATGATCCTGAAGACATTGGACGGGAACTTGCAATGCTAGTGAAGAAGTTCCAGAAATTCACCAAGAAGAAAGGCTTCAGAAATTCTTCACGATCAAGCTCAAGGAATGATGAAGCATCTGCTCATGACTACAAGAAGAAAACATGTCACAAGTGCAAGAAAACTGGACACTTCATCTCTGAGTGTCCACAGTGGGACAATGAGAGCAGAAAGAAGAAGAAGAGCAAGGAATATGATTCCGACGACAAGAAGAAGAAATACTCAAAGTCTTCTTCCAAGTCTTCCTCAAAGTCTTCATCACACAAGAAGAGCTCAACTGGCAAGGCTTGTTCGTTTGTTGGCAAGGAAATGGATTCAGAGGAGGAGTCCGCTTCTGAGGAGGCAGAGGTGGAGTCTGAGGAGGAGTCTGATTCTGGCATTGCAAGTCTGGCTACAGCCTACATCGCCAAGTCCATCTTCAACACTGAAGACAATGACTCCATCACCAACACCGATGCAAATGACAAGGACGACTCTACTCCTACCTACTGCTTCATGGCACGCGGTGCCAAGGTAAACACACGCACTACTCACTATCAAACATCCAGTGACGATGACTCTGATTGTGATTCAAAACCCAGCTACAAAACACTTGCTAAAATTGCAACTGAACAACAAAAGGCCATGGAACATATTCAAAAACTGTTAGACAGAAGCGATGATCTGTTGGGTGCTGAAATGACTCGTTCTGAATCCTTAATTGAAGACATAAAAAATCTTCATGTTAAGTATCAGGAACTCGAAGATCGTCTTGAGACTCTCTCAACTACTCATGAAAAGCTTTCCTATGATTATCTTCAAAAGAAGCAAGATCTTGAGAAGTTGAGAGCGGATCATGAATATCTTCAAAAAGGAAAACGAGTCACTTCGAGCCGAACAGATCAGTTTTGCTCAGGAAGGATTTGAACCACCATGCCTTAAATGCATTGAGCGTGATAATGCTACTTCTGTTGCTGAATGTTCCACTGCTACTGCTGTTGCAATATCTTTAACTGTTGAAGTGGTAACTAACCCCTCTGCTGAGGATACCACTGCTATTGCTGATGAGAATGCTAGGTTGAAGACATTGCTTGAAACAGGGATGTACAAAAGTCTCAAAGGACATCAGACATTATGTGATGTCCTCAAGAAGCAGATTCTGAACCGAAACCCTAGGAAAGAGGGTGTTGGGTTCGTGAGGAAAATTAATGCAGATGGATCTTACTGGAAACCTAAGCAGTACCCCAAAACCACATGGGTTGTTGCAAAGGAATCCTCAGCAGATCCATCCAATCTATCTGGCTTCACTTGTGCTGATCCTATTATCATTGATGAATCCTTTGATGCAAACTATAAACTGTTTAAAAATCAGAATGGTGAAGTATTTGCCAGGTACATTGGTACTAACTGCAGGAATGGACCGCCTATGAAGAAGATCTGGGTTCCAAAAACGTGTCTGGAGAATCTTCCTGTGAATGTCCTCATGACACCTCACATGAAGAAGACAAACCTCAGACCAAAGGCTTCATATGGTCCAAAGGCTTCATACAGGCAGAGGACTCACCTGAGTCGCACTAACGCAAATGTTTTGCAGGGAAACCATGCTCAGGCATATGAGAGAGGTTCTTCAAACTGTCATGATCATATGACCAAGAACTATTTTGCCTATTCTTATGAGTACTATTGCCCGTCTGCTAGACTGTTTGCCAGGGCTCCAAAGACAAAATTCTTAGATGCTGCACTTAGACTTATTGCTTCTAAGCCACCCTTGAAGATGTGGGTGGTTAAGAAAGCTTAACTCTCTTTTGCAGGGAAAGGTCTCCAGCAGAAAACCAAAATCTTCTAACGCTATTGCTGGGGACCTTAAAAATCTTGTGGGGCGAAAGATCAAATGCCCGAATGGCATCACTATGTATTTCGTACCTGAATCGCATGCTACTCTCCCTACTAGTCCTAACCTGGATCTAAGTTTTCATAATCCACTGGTTCGTGAAATGTTTTTGCTTCACAATACTCTTCGTGAAGCCTATCCCCCTAACTGCACTGTAGGGTACGACACCAGCGACTTCAGAGTCTTCAGAATGGATTATTGACAGTGGGTGTACAAATCACATGACTAGCAAAAGAAGTCTCTTTATGGACTCAACCTTACATCCATCTGACAAGAGCCACATCACATTTGCTGACACGGGTAAAAGTAATGTATTGGGTCTAGGTAGAGTTGCAATCTCAAAGGATCAACACATGGATAAAGTCATGTTTGTTGAATCCCTTGGCTTCAACTTAATGTCTGTCTCAATGCTTTGCGATTTGAACATGATTGTAATCTTTGGAAAATATCGTTGCCTGGTACTAATGGAATCTGACAAGTCTCTAGTGTTTGAAGGGTATCGGAAAGATGATTTGTACGTGGTAGATTTCTCAGCAGGGCCACAGCTTGCAGTATGTCTTCTCGCAAAGGCTTCAGAATGCTGGCTTTGGCATCGGAGGCTTGGGCATGCTGGCATGAGGAACCTCCACACCCTTGCGAAGAAGAAGCATGTCATAGGCATCGAGGGTGTCAAGTTCAAGAAAGATCACTTATGCGGTGCCTGTGAAGCAGGGAAGATGACAAGGGCAAAACATCCTTCGAAGACAATCATGACCACTACTCAACCCTTCGAACTGCTTTACATGGATCTCTTTGGTCCCACTCACTACTCAACTTTTTCCACTACTGCTTGCCTCTACGGCTTTGTCATTGTTGATGATTACTCTAGATATACTTGGGTGCACATAATCCTTTACAAGACTGAAGTGCAGGATGTCTTCAGACGCTTCGCAAATCGGGCTATGAACAATTATGGCGCTAAGATAAAGCACATCAGAAGTGACAATGGCACTGAATTCAAGAACACTGGCCTTGACACATATCTTGATACATTGGGCATCACTCATGAATTCTCAGCTCCGTACACGCCACAGTAGAATGGCATCGTTGAACGCAAGAATAGAACACTCATTGAGATGGCCAGAACAATGCTAGATGAGTACAAGACTCCAAGAAAATTCTGGACTGAAGCCATTGACACTGCATGCCATACAATCAACCGTGTCTATCTTCACAAGCTTCTGAACAAGACATCTTATGAACTTCTAACTGGCAAGAAGCCAAATGTCAGTTACTTCAGAGTATTTGGCTCAAGATGCTGGATCAAGGACCCTCACCACACCTCAAAATTTGCTCCAAAAGCACATGAGGGCTTTATGCTTGGATATGGAAAGGATTCGCACTCCTATAGAGTCTTCAATCTCTTTCACTACAAAGTGGTTGAAACAGTGGATGTGCGGTTCGATGAGACCAATGGGTCACAAAGAGAGCAACTGCCAGATGTGCTAGATGAAGTTCCAGCCAGTGAATCAATCAAGCTAATGGGAACTGGAGAAATTATACCTTCTGAAGCTCATCCTGAAGAAGAACTTATCATCTCAGCACCTGATCCACACGAAGACAATGCTCAGCCTGAAGACATTCCTCCCCATGACAACATAGATCAGCAAGAGCAAAGTCTTCGACCCATACGTCCTCGTGTTGCCAATGAAGTGCAGATTGACAGAATAATTGATAGCATCAATGCACCTGGTCCACCGACTCGTTCAAGGGCAACTCAATTGGCAAATTTCTGCGGACACTTCGCATTCGTTTCAATCATAGAACCCAAGAAAGTTGAAGAAGCTTTTATGGAACCTGAGTGGATTCAAGCTATGCAAGAAGAGCTTCAACAGTTTGAGCTGAACAATGTATGGGAGTTGGTTAAGCGTCCTGATCCACGGAAGCATAACATAATAGGCACCAAATGGATATACCGCAACAAGCAAGATGAGCATGGTCAAGTCGTCAGAAACAAGGCTCGTCTCGTTGCTCAAGGATATACTCAAGTGGAGGGCATTGACTTCGATGAAACATTTGCTCTTGTGGCCAGACTTGAAGCCATCCGTATACTGCTGGCCTATGCAAATCATCACAACATAATTCTGTATCAAATGGATGTGAAGAGTGCCTTTCTCAATGGCAAAATTGAAGAAGAAGTGTATGTTGCACAACCACCTGGGTTTGAAGATCCAAAACATCCTGACATGGTTTACAAGCTCAATAAGGCACTATATGGCCTCAAACAAGCCCCTCGGGCCTGGTATGATAAACTCAAATACTTCCTGAAGAGCAAAGGCTTCATACCTGGTTCCCTAGATCTCACTCTCTTCACGAAGACATATGATGGTGAACTGTTTGTGTGCCAAATATATGTGGATGACATTATCTTCGGCTGCACCAATCAGAAGTACAGTGAGGAGTTCGGATATATGATGCAAGAGCAATATCAGATGTCTATGATGGGGGAGCTGAAATTCTTCCTCGGTCTTCAGATACGGCAACAACGCAATGGCATCTTCATATCTCAAGAGAAGTATCTCAAAGATTGCCTGAAGAAGTTCGGTATGCAAGACTGCAAAGGTTTCACAACACCAATGCCAGCCAAGCATCATCTGGGTCCTGACGACAATGGTAAAGAGTTCGATCAAAAGGTATACCGCTCCATGATTGGTTCTTTGCTTTATTTATGTGCATCTAGGCCAGATATTATGCTTAGTGTTTGCATGTGTGCCCGATTCCAAGCGGCACCAAAGGAGTCGCATCACTTAGCTGTGAAGCGAATTCTTCGATATTTGGCTCACACCTCAACTCTAGGGTTATGGTATCCAAAGGGCTCAGAGTTTGATCTGGTTGGATTTTCGGATGCTAATTACGCTGGTGACAAGGTTGATCGGAAGTCCACATCAGGCACATGTCACTTTCTGGGCCGATCACTTGTATGTTGGTCTTCAAAGAAGCAGAACTGTGTATCTCTCTCCACTGCTGAATCTGAATACATTGCTGCTGGATCCTGCTGCGCTCAGCTTCTATGGATGAAGCAAACCCTCAAGGATTATGACATTCATCTGAAGCAAGTGCCACTTTACTGCGACAACGAAAGCGCCATCAAGATCGCCAACAACCCAGTTCAGCACTCGAAGACAAAGCACATTGAAATTCGTCATCATTTTCTCAGAGATCATGTTGCAAAGGAAGATATTGATATCATACACGTCAACACTGAAGAGCAATTGGCAGATATCTTCACCAAGCCCTTGGATGAGAAGAGATTTTGCAAGTTACGGTGTGAGCTAAATATCTTGGAATCCTCAAATGTCCAGTGATCAGGCACACATCCTAACACTTATGCATGTTGATGACTTAGATGTGCAACACACGAAGTAACGTATATCTTCAATCAATGAAGACATACATTCTAAGTGTGAATACATTAACATGGAATTTGACTTCGGAGCGCCACGATAATTGTGCGCCGTGTCTGGGTCTAATACTTCCTATACGGTGGGTAAAGCCACCACCAAATTTTCTGCTTGAAGTGTTTCACTCATGGCGTTACATTTGCTATGTCTTCACATTTGGTTTGGCTTCAATCTCAACATGTCTTCATGATTATCTTCACTATGTTGATTATATATATATATATATATATATATGTACTGGTGTTCTGTCCTCTACAGCATTCACTTATAGCTATGTCTTCTTGTTTGAATCTTTTGAACTAAGTGAATGTGATCGGACCCTAACCTCTCCATGCTTCCTACCTCAAACTCTATCTCTCCAAGTCATATGCATTCTATTGAAACCGTCGAATGTCTTCACTGCATCCTTGTCAGCTGAAGACACAGAGACAAACTTTAAAACCATATTCATTTTTTTGAAGGAATCCGGAGTAGTAGGAACGACACCCGACAATCAAGGCGTACGTGGGATGTGGAACTGCCCCCACAATACCGCATGATATCCACGTGCTGTTCAGATGCGAATCGCCAGGGGCACCTGAGTAATAGCGCAGTGCCGCCTCTATCCCTATAAATACATGATTCACTGCGGTCATTATCTCTTCTTCCACCTTCGCACGAACCCTAGCGCCACCGCTAGCTCTCGACGACGCCGGCGACGAAGCGCTTCACTGCCGCAACCTCTCCGACGCCGTTTTCACGCCGAAAGCGGACCTCGCTCTCTCCGCCGTCGCCGTAGGTGCCTTCCGTCGCCAAGTTAGGGCATGGAGGATCGAACTGCTCGGCCTCAACTCCCACTTCGTCTAGCAGTTCCAAGTGGGGTAAATAAAACCTCTTTTTACAGCCTCTTTTGATCCTATAGTTCGGTCACTTTCTGCCATAAGAAGTTTCTATTCACACAAGTTACATCTCTCTCAATCTGCATCTCATAACCTGCCTAGTATATTCACTTGTGCTTCATGAAGTAGTTAGATTCCTCACTTGTACTGATCTATGGATTCGTACAAATCTAGAACCAACTTCTTATCTATGAGTGAATGTCTTCACACGATGAGGTCAATGTCTTCTAAACCGATTTATCTTCAAAAGTCTTCTGAGAATGCATATGACCTCTTCCCCTTCCCTCGCACCTTAATGCTGTCACAGGTACATGTCCGTGGGAGAATCCTTTGGTTCTCATAGTCTGCATTCATTTGCAGAGTACTTGCAGCATCACATCAACTCTCCTGAAGCTAGTTCTTGTTGGTCAAGCAAAAGGAAGCCTTTGAAGACTTTGAACATCTTGAAGCCTTCCAAGTTAAGATTCATGGCTTCAGAAACAGCAGCCAGGAAGGGAGGCAGACAGAGACATGGTGGAACGTCCAAAGATCTGCCTGATGAATTGGCATAAATGTACAAAACTGATCCTGAAGAGAGCTATGGTCAGCGCAAGACACGAATCCAATGGATTCGAAGATATTGGGCAGAGCAGTGGTTCCAATACCGCTTCGTCACTCAGGAATATGCAGAAAAGTGCGCCATCAAGAGACCGTGGGGAGACGTATTATACAAAAATCTCGTACCCCGGTCCAGAGACGAAGCCATTGCTCAAGGCTTCTATCCATGCATGGTCAGAGGACCACAGCCAGCTGAAGCACATCCGTCACCACTTCTCTGGTGTCGCGATGACAATCTGTTCAAGCGCAACTTCTAATTTGCTCAGAACTCTGCGAAGCAAAACAAGAAGAAGCCGGGGTTGGACTTCAACCCTGGTCCCTCTGAACCAAGGGCGGATGGCACACGCGACGCCGATCCCAATATCATCGGGCCGTATGCCAATCTCGTAGGCCTCATCACTCGCATTCTAGTCCAAGGGACTGCCGTGAACGACCCTCCAGCAGACACTGAGTCTGATGATGCTCCTGCTGCACCGAAGCCGAAGCAGACGAAGAAGCCAAAAGCTTCAAAGCCAGCCGCTTCTCCCAAAATCTCCAGAGCGAAGCCATTGGCAACTGCACCTCCTGAAGCAAGTGTGCAGTCTAAAGACTTATCACGAGTCTCCAAGCCCCAAGAAGCCAAGAAGCCTCAACCACACACAGGCAAAGAGCTCACAGCTGCTGCCATTCTGCGCAGCGAGACCATTGATCTGTCCAGTGACGAAGATCTTGGCGATGACGCTCTTGAGCAGCTCATCAAGAGCAAGGAGGAGGCTGAAATCTTCAACAATCTGCCTCTGTTTGATGCAGCAATCCTCCACAACTTCATTGATGAGTGGTTTGATACACCCAATATCAGCTTCGATGATCTGCAGCTGCCCATTGGCCTCAGCGTCGCCTTCCAAGGCGCTATTGCTTCAGAACTTGCAATTGCCCAGCGCATTGTTGAACTGAAGCAGAAGATTGATTTTGAAAAGGCTCAGTTCAAGCAGAATATGGCCAAGCTCAGCGTCCAAGAAGTCAAGGACTTCAAGATCATGTTGGACGAGTTGAAGGAAAACTTTCTGAAGAAACATGCAGAAGCTCAGGGTTCGTGGGAGCGAATGAAGACTTTGGCTGATCGCTGTGTGCAGGCCTACAATGAGGCCGAGAAGCGCAAGGCACTTGGGCGTCCCGGCATCGACCCCAGGATGGCCGCGAAGAAAAAGAAGAAGCCCGCTGTGGCAGAACAAGAGGCACCAAGGCAAGAAGCTGTTCCGATTGTCTTCCCCACTGCTAAGACTGGCTTGAAGCCAAAGCACCGGTCAACCGCTTTAGAGCTCAAGAAGACACGAACAGCCGAAGCTGAAGCAAGGAAGAGGAAACACCCTGAAGCCTCTCCTTCTGACCCCACCATCAAGAAGCGCAAGACCAAGAAATCTCGGGCTGCTCCCACAGAGCCCTTGATCATCGAACCCCTCTTCGTCCGCTATCCTGACGAAGATCGTGAGTTGACTGTGCATGAGCCTGCTTTCACAGAGGCTCCGCACGCTGAAGACATTCCAGCAGCCAACCCCAACGCTGCTGAAGTCATTGGTCTCCAAGACAATGTACAAGGTGATGCAGCCCTTCCTCAGCTTGAGACAAGCGAAATGATCAGCATTGGTCGTCCATTGACACCAATCACACAAGATGCATCGTGGGAAGATCGCCCACAGGAGGAAGAGAATGAGCCCCAGCCCACTGCAACTCCACCAGCGTCGCCTACATTCCGTAGGCTTTGCAAAGGGCCAAGGGCTCAGGCTGCTGACGACATTCCGGCTGCATCAGCCGAAGAGCATGAAGAAGAACCTCAAGCTCCGTCTCCCCCGAACCAACAAGAAGAAGTTCTCAAGGAGAACGTACCTGAATCCGTCCCTCTCACTACACGTGTTGAGGCTGAAACCATTGCGGCTGCCACAACCAACACTGAAGCAATTGTGGAGCCCGACCAACCAACAACTTCAAGAGACACTGAAGCTACTGCATCAGAACCTTCTGTGCCTGAGTCTGCTGCCGGTCCACAGTTCAACTATCATGTTGCGCACAGGCCCCAGGTCCAGAAGCCGATCCCACGACTGCCAAGGTTCCCAGGTCCTGCATCAGCTCCTGGCTCCTTTAATGTCAATAGCTTCAGGGCAGATAACACGTTCTTCAACAGCTCCAAGAACCCTTATTCAAGGGAACAGATTGTATCAGATAGGTTCTGGAGCTACCCACATCGCAGCTACTATTCCTGCATCATATACAACCAAGGCCGTATCTTTCCTCACCAGCGCCTTGAGGTTGAAGCTGTTGCTGGTCTGCCTGGTCTGGAAGAAGCACTGGATTGCTTCAAGCAAGTGGGTCTGCTGCCGTTTGTCACCGATGAAGAGCACTAGAATGAAGAGCTTCTGCTCCAGTTCTATGCCACACTGATATCAAAGGCTACAACAGAGATCCGAAGACTTGGGTCCTGGAGTGGATGACCGGCAATGTCCATCATGAAGCCAATGCATTCGATATCATTGAGCTTACCGGCCTACCCACTCCTGGCGAACTCTTTGAAGAAGGCTGCCAACTCCATGCTGAAGCAATTGAGAGCATATTCCAGCGACCTGAGCCAAATATGAGTCAGATGCTCTCAATGATGAAGCCATTGCCTCTTGATGCACCTTATCCAACTGAGTTCTTCGTTGAAGACTTAGAGTACCTGCCCAGAACTATATATCACATCGTCAGGCGGACTCTCTGGCCCATTAAGGGGCACTCTCCATATGCCAAGGTTGAAGGTGCCATGAAGACTCTCATCTTCTGTATCATGCATGGCAAATGCTTCAACGCACAGGATCTCTTTATACGCCAACTTGCAGCGTCTGGCTCAGATCTCTTTGGTTTGAAGATTTATGCTCCTTGGGTTATGAGGCTAATCAAGCTACACTCTGCTATCTCCTATCAGCCCTCTGCCCGCAACCATAGAATCTTCTTACCTGATGTGGACACCTCTGCTGAAGCTATATATCCTGAGCCTGCCAAGCAACCATTAAGTCTTCAGAATGCAGAACACCAGAGCTTCACTCAGAATGATGAAGGTGTTGAAGCCATCTCAAGTGTATCCAATGGCTGGCACCACACGTGCCCCTGCATCAACTGAAGCCACTGACAGCACAGCTGCACAGAGAACCAAGAAACGTGCTCATTCACTCAATGACCGAGAACTTCTTGTGGCTCTTCACCAAAAGCAAGATAGGCATCACGACTGGCTCAAAAGGCAGATGAGAAGTATCATGCAAGACGTCAATCGCATCAGAAATCTGGCCACCAAGAATGCATTCGTCGCACATGAAACCTGTCGCCGCACTTGGAAAGGCCTCACCATGATGTGCACTGAAGCTGAACTTCAAGCGGATGGCTTCAGCGAGAGATTCAAGTTTGACTCCACACCCCCCAGAAGAGCTGTGCTGCACGGAACTCCATCCCTTAAAGATTCAGAGTTCTCTTCCTCTGCTGCCACCGTGACTGGAAGAATCATTGAGGAAGACGACGACGCTACATCACCACCACCTTCTTCAGCGCGTGTCGACCCTGCACCAAGCTCTTCAGCACCACCAAATGCCTCCACCGACCCTGCTGTGCCTAGGAACGCGTAGAAAACTCTATGTCTTCGAACCTTTTTGGTCATCACTGACAAAAGGGGGAGAAGCATATGATGTTTATAGTCTTCAAGCGGGTCAATAATATGGGCGGGTGCTTTATATTTTGCTAGATTTTGCTTCGTGCTTACAACTCTCGTTTTGCTACATTTGGTTCTTTGAGTTGTAACACTTAAACTTGATGGTCGTCTGCTACTTGTTTGCCACTATGTTTTTGCGAAGATAAATTCTGCATGTACGACGATAATTTCCGCACTTATATCATTTCGCAGACGTCCATTTTTCATTATGCATGTCATTCTCTTCATATACCTTTACATGCATGGTGAATTGTCATCATAAGTTGAAGTGGATTCCCACAAGTACAACCCGCCATGTGCATTTGTGTTCCAGAAGCAAATTACTTATGTGCACATCTTCAGGGGGAGCCCTTGCAGCTTATGAAGACAATTCCTTTACAATTTCACAAATTATATTCCCCGTTGAAAACTTCAACTAGTTTGTCATCAATCACCAAAAAGGGGGAGATTGTAAGTGCATCTAGTGCCACCCCTAGTTGGTTTTGGAGTATTGACGACAAACCTAGTTGAGGGACTAATGTGTTTGTGAGAATTGCAGGATAACATAGGTAGAAGTCCCTCATTGATTCGGTTTAGCTACCAGAGATGACCCCTAAAATTGTACGAAGACATTGAAGAAAATGGTGGTTTATGAAGATATTCATATTGAAGACAATGACATGTGAAGACTCCCTATGAAGCTTATGGAACTCGAAGACTTAGATCCTTCGTAGTTTTACTTCATTCATGTTGTGTCATAGGAACCACCGTACTGTTAAGTGGGGTCCAAGAGAACTAGTCAGGATGACTGAAGTGATGCCTAATTCAAATCCTATGTCTTCGAGTGAAGACAATGAGAGAAAATCTTGTCCAGAGTCAGACAAGTCAGCTTTGCTTGTAGCCCAAGTAAAGTTGTCGTGTGAGTTTGAAATCTGACCATTGGTACACGTGTCAGTTCCTTAGTGACCCAGGGTCATTTCGGACAAATCAGGTCGGGTTGCCAAGTGGCTATAAATAGTCCACCCCTACAACCATAAACGGTTGGCTGCTCAGATTTCAGTGCACGGCTTTTGTCGTTTGAGAGCAACCCACCTCGAAGCCTTTGAGAGAAAATCCCTAGTGAGGAGAAAAGCCCTAACCACCCAGAGCTAGAGTAATTGGCCATCACTTAAGTCTTCTTGTCTGAGTGATCTGAAGACTTATTACACTTGAGGACTGTGCATCCTCCAGCCGGTTAGGCGTCGTGTTCTGAGCATCCAAGAGAAATTGTGGATTGCCGGCGAACGAAGTCTGTGAAGGTTTGGGAGTCTACCTTGAAGACTTACCACAGTGATTGGGCGAGGTCTGTGTGACCTTAGCTCAAGGAGAAAACGGTGAGGACTGGGTGTCCTGAGCTGCGTGTTCAGGACTGGGTGTCCGGGACCGTGTGTCCTTTGGTTTAAATACCTAGCCGCTCCAACCAGACGTATAGTTGTCACAGCAACTGGAACTGGTCCAACAAATCATTGTCTTCAGCGTGTCACTGGTTTCATCTTCACCTCCCTTTACTTACCATTACACATTGTGAAGCCATTGCATGCTTGCTTTATCTTCTATCTTCACAACTTGACTGTATGATTTTTTTGGCTTCATAACTTCTTCCTACCTGATCCTCATTACACTGAAGCTGTTTGTCACTGTGCTTTCACTATATTGTGTACTTGACCATGGCTTGCCTTGTGTAATCTAACTTCCGCTGCATAGTGATAGGCTTGTCCATTCTGTTTGTCTTCATAACTTCCACGTTTTGAAGACTTTCATAAAAATCGCCTATTCACCCCCCTCTAGTCGATATAACGCACTTTCAGTCCTTGAGTTGCTTAGGATTTTGAGGATCGCAAAACGAAATGCAACAAAATATGATATGCATGAATGATCTATGTATAACATTCCAAATTGGAAATTTGGGATGTTACATTAATACCCCTCTGATCTTCAGCATGATTATCATTTGTGAGTAGTTACTTTTGTTCTTGAGGTCACGGGAGAAATCATGTTGCAAGTAATCACGTGAACTTGATATGTGTTCGATATTTTGATAGTATGTATGTTGTGATTCCCATAGTGGTGTCATGTGAACGTCGACTACATGACACTTCACCATATTTGGGCCTAAGGGAATGCATTGTGAAGTAGCAATTAGATGATGGGTTGCGAGAGTGACATAAGCTTAAACCCCAGTTTATGCGCTATTCTGTAAGGGACCGATTGGATCCAAAAGTTTAATGCTATGGTTAGAATTTATTCTTAATACCTTTCTCGTAGTTACGGATGCTTGCAGGAGGGTTAATCATAAGTAGGAGGTTTGTTCAAGTAAGAACAACACCTAAGCACCGGTCCACCCACATATCAAATTATCAAAGTAGCGAACACAAATCAAACCAACATGGTGAAAGTGACTAGATGAAATTCCCGTGTACCCTCGAGAACGCTTTGCTTATCATAAGAGACCACATTGGCTTGTCCTTTACCTCAAAAGGATTGGGCTACCTTGCTGCACTTTTGCTACTATTTATCGTTACTTGCTTGTTACAAATTATCTTGCTATCAAACTACTCTGTTACTTACAATTTCAGCACTTGCAAACATTACCTTACTGAAAACCACTTGTCATTTCCTTCTTCTCCACGTTGGGTTCGACACTCTTACTTATCTAAAAGACCTACAATTGATCACATATACTTGTGGGTCATCAGTAGGTAGAGTGTCGTCCTTCCACACCTAGCCCAACATCAGTCTCTAGATTTGGGTCAGCACCTCCATCGTAGGAGGCGCCAATGCATGCATCCCCAACCAGTCCCGATGGACATGGGACATGTTGGGAAACGTAGTAGAATGCACTAAAATATCGCCCTACGACCACCCAGAAACAATATGAAGATGCATTTACAGTTTGCATTCGATCGCTATGGACTCCGAGATGCGGTGGAACAAGACGAGTCGGTGTAGATCATACTTGGAGTCCCTTGAACCGTGACTGAACGAACCCGTGAGCCGCCCATGAATAGTCCCTCGAACGAAAGACTAAAAGCACGGCCTCTCTACGATTTGCAAGTGTATGGTCTTGATGATCTGGTAGCGCTTCGTTGTCCAGAGCTAATTGTCTCAAGAGAATTAGAGGAAGGAGATTAGAACCACATTGGGCTTCTAATTATAATGATTATAGGATCTAGTTCTTCTCCTTTTATGAGTACCCCTGGAATTGAAGATCTCAATTTTAAGCAAAGGGGAGGGGAGAATCTAAAAGATGCTTGGTATAGGATTTGTGATGCTCAAAATAGATCAACTCATAAGCAATCTACTACCGTTTTTCTTCACAATTTTATGTGGGTGTCACTACTTGGTATAGACTTGTTCTAGATACTATCACTAGCGGGAATTTCTTGAGTAGTCACCCTATGGATGCTTTCAATGCTATGATAAATTTGGTAGGATCACCACCTATCACTATTAATGAAACATTACTGACTTTGGAGCATGTTATGCAAAGGCTAGAATCTATTGAAAATAAACTACCTACCATAGAGCATATAAAAAACTTGGATAAAAATATACATAATCATATTACTCAATTTGGTTCAAAGGTAGGACTTACTTTAAAAGAGCTAAAAGGAAAAGAATCAGTAACTGGCGAGAGGATAGGAGAAAGTCCTGCTAGAATTGATAAGTTGGAAGAAATTATCAATAATTTGGGTTCCGCTTTTTCTTCCATTAAAACTATTTAAAGGACTCCTCCTAGTAAGAATTGCAAATTTATCTATGTTCCTAAAAACAAGGGTGCCACACCAAGTTATGAAAACGAAGATCTTAAGATGATTAGTGTTCACCCCAATCTTGTTGATTTGATAAAGGAACTAATTTATAAAATAAATTCCTCAACTTTTTTCCTCGGAGTATGATCACTAAAAACATGAATGCTAGATGTCGGTGTGGAATGACCATCTATGGGGCCAACAAGCCCCTTTGTGGTTCGGCTAGGAAGAGACACGAAGCACAGAGAGCACAATCGACTAAGGACATAGGGATCTTTACCCAGGTTCAGGACACCAAGAGGTGTAAAACCCTACTCCTGCTTGCTATATTGGGTGTATGTGGTGGATCACAAGCACAAGGAGGACTAACCCAGGCACGGATGCGAGGGAGCAGCAACTATGCGTGTAGTTGTGTAAAGTAGTGATCTGCTAACTTGCCAACCCCCTATTAACATTGCCATGCATGGACCTCCTTTTATAGCTCAAATGGGTTACCACAGTGGCAAAAAGGTAATTACATGGTGATTAGATAGCAATGGTGCTATCATACCTAACTCTGTTAGTTAGGACAAAAAGCATTAAATGCATCGCTAGGTGTCATGAGCAGTAGAAGCCCCAGCATGGGTGTTGCACCGCTTACCTAGTTAACCCCTATTATTTTGACATGCCATTTGGGCGGGTGTCAATAAAGATAAAATTCCTCCGGCGATCCAACACATGTACAGCGAGCCCCACCTAACTACCTGCGGGCTTGACACCTCACTGACCAGTGGTTAGCTGCCCGATGAGGTGGAGCAATGGTAGTTGGTGGGGTTTTGCCGGCCACGGAGCTTGTTGGGCCTTCGTCTTGTTGGTCCAGTCTTGTCGATGTGGCTGCGTCTGATATTTATATTGAGGTTTGTCTTGAGCCTTGGTCTTCTTGATGCGCTCCTTGATCTGTCGAAGAGCAGCTTGCTTGGTTCACATGATCTGCTTCATAACTTGCCGACCTTTTTTGGCAAGGGGAATACTACTTGTTTATGCATAAGTCAGGGTATAAACCACCATGTTTTTATACACCGACACTAGAATTCCTAGGAGTTATGGATGTGTGATTGAGGAATTGGAAATCAAAGATGACAATACTTGAAATTATGCATTACGCTAGGGGCGTAAAACAATAGCGCTAGTTGGGAGACAACCCAATAGTTATCTTAATTTTTTTTGTTTTTGAGTTTGCACACTATTATGCTACTATTATGGTTGTGTTTTTGTGTTTTAATTAGTATTTGTGCCCAGTAAAGCCTTTGGGATGATTTGGATGATAGTTGATTTGATTATGTGAAAAAAACATAACCTTTTGCGCCTAGTAGAAGAATTGTTTAAATTCATTAGAATGTGTTTTTGATCTAAATGTTTACACATGGTTGATACACAAATTTCCCATGTTTTCCTATTTTTCAAGAATTTTTAGAGTTACAGAAGTATGAGCATAATTTAGGTTTCAATAGACTATTCTATTTTTGACAAATTTTGTTTTCGTTGCATTGTTTGCTTATTTTGATGAAACTATGGATTGTATCGGGAGGTATAGGCCATGGAGAAGTTAGAATACAGTAGGTATAATGCAATAACAAAATATGAATGGGTTTACAACAATACCTAAAGTGGTTATTTGCTTTGTTCTACTAATGGATCTCACAAAGGTTTTGATGAGTTTTGTGTGCTGAAGTTTTCAAATTTTGAGTGAGATCGTGATGGATGAAGGAATAAGGAGTGGCAAGAGCCTAAGCTTGGGGATGCCTGAGGCACCCCAAGGAAATATTCAAGGACTCCCAAGCAACTAAGCTTGGGGATGCCCGGGAGGCATCCCCTCTTTATTCTACCAACCATCGGTAATTTGACTTGGAGCTATATTTTTATTGATCACATGATATGAGTTTTGCTCGAAGCATCGTATATTATAGGAGTCTTTAGTTTGTTTTCTTTTTAATGTTGTCACAATAATATTTGATGGATGTTGCGGCTTGAACTACGTCGGTATTTCCCCAAAGAGGAAGGGATGATGCAGCACATCTATGGTAGGTATTTCCCTCAGTGATGAGACCAAGGTTATCAAACCAGTAGGATAACCATGCAACACCACGTAAACAGCTCCTGCACACAAAGAAAAAAAATACTTGCAACCCAACGTAAGAGAGGGGTTGTCAATCCCTCACAGGTAAAATGATAGGTAAAATTGTAGTAGATTGGACAAATAGATCTCGTGAGAACGCAAGATAAAATAAATCAATAAAAATTGCAGCAAGGTATTTTTGGGTTTTTGGATTAATAGATGTGAAAATAAAAGCAAATAAACATAGAGCACGAAGGAAAATATAATAAAGAAGAGACATGGGGGCCATAGATTTCACTAGTGGCTTCTCTCAAGAAAAATAGCATACGGCTGGTAAACAAATTACTATTGGGAAATTGATAGAACTTCAAATAATCATGACTATATTAATGACCCAGAAGTATCGGGGATCTATCGTAGTCCTTTCGATAAGTAAGGGTGTCGAACCCAATGAGGAGCAGAAGGAAATGATAAGCGGTTTTCAGCAAGGTATTCTCTGCAAGCAATGAAATTATCGGTAACAGATATTTTTGTGATAAGGTATTTGGTAACGAGTGGCAAGTTGTAAAAGTAAATAAGGTGCAACAAGATGGCCCAATCCTTTTTGTAGAAAAGGACAAGCCTGGACAAACTCTTATATGAAGAAAAGCTCTCCTGAGGACATATGGGAATTATTGTCAAGCTAGTTCTCATCACGTTCATATGATTCACGTTCGGTACTTTGATAATCTGATATGTGGGTAGACCGGTGCTTGGGTGCTGTCCTTACTTGGACAAGCATCCCACTTATGATTAACCCCTATTACAAGCATCCACAACTACAACAGAAGTACTAAGGTAAACCTAACCATAGCATGAAACATATGGATCCAAATCAGCCCCTTACGAAGCAACGCATAAACTAGGGTTTAAGCTTCTATCACTCTAGCAACCCATCATCTACTTATTACTTCCCAATGCCCTCCTCTAGGCCCAAACAATGATGAAGTGTCATGTAGTCGACGTTCACATGACACCACTAGAGGAAAGGCAACATACATCTCATCAAAATATCGAACGAATACCAAATTCACATGACTACTAATAGAAGACTTCTCCCATGTCCTCAGGAAAAAACGTAACTACTCACAAAGCATATTCATGTTCATAATCAGGGGGGTATTAATATGCATAATGGATCTGAACATATAATCTTCCACCAAGTAAACCAACTAGCATCAACTACAAGGAGTAATCAACACTACTAGCAACCCACAGGTACCAATCGGAGGTTTGGATACAAAGATTGGATACAAGAGATGAACTAGGGTTTAAGATGAGATGGTGCCGGTGAAGATGTTGATGGAGATTGCCCCCCTCCCGATGAGAGGATCGTTGGTGATGACGATGGTGATAATTTCCCCCTCCCGGAGGGAAGTTTCCCCGGCTGAACGGCTCCGCCAGAGCCCTAGATTAGTTCCGCGTCATGGCGGCGGAGTCTCGTCCCGAAAGCTTGCTTATAATTTTTTTTCTCCACGAAAGACTCCATATAACAGAAGATGGGCATCGGAGGGCCACTAGGGGGCCCACGAGGCAGGGGCACGCCCAGGGGGGTAGGGCATGCCCCCACCCTCGTGGCCAGGGTGTCACCCCCTCTGGAACTTCTTGTGCACAGTATTTTTTATGTATTCTGGAAATAGCTTCCGTGAAGTTTCAGGACTTTTGGAGCTCTGCAGAATAGATCTCTAATATTTGCTCCTTCTCCAGCCCAGAATCCCAGCTACCGGCATTAGCCCTCTTCATGTAAACCTTGTAAAATAAGAGAGAATACGCATAAGTATTGTGACATAATGTGTAATAACAACCCATAATGCAATAAATATCGATATAAAAGCATGATGCAAAATGGACGTATCAACTCCCCCAAGCTTAGACCTCGCTTGTCCTCAAGTGAAAGCCGAAATCGAAAATATGTCCACATGTTTAGAGATAGAGGTGTTGATAAAAATGAAATACGGACATGAGGGCATCATGATCATTCTTAGAACAACAACATATATATATTGTCATATGATCTCTTATGCTAAAGTAACAATTCAATCACAATTTCAAGTATGAATCATAAACTTCATTGAGAACCAACAAACTCTAATCTCAGTCATTGAGGCAATTGTAATTTATCATAACATAGGAAAGAGTCAATATAAGAGCTTTTCAGCAAGTCCACATACTCAACCATCTTTTAGTCTTTCATAATTGCTAACACTCACGCAATATTTATGGGTATGAAGTTTTAATCGGACATAGAGAAAGATAGGGGCTTATAGTTTTGCCTCCCAACGTTTTACCTCAAGGGTAATGTCAACAATAATAGTTCATGGAGACTCACATCCAATTAACTATATATATCAGGATCTTTCCAACACATTGTGCTTGCCAAAGGATAAAATGTAAAAAGGAAAGCTGAAGATCACCATGACTCGTATGTAAGGTAGAAGATAAAAGTAAAAGATAGGCCCTTCGCAGAGGGAAGCAGAGGTTTTCATGCGCTTTTATGGTTGGATGCACGAAATCTTAATGCAAAAGAACGTCACTTTATATTGCCACTTGTGATATGGACCTTTATTATGCAGTCCATCACTTTTATTTCTTCCATATCACAAGATCGTATAAAGCGTATTTTCTCCGCACTAATAAGTCATACATATTTAGAGAGCAATTTTTATTGCTTGCACCGATGACAACTTACTTGAAGGGTCTTACTCAATCCATAGGTAGATATGGTGGACTTTCGTGGCAAAACTGGGTTTAGGTATATTTGGAAGCACAAGTAGTATCTCTACTTGGTGCGAAGAAATTGGCTAGCATGATAGGGAAAGGCAAGCTCAACATGTTGGATGATCCATGACAATATAATTTATCTCAGATGTAAGAAAACATAACCCATTACGTTGTCTTCCTTGTCCAACATCAACTCTTAGCATGTCATACCTTAATGAGTGCTCACAACCATAAAAGATGTCCAAGATAGTATATTTATATGTAAGCCTCTCTTTCTTTATTACTTCCTATTAATTGCAACGATGACCAAAACTATGTTTGTGAACTCTCAACAACTTTTATTCATCATACTCTTTATATGTGAGCTCATTACTCTCCATAAGATCCATATGATCTCTTTGTTTCTTTTTATTTCTTCTCTTTTATTTTATTTAATTCCCTCAAGTTCATAGAAAAATAATCAAGCCCTTGACTCACACTAATCTCTATTATATAGCTCACGGACTCGATTACATAGAGGGATCATAAAGCAAAACTCACAACTAGATCATACTAAAACTTTATTCTACTAGATCAAGATATTATCAAAAAGGATCGAACTAAGAAAAACGGTAAAGATAAAAGTTGTGACGGTGATATGATACCGGGGCACTCCCCCAAGTTTGGCAGTTGCCAAGGGGAGTGCCCATACCAGATACTCAGTTCTTCTTTGTTGGTGAAGAAGGTGATGGTTTTGTTTATGGCGTAGACTTCTTCTTTAATTTGTGCTTGAGGACAGAATTTTGGTCCCTTAGGTCATCGATCTCCTGCTCCAGGCTCAGTATCTTTTTTTGCATAATTCCTGCTTGTTTTCCCACAATAGGCAAAAAGGGATAAACTCGATCTTAGGTTTCTTTACTCTATCCGGGAGGCTTGCTTTTTGAACTCCACATGCATGTCCCCAGGATGAGGTAATGGGGCTTCATCTTCTTCTGAGCTCGTCTCCTCCTTTCCCTTGGGTTCATATCCCTCTTCTTCTTCCGTAGTCCAACCACAATGCTCCACATCCCCATAGACCTTAGGATCTGCAAGGTAATCAGCCACATAGCTTTCTCCTTCCGAATTCTGGGAGGACATGTTGCTCTAATCTGCAGTAGGACAGCTCGAAACAAAGACAGGAGATATTTGTATGATACGGTGGTCAAACCATCGGGAGATTATATAATGAATTTTTACCGACCAAAAGAAGTATCGTGCAAGAAAACAGAGTCCGGAGAGCACACGAGGTGCCCACGAGGCAGGGGGCGCGCCCAAGGGGTAGGGTGCGCCTCCCACCCTCGTGGAAGCCTCGTGTCCTTCCTGGACTACTTCTTATTTTCCTATTTTTCTAAATATTCCAAAACGGAGAAAATTTTCCATTATAACTGTTTTGGAGTCGGTTTACTTACCCTACCACGTACCTATTCCTTTTCGGAGTATGAAACGTTCTGGACAGTGTCCCTTATGTATTCCTCCAGGGTTACGGTTTCAATAATATTAGTTTCAACATTTTTAGGATTACCTGAGATATAATGTTTAATTCTTTGACCGTTCACCACCTTCGGATTTGTGCCTTCGAAGTTGTTGATTTTTATGGCACCGGAATGATAGACCTCCTCGATAACGTAAGGACATTCCCATTTAGAGAGAAGTTTGCTTGCAAAAAAATATTAAACAAGAGTTGTATAGCAATACATAATCACCTATGTTGAATTCACGCTTTTGTATCCTTTTATCATGCCATCTTTTAACTTTTTCTTTAAAAATTTGGCATTTTCATAGGCTTGGGTTCTCCATTCATCAAGTGAGCTAATGTCAAATAACCTCTTCTCACCAGCAAGTTTGTAATCATAATTGATCTCTTTAATGGCCCAATATGCCTTATGTTCTAATTCAAGAGGTAAGTGACATGCTTTACCATAAACCATTTTATACGAGACATACCCATAGGATTTTTATATGCAGTTCTATAGGCCCATAATGCATCATCAAATTTCTTGGACCAATTCTTTCTAGATCTATTAACAGTCTTTTGCAAAATTAATTTGAGCTCTTTGTTACTCAATTCTACTTGACCACTAGACTGTGGGTGATAAGGAGATACAATTCTATGATTCACGTCATACTTAGCAAGCATTTTATGAAAGGCACCATGAATAAAATGTGAACCACCATCAGTCATTAAATATCTAGGGACTCCAAACCTCGGGAAAATAACTTCTTTAAGCATCTTAATAAAGGTGTTATGATCAGCACTACTAGTTGGAATAGCTTCTACCCACTTAGTAACGTAATCAACAACAACTAAAATATGTGTATACCCATTAGAGGAAGGAAATGGTCCCATATAATCAAAGCCCCAAACATCAAATGGTTCAATAACAAGTGAATAATTCTTACGCATTTCTTGACGTCTACTAATATTACCAATTCTTTAACATTCATCACAAGACAAGACAAACTTATGGGCATCCTTGAAGAGAGTAGGCCAATAAAAACTGGATTGCAATACCTTATGTGCAGTTCTATCTCCAACATGGTGTCCTCCATAAGCCTCGGAGTGACACTTGCGTAGGATCTGTTCCTGTTCATGCTTAGGTACACAACGTCTAATAATACCGCCTACTCCTTCTTTATAAATATGTGGGTCATCCCAAAAGTAATGTCTCAAATCATAGAAGAACTTTTTCTTTTGCTGGTATGTGAAACTAGGTGGTATAAATTTAGCAACAATATAATTAGCATAATCAGCATACCATGGAGCAGTTCGAGAAGCATTTATGATATTTAATTGTTCATCAGGAAAGCTATCATCAATAGGTAGTGGGTCATCAAGAACATTTTCTAACCTAGACAGGTTGTCTGCAACGGGGTTCTCAGCTCCCTTTGTATCAATAGTATGCAAATCAAATTCTTGTAGTAGGAGAACCCATCTAATAAGTCTGGGTTTAGCATATTTCTTTTCCATAATGTATTTAATAGCAGCATGATCAGTGTGAATAGTTACTTTAGAATCAACAATATAAGGTCTGAACTTATCACAAGAAAATACAACTGCTAAGAATTCCTTTTCAGTAGTAGCATAATTTCTCTGGGTATTGTCTAGAGTGTTACTAGCATATTGAATAACATTTAATTTCTTATCAACTCTTTTCCCTAGAACAACACCTACAGCATAATCACTAGCATCACACATAATTTCAAAGGGTGAATTCCAATCAGGTGACTGAACAATAGGTGCAGAAATCAATGCTTTCTTAGGCATTTCAAATGCTTCTACAGAATCATCATCAAAGACAAAAGGAATATCTTTTTGTAATAGATTAGTTAGAGGCTGAGAAATTTTTGAGAAGTCCTTAATGAACCTCCTATAAAAACCGTCATGACCGAGGAAGCTTCTTATACCTTTAATGTCCTTGGGACATGGCATCTTTTCAATAGCATCAACTTTAGCTTTATCAAGTTCAATGCCTCTTTCAGAAATTTTATGCCCCAAGAAAATACCTTCATTGACCATAAAGTGGCATTTCTCCCAATTTAGAACAAGGTTAGTTTCTTCACATCTCTGCAAAACTCAATCAAGGTTGCTCAAGCAATCTTCAAAATAGGATCCATAAACGGGGAAATCATCCATGACAATCTCACAAATCTTTTCACAAAAGTCAGAAAATATAGCCATCATGCATCTTTGAAAGGTAGCAGGTGCATTACATAAACCAAAAGGCATACGTCTATAAGCAAAAGTACCAAAAGGGCAAGTAAAAGTGGTCTTTGATTGATCATCAGCTGACACCGGTATTTGAGAGAAGCCAGTGTAACCATCTAGAAAAAAAATGTGTATGTTTGGATAATCTTTCTAGCATTTGATCAATAAAAGGTAAGGGTAATGATCTTTTTTAGTAGCCTTATTTAATTTGCGGAAATCAATTACCATCCTATAACCCGTAATAATTCTTTGTGAAATCAATTCATCTTTATCATTAGGAACAATAGTAATACCTCCCTTCTTAGGGACACAATGAACATGACTTACCCACTGACTATCAGCAACGGGATAAATTATACCTGCTTCAAGGAGCTTTAATATTTCTTTTCTTACCACTTCTTTCATCATAGGATTCAACCGTCGTTGATGATCAATAACTGGTTTGTCGTCTTCCTCCAAATTTATTTTGTGTTGACATAGAGTGGGACTAATGCCCTTAAGATCATCAAGAGTATATCCAATAGCAGCACGGTGCTTCTTCAGAGTTTTCAATAATTTATCTTCCTCCTTCTCAGAAAGTTTAGCACTAATAATAACAGAATATATTTTCTTTTCATCAAGATAACCATATTTAAGACTATCAGGTAATGGTTTAAGCTCAAACATAGGATCACCCTTGGGTGGAGGAGGATCCCCTAGGATTTCAACGGGCAATTTGTGTTTCAAAATAGGTCCCTGTTTAAAGAATACTTCATCTATTTCCCTTCTTTCATTCATGAACATATCATTTTCATGGTCTAGCAAATATTGTTCTAATGGATCAGTAGGAGGCACGGCAATGGAAGCAAGACCAATAATTTCATCTTTACTAGGAAATTCTTTATCATGGGGCTGTCTACGAAATTTAGCAAAATTAAACTCTTGAGACATATCCCCTAAACCAACAAAAACAATATCCTTATTTCAGTCTATCTTAGCATTGACAGTATTCAAGAAGGGTCTACCAAATATAATGGGACAAAAGCTATCTTGTTGGGAACCAAGAACAAGAAAATCAGCAGGATATTTAACCTTCCCACACAAGATTTCAACATCTATAACAATCCCAACTAGTGAAATAGTATGTCTATTGGCAAGCTTAATGGTAACATCGATATCTTCTATCTCAGCTGGTGCAATATCATGCATAATTTCTTTGTATAAGGAAAGAGGTATTGCACTAGCACTAGCACCCATATCACACAAGCCATGATAACAATGATCTCCTATTTTAACAGAAATAACTGGCATGCCTACCACAGGTCTATGTTTATCTTTAGCACCAGGTTTAGCAATTCTAGCAGTCTCATCACAGAAATAAATATCATGCCCATCGATATTATCAGCCAGGAGATCTTTAACAATAGCAATATTAGGTTCAACTTTAACTTGCTCAGGAGGTGTATAAGTTCTAATATTACTTTTACAAACCACAGTTGAAGCTTTAGCATGATCCTGTTCATTGTGTCCCTAACAGGGAAAGGTGGTTTCTCAACATAAGCAGTGGGAACAACAGGATCATTATAAGTGATAGTCTTTTCTTGAACTTTAATAGGTGCAACTACTTTTAGTTCAATGTGAGGATTATATTTAAACCACTTCTCCTTAGGGAGGTCAACATGAGTAGCAAAGGATTCACAGAAAGAAGCTACTATCTCAGAGTCAAGTCCATATTTAGTGCTAAATTTACAGAAAACATCGGTATGCATAAAAGATTTAACACAATCAAACTTAGGTGTTATACCTGACTCCTTACCTTCGTCGAGATCCCAATTTTCAGAGTTGCGTTTAATTCTCTCCAATATATTCCATTTGTATTCAATAGTCTTCATCATAAAGGAACCAGTACAAGAAGTATCGAGCATGGAGCACTTGTTGTCAGAAAGCCGAGCACAATTTTTTTGAATAATCAGTTCTCTTGAGAGCTCATGATTGGGGCATGAATATAACATTGACTTAAGCCTCCCCCAAGCTTGAGCGATGCTTTCTCCTTCGCGATGCCAAAAATTATATATATATATAATTATGATCACGATGAACAAGATGCATAGGATAAAACTTCTGATGGAACTCCAATTTCAACCGTTTGTAGTCCCATGATCCCATATCATCACATAGCCTATACCATGTCAATGCATCTCCCTTCAAAGATAAAGGGAAGACCTTCTTCCTAATAACATCATCGGGCATACCTGCTGTCGGTGTACTAAAGTAGGGGTACCTTAGTATCCCGAACTTGTGCACGGGCAGTCGCAGCGTCCCGCGGCAAGGCTTGCCGGGCGACCGCCAAGATCCTTCCTGGTTCCTTTGGAGCCATTCAAGAACAAAGTATCCAAGACCCTGGCAAGAGGAGCTTGCCGGGAAGGCCAACCAAGGACCGGTGAGCGACAAGCTCCCGGATGCGACAAGACAACAACCGCGGCAAGCTTCCACTCCGTACCTGCACTCCAGCACATCCACCTACGTGTCGCTCTGGGACCCTTCCAGGCGTACGTGGCAGAAAGCTGTGCAGCCATAGGTACACGGTGGCAAGCGGCGCTGACAAGATCGCCATCGTGGCAAGCAGTGGCGTCCCTGGCGGTCCCTTTCTGCACCATCTAGGCGACGCAGACAAGCATTTAATGCCTTTGTCCCCTACCGTTAGGGTTAGGTATGATACACTGTTGTAGGCGGCGGTGCCAACCGCAGTGCCTTTTCCATTTTTGCCCTTCTCTACGTTGCCACCTGTCGGTGACCCCTTTAGCGTATAAAAGGAGGCCCATGCGCAACGTAGAGGGGGTCGGCGAACAGAACACACTCACGCTCGGTCTAGTCAGCTGCTGCCGTGTACTGTAGCACACCGCGCTCCCGAGCAAGAAATCAATACAAACACAAAGCAGGAGTAGGGTTTTACGCATCCGTGCGGCCCGAACCTGGGTAAACCGATCGTGTCGCTCGTGCGCATCGCCTCGATCTGCTCTTCGTGCTCTCTCCGCCCCCTGCCGAACCACAAGGGGCTCGGTCCGCCGTGGTCCCATAGGTGTCCATGGGGATCAGCACCCCCGACATCTTTGGCGCGCCAGGTAGGGGTTGCATCGAGGTTGTGTGAACCTGATCCGGCGTTCGCACGAGCCAAATCTTCATCGTCTTCATCGACATGCCGCCGAAGAAGAAGGCTTCGGAGGCGGCTGCTCCGTCCGCGCCAAGCCCACCATCGCCGGAGCGAACGGCTGATGGGGTAGACGCCGGCGGAAGAACAAGCGCCGACGAGGGAGCTCATGGTGCTGCCAGGTCCAAGGACAAGACTGCATTGCACATCGGCGGCGCGGTCGGCTCCCACAACGACCGGGCGCACTCCAAGACCTCGGCATCCGTACACGCACCGCGCCCATCTCAGGAGGCGCGGGACCAGCAGCATCATGGCACTCATAGTGCCATACGTTTGCTGGATCAAGACCGAGCTGGCGGATCCCGAAGCGCTCAAGACCAGCATGCACGCCAACATGCTGGCGCGAGCGGGGCATGGTTGCCAGGGCGAGATAATGCTCCTTCTAACATAGTTAGAAGTCCGAGCATATCTCATTCCTCGCACCGTTCGCCGCCGCCGCCCGCCACTCCGGCAGAAGCTTTGGCGCGAGCTCAACTGCTCCTAGACTACCCTCCAGCGGCGGACAAGATCGACGACTGGAGGGCCACCATTCAGAGCCTCATCGGCTTCGCTAACGGTGACAACCCACGGCAGCCGAGTACTTCGCTGCCGCGGCAAGTCAGCCAGACGCGAGCCGGTGGCGACAAGACCGGTGGGGGTGCAACCACTGTGCACTCTCCGCCTCGAAGGCCAAGATCGCTGACTCGCCGGATCCACCACGATAGCGACTCCACCACTTCATCTGATCCACGAGCTCGTCGCGATCAGCGCCAAGTTCTTTACGAACGACAACAAGAAGACGCTCGTACTCGCATCGAGCGCCGAAGAGAAGCGCAGCGTTAATCAGACCTGCGCGCTGGGCCCTCTGTCGATATGCATGCGCCAGGGGAACCAGGCGACTTGCCGTACGCGGTAGGTTGCCCTGCGTTTACCCGTGAGCTGCGGCAAGTCTAGTGGCCCAGCCAGAAGCATTTTAAGCCAGTTGTACCGGAGAAGTACGACGGCAAGTCGCACCCGTCGGAGTTCCTCAGCATCTACACCATCGCGATGCAGGCTGCCGGGGGGCGAGACGACAAAGTCCTTGCCAACTACTTCCCGCTGGTCCTCAAGCCCGAAGTCAGGTCCTGGCTCATGCACTTGCCAGATAACTCCATATCCTCTTGGGCAGACCTGTGCCATCAGTTTGTCGGCGCCTTCATAGGCGGCCACAAACCTCACGGCCAGGAGAGTGACCTCCACCTGCTTGCCCAGAAGGAAGGAGAGCCCCTGCGCAAGTATATTCAGAGATTCAGCCGTGTACAACGCAACATCCCGGATATCAACCCTACCGCGGTTATCAGCGCGTTCCATCAGAACGTGCGTAACCGCAGGATGCGGGAGGAGATGGCGATGAGCAGGATCAGAGACGTTAGTGAGCTATATGCCCTAGCCGACAAGTGTGCACGTGCTGAAGAAGGGAGGAAACTCCCCGGAGAGAATACTGGAGCAGGAGGATCTGACAGCGAAGATGCTGCCCCGGCAAAGAAAAACCGGCGGCGCAATAACAGGAAGAAGAAAGGCAAGGATGTGCTAGTCGTTGAGCAGTCCGGCAACGACGGTGGCGCCAAGCAAGCCAAAGCTGGTAGCTCCGGCAAGGAGGTTGCCGCATGCACCAACTGCTAGGCTGTGGCGGCCGCCGACAAGCAGGACGGCTCTGACAAGCAGTATTGCAAGATCCACCGCACCAAGGGCCATGACCTCCAGAGCTGCAAGAAGGTCGAGCAGCTTGTCCAGTAGCAAAAAGCTGAGTATGAGCGGCGCGACAAGGAGAGGGCCCAAGGAGGCGCTGGAGAAGCTGGCAAGAAGCACGCTGGCCGGGGAGGACGCCTCGGCAAGGCCAAGCACCGGCAAGGAGACAGACCTCCCCGCGGCCGTGACAAGGATGAAGACGAAGACGATGACGAAGACATGGATGATGTCGAGAACAGTGAGCAGGAGTTTCAGAAAGCTACAGAAGTCTTGTGCATTGACGGCGGTGCTTCTCTGCATACTTCCCACCGCCAACTCAAACAGTGGCTGCGGGAAGTTAATGCGGCAGAGGCACCTGTCGAATCGCACAAGCTTCTGAAATGGTCCAGCACGCCTATCATCTTTGACATTGAGGACCACCCTGATCGCACAACTGCGGTCGGGTGCTTGCCGCTGTTGGTTTCGCCAACCATCCGCAACCTCAAGGTCACAAAGATGCTAGTTGACGGCGGGGCCGGCTTGAACCTGATCTCCTCCGCTATACTCCAGAAACTCCAGATCCCTGACAGCGAGCTCGAAGAGACCGGCACGTTCCAAGGAATTAACCCGGGAAGGAGCAAACCGAAAGGGAAGGTCACGTTGCCGGTAACATTTTGCAGCGAGCTGAACTTCAGAACTAAGAGGGTCACTTTTGACGTTGCAGATTTCCCATTGCCTTACAATGGGATACTTGGCCGTCCAGCGCTCGCCAAGTTCATGGCAGCCTCTCACTATGCATACAACATGCTCAAGATGCCAGGCCCGATAAGCGTCACCTCTGTCCCTGGCGACAAGAAGGATGCCCTTATCTGCGCCGACAAGATCTACCAGGAAGCAGCAGCCGCTACAGATCGCAAACCACTTGCCGCTGAAGCTCCCGGGGGGAAGAGGAAGACCAAGACTGGCAAGAGCTCTGATGCCCACTCCGGCAAGCGCACCTCTTCGGAGTGCTGCGCTACCATCGAGGACGCACCATCGAGCTCCACCGGCAAGTGTAAGAAGGCAATGGCAGCTCCGCCAGCGACCAAGAAGATATCCGCCAAGGAGGACGGCACTGGTGGTACCTTCACCATCAGTGTCACTCTCGACCCTAAATAGGAAAGCGCGCTCATTACTTTCCTGCGGGCGAATGTCGACGTGTTTGCGTGGCAACCGTCTGACATCCCCGGTGTTCCCAGGAAAGTAATTGAGCACCATCTTGCCGTTTGTCCTCATGCGCGGCCCGTCAAGCAGAAGCTTAGGAAGCAAGCAGTGGAGCGCCAAGAATTCATAGCAGAAGAAATCAAGAAATTGGAAGCGGTAGGCCTTGTCAGAGGAGTGCTCCATCCCACGTGGTTGGCCAATCCTGTAGTCGTGCGCAAGGCAAATGGAAAATGGAGGCTTTGTATTGACTTTATTGATGTTAATAAAGCTTGTCCCAAAGACCCATTTCCCTTGCCGCGCATTGACCAGATTGTTGACTCCACAGCCGGATGTGATTTGCTTTCATTTCTTGACGCATATTCAGGATACCATCAGATCTTCATGGCAGAAGAGGATGAGGAGAAAACCGCATTCATTACTCCATGTGGCACGTACTGTTTCATACGGATGCCTTTCGGATTAAAGAATGCTGGTTCAACATTTGCAAGAGTAGTCCATGTCGCTCTTAAGCCACAAATACACAGAAATGTGGAAGCCTACATGGATGACATAGTGGTCAAGAGCAAAGACAGGGCAACTCTGATCCAAGATTTAGACGAGACCTTTGCAAATCTGCTCAAGATCAACCTCAAGCTCAACCCCGAGAAGTGTGTGTTTGGAGTCCCTTCCGGCAAGCTTCTCGGGTTCTTTGTGTCTCAGCGAGGAATTGAAGCCAATCCCGACAAGATCAAGGCCATTGAGCAGATTGAAGCACCAAAGCACGTCAAGGATGTATGGAAGCTTGCCAGTTGCGTGGCTGCTCTCAGCAGGTTTATCTCTCGGTCTGCCGAGCGCGCCCTGCCGTTTTTCAAAATTTTGAAAAAGGCAGGTCCAATGAAATGGACTCCGGAAGCGGAGGCTGCGCTGTAGGACTTGAAGAGATACCTGTCCTCCACTCCAACACTTGTCGCACCTAAGCCGCAAGAGAAGTTGCTACTGTACATAGCAGCAACCAATCATGTGGTTAGTGCTGCGTTAGTGGCGGAGAGGGAGGCAGATGACGAGCCAGCGATCGCGGCAAGCACATCCAGCGACGAGCAGGGGGCTTCCCCGACAAGCTCTAGTCCCGACAAGGATGGAACTGTGCAGGGGGCTAGGTCAAGGTACTCTGGTGTGCAGAAGTTGCTTTTCGGCCTTCTCATGGCCTCGAGAAAGCTACGCCATTACTTCCAAGCACATGAGATCACAGTTGTCACTCGCTTTCCGCTGAAGAGGATACTGCAGAATCCAGAAGCGACAGGCAGGATTGTCGAGTGGGCGCTGGAACTGTCAAGCTTTGGCCTCAAGTTTGAGAGCACTTCAACTATCCAAAGCAGAGCATTGGCAGAATTCATAGCAGAATGGACGCCAACACCAGATGAAGAAATTCCAGAGACGAGCATCCCCGTCAAGGAAGCAAGCAAAGAGTGGCTTATGTACTTTGAGGGTGCCTTCTCGCTGCAAGGCGCCGGTGCTGGTGTGCTGCTTGTCACACCCACCGGAGAGCACCTCAAGTACGTAGTCCAAATGCACTTTCCCAAGGAGCAAGTGACAAACAATACTGCAGAGTATGAGGGCTTGCTTGCCGGCCTCAGGATCGCAGCAGACCTTGGGATCAAGAAGCTCATTGTCAGGGGTGACTCACAGCTTGTCGTCCGCCAAGTAAACAAGAATTATCAGAGTCCGTTGATGGAAGCCTACGTTGACGAAGTGAGAAAACTAGAAGAGCACTTTGACGGCCTGCAGATGGAGCATGTCCCAAGAGCTCAGAACGACATTGTCGATGGCCTGTCAAAGTGTGCCGCACTTAAGTTACCTGTGGAACCAGGGATCTTTGTGCTCAAGCTAACTCAACCGTCCGTAACACCGTCAACTGGACAGAGCAAGAAGAGGAAGTTGATTTCTGGCGACTATTTTCCGGCAGAGCTTCCCGAAGCCGCCGCCAAGAAGGTCCCCAAGATCAACACCAATAGTGCTGAGCAGCAGTCTGCTCCGGCAAGCCCCAGGGTTTGTTCTGTTGAAGCAGACGCTCCCGACAAGTTTTGCTCCGGCAAGCTTGCCGGGGAACGTCAAGCTCCGGCAGAGCCGCGGGTTCTTGCCGTAGAAGCGGATGTTCCCGCAGCAGCAGACATGCCTTTAGTCCTTGTTGTCGAGCCACAAGCTCCAGCATGGACGCAGCAGATTGTCCATTTCCTTCAGACAGGAGAACTTCCCAAAGAGCAAGAAGAAGCGGAAAGAGTAGCCCGGCAGTCTAGTATGTACCAGTTTGTCGATAACACACTGTGCAGAAGAAGACTCAACGGAGTGAAATTGAAGTGTATTCCTCGGGAAGATGGACAAAAGCTGTTGGCAGAGATACATGGAGGCATATGTGGTCACCACATTGGCGCAAGAGCACTTGTCGGCAAAGCATTCTGGCAAGGCTTCTTCTGGCCGACAGCCCTTCAGGATGCAACTGCACAAGTAACCAAGTGTGAAGCGTGCCAGTTCCATTCCAAGCAGATACACCAGCCAGCTCAAGCTCTCCAGACGATCCCTTTATCCTGGCCATTTTCGGTATGGGGGCTCGATATCCTCGGCCCCTTTCCCCGAGCTGTCGGGGGCTTTGAGTACTTGTACGTTGCAATCGACAAGTTCACAAAGTGGCCGGAAGTGGAACCAGTGAGGAAGGTGACAGCACAGTCAGCAGTCAAGTTCTTCAGGTCGATTGTTTGCCGTTTCGGGATCCCTAACAGGATAATTACCGACAACGGTACGCAATTTACGAGCCGCACCTTCCTGCAGTACATCCAAGATCTTGGCGCCAAGGTCTGCTTCGCTTCTGTTGCTCACTCGAGAAGCAACGGTCAAGCGGAGAGGGTAAATGCTGAAGTGCTGCGCGGGCTCAAGACCAGAACTTTCGACAGGCTGCACAAGTGCGGAAGAAACTGGATCGAGGAGCTGTCGGTGGTTCTTTGGTCGATCAGGACGACGCCAAATCGAGCCACTAGCCAGACACCCTTCGCTCTAGTCTATGGAGCGGAGGCAGTTCTCCCCACGGAACTTGTATACGGGTCATCTCGAGTGCTCGCTTACGATGAGCTTGAGCAAGAGCAGCTGCGGCAAGATGACGCGCTGCTCCTTGAGGAAGACCGTCTTCAGGCTGCTGTGCGAGCTGCTCGCTACCAGCAAGCTTTGCGCCGCTACCATAGCCGCAAAGTTAACGCCAGAAGTCTCGAGGAAGGCGACCTTGTTCTTCGGCGCGTTCAATCCGCCAAGAATTCCAACAAGTTGACGCCAAAGTGGGAAGGCCCTTACCGGGTGAAACGAGTCACTAGGCCTGGCGCTGTCCGCCTGGAGACCGAAGATGGCATCCCAGTGAGCAACTCCTGGAATATTGAGCATCTTCGCAAGTTTTACCCGTAGGGCGCGGTTGCCGGAACCCGTTCCGGCAACCACCTTTTGCACAAGTCTTGCCGCTGTTGCATGTAATCCTTTGTACAAAGCCGGGCGCAGACCCCGTGCATAAAGATCATGTGCTCAACACATCTTGTCGATTTCGTGCTTTTTATATTTTGCATGTGTTATCTGACATTTTGTGCAGCACCTATCCCCGGTAAGCAACAACGAGCCATAAGGCTCCATATCTTTTTATCCTTCTTCTTTTTTTCTCTCAAGGAAAAGAAGGTTCTCTCGCGCACAAGTTTGCCGGGGGGGGGGGGAGGAGAAGATACGGTATGGACCAGGCGTTGTTCAAGAAGGTTTCGCCTTGCCGGGAAGCAAACAACAGAAAAGATAAGTTGCCAAAGTTTGAGCAATCAGATTCCCTTTAAGTTTTTAAGTTATTTTCCTTGAACGACCGTGCTTTGTATGGAAAACCTGTGCGCGGAGGAACCAACTCGTAGCTAGTTGCGCCCTTACTGTTGTTTCGAGTCCGCTCAACAACTTAAGTGAGCTGCGACTAGCTACGACAAGGTTTCTTGTCGGCTGCGGCACCGCCAGCAGGCTGCTGACGTCCCGCACTCAGCGCTCGCGGCAAAGGTACCTGCGCCGGCAAGTTCCCTAAAAGCGTAGGGCAAAAACATACAAAGGAAGGAATCAAGTAAAGGAAATAACATTGCAATCATTGCACAGAATAAAGTTATATTACAAGATAAGCTTGTCGCGGCTCTAACAAATTGTTCTCATGACGTGACCAGAAGCGACAAGAAAAGAAGGAAATGGGTGAACTAATCTACACGGTTGCCCTCGACCCTCTTGATCCCGCTCACCCTGTCCACAATGGGTGCGACAAGGGTCTTGAGCGCCTCGAGATCAGCATCCGGCGGCAAGGACCGGAGGACGTTGGTGAGGTTGAGGCCCGGATTGCGGAACGCCACCTTCATCAGCACCTTCTGAAGAGCTCCTGCGCAGATCTTGCGCGACTCGTCGGCAAGCTGCTTCGGGATCCCTTCCCGGAGTCACCGGAGTGCCGTCGCCACGCCCTGGAAGAATGAAGTAAGCTTGGCGTTGGGTTGGAGGTTCTCGTCGGAGGAATACCCGAGATCCTCCATTCCCCGCTACACCAGCTCCTTGTCGATGTCGGTGGCAACATCCACGAGCCCCTCCGTCCAGTGCTCCACATTCTCCCGGAATGTGCTCTAGGCGGCGGCAGTGCTCGCCAGCAGCGCCTTGCCGGCCTTGACTTCCTCCTTCAGGGCCGTCTCTTGCTCCTTGGCGCTATCAAGTGTCTTGGTCAAGGCGATCAGCTTCGACTCAAGATCTGCAGCGGAGTCCTTGGCGGCGTCAAGCTCCTTGCCCTTCTCGGTGAGGCGGGTCTGCAGCTCCGAGTAGCTAACGGCGTCCTTCTCGCGCTCAAGCTTGAGCGCGGCAAGCTCGTCGCCGCTCGCCTTGAGGTCGGCCTCCAGCTGCACCACCTTCGTTTCCAACTCATTCTTGGCGGCCTCGGCGGCTGCGGCAGCATCTTCGGCTTGTTTGAGAGCTCTGCCAACCGTTCGCTCGCGCGCGGCAAGCTCCTCCTCGTGGCTGTCAAGATCAACTTTCCGCTGCACCAGCTCGCCCTCTTGCACGGACAGCTTCTCAGCGGCAAGCCTTTGCTGCTCTTCGACTTTGGCCTTCTCGAGGAGGAAAGCCCTCTGCTCCTCGGCAAGCTGCTCTCGCTCCGCCGCCAAAGACCGGAGAGCTTCTTGATTTTGGCCCCGGAGCTCCTCCACGCGCTTCTCAATATCGACTCCCGCCTTGGCCACAAGCGCTTCCCGGGAATCCAGCTTGGCCTGCCGGGCGCGGTAGAGTGATACCAGTTTCCGCAGCAACCGCTCCTCCTCAGGCTCGCCGCTGCTGCTGCTTGGCGCGTCGACCAGCGCCAGCCCGACGGAGGCAAGCACTTCTCCGTCGAAGATCTCTCCCTCGACCGGCGCCCCGGAGCTTGATGCCCAGGGGAGGTTGATGAAGATGTCGTCACCGGCCTTCAAGTATACGCCAGGCTGGGGCTCTTCGGAGCCTGGCGCGGCGGCAGCGGTGGAGGGGTCGGCGGTCGGTGCAGCGCCTGGCGCTCCTGCGGCCTCCGGGTCGTCAGTACGATCGCCGGACCCCCCGCCTGCTTCTGCGGCGGCAGCCTTGGTGGCCTCTTCGCTGGCGGGCTCGTCAGCGCCAGCCCCTTCCTCGGCGGCAATGGCGTCGTCGGCGACAATTTCAGTCTCCATCGACTCTGTAGAAGATGGATCTGATAGCCGGGAAAGAGGATAAGAATCAAACAAATATCCAAGAAAAAGAAAGAAGAAGAAGATCAACAAGAAGAAGAAGCCAAGGGAAGTTTTGGAGCAAGGAGATTACCTGTGCCAGGATCTGCAGCCATGGTCTCCGCCGCCTGGGGGCCGCTGGCGCTGCCCCATGCCGGAGACCCCTCCCTTGCCGAGGGCTCCTCCCTTGCCGGAGTCTCCTCCCTTGTCGGAGAGCTCTCCCTTGCCGGGGACCTCTCCCCTGACGGAGGACTCTCCCTTGGCGCTTCGGGGGCGACCTCCGGGCTCTCCTGGTGGGGCTGCTCTGCTCCTGCACAAGTCAGCAAACAGATATCAGCAAAGCAAGACTCTTCATGCGCGCCCAACAGCGGGAAGTAAACAAGATACTTACGCTGGGGGCTGCTCTGGAGATCAGCCGCCGGGTCCGGCAAGGTTGTCTCGGGCGTGTCCCCTGCTGACGCGGTGGGTTCGTCCTCGATGACAATCACCGGCGCCTTGGCTCTCTTTGCTGCCCTCTGAGCCAGAGTCCTGAAAAGGAGTAGGTTCAGAGAAAAGCAAGTAAGATGCAAGACAAAAACAACAAGGATTGGTGGACTGCAAGTACAACAAGGAAAACTTACTCTTCTTCTTCTTCCTCGCCGGAGCTGAACGCGGAGAAGTCAAAGTCTGGCTCGCGTCCAGCACGGGAAGGTGGAGGAGTGGGTTCCCTTGGTCGCTTGGCGGGAGCAGAAGCAGTGGTCCGGGAAGACCCTGCTCCAGTTGTCGCGGCAGCGTGGGGCGCTCCCGCGGCAACAGTGCTTGCTGTGGTGGAGCGTGTCACGCGACGCGGCGACTGTCGACTCGCCTGCCGCCTCGCCACGTCCCCGACTTTGCGGAGACGCCTTCTTGGTGGAGATGGAGGCTCTGCTTGCGGCGTGCTGTCTGAAGACGACGAGGAGGAGGAGTTGATATCCAACGAGCCGCTCGTCTCCTCGGCGGGCTCGCTCGGCTCGGCGTCACGTCCGGCAAGCTCTTTCTTGCCGGCAGTCTCCCCTTGCCCGGCAAGATCTTTCTTGCCGGCAGGCTCCTCTTGCCAGGCAAGCTCGTTCTTGCCGGCAAGCTCCTCTCGCTCGGCACGGTTTGCCGCCTCTGCTGCCGCTGCCTCCTCCAAGGTGAATCCGAACTCGCCTGCCGCTGCAGCTGCCGCCGCCTCTTCCAGCCTGGTGGCGATGCGCTTCAACTCTGCCTCGGTGGTGTCGCGAGTGAGGCCATCCTTCTTGTCGGGGCGGATCGGCACTTCCACCAAGTTGTCGAAGAACTGCTGCACGACGTCGTCTTCAGGCTCCTGCCAAGTTGGCACGATTCCGTGCGAGTCGCACAGCGGCATCATTGCCCTGATGTGGTCGAGCACAGAGTTGTTGCACAACGGGACGACGCCCTGCGGCAACCTAAAGACTTCTGGGTGGTCAGGATCATACTTGAAGAGCTCCTTCAGCATTGCGTTGAGCTCCAGGACAGTGAAGTTATAATTGAGGCCCGGGCGCAGCCTCATGATATCCGCCGCGTTCTTGAACTCCCAGGCGGGCCTCCTCCGTTCCTGCAGGGGGGCGATGCGGCGGCGAAGGAAGTCTGCGCCAACGGCGCCTACAGTGAGTCCGGCGAGCCTGAGGCGTTGGATCCTGGTGACGGCAATCCTCAGCCTGCTGTCCTCTGGGGCCACGTCACTCCAGTCGCTACCGCGTGCTGCTGCTACTTGGCGCCGGGCGGTAAATGGCTGCGGGTTCTCCTCAACTATCCAACACCAATCTGCTCTCCACTCCTCCCACTTGCCGCGGAACTCTCCCTCCAAATACGAATCCTTCTTGCCGGACCTTGAGATCCAAGCAATTCCGCCGGATAGAGGCTCTCCTCTCTCTACTCGGGGCATGAAGAAATGGCGGAAGAGAGCTACATTTGGGTGGACTCCGACAAAGTTTTCGCAAAGGTGTGCGAAAAATGCCATTGTCAGGACGGCGTTGGGGGTGAAGTCAAGGAGGCAAAGACCATAGGTATTCATGATGTCGCAAAAGAATTCAGAGAAGGGCGGGCAGAGCCCGCAGTAGAAGAACACGGCGAAGAAGGGGTAGCCGTATGTAGCCATTTTGTGAGCAGAGGCCGGGTGTACCTTGGTGCTCGGGTGTGCTCGCGTCTCCGTCGACCAGAAGAGGTAGTAGTACTCCCTCAACTCCTTCGCATCAAGCTTGGGGGGGGGGGGGAAGATGGCCCGCTCCTTCCGCAGCGCTGCAAGCCGCTGCGCCTCGGTCGACTTCACGGCCTTCACCTTGTCGGCTTTTGGAGCCATGGCGGAGGTGGTGGAGGAGGTCGACGGCGTTGGTGGTGCTGGTGGCAATGGGGGGGGCAGGGCGCTGCTCTCTTGCTGCTTTGAGAAGACGGAGGCGGGGCGGAGGCTTCTGAGATTGGAGAGGAAAAGGGGCGAGTGGGCGCACTACCCCCGCTTCCCTTTGCTTATAAAGGAGGAGATGGCGGACGTTCCGCCTTTCCTAATAAAGAAACCGCCCACGATCTCTCCCACGATGCCGCATTCGACGCGTGCCGTGCGGGGAGGGCGCGGTGGATGCGGAGTGAGATACGGCGTAACCAAGGCCGTGCGTGCCCGTGCCCTGTTTTGGGCCTAGCCCAACAGCGCTCGGCACCGTGTATGGCCCAGGCCCGGGGGCTCCTGTCGGTGTACTAAAGTAGGGGTACCTTAGTATCCCGAACTTGTGCACGGGCAGTCGCAGCGTCCCGCGGCAAGGCTTGCCGGGCGACCGCCAAGATCCTTCCTGGTTCCTTTGGAGCTATTCAAGAACAAAGTATCAAAGACCCTGGCAAGAGGAGCTTGCCGGGAAGGCCAACCAAGGACCGGTGAGTGACAAGCTCCCGGATGCGACAAGACAACAACCGCGGCAAGGCACTCGCCGCGGCAAGCTTCCACTCCGTACCTGCGCTCCAGCACATCCACCTACGTGTCGCTCTGGGACCCTTCCAGGCGTACGTGGCGGAAAGCTGTGCAGCCAGAGGTACACGGTGGCAAGCGGCGCTGACAAGATCGCCATCGTGGCAAGCAGTGGCGTCCCTGGCGGTCCCTTTCTGCACCGTCTAGGCGACGCAGACAGGCATTTAATGCCTTTGTCCCCTGCCGTTAGGGTTAGGTATGATACACTGTTGTAGGCGGCGGTGCCAACCGCAGTGCCTTTTCCATTTTTGCCCTTCTCTACGTTGCCACCTGTCGGTGACCCCTTTAGCGTATAAAAGGAGGCCCATGCGCAATGTAGAGGGGGTCGGCGAACAGAACACACTCATGCTCGGTCTAGTCAGCTGCTGCCGTGTACCGTAGCACACCGCGCTCCCGAGCAAGAAATCAATACAAACACAAAGCAGGAGTAGGGTTTTACGCATCCGTGCGGCCCAAACCTGGGTAAACCAATCGTGTCGCTCGTGCGCATCGCCTCGATCTGCTCTTCGTGCTCTCTCCGCCCCCTGCCGAACCACAAGGGGCTTGGTCTGCCGTGGTCCCATAGGTGTCCGTGGGGATCAGCACCCCCGACACCTGCAAGCTTAAATAATCCACAAACTTCATCCACATAGATTAAGTGTAAGTCGGGATGCAATGTTCCATCTCCTGCAAAAGGATTAGCTAGCAGTTTCTCTATCATACCCGAAGGAATTTTGAAGTAAACATTTTCAGTAGGTTCAGTAGGTTGAGGAGCAACTATTTTCTCTACCGGTCGGGGTGAAGATACCCCGAACAAGCCCCTCAAAGGATTACTTTCCATAGTAACAAGTGACAGTAAATTTTAGCACACTATATAAATTTTTCCTTACCAAGTTCCACCTACCAAAGGCACTTCACTCCCCGGCAACGGTGCCAGAAAAGAGTCTTGATGACCCACTAGTATAGGGGATCTATCGTAGTCCTTTCGATAAGTAAGAGTGTCGAACCCAATGAGGAGCAGAAGGAAATGATAAGCGGTTTTCAGCAAGGTATTCTCCACAAGCACTGAAATTATTGGTAACAGATAGTTTTGTGATAATGTATTTGGTAATGAGTAGCAAGTAGTAAAAGTAAATAAGGTGCATCAAGATGGCCCAATCCTTTTTGTAGCAAAGGACAAGCCTGGACAAACTCTTATATGAAGAAAAGCGCTCCCGAGGACACATGGGAATTATCGTCAAGCTAGTTTTCATCAAGTTCATATGATTCACGTTCGGTACTTTGATAATCTGATATGTGGGTGGACCGGTGCTTGGGTGCTGTCCTTACTTGGACAAGCATCCCACTTATGACTAACCCCTATTGCAAGCATCCGCAACTACAACGGAAGTATTAAGATAAGCATAACCATAGCATGAAACATATGGATCCAAATCAGCCCCTTAGGAAGCAACTCATAAACTAGGGTTTAAGCTTCTTTCACTCTAGCAACCCATCATCTACTTATTACTTCCCAATGCCCTCCTCTAGGCCCAAACAATGATGAAGTGTCATGTAGTCGATGTTCACATGACACCATTAGAGTAAAGACAACATACATCTCATCAAAATAGCGAACGAATACCAAATTCACATGACTACTAATAGCAAGACTTCTCCCATGTCCTCAGGAACAAACGTAACTACTCACAAAGCTTATTCATGTTCATAATCAGAGGGGTTATTAATATGCATAATGGATCTGAACATATAATCTTCCACCAAGTAAACCAACTAGCATCAACTACAAGGAGTAATCAACACTACTAGCAACCGACAGGTACCAATCTGAGGTTTGGATACAAAGATTGGATAGAAGAGATGAACTAGGGTTTGAGATGAGATGGTGCTAGTGAAGATGTTGATGGAGATTGACCCCCTCCCAACGAGAGGATCCTTGGTGATGATGATGGTGATGATTTCCCCCTCCCGGAGGGAAGTTTCCCTGGCTGAACAGCTCCGCCAGAGCCCTAGATTGGTTCCGCCAAGGTTCCGCCTCATGGCGGCGGAGTCTCGTCCCGAAAGCTTGCTTATGATTTTTTTTCTCCATGAAAGACTCCATATAGCAGAAGATGGGCATCGGAGGGCCACCAGGGGGCCCACGAGGCAGGAGGGCGCGCCCCCACCCTCGTTGCCAGGGTGTGGCCCCCCTCTGGAACTTCTTGCGCTCAGTATTTTTTTATATATTCTAGAAATAGCTTCCGTGAAGTTTCAGGACTTTTGGAGCTGTGCAGAATAGGTCTCTAATATTTGCTCCTTCTCTAGCCCAGAATCCCAGCTGCCAGCATTCTCCCTCTTCATGTAAACCTTGTAAAATAAGAGAGAATATGCATAAGTGTTGTGACATAATGTGTATTCACAGCCCATAATGCAATAAATATTGATATAAAAGCATGATGCAAAATTGATGTATCAGATATCCATGCAATGATCATTATATAGGCATCACGTCCAACATTAGTAGACCGACTCCTGTCTGCATCTACTACTATTACTCCACACATCGACCGCTATCCGACATGCATCTAGTGTATTAAGTTCATGGAGAAACAGAGTAATGCAATAAGAACGATGACATGATGTAGACAAGATCAATTTATGTAGAAATAGGCCCCATCTTGTTATCCTTAATGGCAACGATACATATGTGTCATTTCCCCTTCTGCCACTGAGATCAAGCACTGTAAGATCGAACCCATCACAAAGCACCTCTTCCCATGGCAATAAAAATCGATCTAGTTGGCCTAACTAAACCAAAGATTTGAAGAAGAAATATGAGGCTATAAATAATTATGCATATAAGAGATCAAAAGACTCAAATAACTTTCATGGATAAAAACATGGATCTGATCATAAACTCAAAGTTCATCGGATCCCAGCAAACACACCGCAAAAAGAGTTACATCAAATAGATATCCAAGAGACCATTGTATTGAGAATCAAAAGAGAGAGAGGAAGCCATCTAGCTACTAACTACGGACTTGTAGGTCTACAATGAACTACTCATGCATCATCAGAGAGGCACCAATGAGGATGATGAATCCCTCCGTGATGGTGTCTAGATTGGATCTGTGGTTTCTGGACCTTGTGGCGGCTGGAATTGATTTTTGTCGACTCCCTAGGGTTTCTGGAATATTGGGGTATTTATAGAGTAAAGAGGTGGTGTGGGAGGCCACTGAGGTGGGCACAACCCACCTGGGTGCGCCTGGGGACCGAGGCGCAGCTCGGTGGGTTGTGCCCCCTCGGGGCACCCGCTAGGTGCTTCTCTGGCCTGTCTGGTGTCTTCTGGTCCAAAAAAATACACAAAAAGTTTCGTTGCATTTGGACTCCATTCGGTATTGATTTCCCGCGATGTAAAAAACTAGCAGAAAACAACAACTGACACTTGGCACTATGTCAATAGGTTAGTCCCAAAATATGATAAAAATGATTGTAAAACATCCAAGGATGATAATATAACAACATGGAACAATCAAAAAATATAGATACGTTGGAGACGTATCACTGGACACACCTATTTGAGAGGGACACACATTTATCATGATTTGTTAGAATACTCTATGTGCTTCATTTAAATCTTTTGAGCTAGGCAGTTGCTCTAGTGCTTCACTTATATTTTTTACATCACGGCGGTGGTTTTATTTTAAAGAAAAAGTTTCACTCACATGCTTCACTTATATCTTTTTGAGAGTTGATAATAGTAATGGCAGTTAGTACAAGTTATGAATTTTGTCCTAATATGATAGGTATTCCACAGGGATATAATAAAAACTTTCATGTAGATCACTGAATATGATAAGTTTGATTCCTTGCAATAGTTTTGCGATATAAAGATTGTAATATGTGGGTTGTGCTAGTGAGTCATTGTGGTTTAGTAAGAATATTGATGTTAAGGTTTGTGATTCCCGAAGCATGCACATATGGTCTCTCGTTATGCTAAGAAGTTGGAGCATGATTTATTATTGATTGCCTTTCTTATGAGTCACGGTCGGGGACGAGCGATGGTATTTCCTACCAATCTACCCCCTAGGAGCATGTGTAGTAGTACTTTGCTTCGAGGGCTAATAAACTTTTGCAATAAGTATGTGAGTTCTTTATGACTAATGTCAGTCCATGGATTATACGCACTCTCACCTTTCCACAATTTGCTAGCCTCTTCGGTACCGTGCATTGCCCTTTCTCACTTGGAGATGTGGTGCAAACTTCGCCGGTGCATCCAAACCCCGTGATATGATACACTCTATCACACATGAGCCTCCATATATCTTCCTCAAAACAGCCACCATACCTACCTATTATGGCATTTCCATAGCAATTCCGAGATATATTCCCATGCAACTTCCACAGTTCCATTTTATTAAGACACCCATCATCATTGTCATATTGCTTTGCATGATCATATAGCTGACATAGTATTTGTTCCTCAGCGACCGTTCATCATTTTTTATACATGTTATGTTGGATCATTGCACATCCCAGTACACCGTCGGAGGCATTCACATAGTCATATTTTATTCTAGTATAGTTGCAATTTTCTTTCGAGTTGTAATGAAATAGAAGTGTGATGGTCATCACTTTCATTATTAGGGCATTGTCCCAAGTGAGGAAACAAAAAATAGGCCAAAAAGAGCCCAACAAAAAATGAGAGAAAAAAGAGAAGGGGCAATGTTACTATCCTTTCCACACTTGTGCTTCAAAGTAGCACCATGTTGTTCATATAGAGAGTCTCCTATGCTTTCACTTTTCATATAACTAGTGGGAATATTTTAAATTATAGAACTTGGCTTGTATACTCCAACAATGGGCTTCCTCAAATGTCGTAGGTATTCATGAGCTAGCAAGTTGGATGCACACCCACTTAGTTTTATTTTTGCGCTTTCATACACTAATAGCCTGTGGTGCATTCGTTGCATGGCAATCCCTACTCGTTGCATCGACATCAATTAATGGGCATCTCCATAGCCTATTGATTAGCCTCGTCAATGTGAGACTTTCTTTTTTGTGTGTTCTCTATATTACCTCCATCACCATAGTATATTCCACCCCTAGTGTTATATCCATGGCTTGCACTCATATATTGCGTGAGAGTTGAAAAAGCTGAAGCGGGTTAAAAAGTATGAACCAATTTCTTGGCTTGTCATCGGGGTTGTGTATGATAAATACTTTGTGTTAAGAAGATGGAGCATGACAAGACTATTATTTTACGGGATAACTTTCTTTAGAGTTGATATTTTGAAAGACATGATTGTTTGTTAGTATGCCTTATTATTATTGCTTTTATGTCAAACTATACACTATTTGGTTTGAATCATCCATATCTTAATATTCATGCCACAAAATAGAGATTACATGATGAACATGATAGGTGGCATTCCAGATCAAAAATTCTATTTTTGTCATTTACCTACTCGAGGACGAACATGAATTAAGCTTGGGGATGCTTGATACGTCTCCAACGTATCTATAATTTTCTATTGTTCCATGTCATTATAGTATCAATATTGGATGTTTTATATGAACCTTTATGCAATTATATATCATTTTTCGGGACAACCTATTAACTTAGTGCCTAGTGCCAGTTGCTGTTTTTTGCTTGTTTTTGGTTTTTCAGGAAATCAATATCAAACAGAGTCCAAACAGAGAAAAAACTTTGGATTAATTTTTTCTGGACCAGAAGAGACCCTAGAAGGTTTGGGAGAAGACCTGAAGAGTCATGAGGGAGCGGCAAGCTCGGGAGGCGCACCCCAGGGGGGCACTGTCGGTGTCAAAACCGACAAATCTCGGGGTAGGGGGTCCCGAGCTATGGATTCTCGGATCAATGGTAACAGGAACAAAGGAGATGATGTTTTACCCAGGTTCGGGCCCTCTTGATGGAGGTACAACCCTATGTCCTGCTCTTGTTTATATTGATGGAGTATCAAGTACAGAGTTGATCTACGTCGAGATCATATGTTGTGGTCTAAAACCTGAGGGTATGATGAATAATGTCATAATAATCTAGCGACTAGCCTGGCCTCTTCTTATAATGTACCAGGGGCCTATGATAACAAGAGTCCTAGTCAAATACGTTGGTGGAGAGGAGTCCTTGTCTTGATCATCAAGTCTTGTCGAATCTTCCTCGTGTGCGGAATGGGCTGCCCGAAGTGGCCCATGAGTGAACCGCCTTGGGGGTCCTCGGCCTGATCCAGCTGGTCGGGAGACGACTTGGTGAGTACCCCCTAGTCTAGGACATCGTCAGTAGCCCCCTGAACCGGTCTTCAAGTTGGGGACGCTCCTCGATTCTTCCGAATTGTTCTTCATCTTGAAAACTGGTTCAACAAATCTTCTTATCTTCGATCTTGAGGATCGCCGAAGTAAATCCGAAGAGTTTACACGTCGGGTATCCTGAGGAGCCCCTTTAAGTTATTGGCCGTTATCAATGCCTTGTTATTTTTACGCCCACCTCGGGTTAGAAGTGTTTCCCGTGCGGCGGTGTCCTCTTGCGTCCGAGCTCCAATGCCGGACTGCATTCGAGTTATCTTTTGCAGCCGAGCACCAACGCTGGACCGCTTCCGAGCTTTAATGCTAGAATGTATCCAAGCTCCAACACTGGAATGCATCTGAGGTGTCATAGATTACCATGGTATTGAAAGAGTTTTAGCCGAGCTTAATGCCGGAAATGCCCTCTAAGGATCCAGCCACTTGCATCCGAGCCATATGCCGAACTGCTTCCGAGGTGGCTCAGCACCTCGGTCATGGGTTGCTTGTTTGTGGATTTTATTTCTGATGGTATAAATTTATTTGCTGACGAGATGTATGGCCAGTAGCCCTCAAGGTGTATGTCGGCCTAGAATCTGAGATGCACCTGAAGGAAAATATGAAACCGTTGATCCTAGTAGCTTCTGAGACTCAGGTCATGAAATCGGCCCGAGGATCAACTCCTAGCTCGGAAGCATACCTAGGAATAGAAATGTAGTGTAATATATTAGAGGTAATAGTGATCGACGGACGGGCCCTTGAGAGAGGGTTTTGAGAATTCTTCAGAATATATTAGCTTGATGCCGGATAAGTCCCAGATGGTACTTATTGTTATCCGAAGACGCGTTTGCCCATAGTTCGGTCAGCCGAACACTAAGCACTTTGAATTTTCTGCATTGAATAGGCAATGCAGTAGCCCCCGAGACACTAGTCGGGTGGCAACACCAGATCAGGGGATCGATAGGCCCCTTTTAATATTAGTGAGTGATAAGCCCGAAGCCCAGTTGCCCCCGAGCCTTAATGTGGACACGGGTGGCCGAATTAAGGATCGATATCCAGAGTAAAATCACAAATTATGTGTAATGATTCTACATATCCAAGTACTTTACATCATTAATGCTCGGATCCACATTGTACAAACTTTGTTGGCAGACCACCGACTTCAACCTCCTCGGCCAGAAGCCGGGGAGTGTTTGTCCTACTTTATAAAGCCATTATAAGGGCAAAGATTGACGGAAAACAAGGCAATCCAGCCATACAGTTTTATAAACAAAGGTACAAAGAGATATGAAACATCTTCCAAAGAAAATAATCCCGCTATCGGTTCCTTTCTTTGGGTTGTCATGCTGATCATGATAATGAAACCTCACCTCCAATCAATGTGGGAGGAAAATATTGAGGATTTAGTTTGGGGAAAGTTCCCAAACTCTATGGTATTAATGAACCAAAAATTTCACTTCCATCGTTGCCGACCAATTATATCCTTTAAGATCGCTAGCTTTCAGCTTCACCTAGTCTGAGGTACTAACTCGGATGACCTGGTAGTAACAATCACAGAGGTGCTCCCTTTACAGCCTAGATGGACAATCGGGAACGTAGGGGTAAGCACAGGAGCCAGGCAACCTAGCTTGGCCAAAATTTGAAGTCAAATTGATGCATATTTTTGGTTTTATAATGATGATTATGGAAGGTAGTCCTCGTATATAAAATACGAACGCCGATGATATACTTATTTTGACTCCGTTGCGACCGTTTATCACTTGAAAGTGGCCCATCGTCAGCTTCCACCCCCTTGTAGATGCTACGCAGGGTGTTTCTGCAATAATAAGACAACCCTTAGCCGACGTCTCGGTGCCCGAAGGCGGTTGTGTTAGTAGAAACGGTGCAATCAGATATGCGGGCTTTATAACTTTCACTTAGTTATAGGAGCTTTAAACTGGAGAGGCTAGCTATGAGCCCCCAGTTAGTGTTCGGCACCGACCAAAGTCTAGCCATTATCACTTCGGCCAATGTTATGAAAGGCCCATCGTTTACATGGGGAAAATGGTATCAATTTATAGTTTGATACCTTCATCGGATCGCTGACCAGTTTGCGCCCATTGTGGCAGTCAGTTTTTGGCTTTCTCCACTGAGGTGCTTAACCATTCGAGCTGGAAGCACAATCGCAGTGGTTCTCCCTTTGCACACCTAGCCAAACAAAGCGGAACGTAGGAGGCAAGCACAGGAGCCGGGCAACCCAACTATTGACCAAAGACCCAATTCGAAACCAATGCATATATAGCAATATCCGAGAATTTTTGTGTGGAATCTCTAAAGGTGTCCAGCATTGCACTATGAGACTTATGCTGGAAACAAAAAATAGTTTAAAAGTGCCATAGGCTTGAAAAACCAAAAAACTTAAATGAAAACTTTACGCCCGAACTAAATCAAGTCATTTGGTGCCAATCTGAAAATTGGTCTTACTTTTGTGCTTTTGTCGTGCATTAATATGACACATCCGATCTCAAGACTTCAAGCGGGTCAGCCTACGGCTGCAACCTCCTATCCCGAAGGCGGAGTACTACTCGTTAGACCAGTTTAGCAAACTAAACTCGAGCAGCCACTAGAGAGAAAATGGGCTAACCGACTATAGACCACACACTCGCGTCAAAAAAGGAGTGATAGAAAAAGATTTCGCAACGACTAGGAAGAAAACACATTTGCTATAAAATGGCTCATATAAATTTAAGAGCCCCAGTAAACTTGGGTAAAAGAATTTTATATATAACGATTGTATGTACCGAAGTACTTATATCATATCTGTGTTCACCCAAACTTTTAAACGCGTCTTAACCGACCGCCGGCTTCTCCCTCTTCGGTCAAGGGCCGAAAAGTGTTATGTACTCCACCTATCGAGAATATCGACGATGCTTCCGATAACCAGGCAATCAAGCCATAAGGCTGTAACAGACAAAGCGCGCTCAGGGAACTTATGCTATATTTCTAACGAAGTGTAAGAAGCATCTTCAAAGAAAATACTACCCCCATCGATACCTTTCTTCAGTTGCTCATTGTTACTATGAGACTTGTGCAATAAATTTTTGTACTCATGAGTTCCGTTGTGTGACGACCATGATTGAAAACAATAAGAGCGCTAGCTTTCGGCTTCACCCAGTCTGAGGTCCGAGCTCGGATGACCCGATCGTGACAATCGCAGAGGTGCTCCCTTTACTCCCTAGCCGAACAATCGGGAACATAGGAGTAAACACAGGAGCAAGGCAACCCAGCTTGCAGAACACTTAAGTCAACATGGTGCATATTGTGGCGTAATACACGAACAAGGAACGAAGCCATACAAGTATAATCATATGCAAGAGGAAAGGCTTCATAAAGGAAGCCCCCAAGTAAACGGGGTGTTTGAATTTGTGTGTCACAAACAAAGTTTTGACAAGGAAGTTTTTCACAACAACTTTTTGCCAAAAAAGTATAATGCTTGGTCGAACCGAACAAAATTGAAAACTAAAAGTTTTTGAGCATCAAAGCGACTTAGCTGGTTAATGTGCTCGATATTGATGACCCGGTCCGAGCTTATGGCGGGCTGAGCTCCCAGCCCCCAAGCCGGTCCCGAGGTGGCAGAGCAAAGAGCTCGACGCTCCGAAGTGGCGACATAGCATGGCCGATGCAGGCCGGCAGTGTGACGCCGAAGTACCCAGCGTGGGTTAATGAAGTGATGACGAAGCCCCCGTCCAGCCGAGGTGACGTGGTATGTCGATACGCCGAGATGACAGCGCTGCCCAATCCAGATCATTTATCTGTGCACATAAGATAGTGCAAGCCGGAGATAATAGAAATAATAATAATAATTATTATTATTTTTAAAAGGATGCATGATTAATAATTTATGCAAAGTGAGTAATAAAATAAATATAGCCTGTGTGCCGAACACTCGATGAGGTAGAGCTCCCTCAGCGATGCCGAAGTCCTGAGGTAACCGAACACGTCGGTATGGCAATTCAACCAACAAGGTGATCATGCGAGCCGATTTAGGCCGTTTGGGACGATGACGTCGGCTTGCCGAAGTGACCGTGTGACGCAGTCAAAGTCGATTACCTACACATATAAAATAGTGTAGTCCAACAATAATAATATAAATATATAAAAATCCTCGTGTAATTAATTTATGCAAAATAATTTATTTAAAGATATGCGGCCTAGCGCCGAAGTCAATGTCGATGCAGGGTGTCGGCGTGATGCGGTAAAGGCGTGGCAAAGCCGGACCACCATGCGACCGTCGTTAATACGGCCACCATTTGATAGACCTGTGTACAGATGATGGAACAAATCATAGTAATAATTCCTCGGGAAAAATAAACCCAAACAAGCAAAAATTACTAGGATTAATAGCACCTGGTTTATTTGTTGTAGCAATCCGAAGAAAGGTGGCTCCCAAAATTGGGACTCGATCCGCACACCCATGGGCTGATGGGCGATAAAGCGACAGCATGGCGATGCTGGCAAAGGTTGGCTCGCCGAGGCAAAGGCCCCAGTCTAGCTAACATGACGAAGTTGGTCGGCTGGTGACGCCGGAGTCACCAGAGTATGTTGATGAAGAAATAGCAAAGTCCCCGATCCAGCCGAGGTGTCAAAGCCTCCATGTCAGCCAATAAGTCGAACCAGGTCGGCTGGTGACGCCGAAGTCATCGGAGTAGGTTTGATGAAGATATGGTGAAACCCCCGGTCCAGGCGAGGTGATGGAGCGGGTCCGTAAGGAGACATTGCAGCTGCCGTGTCAGCCGAGGTGTTGAAGCAGTTCGGCGTGATGGACATCGGCTTGAAGAAGCAACAGTGCGGCCATGCTGACGCAGGTCGTAACTTATGACGCGGTCAATGCCGGCTTGATGAAGTGACCATGCGGCGATGCCGGTGTGCCCGCTCCGTGTTATCTGTAGGGTGGCGATGTTGGTAATGATTTATCCTTTGCGATTCCGAACTCTTTGTTCGGATCGCCGAGATGATGATCCAAAGAAGTTGAGCTTGGCTCAACAAAGCGACGACGTGTCTAGTGCAGGTCGGTAGCCGTGAAGCAATATTGCCGGACTAGTTTGACACCAGCATGACGGCGAAGATTACCTCCGAAAAGGAGCAAAATTCGTGAGGATGTGTTCGGAAACAAACACAATACCCAAGAAATAGATTCTTCCAAAAAGGTTATCCAATATCTCGTTGATGAAGAGAGATGATCTCAGGTCGGATTCGTATTCGCGCAGAAAACAGATCCGAAAAGTGATGCACTAATCGGATGGTTCTTGGAGTTTGAAAGGTAGGATCGAGCTGACATTTTGAGAGGTGGTATATATGGAAATTCCGCAGTAGATGAACTGTTGGATCTTCCAAATAACCTCCGAGCTGGGCTCTAGAGACCACGCCCTAAACTCATCCTAATTAGCGTCCAGACTCGATAATGCTCCGGTATATCGGAGATCGGTGGAGATTGCTCCATCGGAACGTGACGAAATTTTACAGGGTTGTTGTAGACTCAATTCCGCACAATTCCACAGAAGGAATCGTTAAACCGATGCTCGAGAAGGTGGTGGCTGCAGATACAAGTTTGCTGTCCGGAAGAACAGCACGGTCACCCGAGGGCAATGTTGACGTTGAGCCCTCGATCTCCAAGGATAATTCCTCCATGATCATGATAGAGATCGGAGTTGATGTTTGATGAAAGCCCTCATCCAAACATGATGATTGGAGGCGGGGCACAATACTTGGTCAAGCCAAGGTGACCAATCGAGCCGGCGACGAAGACGCCAACGTCGTAGTTGATCTGCAGGCGATCCATTGACCCTTTGTCGATCTCACAGCGGAACTCTCAGTGAAAGCACCATTGTCGGTGTCAAAATCAGTAGATCTCGGGGTAGGGGGTCCCGAGCTATGGATTCTCGGATCAATGGTACCAGGAACGAAGGAGAGGATGTTTTACCCAGGTTCGGCCCCTCCTGATGGAGGTAAAACCCTACGTCATGCTCTTGTTTATATTGATGGAGTATCAAGTACAGAGTTGATCTACCTCGAGATCACATGTGGTGGTCTAAAACCTAACGGTATGATGAATAATGTCATAATAATCTAGCGACTAGCCTGGCCTCATCTTATATAATGTACCAGAGGCCTAGGATAACAAGAGTCCTGGTCGAATACGTTGGTGGAGAGGAGTCCTTGTCTTGATCATCAAGTCTTGGGGAATCTTACTCCTGTGCGGCATGGGCTGCCCGAACTGGCCCATGAGTGAACCGCCCTGGGGGTCCTCGGCCCGATCGAGCTGGTCGGGAGACAACGTGTGGGTACCCCCTAGTCCAGGACACCGTCAGGCACCCCCCAGGCTTGTGGGCCCGTCGTGGCACCTCTTGACCTAATTCGGCCTCTATAAATTCTTAAGTATTCCCCTGACATTAGAGAGACACCCAAAATACTTTTTCCGCCACTGCAAGTTTCTGTTCTCGTGAGATCCCATCTGGAGGCCTTCTCCGATACTTTATTGGAAGGGGAATCGATCACGGAGGGGCTCTACATCAACCTTGTTGCCCTTCCGATGATGTGTGAGTAGTTTACCTTAGACCTATGGGTCCATACCTAGTAGCTAGATGGCTTCTTCTCTCTCTTTGATCTTCAATAAAATGTTCTCCTCGATGTTCTTGGAGATCTATTCGGTGTAATCACTTTTTGCGGCGTGTTTGTTGGGATACGATGAATGGTGAGTTTATGATCAAATTATCCATGAATATTATTTGAGTCTTCTCTGAACTCTTTTATGCATGATTATTATAGCTACATATTTCTCTATGATCTATTGATTTGGTTTGGCCAACTAGATTGATTTTTCTTGCAATGGGAGAGGTGCTTTGTAATGGGTTCGATCTTGCGGTGCTCAACCCAGTGACAGAATGGGACATAATATGTATTGTATCATTGCTATTAAGGATAAAAAGATGGGGTTTATTCATACATGACTTTACTTTGTCTACATCATGTCATCTTGCTTATGGCGTTACTCTGTTCTTTATGAACTTAGTACTCTAGATGCATGCTGGATAGCGGTCGATGTGTGGAGTAATAGTAGTAGTGGCAGAATCGTTTCGGTCTACTTGTCTTGTACCTGATGCCTATATATATACATGATCATTGCCTTGGATATCGTCATGATTATTTTCTTTTCTATCAATTGCCCAATAGTAATTTGTTTACCCACTGTATGCTATTTTCAAGAGATAAGCCTCTAGTGAAAACTATGGTCCCCGGGTCTATTTTCATCATATATCAAAAACCAATAATACTTTGCTGCAATTTTCTTTGCTTTATTTTATTTCGTGTTTTATTTATCCATCTACCTATACAAGATTTGATCCTTGCAATTAATCGCCAAGGGATTGACAACCCCTTGTTCGCATTGGGTGCAAGTATTTGTTATTTTGTGTGCAGGTGCTGTTCACGAGATCTTGCGTGGTTCTCCTACTGGATTGATAACCTTGGTTCTTAACTGATGGAAATACTTATACTTATCTATGTTGTATTGCATCATCCTCTTGTCTTCAGGGAAATCCCAACGTAGCTCACAAGTAGCAACATCCACCTAGCGATAATGAAAATGATGATGTTAATAATGATCATGTTGATGCTCAACCAGACAATGATAAAGAATTTGATAATTATGTAGAAACAGAACCTGCAATTGATCTTGATACCCACCTCCTAATAATAAAATATACGATAGAAGTGATTTCATTGCTAGAAAACATGGCAGAGAACGAGAACCATGGGTTCAAAAACCTATGGCATTTCCTAGTAAGGCTATTAATATAGAGATGAGGAGGCTTTTAATGGCTTTGTTGAAATGCTTAGACCTTTGTATCTAAGAACACCTTTGACTGAAATTATGAAAATGCCTCCACATGCTAAATATATGAAAGATATTGTTACAAATAAGAGGAAAATACCTGAGGCTGAGATCTCCACTATGCTTGCAAACAATTCATTTAAAGGAGAAGTACCTGAAAAATTAGGAGATCCAGGATTTCCTACTATACCATGCTCCATCAAAAGAAATTAAGTCAAAACTGCTTTGTGCGATTTAGGAACTGGTGTTAGTGTTATGTATTTCTCTTTATATAGAAGACTTGATTTGAATTAGTTGACACCAACTGAAATCTCTTTGCAAATGGTTGATAAATCAACTGCTATACCCGTGTATTTGTGAGGATGTTCCTGTTGTTGTTGCTAATGTTACTATCTTAACATATTTTGTTATCCTTGATATGCCCGAGGATGACAACATGTTGATTATCCTTGGTAGACCCTTTTTGAATACTGCATGGGCTTTTACTGATTGCAACAAAAGTAAGGTCACTTTCTTGTCAATTCACAAGCCTTTACGATGACGTCTTGAGGTGGTTCAAGGTCCGGTTCACAAATTGTAAGTCTTAGGGAGCTCTTGCTCGAAGAACCCCGGGAGAATACCCTCCTAAGAATTTTGTTTTCTCTGAAAAATTTCTGAAACTTTTATTCCACAAAATAAAAGTGAATCAAAACTTAACAAAATTGATAGCAACTACTCCCACAAGTGTATAAAGGCTATATCAAGCATTCAAACTACTTAGAACCAAATAAATTCAATATGCAAGCTCATTTTTAGTGGCACCAATAGTAACATGATAAGCAAAACATAATCAACTAGAAAAATAACTAATTGGACCAATGGAGGAGTCACATACTAAGGAGCGATTCCTCCGAACACTTTCAAAAACAGAGCTCCAAGCAAGGAGATCAAAAGTCGTGGGAAAATGAGAAAGATTACAGGATGGAGAGCAAGGGTGATTTCTTCTGGAGGTGGAAGAAGGCAGTGGGCAAATGCCTAAGTGAGGGGGCCCTTGCAGGACCCATGAGATCACATGGCGCGCCTAGGGGTGGGCTCCGTGTCATCTCGTGGCTCGTAGGTGCACCCTCCTGGGGTGTGTTCAGTGCTAAAAATTCTAATATATTCTGGAAAATATCATACTAAATTTTCAGGTCATTCCGAGGACTTTTATTTTTGAGATATTTTTTATTGCATAAATAATTCAAAAAATACGATAATCATGGCATTTTTTCTTTATTAAACTAAAAATAATAGGGAGCAAACAATAGGTACAGTATGTTGTGCTTACTAAATTCATCGACCACATGCCCCTCAAAAAGAATCTGTTAATAAGGTTGATCAGGTCTTATTAAAAAACTATTTCTGAGTAACATGAAACTGAAGAACTTTCGTAACACTAGGTCACCTCAACGGGGATATGTATCTCCCCAACAATATGAGTTTGATATTTCTTTTTAACGACCGCAAGAGGAAACTCAACACCTCCAATAGTAATTGTCATAATTCTTTCAATGGAGTCGATACTATTCACTTGATGTTGTTTCTTCAGAAAATATATTGTGTGCTCATTACCATGGTCATCTGATGCCTTCATTATCAACACCAACATTAAGGAAGAATACGATATGTATGTACAAAATGCCAAGCTGATGGAGTTCCTATCAGATAAGTGTCCACAATACCATGATCTCACTGATTCCTTTGTGCGGAAATTCAAGTATGTATCTCACCGCTCTTCCCATGATGTTATATTCAACATGTACAAAAATCCCTATTGCATGAGTGTTCAAGAATTTTGCACTGCTTTTAGAATTCCCTCATGGGGAATTGCCTCGAACCTCATAAATCTGATTGCAATGAATCTCTCACGAGCATCACCCTAGGGGAAACTAGAGGCATAACGCAAACTAGAATTGCAAGCATTCATTTTCTTGCCATTCATTAGATTGCTTTGTCATAGGGAGTTGCATAAATGGTAACTTCACCTCAGCACCATGTGTGCCCCTGATTCAAGCATTCTTAAAAGTGATATATTGAGAGATAGAAAATTTAATATTGGGGCTATTATTGCATGTAACTTAAATAAAAACTCTTTTTATGGCAATCTTTTGGTAGGGTTTATGCCACCCCTTTAGTTGCTTACCTTGGTGTACCTATAAAAGAAAATGGTCCTTAGTTGCCTGCTAGTTGTCTTCATTATGATGCTATGGCGTGCCACCAGTTTCTCGAAAGAGAAGATCCACCATTCAGATGCAGGCTGGTCTTTAATAATAATAATAATAACAATCATTTTATATTCATTTTATAGCAACTCTACATCATTTTTTGGGACTAACCTATTGACATAGTGCCCAGTGCGAGTTGATGTTTTTGCTTGTTTTTTACTTTGTAGAATATCAGTACCAAATGGAGTCCAAATGCAATGAAACTTTTTGGAGATTTTTCTCGATCAGAAGACGCCATATGGGCCAAGAAAGTGCCATAGGGGAGGCCCATGGGGACCACAACCCACCAAGGCGCGCCCAGGGGGGTTGTTCCCCTGATATGACTCCAACATATCTATAATTTTTGATTGTTATATTATTTTTGGGAGTAACCTATCAACCTATAGCCTAGTGTCAGTTCGTGTTTTTCCCTGATTTTGAGTTTCGTAGAAAAGGAATACCAAACGGAGTCCAAATGGAATAAAACCTTTGCGATGATTTTTCTTGGACCAGAAGACAACCAGGAGACTTGGAGATAAAGTCGTAGGACCATGAGGCAGCCACAAAGACGAAGGGCGCGCCAGGTGGGTAGGCCGCCCCCGCCCCCACCCCTGTGGGCCCCTCGTGCACTCCCTGACCTAATTCTTTCGCCTATATATACTCTTATATCCCGAAACCACCAGAGGCATCCATGAAAACTCTTTTCCACTGCCGCAACCTTCTGTGCCCGTGAGATCCCATCTAGGGACCTTTTCCGGCACCCTGCCGGAGGGGGATTCGATCACGGAAGGCTTCCACATCAACTCCATTGCCCTTTTGATGAAGCGTGAGTATTTTACCACAGACCTACGGGTCCATAGCTAGTAGCTAGATGTCTTATTCTCTCTCTTTGATTCTCAATACCATGTTCTCCTCGATGTTCTTGTAGATCTAGTCAATGTAATACCTTTTTTGCAGTGTGTTTGCCGACATCTGATGAATTGTGGATTTATGATCAGCTTATCTATGAATAATATTTGAATCTCCTCTAAATTCTTTTATGCATGATTTGATATCTTTGTAATTCTCTTCAAACTATCGATTTGGTTTGGCCAACTAGATTGGTTTTTCTTGCAATGGGAGAAGTGCTTAGCTTTGGATTCAATCTTGTGGTGTCTTTCCCAGTGACAGTAGGGGCAGCAAGGCACGTATTGTATTGTTGCCATCGAGAATAAAAAGATGGGGTTTTCATCATATTGCTTGAGTTAATTCCTGTACATCATGTCATCTTGCTTAATGCGTTACTCTGTTCCTTGTGAACTTAATACTCTAGATGCATACTGGATAGCGGTCGATGTGTGGAGTAATAGTAGTAGCTGCAGAATCGTTTCAGTCTACTTGACACGGACATGATGCCTATATTCATGATCATTGCCTTAGATATCGTCATAACTTTGCGCTTTTCTATCAACTGCTCGGCAGTAATTTGTTCACCCACCGTATTATTTACTATCTTGAGAGAAGCCTCTAGTGAAACCAATGGTCCCTGGGTCTATTTTCCATCATATAAGTTTCTGATCTACAATATTAGTTTGTGATTACTATTTTTGTAATCTTTTACTTTCCGATCTATAAACCAAAAATACCAAAAATATTTACTTTACAGTTTATCTATCTCTATCAGATCTCACTTTTGCAAGTAACTGTGAAGGGACTGACAACCCCTTTATCGCGTTGGGTGCAAGTTGTTTGATTGTTTGTGCAGGTATTCGGTGACTTGTGTGTTGTATCCTACTGGAGTGATACCTTGGTTCTCAAACTGAGGGAAATACTTATCTCTACTTTGTTGCATCACCCTTTCCTCTTCAAGGGGAAAACGAACGCAAGCTCAAGAAGTAGCAGGAAGAATTTCTGGCGCCGTTGCCAGAGTGATCTACGCCAAGTCAAGACATACCAAGTACCCATCATGGACTCTCATCTCTTGCATTCATTATTCTCCATTCGCCTCTACTTTTCCTCTCCCCCACTTCTAAAACGATTTCCAAAAAGATTTGCCCTTTTCTTCGCCCTTCTTCAGTTCGTCTTTTCATTTGTCCTTATGTCTTACTTGGTTTGTTTGCTCGTTTGCTTGGTATAATTGTGTGTTTATTGAAAATCAGAAGCAAAGAGTTTATGCATCCTCATCCTCATCCACTTGCTAATATTTTTAAGAGATCCAACTATGATGAACCAGTTGCTAGTGAGTTTTGGGCACTAGATTATCTTTATGAAGTTTTTCTTGAAATTCGTGAATCTAGAAATTGTGATGAAGTGTTAAAAAAAGAAACTTATGAAGTGATTCACGATAGCTCCTTGAATGAAAAACATGATTGCAATGATGTTATTATAAATACTATTGATGTCAATTGTCTTAATAATATGCAAAACCATAAGCTTGGGGATGCTAGTTTTGCTATGTCTGCTACTTATTGCAATGATCATGATTGGGGTGATTCTTCTTTTGATCTTGAAAATTTATTTAAGCCTCAGGATGAATATGTTTGCGATAATACTGAAAGTGGGTTTCGAAGCGTGTCAACTTTAAGTAAAAGTAATCACACATATTTGGAGAGTGTTCAATCTCGTGAAATTTTTGATAAAAGTGGGCTTGGATGGTCACGACTTTATTTGATGATCCCACTATTTTGGAGGAGTGTCAACTTTACATGCATGCAGATCATGAAGAGAATATTTTATGTGATAGTTATATTGTTGAATTTGAATATGATCCCACATGTAATTATTATGAGAGACGAAAATATGATTGTAGAAACTTTCATGTTACTAAATTACCTCTCATTATGTTGAGAGTGCTATTGTTCCTTTTTCTTCGATGCATATGCTAGTTTTTGCTTGCCTTTATAATTTGTTTGCTTATAAGATGCCTATGCATAGGAAGTATGTTAGACTTAGATGTGTTTTTCACATGCTACATGATGCTCTCTTTGTGTTTCAATTGCTATCTTTCATGTGAGCATCATTAAAATTATCAATGCCTAGCTAAAAGGCTTTAAAGAAAAGCGCTTGTTGGGAGAGAGCCCAATATATTTCATTTCTGTTTTTGAATAAATAATTCATCTAGCCTTTGTCTAGATGTGGTTTTTTGTGTTTTAATTAGTGTTTGTGCCAAGTAAAACCTTTGGGATAGCTTACGGTGAAAGTTGATTTGATCTTGTTGAAAAATAGAAACTTTTGCACTCAGGAAAACAATTCACATTTTTAACAGAAGCGTGATAAAATACTAATTCTTTTTGAAGAAGATTAATAAACAAATTGCTTAGGTTGTACTAATTTTTCAGAATTTTTGGGTTTACATAAGTATTCGAAATATCCAGATTTCTACACACTGTTCTGATTTTGACAAATTCTGTTTTCTTTGTGTTGTTTGCTTAATTTCATGATTCTATGTATAGTATTGGGGGGTATGAACCACGAAAAAGTTGGAATACAGTAGATATTACACCAATATAAATAAATAATGAGTTCACAAAAGTAATAAAAGTGGTGATTTATTTTCTTATACTAATGGAGCTTATGAGATTTTCTGTTGAGTTTTGTGTTATGAAGTTTTCAAGTTTTGGGTAAGGATTTGATGGACTATGGAATAAGGAGTGGCAAGAGCCTAAGCTTGGGGATAACCATGGCATCCCAAGGTAATATTCAAGGACAACCAAGAGCCTAAGATAGGGGATGCCCCAGAAGGCATCCCCTCTTTCGTCTTCGTCTATCGGTAACTTTACTTGAGGCTATATTTTTATTCACCACATGATATGTGTTTTGCTTGGAGCGTCTTGTATGATTTGAGTATTTGCTTTTTAGTTTACCACAATCATCCTTGCTGTACACATATTTTGATAGAGACACACATGAATCGTGATTTATTAGAATACCCTATGTGCTTCACTTATATCTTTTGAGCTAGGCAATTTTGCTCTTGTGCTTCACTTATATCTTTTTAGAGCATGACGCTGGTTTTATTTATAGAAATTGATGAACTCTCATGATTCACTTATATTATTTTGAGATTCTTTAAACAACATGGAAATTTTCTTTGGTTATAAATTTAGTCCTAATATGATAGGCATCCAAGAGGGATATAATAAAAACTTTCATATAAAGTGCATTGAATACTATGAGAAGTTTGATTCCTTATGATTGTTTTGAGATATGAAGATGGTGATATTGGAGTCATGCTAGTGAGTAGTTGTGAATTTGAGAAATAATTATGTTGAGGTTTGTGAGTCCCGTAGCATGCACGTATGGTGAACCGTTATGTAACGAAGTTGGAGCATGAGATATTTTTTTATTGTCTTCCTTATGAGTGGCGGTCGGGGACGAGCGATGATCTTTTCCTACCAATCTATCCCCCTAGAAGCATGCGCATAGTACTTTGTTTCGATGACTAATAGATTTTTGCAATAAGTATGTGAGTTCTTTATGACTAATGTCGAGTCCATGGATTATACGCACTCTCACCTTTCCACCATTGCTACCCTCTCTAGTACCGCGCAACTTCCGCCGGTACCATAAACCCACCATATACCTTCCTCAAAACAGCCACCATACCTACCTATTATGGCATTTCCATAGCCATTCCGAGATATATTGCCATGCAACTTTCCACGATTCCGTTTATATGACACACATCATCGTTGTCATATTGCTTTGCATGATCATGTAGTTGACATCGTATTTGTGGCGAAGCCACCATCCATCATTTTTTATACATGTCGCTCTTGAGTCATTGCACATCCCGGTACACTGCCATAGGCATTCATATAGAGTCATATTTTGTTCTAGTATCGAGTTGTAATTTTTGAGTTAAGTAAATAAAAGTGTGATGATCTTCATAATTAGAGCAATGTCCCATGTGAGGAAATAAAAAGAGAGAGAGAAAAGGCCAAATAAAAAAAGAGAAGGCCCAAAAAAATGAGAGAAAAGAGAGAAGGAGGAGTGCTACTATCCTTTTACCTCACTTGTCCTTCAAAGTAGCACCATGATCTTCATGATAGAGAGTCTCTTAGTTTGTCACTTTCATATACTAGTGGGAATTTTTCATTATAGAAATTGGCTTGTATGTTCCAACGATGGGCTTCCTCAAAATGCCTTAGGTCTTCATGAGCAAGCAAGTTGGATGCACACCAACTTAGTTATTCTTTTTGAGCTTTCATAAACTTATAGCTCTAGTGCATCCGTTTCATGGCAATCCCTACTCACTCACATTGATATCTATTGATGGGCATCTCCATTGTTGGGAAACATAGCATGCAATTTCAAAAAAATTCCTACGCTCACGGAAGATCTATCTAGGAGATGCATAGCAACAAGAGGGGAGAGTCTGTCCATGTACCCTCGTACACCGAAAGCGGAAGCGTTTGACAACGCGGTCGATGTAGTCAAACTTCTTCTTGTTTCGACCGATCAAGCACCGAACGTACGACACCTCCGAGTTCTGCACACGTACAGCTCGATGACGTCCCTGGAACTCTTGATCCAGCAAAGTGTCGAGGGAGAGTTTCGTCAGCATGACAGCGTGGTGACGGTGATGGTGAAGTGATCTGCGCAGGGCTTCGCCTAAGCACTACGACAATATGACCGGAGGCGTAAATTGTGGAGGGGGCGCCGCACACGGCTAGGAATCAATGTTTGGTGTTCTAGTGGTCCCCCCCACATATATATAGGTGGGAGAGGGAGAGGGGCAGCAAGGGGCGCCCCATGTAGGAGTAATCCTACATGGGAGATTCCCACAAGTTGGCCTCACCCTTCCATAAGTGTCGGAGGGAGAAGGAAAGAGAGGGGGGAGAGAAGGAAAGGGGGAGGCCAAACCCTCCCCTTTCTTTCCTTCTCCTCCTATTCGGCCTATAGGGGGGCGCACTAGCCCCTTAGGGGCTGGTCTGTCCCTCTCTTGGCCCATTAGGCCTATATAGTTTGCCGGGGGGGGGGGGGGGTTCCCGGAACCCCTTTATATTCATATTGGTTCCTACATATTCTACGAAGATCTTTATCGGTCGTGCCGTAATGACAACAAACGTTATTCCGTTTGTCATCGGTATGTTACTTGCCTGAGATTCGATCGTCAGTATCTTCATACCTAGTTCAATCTCGTTACCGACAAATCTCTTTACTCGTTCCGTAATGCATCATCCCGCAACTGACCCATTAGTCACATTGCTTGCAAGGCTTGTCATGATGTGCATTACCGAGAGGGCCCAAAGATACCTCTCTGATACTTGGAGTGACAAAACCTAATCTCGATCTATGCCAACCCAACAAACACCTTCGGAGATACCTGTAGAGCATCTTTATAATCACCCAGTTACATTGTGACGTTTGATAGCACACAAAGTATTCCTCTGGTATTCGAGAGTTGCATAATCTCATAGTCGAAGGAATATGTATTTGGCATGAAGAAAGCAATAGCAATAAAACTTAATGATCATTATGCTAAGCTAACGGATGGGTCTTGTCCATCACATCATTCTCGTAATGATGTGACCCCGTTCATCAAATGACAACACATGTCTATGGCTAGGAAACTTAACCATCTTTGATTAACGAGCTAGTCTAGTAGAGGCTTACTAGGGACACTGTGTTTTTCTATGTATCCACACATGTATCAAGTTTCCGGTTAATACAATTCTAGCATGATTAATAAACATTTATCATGATATAAGGAAATATAAACAACAACTTTATTATTGCCTCTAGGGAATTTTTCCTTCAGTCTCCCACTTGCGCTAGAGTCAATAATCTAGATTACATTGTAATGATTCTAACACCCATGGAGTCTTGGTGCTGATCATGTTTTGCTCGTGGAAGAGGCTTAGTCGACTGGTCTGCCGCATTCAAATCCGTATGTATTTTGCAAATCTCTATGTCTCCCTCCTTGACTTGATCGCGGATGGAGTTGAAGCGTCTCTCGATGTGTTTGGTTCTCTTGTAAAATCTGGATTCCTTCGCCAAGGCAATTGCTCCAGTATTGTCACAAAAGATTTTCATTGGACCCGATGCACTAGGTATTACACCTAGATCGGATATGAACTCCTTCATATAGACTCCTTCATTCGCTGCTTCCGAAGCAGCTATTTACTCTACTTCACACGTAGATCCCGCCACGACGCTTTGCTTGGAACTTCACCAACTGACAGCTCCACCTTTCAATATAAATACGTATCCGATTTGTGACTTAGAGTCATCCGGATCAATGTCAAAGCTAGCATCGACGTAACCATTTACGATGAGCTCTTTGTCACCTGCATAAACGAGAAACATATCCTTAGTCCTTTTCAGGTACTTCAGGATGTTCTTGACCGTTGTCCAGTGATCCACTCCTGGATTACTTTGGTACCTCCCTGCTAGACTTATAGAAAGGCACACATCAGGTCTGGTACACAGCATAGCATACATGATAGATCCTATGGCTGAGGCATAGGGAATGCCTTTCATTTTCTCTCTATCATCTGCAGTTGTTGGGCATTGAGTCTGACAAATTTCACACCTTCACTGGTGCACGTCGGTCATAAACAAACGGTTTTTAACCCCTTTCCGCGACGACATTTGGAACCGTCGCCAAGTCAATGTTTTCCATAGGGTGTCCTTCCCACATGAACCAGAAATCGTCGGGGATAGGCCCTCCTGGGACCCAGGTTGGGGCCGTGTGCGATCGGGCGAGGCGTCGAAACCCAATCATTTCCGTAGGTATGTAAATCCCACATGTTGAATCCCAAAAAAACATTTCCGTTCATATGTATATCACACACAGTCAATCCAAGGAATACGTTTCCGTTCTTATGTACATCCCACACAGTCAATCCAGGGAAAATGTTTCCGTTCGGACATACATCCCACACAGTTTTATGTGTAGGCTCGTGTCTGAAAGGTATAACTATCACACACAGTCTTCCTTGGTTAACTATTTGCTTTTATCAACTATATCACACACAATTTGATGAAGAAAATGTGTGGCACTGGGCTATCCATCGCAACCGCTTTTATTGCTAGAACCGTTTGCAAAGATCCATGACACATTTAGCAGGTTTATTAGTTTACAATTAATAATTCTAGTATTACGCAAATTCACATTTCATATCGAACAACTGTTTGCCAATTTCATATTAGGCACATAAATATATTATAACATCACAGTACGGTAGCTACATGAAAATAGCACAATACAACATATAGCTAGTTCAACTTCATAAGAACAATATATTCATTTCCCTAATCGAGATCATCCAGGCTTGTCTTATCCACCTCTGCTTTTAGTTCAGTAAGAACCCGTTTTGCACAGGCCAACTGGGAAAGTGCCTCCTCCATTGCCAACACCATCTTAGCAAAGTCTGATTTAAAAAATCTGAGCTCATTCTCCAACTTCAACTTTTTATCCCGCATCTTGAAATATGCTTCAGCATTGACAAGACTTTCTCTAAGCCTACGTGTGTTCTCTTCCTCATACATGCTCCAGAGCTTTGTTAGGCACATCTTCAAAGACTGTGGCCACTCTTGATCAACCCACTCCAAGTAAGAACACTTCCGCTCATCCTATAATATTTAAAACTAGATCAATAACAATTGTAGGGGAAATGGGTTTATAGCAACATAGAAAATCACCAATGCTTATTTTGAAAAACTGAAGAAACATGTTAATTATGACATATCTTCTCAAAAAGTTCAATGTGTAAATGAAATAATTGGTACTGAGACAACAACCAAATTTTGGAACATCAGAAGCTATAATTAACTACAACGATGCTACAAGTTCTTACTCATGTACAATAAATAACAAATTGAACATTTTATGAGGAAGATAAATATAACTACAACAACATAGCGACAGTGTTTGGATGACAGCAAATTGATACTAACAGGTGTGTACATGCACAAATTTAGTAACATAGAACTAATAGCACTAAGGCCGTCCACTATGTATGCCAAAACTGGGGTAAAGACAACTGTTCCTACATCTCACACCGGTGCCCTGCACTAGCGAGCCGATGCAATAGAAAAAAAAATCAGGGACCCGGACTCCGGAGCACGTAGTTGCTCCGACACCCAGTTCCTTTGTGCCATAAAGATTTAGTATTTTGCTGCTTGGCTGCTCGGATGTGTGGACCAAAGTTGGCTGCACAAATTGCTGAAGCGGTGCCAAATAATTTTCTAATGGCACCGCTGATGAGATGGCAACAATTTAAGATACTAGGTACAAACTGTGACACTGTCTTAGGATGCGTTTGGTTGAAGGTGTGGTATGAATGAGTTGGGACCATGAAAGTGTCTGAATCGCATCTAACAAATGATTTGTAACAACAAAAGAGGGTCTAACCTTCTCTGCAGATGCCAGAAACTTCCTCCCATTGTCCACAGAATCAAACGCAACTAGCTTCACGCATGGAGATGATGGTGACAACGAGCAGGTAGATCTTCAGCCATCCCGCTCCATTCGTTGCCACTGATGGTCTTAGGGAGCTACAAGAGGAAGAAACGACTCAAATTGACCTCTGGGTAAAAATCCTTCATTCCAAGTCATAGCCCGAGAGAGAGAAGAGAGGCATACACAGAGGAACCGCTGAAGATGTCTTTGAAGAAGACCACGGCGACCTTGGCGGTAGGATGCGAGATGGCGAGAGCGAGGAAGCGGCTATAGCTTAGCAAGGAAGGAAGGAAGGAGGAAACGGTGGAAATGTGACTTGTGGTCGGGGAGAAAAGGGGGTGGGGAAGGGGGGGAAGGGGGCGGGGGTAGATATTTTGGTGGTAGGCCAAAATTTTGGAAATGTGGAGGGAAACTTTGCGCGTGGTGCCGCCGGACCATTCACTTTGAACGATTCTGTGCATCGCAAATGATTCTTCTGCTTTACGCGCATGGGATGAGTTTGATAATTCAAATTTTGGTCTCAAGGCATGGGCACATTCACTTTGAACGAGTGTGGTGCCGTCGGACCATTCACTTTGAACGATTGTGTGCATCACAAATGATTCTTCTGCTTTACGTGCATGGGATGAGTTTGATAATTCAAATTTTGGTGGACATTTCCCCGGGTACGTCATTGCATAATTTAACATCGCTTGCTAATTTGGGCACACAAAAGAGTGTACAGCAGACAGACCACGGTTACTGAATCGAGCAATTTTAGTAATTACACAGAGCCAGTAGACCGAAACATTGCTCTAACAAAAGACCAGCATTAAAAACAAAGCTTAAGTACGCATAATTAAAAATACGCCGCCACGCCGGCCTATGCATCGCCTGTGTGAGATGAGACGTCGATGACTTGTCCTGGCGACATGCCGCCGTTGGTGGACTCCGCGTCCCCCCTGTTGAATTCGACCGCGTCCTCATCCTCGTCCTCGTCCTTGGCACCACCCTCAAGGTTGTAGTACTCGTAGTAGTGGCTGCGCCAGAGCTCGCGTTGGTACTCCACCGTCGATTCCTCGACGGACAAACTCTTCTCTACATCGACCTCGGCCACGTGCAACTCCTCCCGGCGCTCCTCGATCTCCGCCGCCTCCTGCATCTCCAGCTCCCGCTCGGTGACCTCATGAGGAAGGAGGTGCTCCATGGCCACCGCCGCCTTTTCAGACGTGGGTTGCATGCTGGAGTCCGAGGTGGCCTGGAATATCTTGGCGTGTGCATCCTCGATCTTGCCGTGGATGGCCTCGACCCAGGCCAGGGCAACATCAGCGGCACAGATGGCAGCTTGAGTCCTCTAGGCGTTTGCAGCCACCGTCTCGGCTGCTGCAACTGCCATGTCGGCTGCCGTAGACGCCCTCTTGGTGAAAGCGGCCGCGCTTAATGCGGATGCGGCGGCACTCTCGGCGTAGGCAGACGCGCTCTCGACGCAGGCGGTGGCGCTCGGGGTGGACGCGGCCATCGTACGGCCCTTCACGAAGCGTTTCCACGGTGTCATCTTTGCAAGAAGGGGGTGCAGGAATGGGGATCGGGATTCGTGGATTCGGGGGTTGCCGGCACTAGAGCAGACGAGCCAGCGAAGCTTAAGGAGGGAGACTTAAATAGACCCAGATATCTTCATTGTAAACAGTTCCTAGAAAACAACTGTGTGTGATGTTGTAGATATTTTTTATTAGCTGTGAAAGACGAATTTGGAATAAAGTGCCAACTGATGGTGTTTTAAAGGAACGGGAAATTTTGTAGTACTAATACAACTGTCATGTCAAATTTTGGAAAATTTCAGGGGTCATTTGACCTTCTAAGACATTTAAGTGATTTTCTAGCCATTTAATGACCGTAATTGAAATTTGAACTACATGTACATAAAACAGCTAACCATAACGGTTTGAAAACTCATATTTCGTGTACTTGTATGAGATTTAATTCCATGTGTAGTAAATTGGAAGGAAGTTTCAAACATATTGGTCTAATGGCTATGACACAATTAAGCATGGAGTGACATGGCATTTTAATTCCAAAAAAAATCAGAAACACATGAAACCTTGGTTGATGTAATGTCATGTCACCAAGATGATGTGGTAAAACAAATTGGCATGTTTGACCAAAGTTTGGACACTCACCCCTCACAAACCGGATCAACTCACTAGAAGGCTCATGGTTCCAAGAGGGAACAATGCATGTTTGATGACGAACGGGAGATAACTTCCTCTTACGGCCTTCAAATTTTTTTCTACGTCTAACATGCAATACTACAACTGTAATATGAAATTTTGAAAATTCTAGGGGTCATTTGACCTTTTAAAGACATTTAAGTGATTTTCTAGCCATTTAATGACCGTAATTCAAATTTGAACTACATCTACATGCAACGCCTCACCAAAAGGGTTTGAAAAATCATATTTGTGTACTTGTGTGCGAGTTAATTCCATGTGTAGTAAACTAGAAGGAATTTTCAAACATATTTTTATCACAACATGGACACATATACATGAATACATATGCATGGAGTGGCATGGCATTTTAATTCCAAAAAATCAGAAACACATGAAACCTTGGTTGATGTAATGTCATACCACCAAGATGATGTGGTAAAGAAATTGGCATGTTTGACGAAAGTTTGGACACACACCCCTCACAAACCGGAGCAACTCGCTAGAAGGTTCGTGGTTCCGAGAGGGAACAATGCATGCTTGATGTCGAACGGGAGATAACTTCCTCTTATGGCCTTCAAATTTTTTCAATGTCTAACGTGCACTACTACAACTGTAATGTGAAATTTGGGAAAATTCTAGGGGTCATTTGACCTTTTAAATACATTTAAGTGATTTTCAAACCATTTAATGATTGTAATTCAAATTTGAACTACATCTACATGCAACGCCTAACCAAAACGGTTTGAAAAATCATATCTGTGTACTTGTGTGCGAGTTAATTCCATGTGCAGTAAATTAGAAGGAATTTTCAAACATATTGGTCTCACGACATGGACACATGCATACATATGCATGGAGTGACATGACATTTTAATTCAAAAAATAGAAAAATGATCAGAAACACATGAAACCTTGGTTGATGTAATGTCATGCCATCAAGATCATCTGGTAAATAAATTGGCATGTTTGACGAACGTTTGGACGCACGCCCCTCACAAACCGGAGCAACTCGCTAGAAGGTTCGTGGTTCCGAGAGGGAACAATGCATGTTTGATGGCGAACGGGAGATAGCTTCCTCTTACGACCTTCAAATTTTTTCCTACGTTTAATGTGTAACTGTCATGTGAAATTTTGGTAAATTTCAGGGGTCATTTGACGTTCTAAAGACATTTATGTGATTTTCTAACCATTTAATGACCGTAATTCAAATTTGAACTACATCTACATGCAACGCCTAACCAGAACAGTTTGAAAAATCATATTTTTGTGTACTTGTGCGTGAGTTAATTCCATGTGCAGTAAATTAGAACGAATTTTCAAACATATTGGTGTCAAGGCATGGGCACGTGCATGGAGTGCATGCCATGGCATTTTAATTCCAAAAAATTAAGAAATGGCCAGAAAAACATGAAACCTTGCTTGATTTATTGTCATCCACCAAGATGATGTGGTAAAGAAATTAGCATGTTTGACGAAAGTTTGGACACACACCCCTCACAAACCGAAGCAACTCGCTGGAAGGTTCGTGGTTCCGAGAGGGAACAATGCATGTTTGATGACGAACAGGAGATAACTTCCTCTTACGGCCTTCAAATTTTTCTACGTCTAACGTGCACTACTACAACTGTAATGTGAAATTTGGGAAAAATTCTAGGGGTCATTTGACCTTTTAAAGACATTTAAGTGATTTTCTAACCATTTAATGACTGTAATTCCAATTTGAACTACATCTACATGCAACGCCTAACCAAAACAGTTTGAAAAATCATATCTGTGTACTTGTGTGCGAGTTAATTCCATGTGCAGTAAATTAGAAGGAATTTTCAAACATATTGGTCTCACGACATGGACACATGCATACATATGCATGGAGTGACATGACATTTTAATTAAAAAATGGAAAAATGATCCGAAACACATGAAACCTTGGTTGATGTAATGTCGTGCCACCAAGATCATGTGGTAAAGAAATTGGCATGTTTGACGAACTTTGGACGCACGCCCTCACAAACCGGAGCAACTCGCTAGAGGTTCGTGGTTCCGAGAGGGAACAATGCATGTTTGATGACGAATGGGAGATAGCTTCCTCTTACGACCTTCAAATTTTTTCCTACGTTTAACGTGCAACTGTCTTGTGAAAATTTTGTAAATTTCAGGGGTCATTTGACCTTCTAAAGACATTTAAGTGATTTTCTAACCATTTAATGACCATAATTCAAATTTGAACTACATCTACATGCAATGCCTAACCAAAATGGTTTGAAAAATCATATTTTTGTGTACTTGTGGGCGAATTAATTCCATGTGCAGTAAATTATAAGGAAATTTCAAACGTATTTGTGTGAAGGCATGGGCACATGCATGGAGTTCATGCCATGGCTTTTTAATTCCAAAAAATTAAAAAATGATCAGAAAACATGAAACTTTGCTTGATATAATGTCATGCCACCAAGATTATGTGGTAAAAAATTTGGCATGTTTTACGGAAGTTTGGACACACACCCCTCACAAGCCGGAGTAACTCACTAGAAGGTTCGTGGTTCCGAGAGGGAACAATGCATGTTTGCTGACGGACGGGAGATAGCTTCCTCTTACGGCCTTCATATTTTTTCCTATGTTTAACATGCACTAATACAACTGTCAAGTGAAAAATTGGAAATTTCTAGGGGTCATTTGACCTTTTAAAGACATTTAAGTGATTTTCTAACGATTTAATGACCGTAATTCAAATTTGAACTACATCTACAAACAACACCTAACGAAAATGGTTTGAAAAATCATATATGTGTACTTGTGTGCGAGTATATTCAATGTGCAGTAAATTAGAAAGAATTTTCAAACATATTGGTCTCACGAAATGGACACATGCATACGTATGCATGGAGTGACATGGCATTTTAATTCAAAAAAATAGAAAAATGATCAGAAACACATGAAACCTTGGTTGATGTAATGTCATGCCACCAAGATGATGTAGTAAAGAAATTGGCATGTTTGACGAAATTTGGACACACACCCCTCACAAATCAGAGCAACTCGCTAGAAGGTTCGTGGTTCCGTGAAGGAACAATGCATGTTTGATGATAAACGGGAGATAGCTTCCTCTTACGGCCTTCAAATTTTTTCCTACGTTTAATGTGCAACTATCATGTGAAAATTTGGTAAATTTCAGGGGTCATTTAACCTTCTAAAGACATTTAAGTGATTTTCTAACCATTTAATGACCATAATTCAAATTTGAACTACATCTACATGCAACACCTAACCAAAATGGTTTGAAAAATCATATTTTTGTGTACTTGTGTGCGAATTAATTCCATTGGCAGTAAATTATAAGGAAATTTCAAACATATTGGTGTCAAGACATGGGCACATGCATGGAGTGCATGCCATGGCATTTTAATTGCAAAAAATTCAAAAATGATCAGAAAAACATGAAACCTTGCTTGATTTAATGCCATGCCACCAAGATGATGTGGTAAAAAATTGGCCTGTTTGACGAAAGTTTGGACACACACCCCTCACAAACCGGAGCAACTCACTAGGAGGTTCGTGGTTCCGAGAGGGAACAATGCATGTTTGCTGACGGACGGGAGATAGCTTCCTCTTACAGCCTTCAAAATTTTTCCTATGTTTAACATGCACTAAAACAACTGTCATGAGAAAATTTGGAAATTTTCAAGGGTCATTTGACCTTTTATAGAGATTTAAGAGATTTCCTAACCATTTAATTACCGTAATTCAATTTTGAACTGCATCTACATGCAATGGCTAACCAAAACGGTCTGAAAAATCATATTTTTGTGTACTTGAGTGCGAGTTAAAAAATCATCAGACAATGTAAATATCTGGTATTCAAAAAAGAAAATGTAAAGATCTGGCAAGACAACCGGCCCCCACGCGATTGGCACTCTATCTCGCTGCTCGAGGTTTGGTAGGTGATTGGCGGGGATCATTAATCAAACACGGTTCTGTATTGGAAACCGTCAGCTATTATGTTCACACACGGATTTGCTGCGGGAATTGTGTGTAATTCAAACTACAATACTCGTTAATTCTGGCGACCGGTGTGTGTACTGTCCCCGTCGATCTAGATTCCGGCCGCCAATAAATACTACTTTGCTCATGTCGTCCCGCCTGCATTCTCATCTACATCCTCCCCTCGCTCGCCCTCTCTCTCTCTCTCAAATCTCTGCCATGGCGCCGCCGCTCTGCCCACGCGCCGACGAGGAGTCACCGCCCCCCGAGGATGCTCACTCGATTAGCAGTGATGAGGACCCCTACGCGCCTCCTAACGAGGTTGCGCTGGACCCCCCCCCCACTTTGGATTGGTTTTGGGGCCAGTACAATCTTTGTCTATGGAAGTCGCTGCCGCCGGCTGAGAAAGCCAGGCAAGTGGCGTTCAAGAAGGAGATGGCAGAGGAGGAAGCCAGGTACTAGGCGGCTTGTGAAGCCTGGGATACCGCCTGGAAAAAGGAGGCGGTGGAGCTTTGGGGGCGGGTGTGTCGTTGTGCCGAGGAGGTGTATGAAGACGGGTACTTCGCGAGGAAGGTCATAGGCATTGGGTGCCTCGTCATTGTGTGGAGGTGGGCCAATAAGCTCCAGCGTGCCACCGACGAGGAGCTCTGATGGGCGCCCAACGAAATGACAAGATCGGTCGCACGCGTCCACCAGCAAGAGGCAGATCGGTACGTCAAGCGCTGCGAGGCGGAGGAGTCGGAGTACTGCCTCCGCACTGGGAAGATGCCGCGCACCAGGGAGCTGTTGGCAAGGGGCTACCGAAATACTAGCCCCAGGAGGGATTATTAGTTTTAGTATTGATCGTTTTCAATTTTATGCATTGTACCTAGTAGTTAAGTATCATCACGTCTATGTGATGATATTATATATATATATATATTATGAATTCCATTTTCTATCTGTTTTTGTATACTAATTTGAATCTAGCTGTTATCATCCACATATACAGAATGGAAAGCGTATATACACACATTGAAACAGAACATATAAGAATGGAAAACAGAGTACACACATTGAAACAGAGCAATAAACAGAGCAATACTATGATTGTTGTGAATACATAGCTATCCATGTAGAAATGACTTTTTAGAATAAAATGCGTCCATGAGATCATGACCAGCAGCCCTTGCCTAGGGTAGCTCTTGGCTCTGCCGGAACTCGTGCAAGTGTTCGTCCAAGCGGTCGACATGCACACGGTATATCTGGAGCGCGATCTCGAGCTCCAAGTTGGCTATTTCATTGGAGATCACCAGCTCGAGGATGCGACGGCCGTGTTCCTATACTGCGACCAGGTGGACACCTGGGCCAAGGTGGCGGTCAAGCCTATGGACCAGCGCGTTGGCATCCATCGGGCCGCGGACAAGGCGACAACAGCACCCATGCGAACGGCGCGGCAGGCGTCTGGTGCAAGTACAGCGCGGCCGGACTCTGGTGCAAGTACGGCGCTGAGGGCCTCTGCCCACTCTTGGCAAGGAATGGGGGTACTGACGGGACATGTACCCAGCTGCCCATCTTGCTGTGCGGCGCGCCGCGCCTCTCGCTCTGGGGCGCTCCAACGGTCTCACCGTGCGGCGAGCTGCAGCCTATCGGCGTGGACGTGCCTAGCTTGCTCTGCGGCGCGCCATCGATCATGTTGTGCGGCAAGCTGCAACCTGTCGGCGCTGACATGCCTATCTTGATCTGCGGCGCTCAAGCGCCATGCGCCAAAGGTCTGCTCAACCCTAGCGATGACACGCATCACGTCATTGTCCATCGCTTTGCCGGGGAGCACCTCGTCCTCGATGGGCCGTGGCGCCTGCTCGTTTTCCTCGTCGACGAGGTTGATGGCAGAGGCGGCGCTTTGGTGGGTTGGCATGCTTGGAAAAGGTGGATGTGCTACAAGCTGCACTTGTCGCCTCCGTGCGTCGCGCGCCCCCTATGCGCAATATAGCAGGGTGGCGGGAAACAGGTGAGGAAATGGCGGGAAATGGTGGCGTGTTCATAAAACACCATCAATTAATGGAAACTTAGCATTGAGCTAGCACAAGAAGTAGATGATGATCAGATGAACACGGACCACACTAGGGAACCCGTCGGTGATGAATTCATCAATCCCAAACGGTTGAATACTAGCAAGCGTTTGCCCACAACACACACGGCCTATTCCATCACAAATAGGTCGGATGGATAAACTGTATGCCACGTATCACACATTGTCAAAAAGTAATGCGGTAGACCTTCTTTAACATGTTTTAAGAAAAGGACCTCAAGGTTAAATTAGTTGAGGGAATGGGGCATTTCGGTCATTGACACAACTTCCCATCCAGTCACCCATCTGATGGCTGCTCCAGCCTGAGAACACTTAACTTGATAGTTTTCATACATGAGCTACTGGTGGAACGGCTAGTCCTTGCTGATAGGAATGCCTCTTCACATCCTTATGGCGTATCCGGATGACCAGCCGTCCCACAATGGCCAATAGATGGTGTGTAGACAGAGCATATCACATACATCTTATTAGAAGCAATCGTCTGCGTTATTATCAGTCTTCACACACATTTCTGATTACATACCTATTTGCCGCATATCACACACATCTTGTTAAGTTGAACCATTTCTGTTCACATGTCTCAATGCAAACAGTTCATCTGAGTGAACCGCATGCCGTATATCGCACACACCATGATTTGGCTGACTCTTTCTTTTATGTTGCCTAATCACAAACAGTTCATCCGAGTGAACCGTATGATGTGTATCGCACACGCCTTCATTTGGCTGCCCGTTTCTTTTGTTCCTCCTCATCACAAACAATTAATTAAACTGAACCATATGCCCTTCATCGCACACGCAACTAAAACCTGAACCGTGTTTGATGCATCCATCATCACAAACGTTTTACACATTTTTGACGGTTTTCATACAGCACCGTTTGCAATTATTGCATCGCACACAATTTCTCGAAGGGTCTCTGATCGTAGTGTCGCGTTAGCAGCATCCTGCAGTAGTGCTTGTAACAACGGCAAGAACCCACTCTTTGACTAATCCATTTTGAACTTCTTCAAACTTTATCAAGGTATGTGCTTTGAAAGTCCAATTAAGCGTCTTGATCTATCTCTATAGATCTTGATGCCCAATATATATAAGCAGCTTCACCGAGGTCTTTCATTGAAAAAAACTCTTATTAAAGTATCCTTTTATGCTATCCAGAAATTCTATATCATTTCCAATCAACAATATGTCATCCACATATAATATTAGAAATGCTACAGAGCTCCCACTCACTTTCTTCTAAATACAGGCTTCTCCGAAAGTCTGTATAAAACCATACGCTTTGATCACGCTATCAAAGCATATATTCCAACTCTGAGATGCTTGCACCAGTCCATAAATGGATCGCTGGAGCTTACACACTTTGTTAGCACCTTTAGGATCGATAAAACCTTCTGGTTGCATCATATACAACTCTTCTTCAAGAAATCCATTAAGGAATGTAGTTTTGTCATCCATTTGCCACATTTAGTAATCATTAAATGCGGCAATTGCTAACATGATTTGGACAGACTTAAGCATCGCTACGGGTGAGAAAGTCTCATTGTAGTCAACTCCTTGAACTTGTCGAAAACCTTTCACAACAAGTTGGGCTTTGTAGACAGTAATATTACCATCAGCGTCAGTCTTCTTCTTGAAGATCCATTTATTCTCCATGGCTCGCCGATCATCGGGCAAGTCAACCAAAGTCCACACTTTGTTCTCATACATGGATCTTGTCTCAGATTTCATGGCCTCAAGCCATTTATCAGAATCTTGGCTCATCATCACTTCCTCATAGTTCGTAGGTTTGTCATGGTCTAGTAACATGACTTCCAGAATAGGATTACCGTACCACTCAGGTGCGGAACATGCTCTGGTTGACCTACGAGGTTCGGTAGTAACTTGATCTGAAGTTTCATGATCATTATCATTAGCTTCCTCTCTAGTTGGTGTAGGTATCACTGGAACTGATTTCTGTGATGAGCTACTTTCCAATTCAAGAGAAGGTACAATTACCTCATCAAGTTCTACTTTCCTCCCACTCACTTCTTTCAAGAGAAACTCCTTCTCCCGAAAGGATACATTCTTAGCAACAAAGATATTGCCTTCGGATATGTGAAAGAAGGTGTACCCAATAGTTTCTTTTGGGTATCCTATGAAGACACACTTCTCCGATTTGGGTTTGAGCTTATTAGGCTGACGCTTTTTCATATAAGCATCGCAACCCCAAACTTTAAGAAACGACGACTTAGGTTTCTTGCCAAACCATAGTTCATACGGTGTCGCCTCAACGGATTTAGATGGTGCCCTATTTAAAGTGGATGCAGTTGTCTCTAATGCATAACCCCAAAATGATAGCGGTAGATCGGTAAGAGACATCATAGATCACACCATATCTAATAAAGTATGGTTACGACGTTCGGACACACCATTACGCTGTGGTGTTCCAGGTGGCGTGAGTTGTGAAACTATTCCACATTGTTTTAAATGAAGGCCAAACTCGTAACTCAAATATTTGCCTCCGCGATCAGATCGTAGAAACTTTATTTTCTTGTTACGATGATTCTCCACTTCACTCTGAAATTCTTTGAAATTTTCAAATGTTTCAGACTTGTGTTTCTTTAAGTAGATATGCCCATATCTACTCAAATCATCTGTGAAGGTCAAAAAATAATTATACCCTCCGTGAGCCTCAACACTCATCAGACCGCATACATCAGTATCTATTATTTCCAATAAGTCAGTGGCTCGCTCCATTGTTCCGGAGAATAGAGTTTTTGTCATCTTGCCCATGAGGCATGGTTTGTTTGCAAGCATCAAATGATTCATAATCAAGTGATTACAAAAGTCCATCTGCATGGAGTTTCTTCATGCACTTTACACCAATATGACCTAAACGGCAGTGCCACAAATATGTTGCACTGTCATTATCAACTTTGCATATTTTGGCATCAGTATTATGAATATGTGTATCCCTACGATCGAGATTCAACAAAAATAGACCACTCTTCAAGGGTGCATGACCATAAAAGATATTACTCACATAAATAGAACAACCATTATTCTCTGACTTAAATGAACAACCATCTCGCATCAAACAAGATCCAGATATAATGTTCATGCTCAACGCTGGCACCAAATAACAATTATTCAGGTCTAAAACTAATCCCAAAGGTAGAGGTTGAGGTAGCATGCGGACGGCGATCACATTGACCTTGGAACCATTCCCGACACACATCGTCACCTCATCCTTAGACAATCTTCGTTTAATCCGTAGCCTCTGTTTCGAGTTGCAAATATGAGCAACAGAACCAGTATCAAATACCCAGGCGCTACTACGAGAATTAGTAAGGTACACATCAATAATATGTATATCAAATATACCTTTGTTCACCTTGCCATCCTTCTTATCCACCAAATACTTGGGGCAGTTCAGATTGTAGTGACCAGTCCCTTTGCAGTAGAAGCACTCAGTTTCAGGCTTGAGTCCAGACTTGGGCTTCTTACTGGGAGTGTAAACTTGCTTGCCATTTTTCTTGAAGTTCCCCTTCTTTCCCTTGCCATTTTTCTTGAAACTAGTGGTCTTGTTGACCATCAACACTTGATGTTCTTTCTTGATTTGTACCTCTGCATCTTTGAGCATAGCGAAGAGCTCGGGAATTGTCTTATCCATCCCTGGCATATTATAGTTCATCATGAAGCCTTTGTAGCTTGGTGGCAGTGATTGAAGAACTATGTCAATAACACATATTATAGTTCATCGTGAAGCCTTTGTAGCTTGGTGGCAGTTATAGAAGAACTCTGTCAATAACACTACCATCCGGTAGATTAACTCCCAGCCGAGTCAAGTGGTTATGATACCTAGACATTCTGAGTATGTGTTCACTGACACAACTATTCTCCTCCATCTTGCAGCTATAGAACTTATTGGAGACTTCATATCCCTCAACTCTGACATTTGCTTGCAATATTAACTTCAATTCCTAGAACATCTCATATGGTCCATGACGTTCAAAACGTCTTTGAAGTCCCGATTCTAAGCCATAGAGCATGGCACACTGAACTATAGAGTAGTCATCAGACCGCGTCTGCCAGATGTTCAAAGCGTCTACATTAGCAGGAGGGGCCTTGTAGCCTAGTGGTGCATCAAGGACATAATTGTTCTGTGCAGCAATGAGGATAATCCTCAAGTTACGGACCCAGTCCGTGTAGTTGCTACCATCATCTTTCAACTTAGCTTTCTCTAGGAACGCATTAAAATTCAAGGGAACAGTAGCACGGGCCATTGATCTACAACATAGATATGCAAAAACTATCAGGACTAAGTTCATGATACATTAAGTTCAATTAATCATATTACTTAAGAACTCCCACTTACATAGACATCCCTAGAGTCATCTAAATGTTCACGTGATGCATATCAACAAAACCATGTCCGATCATCACGTGAGTTGGAGTAGTTTTCAATGGTGAACATCTCTATGTTGATCATATCTACTATATGATTGACGTTCAACCTTTCGGTCTCCAGTGTTCTGAGGCCATGTCTGTACATCCTAGGCTCGTCAAGTTTAACCTGAGTATTCTGCATGTGCAAAACTGTCTTGCACCCGTTGTATGTGAACATAGAGCTTATCACACCCAATCATCATGTGGTGTCTCGGCACGACGAACTGTCACAATGATGCATACTCAGGGAGAACACTTATACCTTGAAATTTTTGTGAGGGATCATCTTATAATGCTACCGCCGTACTAAGCAAAATAAGATGCATAAAAGATATCAAAATATGTGACATGATATGGCCATCATCATCTTGTGCCTTTGATCTCCATCTCCAAAGCACCGTCATGATCTCCATCGTCACCGGTTGACACCTTGATCTCCATCGTAGCATCCTGGTCGTCTCACCAACTATTGCTTCTACAACTATCGCTAACGCGTAGTGATAAAGTAAAGCAATTACATGGCGTTTGCATTTCATACAATAAAGCGACAACCATAAGGCTCTTGCCAGTTGCCGATAACTCGGTTACAAAACATGATCATCTCATACAATAAAATTTAGCATCATGTCTTGACCATATCACATCACAACATGCCCTGCAAAAACAAGTTAGACGTCCTCTACTTTGTTTGTTGCAAGTTTTACGTGGCTGCTACGGGCTTCTAGCAAGAACCGCTCTTACCTATGCATCAAAACAACAATGGTGATTTATCAAGTTTGTTGTTTTAACTTTCAACAAGGACTAGCCGCAGTCAAATTCGATTCAACTAAAGTTGGAGAAACAGACACCCGCCAGCCACCTTTATGCAAAACTAGTTGCATGTCTGTCGGTGGAACCGGTCTCATGACCGTGGCCATGAAAGGTTGGTCCAGGCCGCTTCATCCAACAATACCGTCGAATCATAATAAGACATTGGTGGTAAGAAGTATGACGATCGCCACCCACAACTCTTTGTGTTCTGCTCGTGCATATCATCTACGCATAGACCTGGCTCTGAAGCCACTGTTGGGAAACATAACATGCAATTTTAAAAAAAATCCTACGCCCACGCAAGATCTATCTAGGAGATGCATAGCAATGAGAGGGGGAGAGTGTGTCCACGTACCCTCATAGACCGAAAGCGGAAGCGTTTGACAATGCGGTTGATGTAGTCGAACTTTTTCTCGTTCCGACCGATCAAGCACCAAACTTATGGCACCTCCGAGTTCTGCACACGTTCATCTCGAACTCTTAATTCAGCAAAGTGTCGAGGGATAGTTTCGTAGGCACAACATCGTGGTGACGGTGATGGTGAAGTGATCCGTGTAGGGCTTCACCTAAGCACTACGACAATATAACCGAAGGCGTAAACTGTGGAGGGGGGCGCCGCACACGGCTAAGAATCAATGTTTTGTGTTCTAGCGGTGCCGCCCCCACACACATATATAGGTGGGAGAGGGAGAGGGGTAGCAAGGGGCGCCCCAAGTAGGAGTAATCTTACTTGGGCGCCTTCCACAAGTCGGCCTCCCCCCTTCCATAAGTGTCGGAGGGGGAAGGAAAGAGAGGGGGAGAGAAGGAAAGGGGGAGGCTGAATCCTCCCCTTTCCTTCTCCCTCCCCTTCCTTTCCTTCTCCTCCTATTCGGCCTATAGGGGCTGGTCTGTCCCTCTCTTGGCCCATTAGGCCCATATAGTTTGTCGGGGGTTGCCCGGAACCCCTTTCGGTGACCCGATACGTACCCGGTACCCCCCAAACACTTCCGGTGTTCGAATACTATCGTCCTATATATGAATCTTCACCTCTTGACCATTTCGAGACTCCTCGTCATGTCCATGATCTAATCCGAGACTCCGAACAACATTCAGTCACCAAATCACATAACTCATATAATACAAAATCATCATCGAACGTTAAGTGTGTGGACTCTACGGGTTCAAGAACTATGTAGACATGACCGAGACACCACTCCTGTCAATAACCAACAGCGGAACCTGGATGCTCATATTGGTTCCTACATATTCTACGAAGATGTTTATCGGTCGTACCGTAATGACAACATACGTTATTCCCTTTGTCATCGGTATGTTACTTGCCCGAGATTCGATCGTCGGTATCTTCATACCTAGTACAATCTCATTACCAAAAAGTCTCTTTACTCATTCCATAATGCATCATCCTACAACTAACTCATTATTCACATTGCTTGCATGTAGCGACCCGACCCAAATGGATCAAGTCTACTGTGCTCCGGTGTCATCCCTGGATCAGTAATGCTGACATCACACAGTACTTTGAAGGATTTATAGCAGAGCGGCAATCACACACTTATTACAACGATGTCTCAAAGAGAACTTATTACAATAAAATATGGCTTAAGGCCATCTAATATTGATAACAGCGGAAGACTTGGAAGGTAAATGGGTCCATCAACTCCAACGGCATCACTGAGTATAGAACCACGACCTAAAAGCACCTTAGTCATCGTCTGAAAAGTCTGCAACATTAACGTTGCAACCCGAAACGGGTCAGCACATGGAATATGCTGGCAAGGTAACACATAGAGAGTAATGGAATGAAACAGCAATACTATATGCATATTTGGCTGGTGGAAAGCTCTATGGTTACTGTTTTGCGTAAAGCCAATATTTCCCTACTGCAAAGGAATAAATTTATTTAACTATCATGGTGGTTGTTAAACATTGAGAATGGTTGACAGCATTCTCAATCCCAATTAAAAGTAATCATTAATAACCCAACAATATTAATTTAGAAGTAACATGATGAGATTCACATGATATTCAAGTACTAGATACTCAAGACGTCCATAACCGGGGACACGGCTAATCATGATTAGTTTATTACACTCTGCAAAGGTTTGCGCACTTTTCCCCACAAGACTCGATCGCCTCCGTTGGTTTTCTCGCACTACTGGTGTTTGAGAAATGGATGACCGAGACACAATCTTTCAGAAGCACTAGCACCTTACGATGGATAGATCGGTACACCTACTTTCCCCTACATCTGCTAGTCTACCCTGTAAGAGTTCGCACGACTTAGTCAACTATGCTAGAGCCCATAATGGCTTGTGGCTGCACACATAAGTATTTAGCATGAAAGATCTTATGATCCCTTCGAGGCTGGGTGGCGGTCCAAAAGAAAAACAGGCAAGTCCTGATAGACATCAGGTGCCTCAATCCACCCAGATGTGTGTTTAAGTTGCCACCTTAGATAAACCCTTAAAAATTATCACACTCACATCTGTCATGGATATCACTCACCCAATCCACGTCTACTAGCATAGCATGGCATAATAAGCAAACGTAGAAGTAACTCCCAAAGGTTTCATAATAAACAGGTAATAGGTACTACCTCATCTACTTCCCATCCCACAATTTAATTAGATCCTAATCATGCAATGTGTGAGGATTGATCTAATGCAATAAAACTGGGTTGTAGAAAAGGTATGATCAAAGTGTTACTTGCCTTGCTGATGATCCGTGAGTCCTAGAGATTCGAAGTAACAAGCGGCGCAATCCGGGTAATCTATCGCAGACAAACAACAAACATACAATAAGTACTCATCTAAGCACAGGTAAAACTCGAACAAGAGATCGAACCAGAAAGTTCAACTTAAGAACTCCGGTTGCAAAGAGAGAAAAACCGAAAACAAACGGCGGAAGAAAACAACTCGGTTCTAGCAAGTTGAAACTAGGCCAAATTTTACCGTAGCAAAAACTGGTTTAAGTTGATTAGTCGGAACGGCAGTTTCGAAACGAAACTCCAGGCGCTTGAATCACCTCATTCCGATAAACGAGCGAGAAGATAAACTAGAAAGAAGATCGGATCTGAGATCGCGATCGCGGAATAAATCCGACGAAAAGAAAGAAGAACGGTTAAACGAACGGACGTTCGTTAACCTAGGATAATCCGGTGACCACATTCGTTAGGATGAACGGTCCGGCGAACGGTCTCTAGGCAACTAAATCGGAAAAGAAAACGAATCCGATCTAGGGTTTCGAGAAAAGAAAACCGAACGAAAAATCGATCTAGAAAACCGGAACGGTTTAGAGATGAACCGGAAAGAAAACGAATCGGAAGAGAAGAAAAGAATCGGAACGGTTTATAAGAAAAACCGAACCGAGGGGATAGGAGAGACGTGGCGCGGCTACCTCTGGCGAGGTTCCGGCGAGGGGCTCAGGCGGCGGCGGTGGCGTGCAAGGCCGGCGGCGGCGGCGGTAGCAAGGGGTGGCGGCGGCAGCACTAGGGTGGCGCGGCGCGGGGTTGGGCGCGGCTTGGGGCTTGGGGTTTGGGGCTTGGGGCTTGGTGTGGAAAACGGGGGGGGGGGGGGGGGGTGCTTGGGTATTTATATAGGTGAGGGGAGAGGAAACTTGGGGGAGGGGCAAGAAAAAGAGAAGGAGAGGGAGTCCTAAAAAAAGGAAAACTGAGTCCTACTAGGACTCCACGTCGGGCGGCGGCGGCGGCCTGCGCTAGGCGCGCGCGGCGCTGGCGCGGGAGGGAGAGGCCCGGCCGGCTGGGCCTTTGGCCCAGGGGCGCTGCGGGATATATTTTTTTAAATCGGTTTAGCGCGTAGAAAAACAAAAGAAAATAAAACTAAACAAACTCCAAAACTTCTAAAGTAAATTTTCCCCGACTCCTAAAAATGAGTCGAACAAAATGAACTTTTCTTGGGACCTAAAATGCAAATTTTGAAAACACGCATTTTTCCCTATCCAAATAAAATGCAAATGAAACTCCAACAAAACCAATGATCCCCTTTTCAAAATTTGAGAAAGCTCAAATATGAAAATAACGAAATCTTCAATTCTCTCCGAGGGTCCTTGAGTTGCGTGAAATTTCTAGGATCTACAAAATGCAAGAAAATATGATATGCATGATGATCTAATGTATAACATTCCAAATTGAAAATTTGGGATGTTACAAACCTACCCCCCTTAAGATGAATCTCGCCCTCGAGATTCGGGTTGGCTAGAAAATAGGTGAGGGTGATCCTTGAGCAAATCTTCTTCTCTCTCCCAGGTGGCTTCATCCTCTGAGTGGTGGTTCCACTGAACTTTGCAAAATTTGATAACCTTGCTGCGGGTAACTCTGCTGGCATAATCAAGAATCTTGACTGGTTTCTCTTCATACGTTAGGTCGTCCTTCAACTGAATCGCTTCAAGCGGTACTGTATCTCTTAACGGTACCTCCGCCATCTCGGCGTGACATTTCTTCAGTTGAGAAACATGGAATACATCATGAACTCTTGACAGTCCCTCTAGTAATTCCAACTTATAAGCGACTTCTCCCATACGTTGCAAGATCTTATATGGTCCAACGAAACGCGGTGCTAATTTTCCCTTAACTCCAAAGCGTCTAACTCCTCGAAGTGGGGATACTCGGAGATACACCCTGTCTCCGGTTTCGTAAACTGTCTCCTTGCGTTTAGAATCTGCGTAGCTCTTCTGCCTGGATTGGGCTACCTTGAGCCTATCGCGAATCAACTTAACTTTCCGTTCAGACTCCTTAATCAAATCTGGCCCGAACAACTGACGGTCTCCAACTTCGTCCCATGACAACGGTGTCCTGCACCTCCTTCCATACAAAGCTTCGAAAGGTGCCATCTTCAAACTAGTTTGGTAACTGTTGTTATAAGAAAACTCCGCATACGGCAAATTATCGTCCCAACTAGATCCATAATCTAGTGCACAAGCTCTCAGCATATCTTCCAAAATCTGATTGACTCTCTCGGTCTGTCCATCTGTCTGCGGATGAAAAGCGGTGCTGAACTCTAGCCTGGTTCCCAAAGTTTCATGCAACTGATTCCAAAACTTTGAGGTAAATTGGCTTCCTCTATCCGATACAATACTCCTTGGAACTCCATGCAAACAAATGATGCTAGTCATGTATATCTTTGCCAACTTAGCACTGGTGTAAGTGGTCTTGACTGGAATGAAATGTGCTACCTTCGTCAAACGATCAACTACTACCCATATCGAGTCATATCCTGCTTTCGTCCTGGGTAGTCTTGTGATAAAATCCATGCCTATCTTATCCCACTTCCATTCGGGTATCGGCAATGGTTGGAACAATCCGGCTGGCTTCTAATGTTCTGCCTTTACTCTATGACATACGTCACAAACTGCTAAATATGCTGCAATATCCTTCTTCATTCCGGTCCACCAGAATGTCTCCTTCAAATCCAAATACATCTTGGTATTTCCTGGGTGAATCGAATATGGTGAATCATGCGCCTCTTGTAGAATCAACTTCCTGATCTCCGGGTCATTTGGCACATAAACACGGTCCTCAAACCATAGGGTATCGTGCTCATCCTCACGAAATCCCTTTGCTTTTCCTTTGCTTAGTTTCTCCTTTATAGAAGCAATCTCCTTGTCAGATTTCTGAGCTTCTCTGATTCTATCCATCAATGTTGACTGAATCTCCAATGCTGCTACATAGCCTTTCGGAACTATCTCTAAACTTAGTTCACGAAGGTTTTTTGCTAACTCCTTGGGTATTTCCTTCGTTATTAGCGTATTGACGTGGCTCTTGTGGCTCAATGCGTCAGCTACTACATTAGCTTTACCGGGATGGTAATGCAATCTCATATCATAATCCTTGATGAGCTCCAACCATCTCCTTTGTCTTAGATTCAACTCCTTCTGCGTGAAAATGTACTTCAAACTCTTGTGATCCGTGTACACCTCGCAATGATTTCCAATGAGGAAATGTCTCCATGTCTTCAATGCATGCACTACGGCTGCTAACTCCAAATCATGCGTAGCATAATTCAATTCATGAGGCTTCAGTTGTCGTGAAGCATACGAAACAACTCTCCCTTCCTGCATAAGCACTGCTCCAAGTCCTCGACGTGAAGCGTCGCAATACACCTCATAATCCTTGGTCTGATCTGGCAGAATCAACACTGGTGAGGTAACCAAACGTTTCTTCAACTCCTGGAAACTAGCCTCACACTCCTCAGTCCAATTGAACTTGGTATCCTTCTTCAACAACTCCGTCATAGGCTTTGCAATCTTTGAAAAGTTCTCAATGAATCTCCGGTAGTATCCTGCGAGTCCAAGAAAATTTTGGATCTCTCCAACTATTGTTGGTGCTTCCCATTCGGTTACGGTCTCAACCTTTGTGGGGTCAACTACTATCCCTTCTCCGGATATAACATGTCCGAGGAATCCTACTTCCTTCAACCAAAACTCACATTTGCTAAATTTGGCATATAACTGAAGTTCCCTTAGTTTCTCCAAAACCAAACGCAAATGTTCCTTATGCTCTTCTTCATTCTTTGAATAAACCAGGATATCATCAACGAACACTACGACGAACTTATCCAAAACTCCATAAACACTTTGTTCATCAGGTTCATAAAATAGGCAAGCGCGTTAGTCAATCCAAATGACATAATGGTATACTCATATAGTCCATATCTTGTGGTGAATGCTGTCTTAGGTATATCCTGCTCTCGAATCTTCAACTGGTGGTACCCTGATCGCAAATCGATCTTGGAAAACACTTTAGCTCCTTGCAAACGATCAAACAGATCATTAATCATTGGCAGTGGGTACTTGTTCTTGATGGTTACTTCATTTAATCCACGGTAATCAACAACCATCCGTAATGATCCATCCTTCTTCTCCACTAGATGTACGGGTGATCCCCAAGGCGAAGAACTTGGGCGAATGTAACCTTTCTCCGGTAACTCCTTAATCTGATTCTTAATTTCTACCAAATCCTTTGCTGGCATCCTGTATGGTCTCTTTGATATTGGGCCTGTACCTGGCAATAACTCAATCAAAAACTCAATGTCCCTATCAGGTGGCATGCCTGGCAACTCTTCAGGAAATACATCAGGAAAATCCTTTACCACTGGTACTTCCTCCTGCACAACTCCTGTTAGGCAATTTACTTGTGTCCCATTTGGCACATGCCAGGATACATACTTGATTCTTCTTCCTTCTGGCATTGTAAGAAAAATTGTCTTACTAGCACAATCGATGTTTCCTCCATACATCGACAGCCAATCCATACCGAGAATTACATCCAGACCTTGGGATTCCAGAATGATTAAATCTGTTGGGAAAACATGCCTTCCTATGCTTAATGGCACTTGAAAACATCCTTGACTGGCCATGTATTCTGCTCCTGGCGAACTTACTAGCATAGGTGTTTTAAGAATCCTAGTGGGCAGGCTATATTTTTCCACAAATCCCCTTGATATGTATGAATATGATGCACCAGTATCGAAAAGAACGAGTGCGGTAAATGACTTAACCAAAAACTTACCGATTACTGCATCAGGCTGATCTTCAACTTCCTCCACGCTAACGTGGTTCACCTGTCCCCTATTGAAAGGGTTCGGCTTCTTCCCTGAGCTTCCATTGCCATTTCCATTCTGGCGTTCAGGACATTCATTGGCATAATGTCCAGTCTTGGAACACTTGAAACAGGTGACTTGACTCAGATCTCTCTTGGATGGGGTTGATGGGGTGGTACGGTTCTAGTCGTTGCTTCCTCCATTCCCATTACCATTCTTGTGGCCATTGTGGTGGTGCGAACTACCTCCTCCATGGGTATGCTGAAACTGAAATCCCGATTTAGGGGTAAAACGGGGCTTCTGCTGGGCTCCAGAGTTATACTTCCCCTGTCCATACTTCCTCTTGCGGTTCTCAATCTGCTGTTGCTTCCCTTCAATCATGATGGCACGATCTACCAACTCCTGGTAGTTGTTGAAACTTCCTACCATCAACTGCATGCTTAGCTCATCATTTAATCCTTCCAGAAACTTCTCCTGCTTGGTTGCATCCGTAGCAACGTCATCTGGGGCATAATGTGCTAACTTGCTGAAGTCGTCAGCATACTGGCCAACTGTCCTTCCTCCTTGGCGTAAGTTGCGAAACTCACGCTTCTTCATGGCCATAGCTCCTGCTGAAACATGTGCAGTGCAGAAAGCTTGCTGAAACTGATCCCATGTGACAGTGTCAACTGGGAAGGTGGTTGTGAAATTCTCCCACCATGCTGCCGCGGGTCCTTCTAACTGATGTGCGGCAAACTTCACTTTCTCACCATCCGTGCATCCTGCAGTGGTCAACTCCCTTCCTATCTTGCGGAGCCAATCATCTGCTACTATCGGCTTGGTGCTACGAGAAAACACCGGCGGATTTAGCCTAAGGAAACAGGCTAAGTGGTCAACAGGTGGTGGTGGTGGTGGGTTGTTGTTGTTGTTGTTGTTGTTGTTCTGCTGGTTCTGAACTAACATCTGCATCAATTGATTCTGCTGCTGGATCAACTGAGTGAGTTCCGGTGGAAATCCATTGTCACGTCTCGGAGGCATCTGGGGGTTTAGAATAGATGAGATATAAGAATAGAATGAGGTCTAAAGAGAAAACACTACCCCAATGCACATGAGCAAATTCACACAAAATCACTTCATTCAATCAAACAAGGGCTTACAGTCGATCTAGCTATCGCAAAAGTGCTCGAACTATAGTGTTTACATGGGGGAAATACTACTAATAGTTGGTGGTCATCTAGAAATTTGAACCGGTGGAAGACTCCATGATATCCGCTCCAGCTTTGTCTTCAAAGTCGGGTTCACTTGGATCCGAATCGGTATCGTCGAGAATGATGTAGTTGTCCGAACATGCGACGTACATGTCTTCCTTCCTGGGTGCTAACTCCCTCTTGAGTTCTTCAATCTCCTGCTTAAGATCGCAGTTGTGTCTTGCTAGAGCTACGATCTCGTCCATGTAGTCCTTGCGTGTAGCCTTCAGTTCTCCTTCTAGCTCGATGATCCTTGTCTTCGCATTCTTCAACTCTATCATATCATTGCACATCTGGTTCTCGTGGCGTCGAATGTGCTGGTTTAACTCCTGGATGAATGCTGCAATGGATCTATCCTTATTGGTGGTGACTAACTCCCATTGTTCATCTCGGCGTCCGCAAATCTGGTAGATCGTGTCCTTGAGGTCTTCTTGATAAACTTCTCCAATGCGTCCTATGGTGATATGGGCTGCCATGCTCTTTCCTAGACTCCAAGTTGGTGCATTGAAAACACTATCTATGGGCTTCGTGATTGGCGCGAATGTCCTTCCCAAAACGTGAGCTTGAATCTTCCAGCGCTCCTCTTCAGGCAGTGTGGCATTGAAGGTTCCTGTGAAGCTTGGTAATCCAATGTTTACGTACTTGGTGACTTCCTTCAAGTGAAATCCAAAAGGTGTGCCTTCATCTGGTTGAGCGTACTTAATCTTTGCGTCCTTCATCCTGAAGAGTAGAAAAGATGAGGAGTTAGAAAATGAGGAGAGAATAGTGATCTATGGCTTTAACTTAGTGGTCGTGTCCTACAGTCAGTGTGTGCTCTGATACCATCTCTGTAGCGACCCGACCCAAATGGATCAAGTCTACTGGGCTCCGGTGTCATCCCTGGATCAGTAATGCTGACACCGCACAGTACTTCGAAGGATTTATAGCAGAGTGGCAATCACACACTTATTACAACGATGTCTCAAAGAGAACTTATTACAATAAAATATGGCTTAAGGCCATCTAATATCGATAACAGCGGAAGACTTGGAAGGTAAATGGGTCCATCAACTCCAACGGCATCACTGAGTATAGAACCACGACCTAAAAGCACCTTAATCGTCGTCTGAAAAGTCTGCAACATTAACGTTGCAACCCGAAACGGGTCAGCACATGGAATATGCTGGCAAGGTAACACATAGAGAGTAATGGAATGAAACAGCAATACTATATGCATATTTGGCTGGTGGAAAGCTCTATGGTTACTATTTTGCGTAAAGCCAATTTTTCCCTACTGCAAAGGAATAAATTTGTTTAACTATCATGGTGGTTGTTAAACATTGAGAATGGTTGACAGCATTCTCAATCCCAATTAAAAGTAATCATTAATAACCCAACAATATTAATTTAGAAGTAACATGATGAGATTCACATGATATTCAAGTACCAGATACTCAAGACGTCCATAACCGGGGACACGGCTAATCATGATTAGTTTATTACACTCTGCAGAGGTTTGCGCACTTTTCCCCACAAGACTCGATCGCCTCTGTTGGTTTTCTCGCACTACTCGTGTTTGAGAAACGGATGACCGAGACACAGTCTTTCAGAAGCACTAGCACCTTACGATGGATAGACCGGTACACCTACTTTCCCCTACATCTGCTAGTCTACCCTGTAAGAGTTCGCACGACTTAGTCAACTATGCCAGAGCCCATAATGGCTTGTGGCTGCACACGTATGTATTTAGCATGAAAGATCTTACGATCCCTTTGAGCCTGGGTGGCGGTCCAAAAGAAAAACAGGCAAGTCCTGATAGACATCAGGTGCCTCAATCCACCCAGATGTGTGTTTAAGTTGCCACCTTAGATAAACCCTTAAAAATTATCACACTCACATCTGTCATGGATATCACTCACCCAATCCACGTCTACTAGCATAGCATGGCATAATAAGCAAACGTAGAAGTAACTCCCAAAGGTTTCATAATAAACAGGTAATAGGTACTACCTCATCTACTTCCCATCCCACAATTTAATTAGATCCTAATCATGCAATGTGTGAGGATTGATCTAATGCAATAAAACTGGGTTGTAGAAAAGGTATGATCAAAGTGTAACTTGCCTTGCTCATGATCCGCGAGTCCTAGAGATTCAAAGTAACAAGCGGCGCAATCCGGGTAATCTATCACAGACAAACAACAAACATACAATAAGTACTCATCTAATGCATAGGTAAAACTCGAACAAGAGATCGAACCAGAAAGTTCAACTTAAGAACTCCGGTTGCAAAGAGAGAAAAACCGAACAAAGAAACTGAAAACAAACGGCGGAAGAAAACAACTCGGTTCTAGCAAGTTGAAACTAGGCCAAATTTTACCGTAGCAAAAACGGGTTTAAGTTGATTAGTCGGAACGGCGGTTTCGAAACGAAACTCCAGGCGCTTGAATCACCTGATTCCGATAAATGAGCGAGAAGATAAACTAGAAAGAAGATCGGATCTGAGATCGCGATCGCGGAATAAATCCGACGAAAAGAAAGAAGAACGGTTAAACGAACGGACATTCGTTAACCTAGGATAATCCGGTGATCGCGTTCGTTAGGACGAACGGTCCGGCGAACGGTCTCTAGGCAACTAAATCGGAAAAGAAAACGAATCCGGTCTAGGGTTTCGAGAAAAGAAAACCGAACGAAAAACGATCTAGAAAACCGGAACGGTTTAGAGATGAACCGGAAAGAAAACAAATCGGAAGAGAAGAAAAGAACCGGAATGGTTTATAAGAAAAACCGAACCGAGGGGATAGGAGAGACGTGGCATGGCTACCTCCGGCGAGGTTCCGGCGAGGGGCTCCGACGGCGGCGGTGGCGTGCAAGGCCGGCGGCGGCGGCGCTATCAAGGGGCTGCGGCGACGGCACTAGGGCGTCGCGGCGCGGGGTTGGGCTCGGCTTGGGGCTTGGGGTTTGGTTCTTGGGTCTTGGGGCTTGGTGTGGAAAAAGGGGGGTGCTTGGGTATTTATATAGGTGAGGGGAGAGGAAACTTGGGGGAGGGGCAAGAAAAAGAGAAGGAGAGGGAGTCCTAAAAAAAGGAAAACGGAGTCCTACTAGGACTCCACGTCGGGCGGCGGCGGCGGCCTGCGCTAGGCGTGCGCGGCGCTGGCGCGGGAGGGAGAGGCCCGGCCGGCTGGGCCTTTGGCCCAGGGGCGCTGCGGGATTTTTTTTATTTTTTTTTAAATCGGTTTCGCGCGTAGAAAAACAAAAGAAAAGAAAACTAAACGAACTCCAAAACTTCTAAAGTAAATTTTCCCCGACTCCTAAAAATGAGTCGAACAAAATGAACTTTTCTCGGGACCTAAAATGCAAATTTTGAAAACGCGCATTTTTCCCTATCCAAATAAAATGCAAATGAAACTCCGACAAAACCAATGATCCCCTTTTCAAAATTTGAGAAAGCTCAAATATGAAAATAACGAAATCTCCAACTCTCTCCAAGGGTCCTTGAGTTGCGTGAAATTTCTAGGATCGACAAAATGCAAGAAAATATGATATGCATGATGATCTAATGTATAACATTCCAAATTGAAAATTTGGGATGTTACATTGCAAGGCTTATCATGATGTGCATTACTGAGAGGGCCCAGAGATACCTCTCCGATACTCTAAGTGAAAAATCCTAATCTCGATTTATGCCAACCCAACAAACACCTTCGGAGATACCTATAGAGCATCTTTATGATCACCTAGTTACATTGTGACGTTTGATAGCACTCAAGGTATTCGGGAGTTGCATAATCTCATAGTCGAAAGAATATGTTCTTGACATGAAGAAAGCAATAGCAATAAAACTTAACGATCATTATGCTAAGCTAACGGATGGGTCTTGTCCATCACATGATTCTCCTAATGATGTGATCCCGTTCATCAAATGACAACACATGTCTATGGCTAGGAAACTTAACCATCTTTGATTAACGAGCTAGTCTAGTAGAGGCTTACTAGGGACATTGTGTTTTGTCTATGTATCCACTCATGTATCAAGTTTCCGGTTAATACAATTCTAGCATGAATAATAAACATTTATCATGATATAAGGAAACATAAATAACAACTTTATTATTGCCTCTAGGCCATATTTCCTTCAGTCTCCCACTTGCGCTAGAGTCAATAATCTAGATTACATTGTAATGATTCTAACACCCATGGAGACTTGGTGCTGATCATGTTTTGCTCGTGGAAGAGGCTTAGTCAATGGGTCTGCCACATTCAGATCCGTATGTATTTTTCAAATCTCTATGTCTCCCTCCTTGACTTGATCACGGATGGAGTTGAAGCGTCTCTTGATGTAGTACCAAGATAGCTTCCTCTCTCTCTCTCTATATATATCTATGCGTAGGAAGTAGCTAGATGGCTTCCTCTCTCTGTCTTTTGATTCTCAATACAATGGTCTCTTGGAGACCTATTTGATGTAACTCTTTTTTGCCATGTGTTTGTTGGGATCCGATGAACTTTGAGTTTATGATCAGATCTATATCCATCAGTATTATTTGAGTCTTCTTTGATCTCTTATATGAATGATTATTTATAGCCTTGAAATTTTTCTTCGAATCTTTGGTTTTGTTAGGCCAACTAGATCAATTTTTATTGCCATGGGAAGAGGTGATTTGTGCTGGGTTCGATCTTGCGGTGTTCTTTCCCAGTGACAGAAGGGGCAACAAGACACACATGTATCATTGCTATTAAGGATAAGAAGATGGGGTCTATTCCTACATGAATAGATCTTGTCAACATCATGTCATCATTCTTATTGCATTACCCCATTTCTCCATGAATTTAATACACTAGATGCATGCCGGATAGCGGTCGATGTGTGGAGTAATAGTAGTAGATGCAGGCAGGAGTCGGTCTACTAGTCTTGGACATGATGGCTATATATTGATCATTGCCTTGGATATCGTCATACTTATTCGATCTTCTATCAATTGCCCAACAGTAATTTGTTTGGCCACCATGTGCTATTTGTCAAGAGAAGACACTAGTGAAATCTACGGCCCCCGGGTCTATTCTTAATCATATTTGCCTTGAGATCTATTTTTATCCACTTTTATTTTCAGATATATTATTCCAAAAACCCAAAAACACCTTGCTGCATTTTTTATTATTTATTTTATTTTCCGTTTTCTCAGGAGCTATTTATCCAATCTACCACAAATTTATCTACCTTTTTAACAAGGGAGGATCAAGTCAAGATAGTCTCCCGTCCACTTGCCAATTTCTGGCGCTGTTACCGAGGAGGGATTGAGAACCCCTCTTACGCGTCGAGTTGTGATACGTCTCTAACGTATCTATAATTTATGAAGTATTCATGTTGTTTTATTATCGTTCTTGGATGTTTTGCAATCATTTTTAGCAACTTCATATCATTTTTGGGACTAACCTATTCAGGCAGTGCCCAGTGCCAGTTGATGTTTTTTGCTTGTTTTTTACATCGCAGGAAATCAATATCAAATGGAGTCCAAACATTGCGAAACTTTTTGTGGATTTTTTATGGACCAACAGGCTCCTGATGGGCAAAAGCAGCACCTGCGGGGTGCCCCAAGGGGGGCACAACCCACCAGGGGTGCCTGGGGGGCCAGGCGCACCCAGGTGGGCTATGCCCACCTTGGTGGCCTCCCGCACCCCCTCTTTGCCCTATAAAATCGCAAATATTCCAAAAACCCTCGGGATTAACCTAGATCGGAAGTTCCGCCGCTGCAGGCCTCTATAGCCACCGAAAACCAATCTAGACCCCATTCCGGTACCCTGCCGGAGGGGGGAATCATCACCGATGGCCATCTTCATCATCCCGGTGTTGGAAATATGCACTAGAGGCAATAATAAAATAGTTATTATTATATTTCCTTGTTCATGATAATTGTCTATTGTTCATGCTATAATTGTATTAATCGGAAACCGTAATACATGTGTGAATACATAGACCACAACATGTCCCTAGTAAGCCTCTTGTTGACTAGCTCGTTAATCAATAGATGGTTATGGTTTCCTAACCATGGATATTGGATGTCGTTGATACGGGATCACATCATTAGGAGAATGATGTGATGGACAAGACCCAATCCTAAGCATAGCACAAGATCGTGTAGTTCGTTTGCTAGAGCTTTTCTAATGTCAATATCATCTCCTTAGACCATGAGATTGTGCAACTCCCGGATACCGTAGGAACGCTTTGGGTGTATCAAACTTCACAATGTAATTGGGTGGCTATAAAGGTGCACTACAGGTATCTCCGAAAGTGTCTATTGGGTTGGCACGAATCGATACTAGGATTTCTCACTCCGTATGACGGAGAGGTATCTCTGGGCCCACTCGGTAATGCATCATCATAACGAGCTCGATGTGGCTAAGGAGTTAGCCACATGATCATGTGTTATGGAACGAGTAAAGAGACTTGCCGGTAACGAGATTGAACGAGGTATTCGGATACCGATGATCAAATCTCGGGCAAGTAACATACAGATGGACAATGAGAATTGTATACGGGATTGATTGAATCCCCGACATCGTGGTTCATCCGATGATATCATCATGGAACATGTGGGGGCAAACATGGGTATCCAGATCCTGCTGTTGGTTATTGGCCGGAGAGATGTCTCGGTCATGTCTGCATGGTTCCCGAACCCGTAGGGTCTACACACTTAAGGTTTGGTGACGCTAGAGTTGTTATGGGAAATTGTATGTGGTCACCGAAGGTTGTTCAGAGTCCCGGATAAGATCCCAGACGTCACGAGGAGTTCCGGAATGGTCCAGAGGTGAAGATTTATATATGGGGATTCCAGTTTCAATCGCTGGAATGGTTTTGGGGGTTATCAGTATTGTACTAGGACCACCGAAAGGTGTCCAGGGGTCCACTAGGTGGGGCCACCTGCCCCGGAGGACATAATGGGATGAATATGGGAGGGAACCAGCCCAGTAGTGGGCTGGTGCGTCCCCCCCCCCAAGGGCCCAAGGCGCCTAGGATTGGAAACCCTAGGGGGAGGGGGCGCCTCCCACCTACTTGGGAGGCAAGTTGCCCCCCCTCTAGATGCATCTAGGGGGGCGGCCCCCTCTTCCCTCCCCCTATAAATAGTGGGGGTGGGAGGGCAGCCACACCCCTTCCCCTAGCGCAGCCCTCCCTCCTCCTACACCTCCTCCTCCTCCGTAGTGCTTGGCAAAGCCCTGTCGGAGAACCGCAAGCTCCACCACCACGTCGTCGTGCTGCCAGAGCTGTCCCTCAACTTCTCCTCTCCCCTTGCTGGATCAAGAAGGAGGAGAGGTCCTTGGGTTGTACATCTGTTGAACGGGGAGGCGCCGTCCGTTTGGCGCTTGGATCGGATCTTTCGTGATTTGAATCGCCGCGAGTACGACTCCATCAACCGCGTTCCTATAACGCTTCCGCTTAGCGATCTTCAAGGGTATGAAGATGCACTCCCTCTCTCTCGTTGTTAGCATCTCCTAGATTGATCTTGGTGACACGTAGGAAAATTATGAATTATTACTACAATCCCCAACTATGGCATCATGAGCTAGGTCTATGCGTAGATTCTATGCACGAGTACAACACAAGTAGTTGTGGGCGATGATTTGATCAATTTGCTTACTGTTACTAGTCTTATCTTGATTCGGCGGCATTGCGGGATGAAGCAGCCCAGACCGACCTTGCACGTACGCTTACGTGAGACAGGTTCCACCGATTGACATGCACTTGTTGCATAAGGTGGCTAGCGGTTGTTTGTCTCTCCTGTTGGGGAACGCAGTATTTCAGAGTTTTCCTACGATCATGTAAGATCTATCTAGGAGATGCATAGCAACGAGAGGGGAGAGTGTGTCTACGTACCCTCGTAGACCGAAAGCGGAAGCGTTAACTAACGTGGTTGATGTAGTCGCATGTCTTCGCGATCCAATCGATCAAGTACCGAATGCACGGCAGCTCCGTGATCTGCACACGTTCAGCTCGGTGACGTCCCTCGTACTCTTGATCCAACTGAGGCGAAGGCTGAGTTCCGTCAGCACGATGGTGTGTTGACGGTAATGATGAAGTTACCGACGCAGGGCTTCGCCTAAGCACTACGATAATATGACCGAGGTGGAAAACTGTGGAGGGGGCACCGCACACGGCTAAAGATCAACTTGTGTGTCTTTGGGGTGCCCCCCTCCCCTATATATAAAGGAGAGAGGAGGGGAGGGCCAGCCGGCTCCTAGGGCGCGCCCCAAGAGGGGAATCCTGCTAATGGTAGGAGTAGGTTCCCCCCTTTCCTAGTCCAACTAGGAGAAGAAGGAAGGAGAGGGAGAGGGAAAGAGGGGCCATGCCCCCTTGTCCTATTTGGACTCCCATTGGGGGGGGGGCGTCACCTCCTGGCTGCGGCCCTCTCTCCCCTAAGGCCTACTAAGGCCCATAACTTCCCGGGGGGTTGCGGTAACCTTCCGATACTCCGGTTTTATCCGAAAATATCCGGAACACTTCCGGTGTCCGAATAACATGGTCCAATATATCAATCTTTATTTCTCGACCATTTCGAGACTCCTCGTCATGTCCGTGATCACATCCGGGACTCCGAACAACCTTCGGTACATCAAATCACATAACTCACAATACATATTGTCATCGAACGTTAAGCGTGCGGACCCTACAGGTTTGAGAACTATGTAGACAAGACTGAGACACATCTCTGGTCAATAACCAATAGCGGAACCTGGATGCTCATATTGATTCCTACATATTCTATGAAGATCTTTATCGGTCAAACCGCATAACAACATACGTTGTTCCCTTTGTCATCGGTGTGTTACATGCTTGAGATTCGATCGTCGGTATCATGATACCAAGTTCAATATCGTCACCGGCAAGTCTCTTTACTCGTTCCATAATGCATCATCTCGCAACTAACTCATTAGTCACATTGCTTGCAAGGCTTATAGTGATGTGCATTACCGAGAGGGCCTGGAGATACCTCTCTGACAATTGGAGTGACACATCCTAATCTCGATCTATGGCAACTTAACAAACACCATCAGAGACACCTGTAGAGCATCTTTATAATCACCCAGTTACGTTGTGAAATTTGATAGCACACAAATTGTTCCTTCGGTATTCGGGAGTTGTATAATCTCATAGTCATAGGAATATGTATAAGTCATGAAGAAAGCAATAGCAATAAACTAAACGATCATAGTGCTAAGCTAACGGATGGGTCTAGTCCATCACATCATTCTCTAATGATGTGATCTCGTTCATCAAATGACAACACATCTCCATGGTTGGGAAACTTAACCATCTTTGATTAACGAGCTAGTCAAGTAGAGGCATACTAGGGACACTCTGTTTGTCTATGTATTCGCACATGTACTAAGTTTCCGGTTAATACAATTCTAGCATGAATAATAAACATTTATCATGATATAAGGAAATATAAATAACAACTTTATTATTGCCTCTAGGGCATATTTCCTTTAGTCTCCCTGAGGGAGTCCTGGATTAGGGGGTCTCCGGACAGCCGGACTATATCCTTTGGCCGGACGGTTGGACTATGAAGATACAAGATTGAAGACTTCGTCTCGTGTATCGATGGGACTCTACTTGGCATGGAAGGCAAGCTAGGCAATACGGATATGGATATCTCCTCCTTTGTGACTGACCTTGTGTAACCCTAACCCTCTTCGGTGTCTATATAAACTGAAGGGTTTTAGTCCGTAGGACAACAACCACAACATACAATCATACCATAGGTTAGCTTCTAGGGTTTAGCCTGTCCGATCTCGTGGTAGATCTACTCTTGTACTACCCATATCACCAATATCAATCAAGCAGGACGTAGGGTTTTACCTCCATCAAGAGGGCCCGAACCTGGGTAAAACATTGTGTCCCCTGCCTCCTGTTACCATCCGGCCTAGGCGCACAGTTCGGGACCCCCTACCCGAGATCCGCCAGTTTTGACACCGACATTGGTGCTTTCATTGAGAGTTCCTCTGTGTCGTGGCCGTTAGGCTTGATGGATCCTACTATCATCGATAGCGATGCGGTCCAGGGTGAGACTTTTCTCCCTGGATAGATCTTCGTATTCGGTGGCTTTGCACTGCGGGTAATTCGCTTGGCCATCTGGAGCAGATTGAAAGCTACGCCCCTGGCCATCAGGTCAGATTTGGAAGTTTGAACTACACGGCCGACATCCGCGAAGACTTGATCTTCGACGGATTCGAGCCACAGCCGGGCGCGCCACACTGTCATGATGGGTATGACCTAGCTCTGCCGCCGAACAGTACCCCAGAGGCCGCGCCCGCATCAGCTCCGACCCTTAGCTCGGAGCCAACTACGCCAATCGAGGACGGGTGGTTAGACACCGCCTCAGGGGCTGCAGTCTCAACGGCGATCAAGCCGAACACCAGTCTAACCCTCTGCGCAGCCCGTGACTCCAAGGTGCCGGACTCTTTTCCAGACTCCGAACCATCCGCGCCCCTGCCAATCGAATACGATTGGGCGCCGATCATGGAATTCACCGCTGCAGATATCTTTCAGCACTCGCCCTTCGGCGACATTCTGAATTCACTAAGGTCTCTCTCTTTGTCAGGAGAGCCCTGGCCAGACTATGGCCAACAGGATTGGGATGCGGACGACGAAGAAATTCGACGCCCACCCACCACCCGCTTCGTAGCCACTGTCGATGATTTAACCGACATGCTCGGCTTCGACTCCGAAGACATCGACAGTATGGACGACGATGTAGGAGACGAACATGAACCGGCGCCTATAGGGCACTGGAAAGCCACCTCGTCATATGACATATACATGGTGGATACACCCAACAAAGGCAATGGCGACGAGATAGCAGAGGATGACCCCTCCAAGAAGCAACCCAAGCGCCGATGTCAGCGGCGCCGCTCTAAGTCCCGCCAAAGCAAAAGTGGTGATACCGGCACAGGAGATAATATCACTCCGGATAGTGCCGAAGACAACAACAATCCCCTCTAGCAAGATCTAGAGCAAGAGGATGAAGGAGCCAGCTCTCCTGAGAGAGCGGCAAACGGAGAGGAGGAGGATGACAATTACATGCCCCCCTCCGAAGACGAGGCAAGCCTCGGCGACGATGAATTCACCGTACCAGAGGATCCCGTCGAACAAGAGCACTTCAAGTGCCGGCTTATGGCCACGGTAAATAGCCTGAAGAAAAAGCAGCAGCAGCTTCAAGCTGATCAAGATATGCTAGCTGACAGATGGACTGAAGTCCTCGCGGCCGAGGAATATAAACTCGAGCGCCCCTCCAAGAATTACCCAAAGTGCAGGTTACCACCCCGACTGGAGGAAGAAGCGTATGATACGGCTGATCGGCCACCTCGTGGCCGCGATAGAGAGGCATTCCAGCCAAAAGCTCATCCTCCACCCCTACGCCATTCAAATAAAAAGGCATGGGGAGATACGCCAGTCCTGCGAGACATATTGGAGGACAAAGAAAAGCATGCAAGATCGATCTATGGATCACGACGGCGAACCACTCTGCGAGACGATAAACGTCACGCCGGATACAGTAAAAGCAAATCCGGCCGGGCCGAACGCAGCGGGCAAGACCCATTCGAGCTGCGTCGCGATATAGCCCAATACAGAGGCGCCGCACACCCCTTATGCTTCATAGACGAAGTAATGGAACATCAATTCCCAGAAGGTTTCAAACCTGTAAATATTGAATCATACGACGGCACAACAGATCCCGTAGTATGGATTGAGGATTTCCTCCTCCACATCCACATGGCTCGCGGTGATGACTTACACGCCAGCAAATACCTCCCACTAAAGCTTAAAGGACCAGCGCGGCATTGGCTTAACAGCTTGCCAGCGGACTCCATTAGCTGTTGGGAAGATCTAGAAGCCGCATTCCTCGACAACTTTCAGGGCACTTATGTGCGACCACCAGACGCCGATGACTTGAGCCACATAATTCAGCAGCCAGAAGAGTCGGCTAGGCAATTCTGGACTCGGTTCCTTACAAAGAAAAAGCAAATCATCGACTGTCCGGATGCGGAGGCCTTAGCGGCTTTCAAACACAACATCCGAGACGAGTGGCTAGCCCGGCACCTTGGTCAGGAAAAGCCGAAATCTATGGCAGCTCTCACGACGCTCATGACCCACTTTTGTGCGGGAGAAGACAGCTGGCTGGCTCGCAGTAATAACATATCAAAGAACCATGGTACCTCAGATACCGAGGACGGCAATAGAAAGTCACGTCGCAACAAACATAAGCGCCGCATTAACAGCGAAAATACTGAGGATACGGCAGTCAATGCCGGATTCAAAGGCTCTAAACCCGGTCAGCGGAAAAAGTCATTCGAACAAAGTACGCCGGGTCCGTCCAGCTTGGACCGTATACTTGATCGCTCGTGTCAAACACACGGCACCCTAGACAAGCCAGCCTATCACACCAACAGGGATTGTTGGGTGTTCAAGCAGGCCGGCCAGTTAATTGCCGAAAACAAGGACAAGGGGCCGCATAGCGATGACGAGGAGGAGCCCCGGCAGCCGCACACTGGAGGACAGAAGAGGTTTCCCCCGCAAGTGCGGACGGTGAACATGATATACGCAACCCACATCCCCAAGAGGGAGCGGAAGCGTGCGCTCAGGGACGTATATGCGTTGGAGCCAGTCGCCCCAAAATTCAACCCTTGGTCCTCCTGTCCGATCACCTTCGATCGCAGGGACCACCCCACTAGTATCCGTCATGGCGGATTTGCCGCACTGGTCCTAGACCCAATCATTGACGGATTTCACCTCACTCGAGTCCTTATGGATGGCGGCAGCAGCCTGAACCTGCGTTATCAGGACATAGTGTGCAAAATGGGTATAGACCCCTCAAGGATCAAACCCACAAAAACGACCTTTAAAGGCGTCATTCCAGGTGTAGAGGCCCATTGCACAGGCTCAATTACACTGGAAGTGGTCTTTGGATCCTCGGATAACTTCCGAAGCGAAGAGTTAATCTTCGATATAGTCTCGTTCTGCAGTGGTTATCACACGCTGCTCGGGCGAACCGCATTTGCTAGATTCAATGTTGTACCGCATTATGCATACCTCAAGCTCAAGATGCCAGGACCTCGCGGAGTTATTACAGTCAATGGAAACATAGAGCGCTCTCTCCAAATAGAGGAGCACACCGCAGCCCTCGCAGCAGAAGCGCAAAGCAGCCTCTCAAGGCAATCAACCAGTTCGGTGCTTCAAAGCCCGGACACATTCAAGCACGCTCGGAGCAATCAGCAAATAGACCACCTGGTGCGATCTGAGCTCACGTAGCAATACGGCGGCCACCCCAATCCCAGCCTAGCGGTGAAACTCGTGCCGCGCGTACATAATTACGCATTAAAAATACCATGGGCACAGATGGGGAGGGGGGCACAACTGCGGCATGCCCCAAGACGCGGCTTAAACCGCACTAGGGGCTTCCCGTTGGGTTATCTTTTTTTCAGGACCTTAATCTCTGGAAACACTGTCCGGCAGCACTATTGCCGAACACATGATGCAGCAACCAAGGAGGCAGACAGCTACGTCATACCACGGAATTCATAGGTGGATTACAGTAACGAGCGAAATATTCGATTTAATATCATTCCTCAGCTTGCCCTTGGAAGGGACATAGTCCTACTCTTTGCTTATCGCACTATCTGTATCATTCTGCTTTAACGCAATTTTTTGAATAAACAATGCATGACATTACGACTATTATTGCATTCTTGTTATATATATATATATATATATGTGTGTGTGTGTGTGTGTGTGTGTGTGTGTTCATTAATGCGGTGTGAAAAGTTCGAACACTTTCACAAGTGCGGCACCCCGAACTTATAGCATTATATGCATCAGCTCCGAGTCATGTCTTTGGTCAAATGTTGGGTTTGCCCGGCTCCTATGTTTTGGTACCTTACGTTCCGCTCTATCGGCTAAGGTAGCGCTAGGAGAACTACTGCGATTGTGCCCCGGTTCTGCTGGGTTCAGCACCTCAGTAGAGAAATCTAAAACTGACTGTCATGATAAGGCGAGAGATTGGTCGCTGTTCGGCGAGGTTTTCGATTCCCTAAAGACTTATGCCGCTTAGAGCGAGAGGCCGGCCCCGTCCGGCTTAAAGGCATGTATCGCACCCCAAATTCGGCCTTCCGAATACCAGGGGCTTCACCGAAATTTAAAATTATAGAATTCTATGGCTAAGTTAGAGTGATAAAGCATTATTTGTCCGGTTGCCTTGTTCGCTGTGCTGAGCACCTCCCTCGAAGGACCCAAACATGGGAACAAGAGTGCTTAGCTTTATCCCGAACACCCCAGCACTCGTGGCATGGGGGCAGAAGCCGAGGACTAGCCATCTCTCAGATTGGATAAATAGCCAAACAGAAGGTAATATTTTAAATACAAACAAGCGTTGCAAAGCGCATATGAAACAAGTTTTCATAAATACAGGATAAAACGAGCAAGTCTCACTCAAATATTACATCTTTGGAACACTCATCCGCGATGAGACGGGCACCCGGCAGAACACCCTCGTAGTACATCTCGGGGTGGCGATGCTCCTTGACCTCCGGCGGCCCCTCCTTGATCAGCTTCATGGCGTCTAGCTTGACCCACTGCAATTTCACACGGGAAAAATCCCGGCGTGCACCTTCAATGCAGACAGATCGCTTGACGACCTCCAGCCGCGGGCAGACATCCACAAGCCACCTCACCAGGCTGAAGAAGTTGTTTCGAAGGACGTCGCCAGGCCACAGCCGGATTATAAAGCTCTTCATGGCCCGATCGGCCGCCTTATGTAGCTCGACCATCTGCTTCAGCTGGTCGCTCATTGGCACCGGGTGTTCGGCCTCAGCATACTGAGACCAGAACAGCTTCTCCATTGAGCTTCCATCCTCGGTCTGGTAAAATTGTGCGGCATCGGATACGCTGCGGGGCAAATCTGCGAATGCTCCTGGAGAGCTCCGGATTCGGGTAACTAATCGGTAATTTACTTTTACATGCTTGCTTTGCATATAGAAAGCCTTACCAGTCGCTATATTCTTCATCGCGTCGATCTCTTGGAGAGCCTTTTGGGCTTCGGCGTTGGCACTTTTTGCGCTCCCGAGGGCCGCGGCAAGCTTAGACTCCCGCGTCTTTGAGTCAAGCTCCAATGCCTCGTGCTTCGCCACGAGAGCCTGGAGCTCTTGCTGCACCTTGCCCACCCGAGCCTCGTGTTTCTCTCGCTCGGCGCACTCCTTGGCCGCTTTATCTTCGGCCTTGGTCAGCGCTTGCTTCAGGGTTGCCACCTCGGTCGTGGCCCCTGGCAAATATACGATGATCCTGTCATTTTGCAATCGCATCTTCTTTTATATATACATATCTATAGACAGGGTATTACTTACCCTTGTTCTCCTCAGGCTGCCTCTTGGCAAGGCCGAGCTCTTTCCTGGACCCCTCGAGGTCCTGCTTCAGTACGGCAACCTCCGCAGTCAGTGCGGCGGACGCCAGCAGTGAAGCCTGCATATGCATATTGACATACTTATATTAGACTCCTGCGATATTATTTGATCCTCTGCTCGGCTTTTCTTTGTGAACACCGAACAAAGCATTAGGGGCTACTCTCCATGCAGCAATATTTCTACTACATTTTAAAACACTTACCTCAAAGCCTGTTAGAAGGCTGGCACAGGCTTCAGTCAATCCGCTCTTAGCGGACAAAACCTTCTGGATCACCGCACTCATGATAGCGCGGTGCTCCGCGTCGATGGAAGCGCTTTGAAGCGCTTCCAGCAGATTGTACGGCGCCTCTGGATGGACAGAGGTCACCGGCACAGGCATCTTGCCCCTCTTAGAAGGAGGCCGCCTGCCCGAGCCCGGAACCGCTGGAGGGTCCGGTGCGGTGTTCGGCTGAGGGCCGAACTCGGAGCTCTCAGGGGCCCCATCCCCTCGGCCCCCGGAGTCCGGAAGGTCGCTTTGAGGCGCCTCCAGGACTGTCTCCCCTAGACCCGGTGCCTCTTGAGACAGCACCTCGGTGTCGTCAGAAGGATGAGCGGAGGTGGCAGTCGGGACTGGATTGCTATCCATGTCCGACGAGCCCAGGGAGCCGTCCGATGATACATCGATGCTGGTTCGCGACGGCCTGCATAATCATGTTCGGCGTTAGGGAAAGCAGTGCGATAAAGGAATGCTATGAGTTACTCTGGTATCCGAATACTTACGATCTCCCCAGGGGCTTGGCCCTGGGCAACCACTCGTCTTCGTCTTCGTCGACGGCGGCGGAGCTGTCCGGAAGGAGAGTCCTTCCCTTCTTGGACCCTTCGCCCGCCCCCCCCCCCCAGTTAGGGCGGCCTTCCGTTTCTTATCTCCCCCTGCAGGAGGGGGAGCATCTTCTTCTTCTTCCTCGTCTTCGGGGGAGGAGTGCGCCGCAGAGTCATCGGACGGTGAGTCCGACGACGCCTGGCGTCGGAAACTCTTTCGGGTTCCCTTGGCCTTCTTGGTCTTCTCCAACACCGTGTAAGGAGCCGGAGTCAGCATCTTCACCAGAAGAGCGTCTGCTGGGCCTTCGGGCAAAGGAGCCAGACAATTGATATGTCCGGCCGTCTCCTGCCAGTCCTGTCAAAGGTACGGGAGTTTAGATCCTGCATGGAGTCAACCTATAAAAAATAAGTATCCTGCGAGAGGTAAAGCAGCTTACCGCTTTGGCTTGGCGCTTCGCGCTGAATCCACGATCCTCGGTAATGGGAGGGGGGACCTCGGCGCTTTTGAACAGCACCCTCCAGGCATCTTCGTGAGTTGTGTCGAAAAGCCTGTTCAGAGTTCGGTGCCGCGCCGGGTCGATCCCAGAAGTTGAACTCCCGTTGTTGGCACGGGAGAATCCGGCGGTGGAGCATGACCTGGACCACGTTGACAAGTTTGAGCTTCTTGTTCACCATGTTTTGAATACATGTTTGGAGTCCAGTCAGCTCCTCCGAAGTACCCCAGGACAGGCCCTTCTCTTTCCTGGAGGTGAGCCGCGTGGGGGTGCCAGATCGGAACTCGGGGGCCGCTGCCCATACAGGGTCGCATGGCTCGGTGATGTAGAACCATCCCGATTGCCACCCCTTTATGGTTTCCACAAAGGAGCCCTCGAGCCATGTTATGTTGGGCATCTTGCCCACCATGGCGCCTCCGCACTACGCCTGGCGGCGGCCCACCACCTTCGGCTTGACATTGAAGGTCTTCAACCATAAGCCGAAGTGGGGCTTGATGCGGAGGAAGGCCTCGCACACGACGATAAAGTCCAAGATTTTGAGGATGAAGTTCGGGGCCAGATCATGGAAATCCAGGCCGTAATAGAACATGGGCCCCCAGACGAATGGATGGAGAGGGAATCCCAGTCCGCAGAGGAAATGGGTGAGGAATACTACCCTCTCATGGGGCGTGCGGGTGGGGATGAGCTGCCCCTCATCTGGGAGCCGGTGCACGATGTCGTCGGGTAGGTATCCGGCTCTCCTCAGTTTCTTGATGTCTCCCTCCGTTATGGAGGAGACCATCCACCGGCCTCTCGCTCCGGACATGGTTGGAGAAGGATGAGGTGGGAAGCGTGGACTTGGGCGCTAGAGCTCGAGTGTGCGAAAACGGATGAGCAAATGAGGAAGAAGGCATGGATAGAAAGGTGAATCCTTATCCCTTTATATGGGCGGACGAAGCTAAGAGTCCCCACTTGCCTAGTAAAACTCGCTTATCCCCCGAGCACCGTAATTGATGGCGCGGTTGGGTTACCCACGCCCGTATTGATGAGAATCCCGTAATAAGGGGACACGATCTCTGCTTTGACAAGACATGTCGAAAAGCTGCCTCGCGTTATATGCGGGGCTGGTTAAAGGAAACGGTTCGAATAATCACCGGGCCATGACATAACGTCATGCTGCCAAAACAAGCCAGCAAATTAGATCTGCAAAAATATTATTCTCTCTACGGTGGAATGTGGAACTTATTTTGCAGGGTCGAACACTATCCTCGTATTCAAATTCTTCTATGATGTATTCGGAGAAGGACCCAGCCTTGCAATGCCGAAGACAATACTGCGCGCCGGACTCATCGTCATTGAAGCCTGGTTCAAGGGCTACTGAGGGAGTCCTGGATTAGGGGGTCTCCGGACAGCCGGACTGTATCCTTTGGACGGACTGTTGGACTATGAAGATACAATATTTAAGACTTCGTCTCGTGTCCGGATGGGACTCTACTTGGCATGGAAGTCAAGCTAGGCAATACGGATATGGATATCTCCTCCTTTGTGACCGACCTTGTGTAACCCTAACCCTCTCCGGTGTCTATATAAACCGAAGGCTTTTAGTCCGTAGGACAACAACCACAACATGCAATCATACCATAGGCTAGCTTCTAGGGTTTAGCCTCTCCGATCTCGTGGTAGATCTACTCTTGTACTACCCATATCATCAATATCAATCAAGCAGGACGTAGGGTTTTACCTCCATCAAAAGGGCCCGAACCTGGGTAAAACATTGTGTCCCCTGCCTCCTGTTACCATCTGGCCTAGACGCATAGTTCGGGACCCCCTACCCGAGATCCGCCGGTTTTGACACCGACACTCCCACTTGCACTAGAGTCAATAATCTTGACACAGTAATGATTCTAACACCCATGGAGTCTTGGTGCTGATCTTGTTTTGCTCGTGAGAGAGGCTTAGTCAACGGTTCTGCAACATTCAAATCCGTATGTATCTTGCAAATCTCTAGGTCTCCCTCCTTGACTTGATCACGAATGGAATTGAAGCATCTCTTGATATGCTTGGTTATCTTGTGAAATCTGTATTCCTTTGCCAATGCAATTGCACCAGTATTGTCACAAAAGATTTTCATTGGACCCAATGCACTAGGTATTACACCTAGATCGGATATGAATTCCTTCATCCAGACTCCTTCATTTGCTGCTTCTGAAGAAGCTATGTATTCCGCTTCACACGTAGATCCCGCCACGACGCTCTACTTAGAACTGCACCAACTGACAACTCCACCATTCAATAGAAATACGTATCCGGTTTGTGACTTAGAGTCATCCGAATCAGTGTCAGAGCTTGCATCGACGTAACATTTTACGACGAGCTCTTTGTCACGTCCATAAACGAGAAACATATCCTTAGTCTTTTTCAGGTATTTCAGGATGTTCTTGACCGCTGTCCAGTGATCCACTCCTGGATTACTTTGGTACCACCCTGCTAAACTAATAGCAAGGCACACATCAGGTCTGGTACATAGCATATCATACATGATAGAACCTATGGCTGAGGCATAGGGAATGACTTTCATTTTCTCTCTATCTTCTGCTGTGGTCGGGAATTGAGTCTGACTAAACTTCACACCTTGTAACACAGGCAAGAACCCTTTCTTTGCTTGATCCGTTTTGAACTTCTACAAAACTTTATCAAGGTATGTGCTTTGTGAAAGTCCAATTAAGTGTCTTGATCTATCTCTATAGATCTTGATGCCCAATATATAAGCAGCTTCACCGAGGTCTTTCATTGAAAAATTCTTTTTCAAGTATCCTTTTATGCAATTCAGAAATTTAGTATCATTTCCGATCAACAATATGCCATCCACATATCATATCAGAAATGCTACGGAGCTAACACTCACTTTCTTGTAACTATAGGCTTCTCCAAAATATGTATAAACCATATGCTTTGATCACACTATCAAAGCGTATAATCCAACTCCGAGATGCTTGCACAAGTCCATAAATGGATCACTGGAGTTTGCACACTTTGTTAGCACCTTTTGGATCGACAAAACCTTCCAGTTGCATCATATACAACTCTTCTTTAAGATATCCATTAAGGAATGCAGTTTTGACATCCATTTGCCAAATTTCATAATCATAAAATCCAGCAATTGCTAACATGATTCGGACGGTCTTAAGCATCACTACGGTGAGAAGGTCTCATCGTAGTCAACTGTTTGAACTTGTCGAAGACCTTTCACAACAAGTCAAGCTTTATAGACAGTAATATTACCGTCAACATCAGTCTTCTTCTTGAAGATCCAATTATTCTCTATGGCTTGCCGATCATCAGGCAAGTCAACCAAAGTCCATACTTTGTTCTCATACATGGATCCCATCTCAGTTTTCATGGCCTCAAGACATTTTGTGGAATCTGGGCTCGTCATCGCTTCCTCATAGTTCATAGATTCGTCATGGTCAAGTAACATGACAAATTTTCTACAGTGTGGTAAAATTTCGTAGGTTCGTAGATTCGTCATGGTCAAGTAAGCTCTGACAAATTTTCTATAGTGTGGTAAAATTTCATAATCTTTTGAGTTTAAGAAGTATTTATACTCTTGCATTCTTTACAGACTGTACTGTTTTGGCATATTGTTGTTATGTTTGCATTGTTTGCATATGTTTGCTTGTTCAATAATCCTATTTGAGGATAGGAGTATTAAATATGTAGAGGATTTTTAGTATGAATTGTTGAATAATAATTTTAGTGATTTGCTACAGTAGAGAATGATAAGGTTTTGCATTAGTTTATACTAACTTATCTCACGAGTTCTTGTTTGAGTTTTTTGTGGATGAAGTTTTTAAGATTTAGGGAAACCGTGATATAAAAGGAATTAAGGAGACAAAAAAGCTCAAGCTTGGGGATGCCCAAGGCATCCCAAGACAATATTTCAAGAAGTCTCAAGCATCTAAGCTTGGGGATGCCCCTGTATCCCACCTTTCTTCATCAACAATTATCGGTTAGTATCGGTTGATCCTAAGTTTTTGCTTCTTCACATGATGTATGCCATTCTTGGAATGCCATTTTGTTTTGCTTTGCTTGTTGTTTTAAAAAAATACGTAGATCTGAAACTTTTAAATAAGAGAGAGTCCTCAAATAGCTACGCATTTACATAACTACTTGTTTGATCTTCACTTATATCTTTTTGGAGTAGCTTGTCATTTACTCTTATGCTTCACTTATATCATATGAGTAAATTGTTGAATGAAATGAATATCATGAAGTTGAAATTATATCATGCCTAGTGGTAGCTTCACATTGGGTTTAGAATGTGAAATGTTTTGAAGCTTGACAATCACAATATTGGTCATACAAGCAATTCATGAATAATTAGTATAAGGAAGAGAACTTTCACATGCAAATACACTATCTTGGAAATCTTTTGTGATTGTGAGCCCCCATCAAAATATTATATGCCAAAATTGTTGAATTTGGACAAGGAAGACAACATAATGGTTTATGTTTGTTCATATTCACATAGAAGTTATATTGTCATAGATCCTTCAACATGTGGTGCTTGCCCCCCATCTTTGCTAGCCAAAAAATCCGCACCAAGTAGAGATACTACTTGTGCATCCAAAAACCCTTAAACCTAAATATTATTTCCAAGATTCCACCATACCTACCTAAGGATTGAGCAAGATCCTTCAAGTAAGTTATCATCGGTGCAATAAGGCAATAAAAATTGCTTCTAAAAGTGTTAGATCATTTAGTGTAAGATAAAATTGAGCGTTGTACGAACTTGTGATGGCAAAGAATAAAAGCGACAGACTTCATAACAAAGGTTGCTATCATACGGGGCAATATAACGTGATGTTCTTTTGCACTAAGGGGTTGAGCATACAAACAAATAAGCGCATGGCAACCTCTGCTTCCCTCTACGAAGGGCCTATCTTTTACTTTTATGTATTTATTTTCATGCAAGAGTCAAAGTTTTTCTCTCTATTCCTTTTTATTTTTCTCTTTTGGAAAGCTTCATGTGGTGAGGAAAGATCTAGGAACATATATCCAGTTGGATATGGATAGCATGAGTTATTATTGTTGACATCACCCTTGAGGTGAATACGTTGGGAGGCAAAACAATAAGCCCATATCTTTCTATGTGTCTGGTTGAAACGTTTTTCTCATGTGTATGCGGTGAGTGTTAGCAATCATAGAAGATTATAGGATGGTTGAGTATGTGGAGCTCTTACTTAAACTCTGATGAATAAGTTGAATTACAATTACTTGGCTACTGAGAACATAGGTAGTAGAGTTTTAAGAAAATTCATTGTTTGAACCTTAATATGTTAATTGGCTACTACTTTAACATGAGAAGTTTTATAAGAAAGAGTTGATGTTATGATGCTAGGAAAAGTAATTGAAATTATCATAAATCAAACTTATGCACTTTGCTAGCATTCAAACTTCATAAATTGTTTCTTTTATAATTTACCTACTTGAGAACGAGTAGGAATTAAGCTTGGGGATGCTGATACGTCTCCAATGTATCTATAATTTATAAAGTATTCATGTTGTTTTATGATCATTCTTGGATGTTTTACAATCATTTTATTGCAACTTTATATCATTTTTTGGGACTAACCTATTGACCCAGTGCCCAGTGCCAGTTATTTTTTGCTTGTTTTTTACATTGTAGGAAATCAATATCAAACGCAGTCCAAACACCGTGAAACTTTTTGTAGGTTTTTTTATGGACCAGAAAACTCAGGATGGGCCAGAGCAGCACCTGGGAAGTGCCCCGAGGGGGCACAACCCAACAGGGAGCGCCTGGGGGCCCAGGTGGGTTGTGCCCACCTCGGTGGCCTCCCTCACCCCCTCTTTGCCCAATAAAATCCCAAATATTCCAAAAACCCTCAGGGTTAATCTAGATCAGAAGTTCTGCCGCCACAGGCCTCTGTAGCCACTGAACACTGATGTCTACTACACAACCTTCTTCTTGTAGACGTTGTTGGGCCTCCAAGTGCAGATATTTGTAGGACAGTAGCAAATTTCCCTCAAGTGGATGACCTAAGGTTTATCAATCCGCAGGAGGCGTACGATGAAGATGGTCTCTCTCAAGCAACCCTGCAACCAAATAACAAAGAGTCTCTTGTGTCCCCAACACACCCAATACAACGGTAAATTGTATAGGTGCACTAGTTCGGTGAAGAGATGGTGATACAAGTGGTATATGGATAGTAGATAATGGTTTTTGTAATCTGAAAATATAAAAACAACAAGGTAAAAAGTGATAAAAGTGAGTGTAAACGGTATTGCAATGCTAGGAAACAAGGCCTAGGGCTCATACTTTCACTATTGCAAGTCCTCTCAACAATAATAACATAATTGGATCACATAACTATCCCTCAACATGCAACAAAGAGTCACTCCAAAGTCACTAATAGCAGAGAACAAACGAAGAGATTATGGTAGGGTATGGAACCACCTCAAAGTTATTCTTTCCAATCAATCTGTTGGGCTATTCCTATAAGTGTCACAAACAATCCTAGAGTTCGTACTAGAATAACACCTTAATACACAAATCAACCAAAACCCTAATGTCACCTAGATACTCCAATGTCACCTCAAGTATCCATGGGTATGATTATACGATATGTATCACACAATCTCAGATTCATCTATTCAACCAACACAAAGGACCTCAAAGAGTGCCCCAAAGTTCTACCGGAGAATCACGATGAAAACGTGTGCCAACCCCTATGCATAGGTTCATGGGCGGAACCCGCAAGTTGATAACCAAAACATACATCAAGTGAATCACGTGATATCCCATTGTCACCACAGATATCCACGGCAAGACATACATCAAGTCTTCTCAAATCTTTAAAGACTCAATCCGATAAGATAACTTCAAAGGGAAAACTCAATTCATTACAAGAGAGTAGAGGGGGTAGAAAACATCATAGGATCCAAATATAATAGCAAAGCTCGCGATACATCAAGATCGTATCACCTCAAGAATACAAGAGAGAGAGATCAAACACATAGCTACTGGTACATACCCTCAGCCCCGAGGGAGAACTACTCCCTCCTCGTCATGGAGAGCACCATGATGATGAAGATGGCCACCGGAGAAGGATTGCCCCCCTCCGGCAGGGTGCCGGAACAGGTCTAGATTGGCTTTCGGTGGCTACGGAGGCTTCTGGCGGCGGAACTCCCGATCTATTGTGCTCTCAGATGTTTTTAGGGTATATGGAGATATATAGGCAGAAGAAGTACGTCAGGGGGGCCATGAGGGGCCCACGAGGGTGGAGGGCGCGCCCCCCTACATCGTGGCCTCCTCGAAGGTCCCCTGACGTGCACTTCAAGTCTTCTGGGCTTCTTTCCTTCCAAAAATGGGTTCCGTGAAGTTTCAGGTCAATTGGACTCCGTTTGGTTTTCCTTTTCTTCGAAACCCTAAAACAAGGTAAAAATAGAAACTGGCACTGGGCTCTAGGTTAATAGGTTAGTCCCAAAAATGATATAAAAGTGTATAATAAAGCCCATAAACATCCAAAACAGTAGATAATATAGCATGGAGCAATCAAAAATTATAGATACGTTGGAGACGTATCAGCATCCCCAAGCTTAATTTATGCTCGTCCTCGAGTAGGTAAATTGTAAAAACAGAATTTTTGATGCGGAGTGCTACTTGGCATAATTTCAATGTAATTCTTCTTAATTGTGGCATGAATATTCAGATCCATAAGATTCAAGACAAAAGTTTAATATTGACATAAAAATAATAATAAATCAAGCATACTAACTAAGCAATCATGTCTTCTCAAAATAACATGGCCAAAGAAAGTTATCCTACAAGATCATATAGTCTGGCTATGCTCCATCTTCACCACACAACATATTTAAATCATGCACAACCCCGTTGACAAGCCAAGCAATTGTTTCATACTTTTGATGTTCTCAAACTTTTTCAATCTTCATGCAATACATGAGCGTGAGCCATGGACATAGCACTGTAGGTGGAATAGAATGGTGGTTGTGGAGAAGACAAAAAAGGAGAAGATAGTCTCACATCAACTAGGCGTATCAACGGGCTATGGAGATGCCCATCAATAGATATCAATGTGAGTGAGTAGGGATTGCCATGCAACGGATGCACTAGAGCTATAAATGTATGAAAGCTCAACAAAAGAAACTAGTGGGTGTGCATCCAACTTGCTTGCTCATGAAGACCTAGGGCATTTTGAGGAATCCCATCATTGGAATATACAAGCCAAGTTCTATAATGAAAGATTCCCACTAGTATATGAAAGTTACAACATAGGAGACTCTCTATCATGACGATTATGGTGCTACTTTGAAGCACAAGTGTGGTAAAAGGATAGTAGCATTGCCCCTTCTCTCTTTTTCTTTTTTTTTCTTTTTTTTATTTGGGCCTTTTCTCTTTTTTTATGGCCTCTTTTCTCTCTTTTTTATTTGGGCTTCTTTGGCCTCTTTTATTTTATTTATTTTTCGTCCGGAGTCTCATCCCGACTTGTGGGGGAATCATAGTCTCCCTCATCCTTTCCTCACTGGGACAATGCTCTAATAATGATGATCATCACACTTTTATTTACTTACAACTCGATACTTAGAACAAGATATGACTCTATATGAATGCCTCCGGCGGTGTACCAGGATGTGCAATGATGCATGAGTGACATGTATGAAATAATTATGAACGGTGGCCTTGCCACAAATACGATGTCAACTACATGATCATGCAAAGCAATATGACAATGATGAAGCGTGTCATAATAACGGAACGGTGGAAAGTTGCATGGCAATATATCTCGGAATGGCTATGGAAATGCCATAATAGGTAGGTATGGTGGTTGTTTTGAGGAAGGTATATGGTGGGTTTATGGTAGCGGCGAAAGTTGCGCGGTACTAGAGAGGCTAGCAATGGTGGAAGTGTGAGAGTGCGTATAATCCATGGACTCAACATTAGTCATAAAGAACTCACATAATTATTGAAAAAATCTATTAGTTATCGAAACAAAGTACTACGTGCATGCTCCTAGGGGGGTAGATTGGTAGGAAAAGACCATTGCTCGTCCCCGTCCGCCACTCATAAGGAGGACAATCACTAAATAAATCATGCTCCGACTTCATCACATAACAGTTCACCATACGTGCATGCTACGGGAATCACAAACTTCAACACAATTATTCCTCAATTTCACAACTACTCAACTAGCACGACTTTGATATTACCATCTTCATATCTCAAAACAATCATCAAGCATCAAACTTCTCATAGTATTCAACACACTCATAAGAGAACTTTATTATTCTTGAATACCTAGCATATTAGGATTTTAAGAAAATTACCATGCTATTAAGACTCTCAAAATAATTTAAGTGAAGCATGAGAGTTCATCTATTTCCTCAAAATAAAACTACCACCATGCTCTAAAAAGATATAAGTGAAGCACTAGAGCAAACGACAAACTACTCCGAAAGATATGAGTGAAGATCCATGAGTAGTCGAATAATTATGCAACTATGTGAAGACTCTCTAACATTTAAGATTTTTAGATCTTGGTATTTTATTCAAACAGCAAGAAAAAAAACATCTAAGAATAGCAAACATCATGTGAAGAAGCAAAAACTTAGGATCAACCGATACTAACCGATAGTTGTTGAAGAAGAAAGGTGGGATGACAACCGGGCATCCCCAAGCTTAGGCACTTGAGACTTCTTGAAATATTATCTTGGGGTGCCTTGGGCATCCCCAAGCTTGAGCTTTTGTGTCTCCTAAATTCCTCTCATATCACGGTCTCCCTAAATCTCAAAAGCTTCATCAACCCGAAACTCAACAAGGACTCGTGAGATAAGTTAGTATAACACATTGCAAAAACCTTATCATACTCTACTATAGCAAATCACTAAAATTATTATTCAACGTTGAATACTAAATGCCTCTGCATATTTAATAGTCCTATCCTCAAATAGAATCATTAAAGAAGCAAACATATGCAAACATAACAGCAAGCTGCCTAAACAGGACAGTCTGTAAAGAATGCAGCAACATCCATACTTCCCTAGCTCCAAAATTTATGAAAGAAAATTCCCACTGTAGTAAATTTATCAGATCTTAATATGCAAAAGGTTTCAACATTTTATCACATTCTGACTTTTCTAGGGAATTATTGTAACAGCGGTAAACTTTCTGTTTTCAAACAGCAACATGTGGACTTCTAAAATAGCCATAGTAAAGGCTATCAATGCCACTTTTATTGAAATAAAAGATGCAAAAAATTGTTGTAAATAAAAGAAAGCAAATCCTAACAAAATAAATTGACGCTCCAAGCAAAACAAATATCATGTGGTAAATAAAAGTATAGCTCCAAGTAAAGTTACCGATGAACGAAGACAAAAGAGGGGATGCCTTCCGGGGCATCCCCAAGCTTAGGCTCTTGGTTGTCCTTGAATATTACCTTGGGGTGCCTTGGGAATCCCCAAGCTTAGGCTCTTACCACTCCTTATTCCATAGTCCATTGAATCTTTACCCAAAACATGAAAACTTCACAACACAAAACTTAACAGAAAACTTGTAAGCTCCGTTAGCGAAAGAAAACAAAACACCACTTCAAGGTACTGTAATGAACTCATTCTTTATTTATATTGGTGTTAAACCTACTGTATTCCAACTTCTCTATGGTTTATAAACTCTTTTACTAGCCATAGATTCATCAAAATAAGTAAACAACACATGAAAAACAGAATTTGTCAAAAACAGAACAGTCTATAGTAATCTGGATCAAACGTATACTTATGGAACTAATAAAATTATCAAATAAATTTCTGGACATGAATAATTTATCTATTAATCTAGTCAAAAATAATTAGCTAAATATCACTCTCCAAATAAAAATGTCAGCAATTCTCGTGAGCGCTAAAGTTTCTGTTTTTGACAGTATGATCAACAAGACTTTCCCCAAGTCTTCCCAAAGGTTCTACTTGGCACAAACACTAATTAAAATCATAAAACCACATCTAAACATAGGCTATATGAATTATTTATTACTAAAAAGGAACAAAAATAAAATTGGGTTGCCTCCCAACAAGCGCTATCGTTTAACGCCCTAGCTAGGCATGATGATTTCAATGATGCTCACATAAAAGATAAGAATTGAAATATAAAGAGAGCATCATGAATAATATGACTAGCACATTTAAGTCTAACCCACTTCCTATGCATAGGGATTTTTTGATCAAACAACTTGTGGGAACAAGAATCAACTTGCATAGGAAGGTGAAACAAGCATAGCTTCAAAACTTTAAGCACATAGAGAGGAAACTTGATATTATTGCAATTCCTACAAGCATATGTTCCTCCCTCATAATAATTTTCAGTAGCATCATGAATCAATTCAACAATATAACCAGCACCAAAAGCATTGTTTTCATGATCTACAAGCATAGAAATTTTATTACTCTCCACATAAGCAAATTTCTTCTCATGAATAATAGTGGGAGCAAACTCAACAAAATAATTATCATGTGAGGCATAATCCAATTGAAAACTAAAATCATGATGACAAGTTTCATGAATATAATTCTTCTTTATAGCATACAAGTCATCAGAATAATCATCATAGATAGCAACTTTGTTCTCATAATCAATTGGAACCTCTTCCGGAATAGTGGATTCATCACAAATTAAAGTCATGACCTCTCCAAATCCACTTTCATCAATATAATCATCATAAATAGGAGGCATGCTTTAATCATAATAAATTTGCTCATCAAATCTTGGGGGACAAAAATATCATCTTCATCAAACATAGCTTCCCCAAACTTGTGGCTTTGCATATCATTAGCATCATGGATATTCAAGGAATTCATACTAACAACATTGCAATCATGCCCATCATTCAAATATTTAGTGCCAAACATTTTATAGATTTCTTCTTCTAGCACTTGAGGACAATTATCCTTTCCATCATACTCACGAAACATATTAAAAAGGTGAAGCGTATGAGACAAACTCAATTCCATTTTTTATAGTTTTCTTTTATAAACTAAACTAGTGATAAAACAAGAAACTAAAAGACTCGATTGCAAGATCTAAAGATATACCTTCAAGCACTCACCTCCCCGGCAACGGCGCCAGAAAAGAGATTGATGTCTACTACACAACCTTCTTCTTGTAGACGTTGTTGGGCCTCCAAGTGCAGAGGTTTGTAGGACAGTAGCAAATTTCCCTCAAGTGGATGACCTAAGGTTTATCAATCCGTAGGAGGCGTAGAGTGAAGATGGTCTCTCTCAAGCAACCCTGCAACCAAATAACAAAGAGTCTCTTGTGTCCTCAACACACCCAATACAATGGTAAATTGTATAGGTGCACTAGTTCGGCGAAGAGATGGTGATACAAGTGGTATATGGATAGTAGATAATGGTTTTTGTAATCTGGAAATATAAAAACAGCAAGGTAACAAGTGATAAAAGTGAGTGTAAACGGTATTGCAATGCTAGGAAACAAGGCCTACGGTTCATACTTTCACTAGTGCAAGTCCTCTCAACAATAATAACATAATTGGATCACATAACTATCCCTCAACATGCAACAAAGAGTCACTCCAAAGTCCCTAATAGCGGAGAACAAATGAAGAGACTATGGTAGGGTACGAAACCACCTCAAAGTTATTCTTTCCAATCAATCCGTTGGGCTATTCCTATAAGTGTCACAAACAGCCCTAGAGTTCGTACTAGAATAACACCTTAAGACACAAATCAACCAAAACCCTAATGTCACCTAGATACTCCAATGTCACCTCAAGTATCCGTGGGTATGATTATACGATATGTATCACACAATCTCAGATTCATCTATTCAACCAACACAAAGGACCTCAAAGAGTGCCCCAAAGTTCTACCGGAGAATGACAACGAAAACGTGTGCCAACCCCTATGCATAGGTTCATGGGTGGAACCCGCAAGTTGATCACCAAAACACACATCAAGTGAATCACGTGATATCCCATTGTCACCACAGATATCCACGACAAGACATACATCAAGTGTTCTCAAATCTTTAAAGACTCAATCTGATAAGATAACTTCAAAGGGAAAACTCAATTCATTACAAGAGAGTAGAGGGGGGAGAAAACATCATAGGATCCAAATATAATAGCAAAGCTCGCGATACATCAAGATCGTATCACCTCAAGAACACGAGAGAGAGAGAGAGAGAGAGAGAGAGAGAGAGAGATCAAACACATAGCTACTAGTACATACCCTCAGCCCCGAGGGAGAACTACTCCCTCCTCGTCATGGAGAGCACCGAGATGATGAAGATGGCCACCGGAGAAGGATTGCCCCCCTCCGGCAGGGTGCCGGAACGGGTCTAGATTGGCTTTCGGTGGCTACGGAGGCTTCTGGCGACGGAACTCCCGATCTATTGTGCTCTCGGATGTTTTTAGGGTATATGGAGATATATAGGCAGAAGAAGTACGTCAGGGGGGCCACGAGGGTGGAGGGCGCGCCCCCTACCTCCTGGCCTCCTCGAAGGTCCCCTGACATGCACTTCAAGTCTTCTGGGCTTCTTTCCTTCCAAAAATGGGTTCCGTGAAGCTTCAGGTCAATTGGACTCCGTTTGGTTTTCCTTTTCTTCGAAACCCTAAAACAAGGTGATACGTCCATTTTGCATCATGCTTTTATATCGATATTTATTGCATTATGGGCTGTTATTTCACATTATGTCACAATACTTATGGCTATTGTCTCTTATTTTACAAGGTTTACATAAGGAGGGAGAATGCCGGCAGCTGGAATTCTGGGCTGGAAAAGGAGCAAATATTAGAGACCTATTCTGCACAACTCCAAAAGTCCTGAAACTCCACGGAATACCTTATAATAAATAATGAAAAATCCTCGCCCAAGATGAAGACCAGGGGGCCCACACCCTGCTCACGAGGGTGGGGGCGCCCCCCTACCTCGTGGGCCCCCTGGTGGCTCTCTGATGACCATCTTCTCCTATATGAAGTCTTTCGTCGGGAAAAAATAGGAAGCAACCTTTCGGGATGAAACTCCGCCGCCACGAGGCGGAACCTTGGCGGATCCAATCTAGAGCTCCGACAGAGCTGTTCTGTCGGGGAAACTTCCCTCCTGGAGGGGGAAATCATCGCCATCATCATCACCAACGCTCCTCTCATCGGGAGAGGGCAATCTCCATCAACATCTTCATCAGCACCATCTCATCTCAAAACCCTAGTTCATCTCTTGTATCCAATTCTTGTCTACAAGTCCGGGATTTGTGCTAGTAGGTTGCTAGTAGTGTTAATTACTCCTTGTAGTTGATGCTAGTTGGTTTAATTGGTGGAAGATCATATGTTCAGATCCTATATGCATATTAATACCCCTCTGATTATTAACATGTTTATGCTTTGTGAGTAGTTACGTTTGTTCCTGAGGACAAGGAAGAAGTCTTGCTATTAGTAGTCATGTGAATTTGGTACTCGTTCGATATTTTGATGAGATGTATGTTGTCTAGCCTCTAGTGGTGTTATGTGAACGTCGACTACATAACACTTCACCATTATTTCGGCCTAGAGGAAGGCATTGGGAAGTAATAAGTAGATGATGGGTTGCTAGAGTGACAGAAGCTTAAACCCTAGTTTATGCGTTGCTTCATAAGGGGCTGATTTGGATCCATATGTTTCATGCTATGGTTAGGTTTACCTTAATACTTTTGTTGTAGTTGTGGATGCTTGCAATAGAGGTTAATCATAAGTGGGATGCTTGTTCAAGTAAGAACAGAACCCAAGCACCGGTCCACCCACATATCAAATTATCAAAGTACCAAACGCGAATCATATGAGCGTGATGAAAACTAGCTTGACGATATTCCCATGTGTCCTCGGGAGCGCTTTTCCTTATATAAGAGTTTGTCCAGGCTTGTCCTTTGCTACAAAAAGGATTGGGCCACCTTGCTGCACTTTATTTACTTTTGTTACTTGTTGCTCGTTACAAATAATCTCATCACAAAACTATCTGTTACCACTTATTTCAGTACTTGCAGAGAATACCTTGCTGAAAACCGTTTATCATTTCCTTCTGCTCCTCGTTGGGTTCGACACTCTTACTTATCAAAAGGACTACGATAGATCCCCTATACTTGTGGGTTATCAAGACTCTTTTCTGGCGCTGTTGCCGGGGAGTGAAGCGCCTTTGGTAGGTGGAATTTGGTAAGGAAAAATTTATATAGTGTGCTGAAATTTACTGTCACTTGTTACTATGGAAAGTAATCCTCTGAGGGGCTTGTTCGGGGTATCTTCACCCCGACCAGTAGAGCAAAGAGTTGCTCCTCAACCTACTGAACCTATTGAAAATGAATATGAAAATGAAATTCCTTATGAGTATCCTTCGAGTATGATAGAAAAACTGCTAGCTAATCCTTTTACAGGAGATGGAACAAAGCATCCTGATGAACACCTAATATATGTGGATGAAGTTTGTGGATTATTTAAGCTTGCGGGTATACCCGATGATGTTGCTAAGAAGAAGGTCTTCCCTTTATCTTTGAAGGGAGACGCATTGGTATGGTATAGGCTATGTGATGATACGAGATCATGGAATTATAGAAGATTGAAATTGGAATTTCATCAAAAGTATTACCCTATGCATCTTGTTCATCGTGATCGCAATTACATATATAATTTTTTGCCTCGCGAAGGAGAAAGCATCGCTCAAGCTTGGGGGAGGCTTAAATCAATGTTATATTCATGCCCCAATCATGAGCTTCCAATAGAAACAATTCTTCAAAAAATGTATGCTCGGCTTTCTGATAACAATCGCACCATGCTTGATACTTCTTGTGCTGGCTCTTTTATGATGAAGACTATTGAATTCAAATGGGATTTATTGGATAGAATTAAACGCAACTCTGAAGATTGGGACCTCGACAATGGTAAGGAGTCAGGTATGACACCTAAGTTTGATTGTGTTAAATCTTTTATGGATACCGATATTTTCCGTAAGTTTAGCACTAAATATGGACTTGATTCTGAGATAGTAGCTTCTTTCTGTGAATCTTTTGCTACTTATGTTGATCTGCCTAAGGAGAAGTGGTTCAAATATCATCCTACCATAGAAGTAAAAGTAGCTGCACCAATTAAAGTTGAAGTAAATACTATCACTTATAATGATCCTATTGTTCCTACTTCTTATGTTGAGAAACCACCTTTCCTGTTAGGATAAAGGATCATGCTAAAGCTTCAACTGTGGTTCGTAAAAGCAATATTGAAACATATACACCTCCTAAACAAGTTAAAGTTGAACCTAATGTTGCTATTGTTAAAGAGCTCTTGTCTGATAATATTGATGGGCATGTTATTCAGTTCTACGGTGAAACTGCTAGAATTGCTAAGCCTTGTGCTAAAGATAAACATAGACATGTGGTAGGCGTGCCTGTTATTTATGTTAAAATAGGAGAACATCGTTATCATGGCTTATGTGATATGGGTGCTAGTGCTAGTGTTATACCTTATGGCTTGTATAAAGAAATCAAGCATGAAGTTGCACCTGCTGAGTTAGAAGATATTGATGTCACAATTAAACTTGCTAATAGAGATACTATTTCAGCAATGGGAATTGTTAGAGATGTTGAAGTCTTGTGCGGGAAAACTAAATATCCTGCTGATTTTCTTGTTCTTAGTTCCCCACAAGATAGCTTTTGTCCCATTATATTTGGTAGATCCTTCTTGAACACTGTTAATGCTAAGATAGACTGCGAAAAGAATGTTGTTACTGTCGGCTTGGATGATATGACTCATGAGTTTAATTTCTCTAAATTTAGTAAACGACACTGTGAAGAAGAATTGCCTAGTAATGATGAAATTATTGGTCTTGCTTCTATTGTCGTACCTCCTAATGATCCTTTAGAACAATATTTGCTAGACCACGAGAATGATATGTTTATGAATGAAAGAAGGGAAATAGATGAAGTATTCTTTAAACAGGAACCTATGATGAAACACAATTTGCCTGTTGAAATCCTAGGGGATCCTCCTCCACCTAAGGGTGATCCCATGTTTGAGCTTAAACCGTTGCCTGATAATCTTAAATATGCTTATTGTCGGTGTACTAGAGTAGGGGTACCCTAGTATCCCGAACTTGTGCACGGGCAGTCGCAGCGTCCCGCGGCAAGGCTTGCCGGGTGACCGCCAAGATCCTCCGTGGTTCCTTTGGAGCCATTCAAGAACAAAGTATCCGAGCCAAGGAGACAAGACCCCGGCAAGAGGAGACTTGCCGGGAAGGCCAATCAAGGCATTTCAAGGAACTTGCCGCGACGCGCCACGCGTCCCGGCAAGCCCCGGTGAGCGGAAAGCTCCCGGACGCGACGAGACAACAACCGCGGCAAGGCGCTTGCCGCGGCAAGCCCCCCACTCTGTACCTGCGCTCCAGCATATCCACCAACGTGTTGCTCCGGGACCCTTCCAGGCGTACGTGGCGGGAAGCTGTGCAGCTAGCGGTACACGGTGGCAAGCGGCGCTGACAAGATTGCCATCGTGGCAAGCGGAGGCATCCCTGGCGGTCCCTTTTGCACTATTTAGGTGACACAGACGGGCATTTAATGCCCTTGTCCCCTGCCGTCAGGGTTAGGTATGATACACTATAGTAGGCGGCGGTGCAAATCGCCATGCTTTTTCCATTTTTACCCTCGCCTATGTTGCCACCTGTCGGTAACCCCTTGAGCATATAAAAGGAGGCCCATGTGCAACATAGAGGGGGGAGGATCATTCTCACGCTCGGTCTCCCTAGCTGCCGGTGTGTACTGTAGCAATCAGCACTCCCGAGCAAGAACTCAATACAAACACAAAGCAGGAGTAGGGTTTTACGCATACGTGCGGCCCGAACCTGGGTAAACTGATCGCGTGCTCGTGTGCTTCGCCTCGATCTGCTCTTCGTGCGATCTCCGCCCCCCTGCCGAACCAAAAAGGGGCTCGGTCCGCCGGTCCCATAGGTGTTCATGGGATTAGCACCCCCGACATCTTTGGCGCGCCAGGTAGGGGAGTGTCGAGGTTGTGTGAACCCGATCCAGCGTTCACACGAGCTAAATCTCCATCGTCTTCACTGACATGCCGCCGAAGAAGAAGGCTTCGGAGGTGGCTGCTCCGTCCGGTACGAACCCACCATCGCCGGAGCAAACGGCTGGTGGGGTAGACGCCGGCGGAAGAACGGGCATCGACGAGGGAGCTCATGATGCTGCCAGGTCCAAGGACAAGGCTGCGCTGCCCATCGGCGGCGCAGTCGGCTCCCACAACGACCGGGCGCACTCCAAGACCTCGGCGTCCGTACATGCGCCGCGCCCATCCCAGGAGGCGCGAGACCGGCAGCGTCATGATACTCACGGTACCATACACTTGCTGGATCAAGATCTAGCTGGTGGATCTCGGAGCGCTAAAGACCAGCATGCACGCCAACGTGCTGGCGCGAGCGGGGCACGGTCGCCTGGACGAGATACTGCTCCTTCTAACATGGTTAGAAGTCCGAGCATATCCCGTTCCTCGCACCGTTCGCCGCCGCCGCCCGCCACTTCAGCAGAAGCTTTGGCACGAGCTCAACTCCTCCTAGACTACCCTCCAGCGGCGGACAAGATCGACGACTGGAGAGCCACCATTCAGAGTCTCATCGGCTTCGCCAACGGCGAAAACCCACGGCAGCCGAGTACTTCGTAGCCGCGGCAAGTCAGCCAGGTACGAACTGGTGGCGACAAGACCGGTGGGGGTGCAACCACCGTGCACTCTCCGCCCCGAAGGCCAAGATCGCCGACTCGCCAGATCCACCCCGACAGCGACTCCACCGCATCATCGGATCCACGAGCTCGTCGCGATCAGCGCCAAGTTCTTCACGAACGACAGCAAGAAGACGCTCGTACTCGCATCGAGCGCCGAAGAGAAGCGCGGTGTCAATCAGACCAGCGCGCTGGGCCCTCTGTTGACATGCATGCGCCAGGGGAACCAGGCGACTTGCCGTATGCGGTAGGTTGCCCTGCGTTTACTCGTGAGCTACGGCAAGTCCAGTGGCCAAACAAGAAGAATTTCAAGCCAGATGTACCAGAGAAGTACGACGGCAAGTCGCATCCGTCAGAGTTCCTCAGCATCTACACCATCGCGGTGCAAGCTGCCGGGGGACGGGACGACAAGATCCTTGCCAACTACTTCCCGCTGGTGCTCAAGCCCAACGTCAGGTCCTGGCTCATGCATTTGCCGGAAAACTCCATATCCTCCTGGGCAGATCTATGCCATCAGTTTGTCGGCGCCTTTACAGGTGGCCACAAACCTCATGGCCAAGAGAGTGACCTTCACCTGCTCGCCCAGAAGGAAGGAGAGCCCCTGCGCAAGTACATTCAGAGATTCAGCCGTGTACAGCACAACATCCCAGATGTCCACCCTGCCGCGGTCATCAGCGCGTTCCATCAGAACGTGCGTAACCGCAGGATGCGGGAGGAGATGGCAATGTGCAAGATCAGAGACGTCAGTGAGCTATATGCCCTGGACGACAAGTGTGCACGTGCTGAGGAAGGGAGGAAACTCCCCGGAGAAACTACAGGAGCAGGAGGATCTGACAGCGAGGATGCTGCCCCGGCAAAGAAAAGGCGGCGGCGGAACAACAGGAAGAAGAAAGGCAAAGATGTGCTAGTCGTTGAGCAGTCCGGCAACGACGGTGGTGCCAAGAAAGCCAAAGTTGGTAGCTCCGGCAAGGAGATTGCCGCATGCACCAACTGCCAGGCTGTGGCGGTCGCCGACAAGCAGGACGGCACCGACAAGCAGTACTGCAAGATCCACCGCACCAAGGGCCATGACCTCCAGAGTTGCAAGAAAGTCGAACAGCTTGTCCAGCAGCAAAATGCTGAGTACGAGCGACGCGACAAGGAGAGGGCCCAAGGAGGCGCTGGAGAATCCGGCAAGAAGCGCGCCAGCCGGGGAGGACGCTGCGGCAAGGCCAAGCAACGGCAAGGAGACAGACCTCCCCGCGGCCGCGACAAGGATGAAGATGACGACGACGACGAAGACATGGATGATGTCGAGACCAGTGAGCAGGAGTTCCAGAAAGCCACAGAAGTCTTGTGCATTGACGGCGGTGCTTCTCTGCATACTTCGCACCGCCAACTCAAACAGTGGGCGCGGGAAGTCAATGTGGCAGAACCACCTGTCGAGTCACGCAAGCTTCTGAAATGGTCCAGCACGCCTATCATCATTGATATTGAGGACCACCCTGATCGCACAACTGCGGCCGAGTGCTTGCCTATGTTGGTTTCACCAACTATCCGCAACCTCAAGGTCACTAAGATGCTAGTTGACGGCGGGGCCGGCTTGAACCTGATCTCCTTCGCTGTACTCCAGAAACTCCAGATCCCTGACAGCGAGCTCGAAGAGATCGGCACATTCCAAGGAATTAACCCGGGAAAGAGCAAGTCGAAGGGGAAGGTCACATTGCCGGTAACATTTGGCAGCGAGTTGAACTTCAGGACTGAGAGGGTCACTTTTGACGTTGCCGATTTTCCATTACCTTACAATGGGATACTCGGTCGTCCTGCACTCGCCAAGTTCATGGCAGCCTCTCACTACGCATACAACATGCTGAAGATGCCAGGCCCGATAAGCGTCATCTCTGTCCCTGGCGACAAGAAGGATGCTCTTATCTGCGCCGACAAGACCTACCGGGAAGCAGCAGCCGCAACAGACCGCAAGTCACTAGCCGTTGAAGCTCCCGGGGGGAAGAGGAAGACCAAGTCCGGCAAGAGTTCTGATGCCCACTCCGGCAAGCGCACCTCTTCGGAGTGCTGCACTGCCATCGAGGACGCACCATCGAGCTCCACCGGCAAGTGTAAGAAGGCAATGGCGGCTCCGCCAGAGACCAAGAAAGTGTCCGCCAAGGAGGACGGCACTGGTGGTACCTTCACCATCAGTGCCACTCTTGACCCTAAATAGGAAAGCGCGCTCATTGCTTTCCTGCGGGCGAACGTCGACGTGTTTGCATGGCAACCATCTGACATCCCCGGTGTTCCCAGGAAAGTAATTGAGCACCATCTTGCCATTTGTCCTCATGCGCGGCCCGTCAAGCAGAAGGTCAGGAAGCAAGCAGTGGAGCGCCAGGAATTCATCGCAGAAGAGATCAAGAAATTGGAAGCAGCAGGCCTTGTCAGAGGAGTGCTCCATCCTACGTGGTTGGCCAATCCTGTAGTCGTGCGCAAGGCAAACGGGAAATGGAGGCTTTGTATCGACTTTACCGATGTTAATAAAGCTTGTCCCAAAGACCCATTTCCCCTGCCGCGCATTGACCAGATTGTTGACTCCACGGCCGGATGTGACATGCTTTCATTTCTTGACGCATACTCAGGATACCATCAAATCTTCATGGCAGAAGAGGATGAGGAGAAGACCGCATTCATCACTCCATGTGGCACGTACTGTTTCATACGGATGCCTTTCGGTTTAAAGAATGCTGGTTCAACATTTGCAAGAGTAGTTCATGTCGCTCTTGAGCCGCAAATGCACAGAAATGTGGAAGCCTACATGGATGACATAGTGGTCAAGAGCAAGGACAGGGTAACTCTGATTCAAGATTTAGACGAGACCTTTGCAAATCTGCGCAAGATCAACCTCAAGCTCAACACCGAGAAGTGTGTGTTTGGAGTCCCCTCCGGCAAGCTTCTCGGGTTCTTCGTGTCTCAGCGGGGAATTGAAGCCAATCCCGACAAGATCAAGGCCATTGAGCAGATCGAAGCACCAAAGCGCGTCAAGGATGTACGAAGACTTGCCAGTTGCGTGGCTGCTCTCAGCAGGTTTATCTCTCGGTCTGCTGAGCGCGCCCTGCCATTTTTCAAAATTTTGAAAAAGGCAGGTCCAATGAAATGGACTCCGGAAGCGGAGGCTGCGCTGCAGGACTTGAAGAGATACCTGTCCTCCACTCCAACACTTGTCGCACCTAAGCCACAAGAGAAGTTGCTGCTGTATATAGCGGCAACCAATCAAGTGGTTAGTGCTGCGTTAGTAGCGGAGAGGGAGGCAGATGACGAGCCAGCAACCACGGCAAGCGCATCCAGCAACAAACAGGGGGCTTCTCCGACAAGCTCTGGCCCCGACAAAGATGTATCTGCACAGGTGTGCGAGGAGATGCAGAAGAGAATGGTGCAGCGCCCAGTTTACTTTGTCAGTTCCCTTCTGCAGGGGGCTAGGTCAAGGTACTCTGGTGTGCAGAAATTGCTTTTCGGCCTTCTCATGGCCTCGAGAAAGCTGCGCCATTACTTCCAAGCACATGAGATCACAGTTGTCACTCGCTTTCCGCTGAAGAGGATACTGCAGAATCTAGAAGCGACAGGCTGGATTGTCGAGTGGGCACTGGAACTGTCAAGCTTTGGCCTCAAGTTTGAGAGTACTTCAACTATCCAAAGCAGAGCATTGGCAGAATTCATAGCAGAGTGGACGCCGACACCAGATGAAGAAATTCCAGAAACAAGCATCCCCGTCAAGGAAGCAAGCAAAGAGTGGCTCATGTACTTTGATGGTGCCTTCTCGCTGCAAGGCGCCGGTGCTGGCGTGCTGCTTGTCGCACCCACCGGAGAGCACCTCAAGTACGTAGTCCATATGCACTTTCCCAAGGAGCAAGCGACAAACAATACTGCAGACTATGAAGGCTTGCTTGCCGGTCTCAGGATCGCGGCAGACCTTGGGATCAAGAAGCTCATTGTCAGGGGGACTCGCAGCTTGTCGTCCGCCAAGTGAGCAAGAATTATCAGAGTCCGTTGATGGAAGCCTACGTCGACGAAGTGAGAAAGCTAGAAGAGCACTTTGACGGCCTACAGATGGAGCATGTCCCAAGAGCTCAGAACGACATTGCCGATGGCCTGTCAAAGTGTGCTGCACTTAAGTTACCTGTGGAACCAGGGATCTTTGTGCTCAAGCTGACTCGACCGTCCGTAACGCCATCAACTGGACAGAGCAAGAAGAGGAAGTTGATTTCTGGTGACTATTTTCCGGCAGAGCTTCCCGAAGCCGCCGCCAAGAAGGTCGCCAAGATCAACACCAAGAGTGCTGAGGAGCTGTCTGCTCCGGCAAGCCCTAGGGTTTGTTCCGTTGAAGCAGACGCTCTCGACAAGTTTTGCTCCGGCAAGCTTGCCAGGGAACGTCAAGCTCCGGCTGAGCCGCAAGTTCTTGCCGTAGACGCGGATGTTCCCGCAGCAGCAGATATGCCTTTAGTCCTTGTTGTCAAGCCGAAGCTCCAACATGGGCACAACAGATTGTCCGTTTCCTTCAGACAGGAGAACTTCCCGAAGAGCAAGAAGAAGCGGAAAGAGTAGCCCGACAGTCAAGTATGTACCAGTTTGTCGACAACACACTGTACAGAAGAAGACTCAACGGTGTGAAATTGAAGTGTATTCCCCGGGAAGATGGACAAGAGCTGTTGGCAGAGATACATGGAGGCATATGTGGTCACCACATTGGCGCAAGAGCACTTGCCGGCAAAGCATTCCGGCAAGGTTTCTTTTGGCCGACAGCCCTCCAGCATGCAACTACACAAGTAACCAAGTGTGAAGCGTGCCAGTTCCATTCCAAGCAGATACACCAGCCAGCTCAAGCTCTCCAGACGATCCCTTTATCCTGGCCATTTTCGGTCTAGGGGCTCGACATCCTCGGCCCCTTTCCCCGAGCAGTCGGGGGCTTTGAGTACTTGTACGTTGCAATCGACAAGTTCACAAAGTGGCCGGAAGTGGAAGCAGTGAGGAAGGTGACAGCACAGTCAGCGGTCAAGTTCTTCAGGTCGATTGTTTGCCGTTTCGGGATCCCTAACAGGATAATCACCGACAACGGTACGCAATTCACGAGCCGCACCTTCATGCAATACGTCCACGATCTTGGTGCCAAGGTCTGCTTCGCTTCTGTTGCTCACCCAAGAAGCAACGGTCAAGCGGAGAGGGCAAATGCTGAAGTGCTGCGTGGGCTCAAGACCAGAACTTTCGACAGGCTGCACAAGTGCGGAAGAAACTGGATCGAGGAGCTGCTGGTGGTTCTTTGGTCGATCAGGACGACGCCAAATCGAGCCACTGGCCAGACACCTTTCGCTCTAGTCTATGGAGAAGAGGCAGTTCTCCCCACGGAACTCGTATACGGGTCACCTCGAGTGCTCGCTTATGATGAGCTCGAGCAAGAGCAGCTGCGACAAGATGACGCACTGCTCCTTGAGGAAGACCGTCTTCAGGCTGCTGTGCGAGCTGCTCGCTACCAACCAGCTTTGCGCCGCTACCATAGCCGTAAAGTTAACGCCAGAAGTCTCGAGGAAGGCGACCTTGTTCTTCAGCGTGTTCAGTCCGCCAAGAATTCCAACAAGTTGACGCCAAAGTGGGAAGGCCCTTACCGGGTGAAACGAGTCACTAGGCCTGGCGCTGTCCGCCTTGAGACCGAAGATGGCATTCCAGTGAGCAACTCCTGGAATATTGAGCATCTTCATAAGTTTTACCCGTAGAGCGCGGTTGCCGGAACCCGTTCCGGCAACCACCTTTTGTACAAGTCTTGCCGCTGTTGCATGTAATCCTTTGTACAAAGCCAGGCGCAGATCCCGTACATAAAGATCATGTGCTCTGCACACCTTGTCGATTTCATGCTTTTTATTATTTGCATGTGTTATCTGACATTTTGTGCAGTACTTACCCCCGGTAAGCAACAACGAGCCATAAGGCTCCATATCTTTATTTTCTCCTCTCTCTTTTTTCTCAAGGAAAGGAAGGGTCCCTCGCCCACAAGTTTGCCGGGGAGAAGGAGAAGATATGGTATGGACCAGGCATTGTTCAAGAAAGTTCCTCCTTGCCGGGAAGCAAACGACAGAAAAGCTAAGTTGCCAAAGTTTGAGCAATCAGATTTTTTAAAAAATTTAAGTTATCTTCCTTGAACGACCGTACTTTGTATGGAAAACCTGTGCGCGGAGGAACCAACTCGTAGCTAGTTGCGCCCTTACTGTTGTTTCGAGTTCGCTCAACAACTTAAGTGAGCTACGACTAGCTGCGACAAGGTTTCTTGCCGGTAGCGGCACCGCCAGCAGGCTGCTGACGTCCCGCACTCAGCGCTCGCAGCAAAGGTGCCTGCGCCGGCAAGTTCCCTAAAAGCGTAGGGCAAAAAATACAAAGAAAGGAATCAAGTAGAGGAAATAACATTGCAATCATTACCCGAAATAAATTTATATTACAAGATAGCTTGTCGCGGCTCTAACAGATCGTTTGCATAACATGACTAGCAGCGACAAGAAAAGAAGGAAATGGGTGGCCTAATCTACGCGATCGCCCTCAACCCTCTTGATTCCGCTCACCTTGTCCATAATGGGTGCGATAAGGGTCTTGAGCGCCTCCAGATCGGCATCCGGCGACAAGGTCCTGAGGACGTTGTTGAGGTTGAGGCCCGGGTTGCGGAAGGCCACCTTCACCAGCACCTTCTGAAGAGCTCCCGCGCAGACCTTGCGCGACTCGTCGGCCAGCTGCTTTGGGATCCTCTCCCGGAGTCGCCAGAGGGCCGTTGCCATGCTTTTGAAGAACGCGGTGAGCTTGGCGCTGGGTTGGAGGTTCTCGTCGGAGGGATACCCGAGATCCTCCATCCCCAGCTGCGCCAGCTCCCTGTCGATGTCTGCGGCAACATCCATGAGACCCTCCGTCCAGTGCTCTACATTCTCCCGGAAAGTGCTCTGGGCGGCAGCAGCGCTCGCCAGTACTGCCTTGCCGGCCTTGATCTCCTCCTTCAAGGTCGTCTCCTGCTCCTTGGCGCCGTCCAGCGTCTTGGTCAAAGTGGTCAACTTCAACTCAAGATCAGCGTTGGAGTCCTTGGCGGTGCTAAGTTCCTGGCCCTTCTCGGCGAGACGGGCCTGCAGCTCCGAGTGGCTGTGGGCGTCCTTCTCCTGCTCAAGCTTGAGCGCGGCAAGCTCTTCGCCGCTCGCCTTGAGATCGGCCTCCAGCTGCGCCACCTTCGTCTCCAGCTCCTTCTTGGCGGCCTCGGCAGCTGCGGCAGCATCTTCTGCTTGCTTGAGGGCTCCGCCAACTGTTCGCTCGCGCGCGGCAAGCTCTTCCTCGTGACTGTCAAGATTGACTTTCCGCTGCACGAGCTCGCCCTCCTGCACGGACAGCTTCTCAGCGGCAAGCCTTTGTTGCTCTTCGACTTCAGCCCGCTCGAGGAGGAAGGCCTCTCGCTCCTCGGCAAGTCGCGCCCGCTCCTCTGCCAGTGAGCGGAGAGCTTCCTGGTGGTGACCCTGGAGCTCCTCCGCGCACTTCTCAATGTCCTCTCCCGCCTTCGCGACAAGCGCTTCGCGGGATTCTAGCTTGGCTTGCCGGGCGCGGTAGAGCGACACCAGCTTCCGCAGCAGCCGCTCCTCCTCAGGCTCGCCGTTGCTGCTGCTTGGCGCGTCAACCAGCGCCAGCCCGGCGGAGGCGAGCACCTCTCCGTCGAAGCTTTCTCCTTCGACCGGCGCCCTGGAGCTTGACGCCCAGGGGAGGTTGATGAAGATGTCGTCGCCGGCCTTCAAGTAGACGCCTGTCTGGGGCTCTTCGGAGCCCGGCGCTGCGGCAGCAGCGGAGGGATCGGCGGTCAATGTAGTGCCTGGCACTCCTGCGGCCTCAGGGCCGTCAGTGCAATCGCCAGATCCCCCGCCTGCTTCTGCGCCAGCAGCCTTGGCGGTCTCTGCGCCGGCGGGCTCGTCAGCGCCGGCTATTTCCCCGGCAGCAGCAGCATCTTCGGCGGAAACCTCGGTCTCCATCGGCTCTGCAGCAGATGGATCTGACAGCCGGAAAAGGGGAGAAGATTCAAGCAAATATCCAAAAAAGAAGAACCCAAGGGAAGTTCTGAAGCGAGAAGGTTACCTATGCCAGGTTCTGCAAACATGGTCTCCGCCGCCGAGGGGGCGCTGGTGCTGTCCCTTGCCGGAGAACCTTCCCTTGCCGGAGACTTCTCCCTTGCCGGAGAGCTCTCCCTTGCCGGGGATCTCTCCCTTGCCGGAGGACTCTCCCTTGGCGTTTCGGGGGCGGCCTCCGGGCGCTCCTGGTGGGGCTGCTCTCCTCCTGCACAAGTCAACAGCCAGATGTCAGCAAAGCAAGGATATCCATGCGCGCCCAACAGCGGAAAGCAAGCCATATACTTACGCTGGGGGCTGCTCTGGGGAACGGTTGCCGGGTCCGGCGAGGTTGTCTCGGGCGCATCCCCTGCTGTCGCGGTGGGCTCGTCTTCTACGACAATCACCGGGGCCTTGGCTCTCTTTGCTGCTCTCTGGGCCAGAGTCCTAAAAAGGAAAGAGTTCAGAGTAAAGCAAATGAGATACAATACAGAACAGCAAGAATTGAAGAACTGCAAGTACAATAAGAGAATCTTACTCTTCTTCTTCTTCCTCGTCGGAGCTGAATGCGGAGAAGTCGACATCCGCCTCCCGCCCGCCGCGAGAAGGCGGAGGAGTAGGTTCCCTTGGCCGCTTGGCGGGAGCAGAAGCGGTGGTCCGGGAGGACCCCGCTCCAGTTGCCGCGGCAGCATGAGGCGCTCCCGCGGCAACGGTGCTTGCCGCGGTGGAGCGTGTCGCGCGGCGCGGCGACTGTCGACTCGCCCGCCGCCCTACTACTTCCCTGGCCTTGCAGAGACGCCTTCTTGGTGGAGATGGGGGCACTGCTTGCGGCGAGCTGTCTGACAATGAGGAGGAAGAGGAATTGATCTCCAACGAGCCGCTCGTATCCTCAGCAGGCTCGCTCGGCTCGGTGTCACGCCCGGCATACTCTTTCTTGCCGGCAAGCTCCTCTCGCTCGGCACGGCTTGCCGCTTCTGCTGCCTCTGCCTCCTCCATGGTGAATCCGAACTCGCCCGCAGCTGGGGCTGCCGCTGCCTCTTCCAGCCTGGTGGCGATGCGTTTCAACTCCGCATCGGTGGTTTCGCGAGTGAGGCCATTCTTCTCGTCGGGGCGGATCAACACTTCTACCAAGCTGTCGAAGAATTCTTGCACGACCTCGTCTGCAGGCTCTTGCCAAGTTGGCACAAGTCCATGCGAGTCGCACAGCGGCATCATTGCCCGGATGCGGTCGAGCGCGGAGTTGTTGCACAACGGAACAATGCCCTGGGGCAACCTAAATACTTCGGGATGGTCAGGATCATACTTGAAGAGCTCCTGGAGCATCACATTGAGCTCCAGGACAGTGAAGTTGTAATTGAGGCCCAGCCACAGCCTCATGATATCCGCCGCATTTTTGAACTCCCAAGCGGGCCTCCTCCGTTCCTGCAAGGGGGCGATGCGGCGGCGAAGAAAATCTGCGCCAACGGCGCCTACAGTTAGTCCGGCAAGCCTGAGGCGTTGGATCCTGGTGACGGCAATCCTCAGCCTATCATCTTCCAGGGCCATGTCGCTCCAATCGCTGCCGCGTACTGCTGGGGCTTGGCGCCGGCAGTAAATGGCTGCGGGTTCTCCTCGACAATCCAGCACCAATCTGCTCTCCACTCCTCCCACTTGCCGTGGAACTCGCCCTCCAGATAAGAATCCTTCTTGCCGGCCCTTGAGATCCAGGCGATTCTGCCAGACAAAGGCTCTCCTCTCTCCACTCGGGGCATAAAGAACTGGCGGAAAAGGGCTACGTTGGGATGGACTCTGACAAAGTTTTCGTAGAGATGCGCGAAAACTGCCATGGTCAGAACGGCATTGGGGGTGAAATCAAGGAGGCAGAGCCCGTAGGTGTTCATGATGTCGCAGAAAAATTCAGAGAAGGGCGGGCAGAGCCCGCAGTAGAAGAACACGGCGAAGAAGGGATATCCGTTTGGAGCCATTTTATGAGCGGTGGCTGGAAGTACCTTCGTGCTCGGGTGCGCTCGCGTCTCCGTCGACCAGAAGAGGTAGTAGTACTCCCTCAGCTCCTTCGCGGCGAGCTTAGGGGGGAAGATGGCCCGCTCCTTTCGCAGCGCCGCAAGCCGCTGCGCCTCGGTCGACTTCACAGCCTTTCCCTTGTCGGCTTTCGGAGCCATGGCAGAAGTGGTGGAGGAGGTCGACGGCGTTGGTGGTGCCGGTGGCGATGGGGGGCGGGGCACGGCTCTCTTTTCAGCTTTGGGAAGACGGAGGAGCGGCGGAGGTTTTCGAGATTGGAATGGGGCGAATGGGCGCACTACCCCTGCTTCCCCTGCTTATAAAGGGGGAGGGGCGGACGTTCCGCCTTTCCGAATAAAGAAACCACACACGATCTCTCCCACGACGCCGCATTCGAGGCGTGCCGTTCGGGGAGGGCGCGGTGGATGCGGAGAGAGATACGGCGTAACCTAGGCCACGTGTGCCCGTGCCCTGTTTTGGGCCTGGCCCAACAGCGCTCGGCACCGTGTATGGCCCAGGCCCGGGGGCTCCTGTCAGTGTACTAGAGTAGGGGTACCCTAGTATCCCGAACTTGTGCACGGGTAGTCGCAGCGTCCCGCGGCAAGGCTTGCCGGGTGACCGCCAAGATCCTCCGTGGTTCCTTTGGAGCCATTCAAGAACAAAGTATCGAACCAAGGAGACAAGACCCCGGCAAGAGGAGACTTGCCGGGAAGGCCAATCAAGGCATTTCAAGGAACTTGCCGCGACGCGCCACGCGTCCCGGGAAGGCCCGGTGAGCGGCAAGCTCCCGGACGCGACGAGACAACAACCGCGGCAAGGCGCTTGCCGCGGCAAGCCCCCCACTCTGTACCTGCGCTCCAGCACATCCACCAACGTGTCGCTCTGGGACCCTTCCAGGCATACGTGGCGGGAAGCTGTGCAGCTAGCGGTACACGGTGGCAAGCGGCGCTGACAAGATTGCCATCGTGGCAAGCGGAGGCGTCCATGGCGGTCCCTTTTGCACTATTTAGGCGACACAGACGGGCATTTAATGCCCTTGTCCCCTGCCTTCAGGGTTAGGTATGATACAATGTAGTAGGCGACGGTGCAAATCGCCATGCTTTTTCCATTTTTACCCTCGCCTATGTTGCCACCTGTCGGTAACCCCTTGAGCATATAAAAGGAGGCCCATGCGCAACATAGAGGGGGGAGGATCATTCTCACGCTCGGTCTCGCTAGCTGCTGGTGTGTACTGTAGCAATCAGCGCTCCCGAGCAAGAACTCAATACAAACACAAAGCAGGAGTAGGGTTTTACGCATCCGTGCGGCCCAAACCTGGGTAAACTGATCGCGTGCTCGTGTGCTTCACCTCGATCTGCTCTTCGTGCGATCTCCGCCCCCCCTACCGAACCAAAAAGGGGCTCGGTCCGCCGGTCCCATAGGTGTTCATGGGATTAGCACCCCCGACACTTATCTTGATGAAAAGAAGATATATCCTGTTATTATTAGTGCTAACCTTTCAGAGCATGAAGAAGAAAGATTATTGAAAACTCTGAAGAAGCATCGTGCTGCTATTGGATATACTCTTGATGATCTTAAGGGCATTAGTCCCACTCTATGTGAACATAAAATAAAGTTGGAAGCAGATGCCAAACCAGTTCGTGATCCTCAACGACGTCTGAATCCTAAAATCAAAGAAGTGGTAAGAAAATAAATACTAAAGCTTCTGGAGGCAGGTATAATTTATCACATTGCTGATAGTCAGTGGGTAAGTCCTGTTCATTGTGTCCCTAAGAAGGGAGGTATTACTGTTGTTCCTAATGATAAAGATGAATTGATTCCACAAAGAATTATTACAGGTTATAGGATGGCAATTGATTTTCGCAAATTAAATAAGGCTACTAAGAAATATCATTACCCCTTACCTTTTATCGATCAAATGCTAGAAAGATTATGCAAACATACACATTACTGCTTTCTAGATGGTTATTCTGGTTTCTCTCAAATACCTGTGTCGGCTAAAGATCAATCAAAGACTACTTTTACATGCCCTTTTGGTACTTTTGCTTATAAACGTATGCCTTTTGGTTTATGTAATGCACCTGCTACCTTTCAAAGATGCATGATGGCTATATTCTCTGACTTTTGTGAAAGGATTTGTGAGGTTTTCATGGACTACTTTTCCGTCTATGGATCTTCTTTTGATGATTGCTTGAGCAATCTTGATCGAGTTTTGCAGAGATGTGAAGAAACTAATCTTGTCTTGAATTGGGAAAAGTGTCACTTTATGATTAATGAGGGTATTGTCTTGGGGCATAAAGTTTCTGAAAGAGGTATTGAAGTTGATAAAGCCAAGGTTGATGCTATTGAAAAGATGCCATGTCCCAAGGACATCAAAGGTATAAGAAGTTTCCTTGGTCACGCCGGATTTTATAGGAGGTTCATTAAGGACTTCTCAAAAATTTCTCGGCCTCTGACTAATTATTACAAAAAGATATACCATTTGTCTTTGATGATGATTGTGTATAAGCATTTGAAATACTTAAGAAAGCATTAGTCTCCGCACCTATTTTTCAGCCACCTGATTGGAATTTACCCTTTGAAATTATGTGTGATGCTAGCGATTATGTTGTAGGTGTTGTTCTAGGGCAAAGAGTTGATAAGAAATTAAATGTTATCCATTATGCTAGTAAGACAATAGACAATGCTCAAAGAAATTATGCTACTACTGAAAAAGAACTTTTAGCAGTTGTATTTGCTTGTGATAAGTTCAGACCTTATATTGTTGATTCTAAAGTAACTATCCACACTGATCATGTTGCTATTAAATATCTTATGGAGAAGAAAGATGCTAAACCTAGACTTATTAGATGGGTTCTCTTGCTACAAGAATTTGATTTGCATATTATTGATAGAAAAGGAGCTGAGAACCCCGTTGCAGACAACTTATCTAGGTAAGAGAATGTTCTTGATGACCCACTACCTATTGATGATAGCTTTCCTGATGAACAATTATATGACATAAGTACTTCTCGTAGTACCCCTTGGTATGCTAATTATGCTAATTACATAGTTGCTAAATTTATACCACCTAGCTTCACATACCAACAAAAGAAAAAGTTCTTCTATGATTTGAGACATTACTTTTGGGATGACCCACATCTTTATAAAGAAGGAGTAGATGGTGTTATTAGACGTTGTGTACCTGAGCATGAACAGGAATAGATCCTACACAAGTGCCACTCCGAAACTTATGAGGGACACCACGCGGGAGATAGAACTGCACATAAGGTATTGCAATCCGGTTCTTATTGGCCTACTATCTTCAAGGATGCCCATAAGTTTGTCCTATCTTGTGATGAATGTCAAAGAATTGGTAATATTAGTAGATGTCAAGAAATGCCTATGAATTATTCACTTGTTATTGAACCGTTTGATGTTTGGAGCTTTGATTATATGGTACCTTTTCCTGCCTCTAATGGATATACACATATTTTAGTTGCTGTTGATTACGTTACTAAGTGGGTAGAAGCTATTCCAACTAGTAGTGTTGATCATAACACTTCTATTAAAATGATTAAAGAAGTTATTTTTCCGAGGTTTGGAGTCCCTAGATATTTAATGACTGATCGTGGTTCACATTTTATTCAAGGTGCTTTCCGTAAAATGCTTGCTAAATATGACGTCAATCATAGAATTGCATCTCTGTATCACCCACAGTCTAGTGGCCAAGTAGAATTGAGTAATAGAGAACTCAAATTAATTTTGCAAAAGACTGTCAATAGATCTAGAAAGAATTGGTCCAAGAAACTTGATGATGCATTATGGGCCTACATAACTGCATATAAAAATCCTATGGGTATGTCTCCGTATAAAATGGTATATGGAAAAGCATGTCACTTACCTCTTGAACTAGAACATAAGGCATATTGGGCTATTAAAGAGCTCAACTATGATTTCAAACTTGCCGGTGAGAAGAGGTTATTTGATATTAGCTCACTTGATGAATGGAGAACCCAAGCTTATGAAAATGCCAAGTTCTTTAAAGAAAAGGTTAAAAGATGGCATGACAAAAGGATACAAAAGCGTGAGTTTAATGTAGGTGATTATGTATTGCTATACCTCTCGTTTAAGATTTTTTACAGGTAAACTTCTCTCTAAATGGGAAGGCCCTTATGTTATCGAGGAGGTCTATCATTCCGGTGCCATAAAAATCAAAAACTTCGAAGGCACAAATCCGAAGGTGGTAAATGGTCAAAGAATCAAACATTATATCTCAGGTAATCCCATAAATTTTGAAACCAATATTATTGAAACCGTAACCCCGGAGGAGTACATAAAAGACACTTTCCAGAATGTTTCAGACTCCGAAAAGGAATAGGTATGTGGTACGGTAAGTAAACCGACTCCAAAACAATTTTTAAGGCAATATTTCTCCGTTTTGGAATATTTAGAAAAATAGAAAATTAAGTAGCAGTCTGGGAAGGACACGAGGGCCCGACGAGGGTGCAGGGCGCGCCCTACCCTCCTAGGCGCGCCCCCTACCTCACGAGCACCTCATGTGCCTTCCGGACCCCGTTTTCTTGCACGATACATATTTTGGTCGGTAAAAATTCATTTTATAATTTCCCGGGGGTTTTGATTCCCGTATCACGCAAAAATCTCCTGTTTTTGTTTTGAGCTATTTTCTGACAGATCTAGGTTATCATGACATCCCCAATTGCTTCCAAGGACAAGTTCTTCGAGAAGGTCATCAACCCCTACCTCGCGGAGGTGCTGCGACACCCTCAAACCATTGAGATGCGTGATGGGTTGCTGCACATCCGCGATGCTGAGGGACCAAAGGGAACCGGAAGTGTGGAGGCGAGGCTCGAAGCAATGGAGCAACAAGTTTTCAAGTGTCAGGGGATGGTGGAGCGTGGAATCAACGCTACTCACACGATGCTCGCGGAGTTCACTAACAACTACAAGCCGGATGCCAAGAACACCGAGGAGGCCATCTTCAAGCTACATGAGAAGATCGAGCACCTCCAAGCCCAAATCTATGACCTGCAAAACCAAAACTGTGAGTATGAATATAGATTCAAAAGAATGAGTTTGGCTGCAGATTCGAGGATTCCGGAGACTCGATCATCCTTCTATGATGGTGAACCTATGCCTTGGAAGATGGATGACAAGCCTGCATCATCAACAACCCCTCCACCTTCTTCACCAACCAAGGAGATATAATCACATGGGTATGGGCACTCCCCTTGGCAACTGCCAACCTTGGGGGAGCTGCCCCGGTATCGTATCACAATCACAACTCCTATCTTTACCGTTTTTCTTAGTTCGATCTATTAGTAGTATTTTGATCTAGTAGAATAAAACTTATGGCATGATCTTGTTTTGAGTTTTTCTTTATGATCTCTCTATGTACCGTGAGCTATATAATAAAGATTAGTGATTGAGTCAAGGGCTTGCTTATTTTTGCCATGATCCCAAATAAAAGAAAATAAAAAAGGAATAAAAAGAAACAAAAGTTCATATTGATCTTATTGATAGTAATGACTTCACATAGAAAGAGTGTGATGATTAAAAGTTGTTGGGAGTTGGCAGACATAGCTTTGGTCATCATTGCAATTAATAAGAAGTAACAAGGAAAGAGAGGTTTCACATATAAATATACTATTATTGACATCTTCTATGATTGGGAGCACTCATCAAAATATGACATGCTAAAGAGTTGATGTTGGACAAGGAGGACAACGTAATGGGTTATGTTTTCTTATATCTGAGATAAAGTATGTTGTCATGGATCATCCAACATGTTGAGCTTTCCTTTCCCACTCATGCTAGCCAAATTCTCAGCACCAAGTAGCGATACTGCTTGTGCTTCCAAATATCCTTAAACCAGGTTTGCCATGAGAGTCCACCATATCTACCTATGGATTGAATAAGATCCTTCAAGTAAGTTGTCATCGGTGCAAAGCAATAAAAATTGCTCTCTAAATATGTATGATTGATTGGTGTGGGAGAAATAAGCTTTATACGATCTTGTGATGTGGAAGTAATAAAAGCGACGGACTGCATAATAAAGGTTCATATCACAAGGCGCAATATAAAGTGATGTTCTTTCACATTAAGATTTTGTACATCCAACCATAAAAGCGCATGGCAACCTCTGCTTCCCTCTGCGAAGGGCCTATCTTTTATTATTATCTTCTACCTTATGCAAGAGTCATGGTGATCTTCACCTTTCCTTTTTACATTTTATCCTTTGACAAGCCTAGTGTGTTGGAAAGATCCTGATAGATATATCTAATTGGATGTAGGGTAGCATGATTTATTATTGTTGACATTACCCTTAAGGTAAAAGGTTGTGGGGCGAAACTATAAGCCCATATCTTTCTCTGTGTTCGATTAAAACTCCGTAACCACAAGTATTGCGCAGTGTTAGCAATTATGAAGGACTAGATGATAGTTGAGTATGTGGACTTGCTTTTTAGCTCTGACATAGACTCTTTCTGATGTTATGATAAATTGCAATTGTTTCAATGACTAAGGTTATAATTTGTTGGTTCTCAATAAGGTTTCTGATTCATACTTTTGCATTGTGAATAGATCATCACTTGAACATAAGTAATCATATGACAATATCTATGTATGTTGCTGTTATGAGAATAATCATGATGCCCTCATGTCCGTATTTTATTTTTATCAACGCCTCTACCTCTAAACATGGGGACATATTTATTGCTATCGGCTTTCGCTTGAGGACAAGCAAGGTCTAAGCTTGGGGGAGTTGATACGTCCATTTTGCATCATGCTTTTATAGCGATATTTATTGCATTATGGGCTATTATTTCACATTATGTCACAATACTTATGGCTATTCTCTCTTATTTTACAAGGTTTACATAAGGAGGGAGAACGCCGGCAGCTGGAATTCTGGGCTGGAAAAGGAGAAAATATTAGAGACCTATTCTGCACAACTCCAAAAGTCCTGAAACTCCACGGAATACCTTATAATAAATAATGAAAAATACTCGCCAAATATGAAGACCAGGGGGCCCACACCCTGCTCACGAGGGTGGGCCCCCCATAGGGCGCGCCCCCTACCTCGTGGGCCCCCTGGTGGCTCTTCGATGACCATCTTATCCTATATGAAGTCTTTCGTCGGGAAAAAATAGGAAGAAACCTTTCGGGACGAAACTCTGCCGCCACGAGGCGGAACCTTGGCGGATCCAATCTAGAGCTCCGGAAGAGTTGTTCTGCCGGGGAAACTTCCCTCCCGGAGGGGGAAATCATCGCCATTGTCATCACCAACGCTCCTCTCATCGGGAGAGAGCAATCTCCATCAACATCTTCATCAGCACCATCTCATCTCAAAACCCTAGTTCATCTCTTGTATCCAATTCTTGTCTACAAGTCCGGGATTGGTGCTAGTAGGTTGCTAGTAGTGTTAATTACTCCTTGTAGTTGATGCTAGTTGGTTTAATTGGTGAAAGATCATATGTTCAGATCCTATATGCATATTAATACCCCTCTGATTATGAACATGTTTATGCTTTGTGAGTAGTTACGTTTGTTCCTGAGGACAAGGGAGAAGTCTTGCTATTAGTAGTCATGTGAATTTGTATTCGTTCGATATTTTGATGAGATGTATGTTGTCTAGCCTCTAGTGGTGTTATGTGAACGTCGAATACATAACACTTCACCATTATTTGGGCCTAGAGGAAGGCATTGGGAAGTAATAAGTAGATGATGGGTTGCTAGAGTGACAGAAGCTTAAACCCTAGTTTATGCGTTGCTTCGTAAGGGGCTGATTTGGATCCATATGTTTCATGCAATGGTTAGGTTTACCTTAATACTTTTGTTGTAGTTGAGGATGCTTGCAATAGAGGTTAATCATAAGTGGGATGCTTGTTCAAGTAAGAACAACACCCAAGCACCGGTCCACCCACATATCAAATTATCAAAGTGCCGAACGTGAATCATATGAGCGTGATGAAAACTAGCTTAACGATGTTCCCATGTGTCCTCGGGAGCGATTTTCCTTATATAAGAGTTTGTCCAAGTTTGTCCTTTGCTACAAAAAGGATTGGGCCACCTTGCTGCACTTTATTTACTTTTGTTACTTGTTGCTCGTTACAAATTATCTCATCAGATAACTATCTGTTACCACTTATTTCAGTACTTGCAGAGAATACCTTGCTGAAAACCTTTTATCATTTCCTTCTGCTCCTCGTTGGGTTCGACACTCTTACTTATCGAAAGGACTACGATAGATCCCCTATACTTGTGGGTCATCACAAGGTAAAAAAAAGAAACTGGCACTGGGTTGTGGGTTAATAGGTTAGTCCAAAAAATGATATAAAAGTGTATAATAAAGCCCATAAACATCCAAAACAGTAGATAATATAGCATGGAGCAATCAAAAATTATAGATACGTTGGAGACGTATCAAAAACCAATCTAGACCCTAATATGGCACCCTGTCGGAGGGGGAATCATCACTGGTGGCCATCTTCATCATCCTGGTGGCCACCACAATGAGGAGGGAGTAGTCCACCCTAGGGGCTGAGGGTTTGTACCAGTAGCTATGTGTTTAATCTCTCTCTCTCGTGTTCTTGAGATATCACGGTCTTGATGTATCGCGGGCTTTGTTAATATAGTCGGATCATATGGTGTTTTCCCCTCTCTATCTTGTTGTGATGAATTGAGTTTTTCCCTTTGAGATTTCTTTGTTATCGGATTGAATATTCTTATGGATTTGAGAGCACTTGATATATGTCTTGCATATGAATACTCGTGGTGACAATGGGGTATCATATTGATTCACTTGATATGTGTTTTGGCATTCAACTCACGGATTCCCGCGGTGACATTGGGGTAATCTATGCATAGGGGTTGATGCACGTTCTCGACTTTTGTTTCTCCGGTAGAGATCTTGGGGCACTCTTTGAGGTTCTTTGTGTTTGATTGAATATTATGAATCTGAAATTATTTGGTGTTATTTTAGTACGAACTCTCAGATAGATCGATCGAAAAGAATAGCTTCGAGATGGTTTCATACCCTACAAACGATTTCTTCTTATGTTCTCCGCTAGATAGGAACATTGGAGTGATTCTTCGTTGCACGTTGAGGGAGGGTTATATGATCTAATTATATTAGCATTGTTCAAAGATTGCACTAGTGAAAGTACGGACCCTAGGCCTCATTTTCAAGCATTGCAATACCGTTTTTGTGCCCATTTACTATTTGCTACCTTGCTATTTTATTTATTCAGATTATAAAAATATATTTGTACCATCAATATTACACTTTTATCACCATCTCTTCACCGAACTAGTGCACCTATACAATTTTCCATTCTATTGGGTGTCTTGGGGACACAAGAGATTTCTTGTATTTGATTGCTGGGTTGTTTGACAGAGACCATCTTCATCCTACGCCTCCCACAGATTGATAAACCTTAGGTCATCCACTTGAGGGAAAATTGCTACTGTCCTACAAAACTCTGCGCTTGGAGGCCCAACACGTGTCTTCAAGAATAAAGTTGTGTAGTAGACATCAGGTTGCAAGTATTTGTTCTTTGTGTGAATGTACCATTTAAATAGTGTTGCTTGGTTCTCCTACTGGATTGATACCTTGGTTTCATAACTGAGGGAAATACCTACCTTAGTTGTACTACATCATCCCTTCCTCTTTGGGGAAACATCAAACGGAATTTCTAGCACTGTAGCCGGGGAGACATCATCAACATCTATCAGGTTCCTAATCACAAATCTCATCTCCTTGAAATTTACATTATTTGCCATTTGCCTCTCATTTTCATCTCCCCCACTTCACAAAAATTTGTCGTCTAATTTGCCTTCTTTTTTTTCGCCTTTTTCTCGCAAGATCTTTTGTTTGCTTGTGTTTCCATGTGCCTTCTATATGCTTGCATCTTCGCTTGCTAAATATCTGTTTTCCCCATCCACTTGCTAATCATTTTAAAAGATCCAATCATGATGAAGCAATTGCTAGTGAGTTGAGTGCACTAGATTATCTTTATGAAGTTCTTCTTGAGATTCATGAATCTGAAAATTGTGATGAAGAAATTTATGAAGTGATTCATGATAGCTCCTTGAATGAAAAGCATGATTGCAATGATTTCACTATAAATTCTATTAATGTAAATTGTGCTAATAATATGCAAAACCCCAAGCTTGGAGATGCTAATTTTATGTTCACTACATATTGTAATGATCATGATTGGGGTGATGCTTCTTATGATCTTGAAAATTTATTTAAGCCTCATGATGAATATGATATTGATAATAATATTTGCAATAATATTGAAAATCGGTTTGGAGAGTGTCAACTTTAGGTAAAAATAATCCCACATATTTGAAGAGTGTTCAATCTTATGATTTTTTTTATAAAAGTGGGCTTGGAGAGGTCATGACTTTATTTGATGACGATCCCACTATTTTGGAAGAGTGTCAACTTTGCATGCATGTGGATCATGAAGAGAAAATTGGATATGATAGTTATATTGTTGAATTGGATTATGATCCTACATGTAATTATTATGATAGAGGAAAATATGGTTGTAGAAATTTTCATGTTACTAAATCACCTCTCTTTGCGTTGAAATTATTAATGCTTCCTTCTTCCTATTTGCATATGCTACAAATTGCTTGTCTCGATAAATGTTTTCCCAATAAAATGCCTATTCATAGGAAGTATGTTAGACTTAAACTTGTTTTTCACATGCTATATGATGCTCACTTTGTGCTTCAATTTTTTGTCGTTCATGTGAGCATCATCAAAATTATCAATGCCTAGCTAGGGGCATAAAACGGTAGCGCTTGTTGGGACGCAACCCAATGAATAAAGATCATCGCTCGTCCCTGACCGCCACTCATAAGGAAAGAAATCAAAGAACACCCCATGCTTCAAATTTGTTACACAACGTTTACCATACGTGCATGCTACGGGACCTGCAAACTTCAACACAAGTATTCCTCAAATTCACAACTACTCAACTAGCACAACTTTGATATCACTATCTCCATATCTCAAAACAATCATCAAGTATCAAACTTCTCTTAGTATTCATGCACTTATATGAAAGTTTTTATTATGCCTAAAAGCAAATTGCCATGTTGTTCTAAAGGACTCTCAAAATAATATAAGTGAAGCATGAGAGATCAATTATTTCTATAAAATAAAACCACCACTGTGCTCTAAAATATATAAGTGAAGCACTAGAGCAAAAACTATATAGCTCAAAAGATATAAGTGAAGCACATAGAGTATTCTAATAAATTCTAATTCATGTGTGTGTCTCTCAAAAGGTGTGTACACCAAGGATGATTGTGGTAAACTAAAAATAAAATACTCAAATCATACAAGACGCTCCAAGCAAAACACATATCATGTGGCGAAAAAAAATATAGCTCCAAGTAAAGTTACCCATGAACGGAGACAAAAGAGGGGATGCCTTCTGGGGCATCCCCAAGCTTAGGATTTTTTGTGTCCTTGCATTTTACCTTGTGGTGCTATAGGCATCCCCAAGCTTATACTGTTGCCACTCCTTGTTCCATAATCCATACCCAAAACTTGAAAACTTCACAACACAAAACTTAAAAGAAAATCTTCGTGAGCTCCGTTAGTAAAAGAAAACAAACCACCACTTCAAGGTACTGTAATGAACTCATTCTTTATTTATATTGGTGTTAAACATACTGTATTCCAACTTCTCTATGGTTTATAAACTCTATTACTAGCCATAGATTCATCAAAATAAGCAAACAACACACGAAAAACAGAATCTGTCAAAAATAGAACAGTCTGTAGTAATCTGTAGGTTTTGAATACTTCTCGAACACCAAAAATTCTAAAATAAATTTCTGGACGTGAGGAATTTATATATTAATCATATGCAAAAATAATTAACTAAATATCACTCCCCAGTAAAAAATTGGCAGCAATTCTCGCGAGCGCTAAAGTTTCTGTTTTTTACAGCAAGATCAAAAAGACTTTCCCCAAGTCTTCCCAACGGTTCTACTTGGCACAAACACTAATTAAACACAAAAACACAACCAAAACATAGGCTAGATAAATTATTTATTACTAAACAGGAGCAAAAAGAAAGGAATAAAACTAAAATTGGGTTGCCTCCCAAGAAACATTATCGTTTAACGCCCCTAGCTAGGCATAAAAGCAAGGATAGATCTAGGTATTGTCATCTTTTAATTTTTTAGCGGAGTCATGCTCGAATCCGGGAGGTTCTTTATGTTTCCCTTCATATTTGGAAATTTTTAGATCTAAAGAGTCCAACCGCTTGTTACAAAGACTGATCAATATATTCATGCGGTGAAGATTCCCGCTAACACTCTTAAGAGGTTCAAGAGATTTTTGTAATATTTTTGTTACTTCGCAAATTTTCTCAAAAACTTGGGTTTCTTCCTGGGTATGATGAGGCCCTTTTGTTGAGGTAGTGTCCCCACTATTCTCTCTATAATTTCATGCGCAATACTGGGATCAACTTCGATAAAATTTCCTTTGGCAACGCAGTCCAAGAGTTGTCTATGGGACATATTTAGTCCAACATAAAAATTGCGAAGCAAAATTCTAAAATTCACCTCTAGGGTGCAATTACGATAAGATTCCATCATCCTAAACCAAGCATCTTTTAAGTTTTCTCCGTGTCTTTGTTTGAAGTGAAGAACCTCAAACTCGGGAGAGAAAGGAGCGGATAAAGGACTAGCCATAACGAGGAAGCAAGTGGAAAAGAGGCGAACGAAAAGAGAGGGCGAAAGGAAAAGAGGTTGAATAAAACGGCAAAGTGGGGGATGTTGGGGAACATAGTAATTTCAAAAAAATTCCTACGCACACGCAAGATCATGGTGATGCATAGCAACGAGAGGGGAGAGTGTTATCTACGTACCCTCGTAGACCGTTCGCGGAAGCGTTATATCAACGCGGTTGATGTAGTCGTACATCTTCACGTCCGACTGATCCAAGTACCGAAAGCACGGCACCTCCGAGTTCTGCACACGTTCGGCTCGGTGACGTCCTCGCCTTCTCGATCCAGCAAGAGGGGCGAAGTAGTAGATGAGTTCCGGCAGCACGACAGCGTGGTGACGGTGTTGGTGAAGAACAATCTCCGCAGGGCTTCGCCTAAGCACTACGAAAACTATGACGAAGGATAAACTAGAGGGGACGGGGTTGCTAGCACACGGCTTGGTGTTTCTTGATGTGTCTTTGGTGCTAGCCCTAACCCTCTATTTATACATTGAGCCCTGGGGTCGAAACTTGGAGTAAAAGCCTCCTCAAAGTCGGTTTCACCCGAAAGGCAAGAGTCCTTCTCGGACTCCAGGGCTAGACGTCAGGGTTCCCGGCGTCTACCCCCTAGACGCCAGGGTTCCTGGCGTCTAGCCTCTGGTCTCCGCAAAACTTCCTTTTGCACTTTCCAAAAGCCTCGTGGGCTTTCCCCTTTGGCCCAGATAAAGTGTTCTCATGCCCAAACATTTCGGGAAACATCCGAAACCCCTTCTGGTGAATTCCGGAACCCTTCTGGAGATCAAACACTACTATCCCATATATCAAACTTTGTCTCCGGACCATTCCGGAGTTCCTCGTCATGTTCGTGATCTCGTCGCGGACTCCGAACAACATTGGGTCATCAACATACATAACTCATATAGTACTATATCGTCAACGAACGTTAAGCGTGCGGACCCTACGGGTTTGAGAACTATGTAGACATGACCGAGACACCTCTCTGGTCAATAACCAATAGCGGGACCTGGATGCCCATATTGGCTCCTACATATTCTACGAAGATCTTTATTGGTCAGACCGCATAACAACATACGTTGTTCCCTTTGTCATCGGTATGTTACTTGCCCGAGATTCGATCGTCGGTATATCAATACCTAGTTCAATCTCGTTACCGGCAAGTCTCTTTACTCGTTCCGTAATACATCATTCCGCAACTAACTCATTAGTTGCAATGCTTGCAAGGCTTATAGTGATGTGCATTACCGAGTGGGCCCAGAGATACATCTCTGACAATCGGAGTGACAAATCCTAATCTCGAAATACGCCAACCCAACAAGTACCTTTGGAGACACCTGTAGAGCACCTTTATAATCACCCAGTTACGTTGTGACGTTTGGTGGCACATAAAGTGTTCCTCCGGTAAACAGGAGTTGCATAATCTCATAGTCATAGGAACATGTATAAGTCATGAAGAAAGCAATAGCAACAAACTAAACGATCAAGTGCTAAGCTAACGGAATGGATCAAGTCAATCACATCATTCTCCTAATGATGTGATCCCGTTAATCAAATGACAACTCATGTATATGGTTAGGAAACATAACCATCTTTGATCAACGAGCTAATCAAGTAGAGGCATACTAGTGACACTCTGTTTGTCGATGTATTCACACATGTCTTATGTTTCCGGTTAATACAATTCTAGCATCAATAATAAACATTTATCTGTTGGGGAATGTAGTAATTTCGAAAAATTTCCTACGCACACGCAAGATCATGGTGATGCATAGCAACGAGGGGGAGAGTCTGATCTATGTACCCTTGTAGATCGCAACGGAAGCGTTGACACAACGTAGAGGAAGTAGTCGTACGTCTTCTTCCCGATCCGACCGATCCAAGCACCGTTACTCCGGCACCTCCGAGTTCTTAGCACACGTTCAGCTCGATGACGATCCTCGGGCTCCGATCCAGCAAAGCGTCGAGGAAGAGTTTCGTCAGCACGACGGCGTGGTCACGATCTTGATGTACTACCGACGCAGGGCTTCGCCTAAGCTCTACAACGATATGACCGAGGTGGAATTTGGTGGCAGGGGGCACCGCACACGGCTAAGGAACGATCAACAATGATCAACTTGTGTGTCTATGGGGTGCCCCCTGCCCCCGTATATAAAGGAGCAGGGGGAGGGGTTCGGCCGGCCAGGGAGAGGGGCGCAGGAGGAGTCCTACTCCTACCGGGAGTAGGACTCCCCCCCCCCCAATCCTATTCCTAATAGGAATCCTCAAGGGGGGGAGAGAGAGAGGTGGCCGGCCACCTCTCCTAGTCCTAATAGGACTAGGGGAGGGGGGAGGCGCGCAGCCCTCCTTGGCAGCCCCTTTCACTTTTCCACTAAGGCCCAATAGGCCCATTTGCCTCCCGGGGGTTCCGGTAACCCTCCCGGTATTCCGGTAAAATCCCGATTTCACCCGGAACACTTCCGATGTCCAAACATAGCCTTCCAATATATCAATCTTTACGTCTCGACCATTTCGAGACTCCTCGTCATGTCCGTGATCACATACGGGACTCCGAACAACCTTCGGTACATCAAAATGCATAAACTCATAATAACTGTCATCGTAACGTTAAGCGTGCGGACCCTACGGTTCGAGAACAATGTAGACATGACCGAGACATGTCTCCGGTCAATAACCAATAGCGGGACCTGGATGCCCATATTGGCTCCTACATATTCTACGAAGATCTTTATCGGTCAGACCGCATAACAACATACGTTGTTCCCTTTGTCATCGGTATGTTACTTGCCCGAGATTCGATCGTCGGTATCCAATACCTAGTTCAATCTCGTTACTGGCAAGTCTCTTTACTCATTCCGTAATACATCATCTCATAACTAACATCTTAGTTATTATGCTTGCAAGGCTTATGTGATGTGTATTACCGAGAGGGCCCAGAGATACCTCTCCGACAATCGGAGTGACAAACCCTAATCTCGAAATACGCCAACCCAACATCTACCATTGGAGACACCTGTAGTACTCCTTTATAATCACCCAGTTATGTTGTGACGTTTGGTAGTACCCAAAGTGTTCCTCCGGTAAACGGGAGTTGCATAATCTCATAGTTATAGGAACATGTATAAGTCATGAAGAAAGCAATAGCAACATACTAAACGATCGGGTGCTAAGCTAATGGAATGGGTCATGTCAATCAGATCATTCAACTAATGATGTGACCTTGTTAATCAAATAACAACTCTTTGTTCATGGTTAGGAAACATAACCATCTTTGATTAACGAGCTAGTCTAGTAGAGGCATACTAGTGACACTCTGTTTTGTCTATGTATTCACACATGTATTATGTTTCCGGTTAATACAATTCTAGCATGAATAATAAACATTTATCATGATATAAGGAAATAAATAATAACTTTATTATTGCCTCTAGGGCATATTTCCTTCAGTCTCCCACTTGCACTAGAGTCAATAATCTAGATTACACAGTAATGATTCTAACACCCATGGAGCTTTGGTGCTGATCATGTTTTGCTCGTGGAAGAGGCTTAGTCAACGGGTCTGCAACATTCAGATCCGTATGTATCTTGCAAATTTCTATGTCTCCCACCTGGACTAAATCCCGGATGGAGTTGAAGCGTCTCTTGATGTGTTTGGTCCTTTTGTGAAATCTGGATTCCTTTGCCAAAGCAATTGCACCAGTATTGTCACAAAAGATTTTCATTGGACCCGATGCACTAGGTATGACACCTAGATCGGATATGAACTCCTTCATCCAGACTCCTTCGTTTGCTGCTTCCGAAGCAGCTATGTACTCCGCTTCACATGTAGATCCCGCTACGACGCTTTGTTTAGAACTGTACCAACTGACAGCTCCACCGTTTAAAGTAAACACGTATCCGGTTTGCGATTTAGAATCGTCCGGATCAGTGTCAAAGCTTGCATCAACGTAACCTCTTACGGTGAGCTCTTTGTCACCTCCATATACGAGAAACATATCCCTAGTCCTTTTCAGGTATTTCAGGATGTTCTTGACCGCTGTCCAGTGATCCACTCCTGGATTACTTTGGTACCTCCCTGCTAAACTTATAGCAAGGCACACATCAGGTCTGGTACACAGCATTGCATACATGATAGAGCCTATGGCTGAAGCATAGGGAACATCTTTCATTTTCTCTCTATCTTCTGCAGTGGTCGGGCATTGAGTCTGACTCAACTTCACACCTTGTGACACAGGCAAGAACCCTTTCTTTGCTTGATCCATTTTGAACTTCTTCAAAATCTTGTCAAGGTATGTGCTTTGTGAAAGTCCAATTAAGCGTCTTGATCTATCTCTATAGATCTTTATGCCTAATATGTAAGCAGCTTCCCCGAGGTCTTTCATCGAAAAACTTTTATTCAAGTATCCCTTTATGCTATCCAGAAATTCTATATCATTTCCAATCAGCAATATGTCATCCACATATAATATCAGAAATGCTACAGAGCTCCCACTCACTTTCTTGTAAATACAGGCTTCTCCAAAAGTCTGTATAAAGCCAAATGCTTTGATCACACTATCAAAGCGTTTATTCCAACTCCGAGATGCTTGCACCAGTCCATAAATGGATCGCTGGAGTTTGCATACTTTGTTAGCTCCCTTTGGATCGACAAAACCTTCTGGTTGCATCATATACAACTCTTCTTCCAGAAATCCATTCAGGAATGCAGTTTTGACATCCATCTGCCATATTTCATAATCATAAAATGCGGCAATTGCTAACATGATTCTGACGGATTTAAGCATCGCTACGGTTGAGAAGGTCTCATCGTAGTCAACCCCTTGAACTTGTCGAAAACCTTTTGCGACAAGTCGAGCTTTATAGACAGTAATATTACCGTCAGCGTCAGTCTTTTTCTTGAAGATCCATTTATTCTCAATTGCTTGCCGATCATCGGGCAAGTCAACCAAAGTCCATACTTTGTTCTCATACATGGATCCCATCTCAGATTTCATGGCCTCAAGCCACTTTGCGGAATCTGGGCTCACCATCGCTTCTTCATAGTTTGTAGGTTCATCATGATCTAGTAGCATGACTTCCAGAACTGGATTACCGTACCACTCTGGTGCGGATCTCACTCTGGTTGATCTACGTGGTTCAGTAGTATCTTGTCCTGAAGTTTCATGATCATCATCATTAGCTTCCTCACTAATTGGTATAGGTGTCGCAGAAACAGTTTTCTGTGATGTACTATTTTCCAATAAGGGAGCAGGTACAGTTACCTCGTCAAGTTCTACTTTCCTCCCACTCACTTCTTTCGAGAGAAACTCCTTCTCTAGAAATGATCCATTCTTAGCAATGAAGGTCTTGCCTTCGGATCTGTGATAGAAGGTATACCCAACAGTTTCCTTTGGGTATCCTATGAAGACACATTTCTCCACTTTGGGTTCGAGCTTATCAGGTTGAAGCTTTGTCACATAAGCATCGCAGCCCCAAACTTTAAGAAACGACAACTTTGGTTTCTTGCCAAACCATATTTCATAAGGCGTCGTCTCAATGGATTTTGATGGTGCCCTATTTAACGTGAATGCGGCCGTCTCTAAAGCATAACCCCAAAACGATAGCGGTAAATCAGTAAGAGACATCATAGATCGCACCATATCTAGTAAAGTACGATTACGACGTTCGGACACACCATTACGCTGTGGTGTTCAGGGTGGCGTGAGTTGCGAAACTATTCCATAGTTTTTCAAATGTACACCAAACTCGTAACTCAAATATTCTCCTCCACGATCAGATCGTAGAAACTTTATTTTCTTGTTACGATGATTTTCAACTTCACTCTGAAATTCCTTGAACTTTTCAAATGTTTCAGACTTATGTTTCATTAAGTAGATATACCCATATCTGCTTAAATCATCTGTGAAGGTGAGAAAATAACGATATCCGCCACGAGCCTCAATATTCATCGGACCACATACATCGGTATGTATGATTTCCAATAAATCTGTTGCTCTCTCCATAGTACCGGAGAACGGTGTTTTAGTCATCTTGCCAATGAGGCACGGTTCACAAGTACCAAGTGATTCATAATCAAGTGGTTCCAAAAGCCCATCAGTATGGAGTTTCTTCATGCGCTTTACACCGATATGACCTAAACGGCAGTGCCACAAATAAGTTGCACTATCATTATCAACTCTGCATCTTTTGGCTTCTACATTATGAATATGTGTATCACTACTATCGAGATTCAACAAGAATAGACCACTCTTCAAAGGTGCATGACCATAAAAGATATTACTCATATAAATAGAACAACCATTATTCTCTGATTTAAATGAATAACCATCTCGCATTAAACAAGATCCAGATATAATGTTCATGCTCAACGCTGGCACCAAATAACAATTATTTAGGTCTAATATTAATCCCGAAGGTAGATGTAGAGATAGCGTGCCGACCGCGATCACATCGACTTTGGAACCGTTTCCCATGTGCATCGTCACCTCGTCCTTTGCTAGGGTCCGCTTATTCCGTAGTCCCTGTTTCGAGTTGCAAATATTAGCAACAGAACCAGTATCAAATACCCAGGTGCTACTGCGAGCTCTAGTAAGGTACACATCAATAACATGTATATCACATATACCTTTGTTCACCTTGCCATCCTTCTTATCCGCCAAATACTTGGGGCAGTTCCGCTTCCAGTGACCAGTCTGCTTGCAGTAGAAGCACTCAGTTTCAGGCTTAGGTCCAGACTTGGGTTTCTTCTCCTGAGCAGCAACTTGCTTGCTGTTCTTCTTGAAGTTCCCCTTCTTCTTCCCTTTGCCCTTTTTCTTGAAACTAGTGGTTTTGTTAACCATCAACACTTGATGCTCCTTCTTGATTTCTACCTCCGCAGCTTTCAGCATCGCGAAGAGCTCGGGAGTAGTCTTGTTCATCCCTTGCATATTATAGTTCATCACGAAGCTCTTGTAGCTTGGTGGCAGTGATTGGAGAATTCTGTCAATGACGCAATCATCTGGAAGATTAACTCCCATCTGAATCAAGTGATTATTATACCCAGACATTTTGAGTATATGCTCACTGACAGAACTGTTCTCCTCCATCTTGCAGCTATAGAACTTATTGGAGACTTCATATCTCTCAATTCGGGCATTTGCTTGAAATATTAACTTCAACTCCTGGAACATCTCATATGCTCCATGACGTTCAAAACGTCGTTGAAGTCCCGATTCTAAGCCGTAAAGCATGGCACACTGAACTATCGAGTAGTCATCAGCTTTGCTCTGCCATACGTTCATAACATCTGGTGTTGCTCCAGCAGCAGGCCTGGCACCTAGCGGTGCTTTCAGGACGTAATTCTTCTGTGCAGCAATGAGGATAATCCTCAGGTTACGGATCCAATCCGCATCATTGCTACTAACATCTTTCAACACAATTTTCTCTAGGAACATATCAAAATAAACACAGGGAAGCAACAACGCGAGCTATTGATCTACAACATAATTTGCAAAATACTACTAGGACTAAGTTCATGATAAATTTAAGTTCAATTAATCATATTACTTAAGAACTCCCACTTAGATAGATATCCCTCTAATCCTCTAAGTGATCACGTGATCCAAATCAACTAAACCATAACCGATCATCACGTGAGATGGAGTAGTTTTCAATGGTGAACATCGTCATGTTGATTATATCTACTATATGATTCACGCTCGACCTTTCGGTCTCTGTGTTCCGATGCCATATCTGCATATGCTAGGCTCGTCAAGTTTAACCTGAGTATTCTGTGTGTGCAAAACTGGCTTGCACCCATTGTAGATGGACGTAGAGCTTATCACACCCGATCATCACGTGGTGTCTGGGCACGACGAACTTTGGCAACGGTGCATACTCAGGGAGAACACTTCTTGATAATTTAGTGAGAGATCATCTTATAATGCTACCGTCAATCAAAGCAAGATAAGATGCATAAAAGGATAAACATCACATGCAATCAATATAAGTGATATGATATGGCCATCATCATCTTGTGCTTGTGATCTCCATCTCCGAAGCACTGTCATGATCACCATCGTCACCGGCGCGACACCTTGATCTCCATCGTAGCATCGTTGTCGTCTCGCCAATCTTATGCTTCCATGACTATCACTACCGCTTAGTAATAAAGTAAAGCATTACATCGCGATTGCATTGCATACAATAAAGCGACAACCATATGGCTCCTGCCAGTTGCCGATAACTTGGTTACAAAACATGATCATCTCATACAATAAAATCAGCATCATGCCTTGACCATATCACATCACAACATGCCCTGCAAAAACAAGTTAGACGTCCTCTACTTTGTTGTTGCAAGTTTTACGTGGCTGCTACGGGCTTAAGTAAGAACTCATCTCACCTACGCATCAAAACCACAACGATAGTTTGTCAAATAGACTCCGTTTTTAACCTTCTCAAGGACCGGGCGTAGCCACACTTGGTTCAACTAAAGTTGGAGAGACAGTCTTCCGCAAGCCATCTATGTGCAAAGCACGTCGAGGGAACCGGTCTCGCGTAAGAGTACGCGTAAGGTTGGTCCGGATCGTCTCGTCCAACAATACCGCCGAACCAAAGTATGACATGCTGGTAGGCAGTATGACTTGTATCGCCCACAACTCACTTGTGTTCTACTCATGCAAATAACATCAAACCATAAAACCTAGGCTCTGATGCCACTGTTGGGGAACGTAGTAATTTCGAAAATTTTCCTACGCACACCGCAAGATCATGGTGATGCATAGCAACGAGGGGGAGAGTCTGCTCTACGTACCCTTGTAGATCGCAACGGAAGCGTTGACACAACGTAGAGGAAGTAGTCGTACGTCTTCTTCCCGATCCGACCGATCCAAGCACCGTTACTCCGGCACCTCCGAGTTCTTAGCACACGTTCAGCTCGATGACGATCCTCGGGCTCCGATCCAGCAAAGCGTCGAGGAAGAGTTTCGTCAGCACGACGGCGTGGTCACGATCTTGATGTACTACCGACGCAGGGCTTCACCTAAGCTCTACAACGATATGACCGAGGTGGAATTTGGTGGCAGGGGGCACCGCACACGGCTAAGGAACAATCAACAATGATCAACTTGTGTGTCTATGGGGTGCCCCCTGCCCCCGTATATAAAGGAGCAGGGGAAGGGGTTCGGCCGGCCAGGGAGAGGGGCGCAGGAGGAGTCCTACTCCTACCGGGAGTAGGACTCCCCCCCCCCCCAATCCTATTCCTAATAGGAATCCTCAAGGGGGGGAGAGAGAGAGGTGGCCGGCCACCTCTCCTAGTCCTAATAGGACTAGGGGAGGGGGGAGGCGCGCAGCCCTCCTTGGCAGCCCCTTTCACTTTTCCACTAAGGCCCAATAGGCCCATTTGCCTCCCGGGGGTTCCGGTAACCCTCCCGGTATTCCGGTAAAATCCCGATTTCACCCGGAACACTTCCGATGTCCAAACATAGCCTTCCAATATATCAATCTTTACGTCTCGACCATTTCGAGACTCCTCGTCATGTCCGTGATCACATACGGGACTCCGAACAACCTTCGGTACATCAAAATGCATAAACTCATAATAACTGTCATCGTAACGTTAAGCGTGCGGACCCTACGGTTCGAGAACAATGTAGACATGACCGAGACATGTCTCCGGTCAATAACCAATAGCGGGACCTGGATGCCCATATTGGCTCCTACATATTCTACGAAGATCTTTATCGGTCAGACCGCATAACAACATACGTTGTTCCCTTTGTCATCGGTATGTTACTTGCCCGAGATTCGATCGTCGGTATCCAATACCTAGTTCAATCTCGTTACTGGCAAGTCTCTTTACTCATTCCGTAATACATCATCTCATAACTAACATCTTAGTTATTATGCTTGCAAGGCTTATGTGATGTGTATTACCGAGAGGGCCCAGAGATACCTCTCCGACAATCGGAGTGACAAACCCTAATCTCGAAATACGCCAACCCAACATCTACCATTGGAGACACCTGTAGTACTCCTTTATAATCACCCAGTTATGTTGTGACGTTTGGTAGTACCCAAAGTGTTCCTCCGGTAAACGGGAGTTGCATAATCTCATAGTTATAGGAACATGTATAAGTCATGAAGAAAGCAATAGCAACATACTAAACGATCGGGTGCTAAGCTAATGGAATGGGTCATGTCAATCAGATCATTCAACTAATGATGTGACCTTGTTAATCAAATAACAACTCTTTGTTCATGGTTAGGAAACATAACCATCTTTGATTAACGAGCTAGTCTAGTAGAGGCATACTAGTGACACTCTGTTTTGTCTATGTATTCACACATGTATTATGTTTCCGGTTAATACAATTCTAGCATGAATAATAAACATTTATCATGATATAAGGAAATAAATAATAACTTTATTATTGCCTCTAGGGCATATTTCCTTCAGTCTCCCACTTGCACTAGAGTCAATAATCTAGATTACACAGTAATGATTCTAACACCCATGGAGCTTTGGTGCTGATCATGTTTTGCTCGTGGAAGAGGCTTAGTCAACGGGTCTGCAACATTCAGATCCGTATGTATCTTGCAAATTTCTATGTCTCCCACCTGGACTAAATCCCGGATGGAGTTGAAGCGTCTCTTGATGTGTTTGGTCCTTTTGTGAAATCTGGATTCCTTTGCCAAAGCAATTGCACCAGTATTGTCACAAAAGATTTTCATTGGACCCGATGCACTAGGTATGACACCTAGATCGGATATGAACTCCTTCATCCAGACTCCTTCGTTTGCTGCTTCCAAAGCAGCTATGTACTCCGCTTCACATGTAGATCCCGCTACGACGCTTTGTTTAGAACTGTACCAACTGACAGCTCCACCGTTTAAAGTGCGGCAATTGCTAACATGATTCGGACAGACTTAAGCATAGATACGAGTGAGAAACTCTCATCGTAGTCAACACCTTGAACTTGTCGAAAACCTTTTTGCGATAATTCTAGCTTTGTAGATAGTAACACTACTATCAGCGTCCGTCTTCCTCTTGAAGATCCATTTAATCTCAATGACTCGCCGATCATTGGGCAAGTCAATCAAAGTCCATACTTTGTTCTCATACATGGATCTCATCTCAGATTTCATGGCCTCAAACCATTTCGTGGAATCTGGGCTCATCATCGCTTCCTCATAGTTCGCAAGTTTGTCATGGTCTAGTAACATGACTTCCAGAACAGGATTACCGTACCACTCTGGTGCAGATCTCACTCTGTTTTACCTAGGAGGTTCGGTAGTAACTTGATCTGAAGTTACATGATCATCATCATTAGCTTCCTCACTAATTGGTGTAGGTGTCATAGAAACCGGTTTCTGTGATGAACTACTATCCAATAAGGGAGCAGGTACAGTTACCTCATCAAGTTCTACTTTCCTCCCACTCACTTCATTCAAGAGAAACTCCTTCTCTAGAAAGGATCCATTCTTGGCAACGAATGTCTTGCCTTCGGATCTGTGATAGAAGGTGTACCCAACAGTCTCCTTTGGGTATCCTATGAAGACACATTTCTCCGATTTGGGTTCGAGCTTATCAGGTTGAATCTTTTTCACATAAGCATCGCAGCCCCAAACTTTAAGAAACGACAGCTTAGGTTTCTCGCCAAACCACAGTTCATACGGTGTCGTCTCAACGGATTTAGATGGTGCTCTATTTAACGTGAATGTAGCTGTCTCTAATGCATAACCCCAAGACGATAGTGGTAATCGATAAGAGACATCATAGATCGCACCATATCTAATAAAGCACGGTTACGACGTTCGGACACACCATTACACTGAGGTGTTCCAGGTGGCGTGAGTAGTGAAACTATTTCACATTGTTTTAACTGAAGGCCAAACTCGTAACTCAAATATTTTACTTCTGCGATCATATCGTAGACATTTTTATTTTTGTTACGATGATTCTCCACTTCACTCTGAAATTCTTTGAACCTTTCAAATGTTTCAGAGTTGTGTTTCATCAAGTATATATACTCATATCTGCTCAAATCATCTGTGAAGATCAGAAAATAATGATACCTGCCGCGAGCTTCAATATTCATCGGACCACATACATCAGTATGCATGATTTCCAACAAATCTGTTGCTTGCTACATTGTTCTGGAGAACGGAGTCATAGTCATCTTGCCCATGAGGAATGGTTCGCAAGCATCAACTGATTCATAATCAAGTGATTCCAAAAGCCCATCAGCATGGATTTTCTTCATGCGTTTTACACCAATATGACCTAAACGGCAGTGCCACAAATAAGTTGCACTATCATTATTAACTTTGCATCTTTTGGCTTCAATATTATAAAAATGTGTATCACCACGATCGAGATCCAACAAACCATTTTCATTGGGTGTGTAACCATAGAAGGTTTTATTCATGTAAACAGAATAACAATTATTCTTAACTTAAATGAATAACCGTATTGCAATAAACATGATCAAATCATATTCATGCTCAACGCAAACACCAAATAACACTTATTTAGGTTCAACACTAATCCCGAAAGTATAGGGAGTGTGCGATGATGATCATATCATTCTTGGAACCACTTCCAACACACATCGTCACTTCACCCTTAACTAGTCTCTGTTTATTTTGCAACTCCCATTTCAAGTTACTACTCTTAGCAATTGAACCAGTATCAAATACTGAGGGGTTGCTATAAACACTAGTAAAGTACACATCAATAACATGTATATCAAATATAGCTTTGTTCACTTTGCCATCCTTCTTATCCACCAAATACTTGTGGTAGTTCCGCTTCTAGTGACCAGTTCCTTTGCAGTAGAAGCACTTAGTCTCAAGCTTAGGTCCAGACTTGGGTTTCTTCATTAGAGCAGCAACTTGTTTGCTGTTCTTCTTGAAGTTCCCCTTCTTCCCTTTGCCCTTTCTCTTGAAACTAGTGGTCTTGTCAACCATCAACACTTGATGTTTTTATTGATTTCTACCTTCGCCGATTTTTGCATCACGAAGAGCTTGGGAATCGTTTCCGTTATCCCTTGCATATTATAGTTCATCACGAAGCTCTACTAACTTGGTGATGGTGACTAGAGAATTCTGTCAATCACTATTTTATCTGGAAGATTAACTCCCACTTGATTCAAGCGATTGTTGTACCCAGACAATCTGAGCACATGCTCACTGCTTGAGCTATTCTCCTCCATCTTTTAGCTATAGAACTTGTTGGAGACTTCATATCTCTCAACTCGAGTTTTTACTTGAAATATTAACTTCAACTCCTGGAACATCTCATATGGTCCATGATGTTCAAAACGGCTTTGAAGTCCCGATTCTAAGCTGTTAAGCATGGTGCACTAAACTATCAAGTAGTCATCATATTGAGCTAGCCAAACGTTCATAACGTCTGTATCTGCTCCTGCAATAGGCCTGTCACCTAGCGGTGCATCAAGGACATAATTCTTCTGTGCAACAATGAGAATAAACCTCAGATCATGGATCCAATCTGCATCATTGCTACTAACATCTTTCAACTTAGTTTTCTGTAGGAACATATAAAATTAAACGGGGAGCAACATCGCGAGCTATTGATCTATAACATAGATATGCTAATACTACCAGGACTAATTTCATGATAAATTTAAGTTCAATTAATCATATTACTTAAGAACTCCCACTTAGATAAACATCCCTCTAATCATCTAAGTGATCACGTGATCCATATCAACTAAACCATAACCGATCATCACGTGAAATGGAGTAGTTTTCAATGGTGAACATCATTATGTTGATCATATCTACTATATGATTCATGCTTGACCTTTCGGTCTCCAATGTTCCGAGGCCATATCTGCATACGCTAGGCTTGTCAAGTTTAACCTGAGTATTCTGCGTGTGCAAAAACTGGCTTGCACCCGTTGTAGATGGACGTAGAGCTTATCACACCCGATCATCACGTGGTGTCTGCGCACGACGAACTTTGGCAACGGTGCATACTCAGGGAGAACACTTTTATCTTGAAATTTAGTGAGAGATCATCTTATAATGCTACCATCAATCAAAGCAAGATAAGATGCATAAAAGATAAACATCACATGCAATCGATATAAGTGATATGATATGGCCATCATCATCTTGTGCTTGTGATCTTCATCTCCGAAGCACCGTCATGATCACCATCATCACCGGCGCGACACATTGATCTCCATCGTAGCATCGTTGTTGTCTCGCCAATCTTATGCTTCCACGACTATCGCTACCGCTTAGTGATAAAGTAAAGCATTACAGCGCAATTGCATTGCATACAATAAAGCGACAACCATATGGCTCCTGCCAGTTGCCGATAACTCGGTTACAAAACATGATCATCTCATACAATAAAATTTAGCGTCATGTCTTGACCATATCACATCACAACATGCCCTGCAAAAACAAGTTAGACGTCCTCTACTTTGTTGTTGCAAGTTTTACGTGGTTGCTACGGGCTTAAGCAAGAACCGTTCTTACCTATGCATCAAAACCACAACTATAGTTTGTCAAGTTGGTGTTGTTTTAACCTTCGCAAGGACCGGGTGTAGCCACACTTGGTTCAACTAAAGTTGGAGAAACTGACACCCGCCAGCCACCTATGTGCAAAGCACGTCGGTAGAACCAGTCTCGCATAAGCGTACTCGTAATGTCGGTCCGGGCCGCTTCATCCAACAATACCGCCGAACCAAAGTATGACATGCTGGTAAGCAGTATGACTTATATCGCCCACAACTCACTTGTGTTCTACTCGTGCACAACATCAACGCATAAAACCTAGGCTCTGATACCACTGTTGGGGAACGTAGTAATTTCAAAAAAATTCCTACGCACACGCAAGATCATGGTGATGCATAGCAACGAGAGGGGAGAGTGTTGTCTACGTACCCTCATAGACCGTTCGCGGAAGCGTTATATCAACGCGGATGATGTAGTCGTACGTCTTCATGTCCGACCGATCCAAGTACCGAAAGCACGGCACCTTCGAGTTCTGCACACGTTCGGCTCGGTGACGTCCTCGCCTTCTCGATCCAGCAAGAGGGGCAAAGTAGTAGATGAGTTCCGACACCACGACGGCGTGGTGACGGTGTTGGTGAAGAACAATCTCCGCAGGGCTTCGCCTAAGCACTACGAAAACTATGACGGAGGATAAACTAGAGGGGACGGGGTTGCCGGCACACGGCTTGGTGTTTCTTGATGTGTCTTTGGTGCTAGCCCTACCCCTCTATTTATATGTTGAGCCCTGGGGTCGAAACTTGGAGTAAAAGCCTCCTCAAAGTTGGTTTCACCCGAAAGGCAAGAGTCCTTCTCGGACTCCAGGGCTAGACGCCAGGGTTCCCGACGTCTACCCCCTAGACGCCAAGGTTCCTGGCGTCTAGCCTCTGGTCTCTGCAAAACTTCCTTTTGCACTTTCCAAAAGCCTCGTGGGCTTTCCCCTTTGGCCCAGATAAAGTGTTCTCATGCCCAAACATTTTGGGAAACATCCGGAACCCCTTCCGGTGAATTCCGGAACCCTTCCGGAGATCAAACACTACTATCCCATATATCAAACTTTGTCTCCGGACCAGTCCTCGTCATGTCCGTGATCTCATCCCAGACTCCGAACAACATTGGGTCATCAACATACATAACTCATATAGTACTATATCGTCAATGAACGTTAAGCGTGCAGACCCTACGGGTTCGAGAACTATGTAGACATGACCGAGACAGCTCTCTGGTCAATAACCAATAGCGGGACCTGGTTGCCCATATTGGCTCCTACATATTCTACGAAGATCTTTATCGGTCAGACCGCATAACAACATACGTTGTTCCCTTTGTCATCGGTATGTTACTTGCCCGAGATTCAATCGTCGGTATCTCAATACCTAGTTCAATCTCGTTACCGGCAAGTCCCTTTACTCGTTCCGTAATACATCATTCCGCAACTAACTCATTAGTTGCAATGCTTGCAAGGCTTATAGTGATGTGCATTACCGAGTGGGCCCAGAGATACCTCTCCGACAATCAGAGTGACAAATCCTAATCTCAAAATACGCCAACCCAACAAGTACCTTTGGAGACACCTGTAGAGCACCTTTATAATCACCCATTTACGTTGTGACGTTTGGTGTCACACAAATTGTTCCTCCGGTAAACGGGAGTTGCATAATCTCATAGTCATAGGAACATGTATAAGTCATGAAGAAAGCAATAGCAACAAACTAAACGATCAAGTGCTAAGCTAACGGAATGGGTCAAGTCAATCACATCATTCTCCTAATGATGTGATCCCGTTAATCAAATGACAACTCATGTCTATGGTTAGGAAACATAACCATCTTTGATCAACGAGATAGTCAAGTAGAGGCATACTAGTGACACTCTGTTTGTCTATGTATTCACACATGTATTACGTTTCCGGTTAATACAATTCTAGCATGAATAATAAACATTTATCATGATATAAGGAAATAAATAATAACTTTATTATTGCCTCTAGGGCATATTTCCTTCAGGGGAGAGGAAAATGAGAGGCAAATGGCAAAAAATGTAATGCGAAGGATAAGAGTTGTGATGGGTACTTGGTATGTCTTGACTTGGCGTAGATCTCCCCGGCAATGGCGCCAGAAATCCTTCTTGCTACCTCTTGAGCACTGTGTTGGTTTTCCCTTGAAGAGGAAAGGGTGGTGCAGTAAAGCAACGTAAGTATTTCCCTTAGTTTTTGAGAACCAAGGTATCAATCCAGTAGGAGACCACGCGCGAGTCACCTCGTACCTACACAAACAAATAAGAACCTCGCAACCAACGCGATAAAGGGGTTGTCAATCCCTTCACAGCCACTTGCAAGAGTGAGATCTGATAGAGATGATAATAATAAGATAAGTATTTTTGGTATTTTTATGATATAGATTTAAAGTAAAGATTGCAAAATAAAATAGATTGGAAACTTGTATGATGGAAAATAGACCCGGGGGCCATAGGTTTCACTAGTGGCTTCTCTCGAGATAGCATAAGTATTACAGTGGGCGAACAAATTACTGTCAAGCAATTGATAGAGAAGCGAATAATTATGAGAATATCTAGGTATGATCATGTATATAGGCATCACGTCCGTGACAAGTAGACCGAAATGATTCTACATCTACTACTATTACTCCACACATCGACCGCTATCCAGCATGCATCTAGAGTATTAAGTTCATAAGAACAGAGTAACGCCTTAAGCAAGATGACATGATGTAGAGGGATAAACTCATGCAATATGATGTAAACCCCATCTTTTTATCCTCGAGGGCAACAATACAATATGTGTCATTTCCCTTTCTGTCACTAGGATCGAGCACCGCAAGATTGAACCCAAAGCTAAGCACTTCTCCCATTGCTAGAAAGATCAATCTAGTAGGCCAAACCAAACTGATAATTCGAAGACTTGCAAAGATAAACCAATCATACATAAAAGAATTCAGAGAAGATTCAAATATTGTTCATAGATAATCTGGATCATAAACCCACTATTCATCGGATCTCGACAAACACGCCGCAAAATAAGATTACACCAAATAGATCTCTAAGAGAATCGACGAGAACTTTGTATTGAGATCCAAAGAGAGAGAAGAAGCCATCTAGCTACTAGCTATGGACCCGAAGGTCTGAGGTAAACTACTCACACATCATCGGAGGGGCCATGGAGTTGATGTAGAGGCCCTCTGTAATCAATGTCCCCTCCGGCGGAGCTCCGGAAAAGGCCCCTAGATGGGATCTCTTGGGTAGAGAAGGTTGCGGCGGTGGAAATAGGGTTTCGTGGTGGTCCTAGATGTTTGCGGGGTTTATGAATATATATAGGAGGTAGAAGTAGGTCGGTGGAGCAACGAGGGGCCCACGAGGGTGGAGGGCGCGCCCAGGGGGTAGGCGCGCCCCCCTGCCTCATGGCCTCCTCGTTGATTGCTTGGCGTCCACTCCAAGTCATCTGGATCACGTTTGTTCCAAAAATCACGCTCCCAGAGGTTTCATTCCATTTGGACTCCGTTTGATATTCCTTTTCTGTGAAACACTGAAATAGGAAAAAAACAGTCATTTGGGCTGGGCCTCCAGTTAATAGGTTAGTCCCAAAAATAATATAAAAGTCTAAAATAAAGCCCATTATCATCCAAAACAGATAATATAATAGCGTGGAACAATCAAAAATTATAGATACATTGGAGACGTATCAAGCATCCCCAAGCTTAATTCCTGCTCGTCCTTGAGTAGGTACATGATAAAAACAGAATTTTTGATGTGGAATGCTTCCTAACATATTTATCAATGTAATTTTCTTTATTGTGGCATGAACGTTCAGATCCGAAAGATTCAAGATAAAAGTTTAATATTGACAAAAAAATAATACTTCAAGCATACTAACTAAGCAATCATGTCTTCTCAAAATAACATGGCCAAAGAAAGTTCACCCCTACAAAATCATATAGTTTGGTCATACTCCATTTTCGTCACACAAGAATGCTCTCTCATCATGCACAACCCCGATGACAAGCCAAGCAATTGTTTCATACTTTAGTAATCTCAAACTTTTTTCAACTTTCACGCAATACATGAGCGTGAGCCATGGATATAGCACTATGGGTGGAATAGAATATAATGAAGGGGGTTATGTGGAGAAGACAAAAAAAGAGAAAGTCTCAGATCGACGCGGCTAATCAACGGGCTAGGGAGATGCCCACCAATTGATGTCAATGCAAGGAGTAGGGATTGCCATGCAACGGATGCAATAGAGCTATAAATGTATGAAAGCTCAACAAAAGAAACTAAGTGGGTGTGCATCCAACTTGCTTGCTCACGAAGACCTAGGACACTTGAGGAGGCCTATTGTTGGAATATACAAGCCAAGTTCTATAATGAAAAATTCCCAGTAGTATATGAAAATGACAAAACAAGAGACTCTCTATCATAAAGATCATGGTGCTACTTTGAAGCACAAGTGTGGAAAAAAGGATAGTAGCATTGCCCCCTTTTGGTGGGGGGGCTTCTTTTTTATTATTTGGCCTTTTTATGGGACAATGCTCTATTACTGATGATCATCACACTTCTATTTATTTACAACTCAATTATTACAACTCGATACTACAACAAGATATGACTCTATATGAATGCCTCCGGTGGTGTACCGGGATGTGCAATGACTCATGAGTGACATCTATGAAAGAATTATGAATGGTGGCTTTGCCACAAATACAATGTCAACTACATGATCATGCAAGGCAATATGACATTGACGATGCGTGTCATAATAAACGGAACGTTGGAAAGTTGCATGGCGATATATCTCGGAATGGCTATGGAAATGCCATAATAGGTAGGTATGGTGGCTGTTTTGAGGAAGATATAAGGAGGTTTATGTGTGATAGAGCGTATCGTATCATGGGGTTTGGATGCACCTGCGAAGTTTGCACCAACTCTCAGGGTGAGAAAGGGCAATGCACGATACCGAAGAGGCGAGCAATGGTGGAAGGGTGAGAGTGCGTATAATCCATGAACTCAACATTAGTCATAAAGAACTCACATACTTATTGCAAAAATCTACAACTCATCAGAAACCAAGTATTACGCGCATAGGGGGATAGATTGGTAGGAAAAGACCATCGCCAATCCCCGACCGCCACTCATAAGGAAAGCAATCAAAGAACACCCCATGCTTCAAATTTGTTACACAACGTTTACCATACGTGCATGCTATGGCACTTGCAAACTTCAACACAAGTATTCCTCAAATTCACAACTACTCAACTAGCAAAACTTTGATATCACTATCTCCATATCTCAAAACAATCATCAAGTATCAAACTTCTCTTAGTATTCAATGCACTTATATGAAAGTTTTTATTATGCCTAAAAGAAAATTGCCATGTTGTTCTAAAGGACTCTCAAAATAATATAAGTGAAGCATGAGAGATCAATTATTTCTATAAAATAAAACCACCACCGTGCTCTAAAAGATATAAGTGAAACACTAGAGCAAAAACTATATAGCTCAAAAGATATAAGTGAAGCACATAGAGTATTCTAATAAATTCTAATTCATGTGTGTATCTCTCAAAAGGTGTGTACACCAAGGATGATTGTGGTAAACTAAAAAGCAAAGACTCAAAACATACAAGACGCTCCAAGCAAAACACATATCATGTGGCAAATAAAAATATAGCTCCAAGTAAAGTTACCGATGAACTAAGACGAAAGAGGGGATGCCTTCCGGGGCATCCCCAAGCTTAGGCTTTTTGGTGTCCTTGTATTTTACCTTGGGGTGCCATGGGAATCCCCAATCTTAGGCTCTTCCCACTCCTTGTTCCATAATCCATCAAATCTTTACCCAAAACTTGAAAACTTCACAACACAAAACTTAAAAGAAAATCTTCGTGAGCTCCGTTAGTAAAAGAAAACAAACCACCACTTCAAGGTACTGCAATGAACTCATTATTTATTTATATTGGTGTTAAAACTACTGTATTCCAACTTCTCTATGGTTTATAAACTCTATTACTAGCCATAGATTCATCAAAATAAGCAAACAACACACGAAAAACAGAATCTGTCAAAAACAGAACAGTCTGTAGTAATCTGTAGGTTTCAAATACTTATGGAACCCCAAAAATTCTAAAATAAATTTCTGGACGTGAGAAATTTATCTGTTAATCATCTTCAAAAATAATTAACTAAATATCACGCTCCATTAAAAAATGGCAGCAATTCTTGAGAGCGCTAAAGTTTCTGTTTTTTACAGCAAGATCAAAAAGATTTTCCCCAAGTCTTCCCAACGGTTCTACTTGGCACAAACACAAATTAAACACAAAAAACACAACCAAAACAGAGGCTAGATAAATTATTTATTACTAAACAGGAGCAAAAAGTAAGGAATAAAAATAAAATTGGGTTGCCTCCCAACAAGCGCTGTCGTTTAACGCCCCTGGCTAGGCATAAAAGCGAGGATAGATCTAGGTATTGCCATCTTTTAATATTTTTTTGCGGAGTCATGCTCAAATACGGGAGGTTCTTTACGTTTCCCTTAATATTCAGAAATTTTTAGATCTAAAGAGTCCAGCCTCTTATTACAAAGAGTGGTCAACATATTCATGCGGTGAAGATTCCCGCTAACACTCTTACGAGGTTCAAGAGATTTTTGTAATATTTTCATTACTTCGCAAATTTTCTCAAAAACTTGGGTTTCTTCCTGGGTATGATGAGGCCCCTTTTGTTGAGGTAGTGTCCCCACTATTCCCTCTATAATTTCATGTGCAATACTTGGATCAACTTCGATAAAATTTCCTTTGGCAACGCAGTCCAAGAGTTGTCTATGGGACATATTTAGTCCAACATAAAAATTGCAAAGCAAAGTTCTAAAATTCACCTCTAGGGTGCAATTACAATAAGATTCCATCATCCTAAACCAAGCATCTTTTAAGTTTTCTCCTTGTCTTTGTTTGAAGTGAAGAACCTCAAACTCGGGAGACAAAGGAGCGGATAAAGGACTATCCATAACGACGAAGCAAGCGGAAAAGAGGCGAACAAAAAGCGAGGGCGAAAGGAAAAGAGGGCGAATAAAACGACAAGGGTGAAGTGGTGGAGAGTAAAATGAGAGGCATATGGCAAATAATGTAATGCGAAGGATAAGAGTTGTGATGGGTACTTGGCATGTCTTGACTTGGCATAGATCTCCCCGGCAACGGCGCCAGAAATCCTTCTTGCTACCTCTTGAGCACTGCGTTGCTTTTCCCTTGAAGAGGAAAGGGTGGTGCAATAAAGCAGCATAAGTATTTCCCTCAGTTTTTGAGAACCAAGGTATCAATCCAGTAGGAGACCACACGCGAGTCACCTTGTACGTACACAAACAAATAAGAACCTCGCAACCAACGTGATAAAGGGGTTGTCAATCCCTTCACGGCCACTTGCAAGAGTGAGATCTGATAGAGATGATAATAATAAGATAGGTATTTTTGGTATTTTTATGATATAGATTGAAAGTAAAGATTGCAAAATAAAATAGATTGGAAACTTGTATGATGGAAAATAGGCCCGGGGGCCATAGGTTTCACTAGTGGCTTCTCTCAAGATAGCATAAGTATTATAGTGGGTGAACAAATTACTGTCGAGGAATTGATAGAAAAGCGAATAATTATGAGAATATTTAGGTATGATTATTGGGGAACGCAGTAATTTCAAAAAATTTCCTACGCACACGCAAGATCATGGTGATGCACAGCAACGAGAGGGGAGAGTGTTGTCTACGTACCAACGCAGACCGACTGCGGAAGCGATCACACAACGTAGAGGAAGTAGTCGTACGTCTTCTTCCCGATCCGACCGATCCAAGCACCGTTACTCCGGCACCTCCGAGTTCTTAGCACACGTTCAGCTCGATAACGATCCCCGGGCTCCGATCCAGCAAAGCTTCGGGGAGGAGTTCCGTCAGCACGACGGCGTGATGACGATCTTGATGTACTACCGACACAGGGATTCGCCTAAGCACTACAACGGTACGATCGAGGTGGAATTTGGTGGCAGGGGGCACCGCACACGGCTAAGGAACGATCTCAAGGATCAAGTTGTGTGTCTTGGGGTGCCCCCTGCCCCCGTATATAAAGGTTGGAGGAGGGGGGCCGGCCGGCCAAGGGAGGGGAGGCGCAGGGGAGTCCTACTCCCACCGGGAGTAGGACTCCTCCCCCCAATCCTAATCCAATTAGGACTCCCGGGGGGAAAAGAGAGAGAAGGGGGGCCGGCCCCTTATCCTATTCCTAATAGGACTTGGGGAAGGGGGGCGCCGGCCAGCTTGGGCCTTTTCCCTTTTTTCTCTTTTTTCCACTAAGGCCCAATAGGCCCATTAGTCTCCCGGGGGTTCCGGTAACCCTCCCGGTATTCCGGTAAAATCCCGATTTCACCCGGAACACTTCCGATGTCCAAACATAGGCTTCCAATATATCAATCTTTACGTCTCGACCATTTCGAGACTCCTCGTCATGTCCGTGATCTCATCCGGGACTCCGAACAACCTTCGGTACATCAAAATGCATAAGCTCATAATAACTGTCATCGTAACGTTAAGCGTGCGGACCCTACGGTTCGAGAACAATGTAGACATGACCGAGACACGTCTCCGGTCAATAACCAATAGCGGGACCTGGATGCCCATATTGGCTCCTACATATTCTACGAAGATCTTTATCGGTCAGACCGCATAACAACATACGTTGTTTCCCTTTGTCATCGGTATGTTACTTGCCCGAGATTCGATCGTCGGTATCCAATACCTAGTTCAATCTCGTTACCGGCAAGTCTCTTTACTCGTTCCGTAATACATCATCTCACAACTAACATATTAGTTGCAGTGCTTGCAAGGCTTATGTGATGTGCATTACCGAGAGGGCCCAGAGATACCTCTCCGACAATCGGAGTGACAAACCCTAATCTCGAAATACGCCAACCCAACATCTACCATTGGAGACACCTGTAGTACTCCTTTATAATCACCCAGTTACGTTGTGATGTTTGGTAGTACCCAAAGTGTTCCTCCGGTAAACGGGAGTTGCATAATCTCATAGTTATAGGAACATGTATAAGTCATGAAGAAAACAATAGCAACATACTAAATGATCGGGTGCTATGCTTATGGAATGGGTCATGTCAATCATATCATTCTACTAATGATGTGACCTCGTTAATCAAATAACAACTCCTTGTTCATGGTTAGGAAACATAACCATCTTTGATTAACGAGCTAGTCAAGTAGAGGCATACTAGTGACATTCTGTTGGTCTATGTATTCACACATGTATTATGTTTCCGGTTAATACAATTCTAGCATGAATAATAAACTTTTATCATGATGTAAGGAAATAAATAATAACTTTATTATTGCCTCTAGGGCATATTTCCTTCAGTCTCCCACTTGCACTAGAGTCAATAATCTAGATTACACAGTAATGATTCTAACACCCATGGAGCCTTGGTGTTGATCATGTTTTGCTCGTGGAAGAGGCTTAGTCAACGGGTCTGCAACATTCAGATCCGTATGTATCTTGCAAATCTCTATGTCTCCCACCTGGACTAAATCCCGGATGGAGTTGAAGCGTCTCTTGATGTGTTTGGTCCTCTTGTGAAATCTGGATTCCTTTGCCAAGGCAATTGCACCAGTATTGTCACAGAAGATTTTCATTGGACCCGATGCACTAGGTATGACACCTAGATCGGATATGAACTCCTTCATCCAGACTCCTTCGTTTGCTGCTTCCGAAGCAGCTATGTACTCCGCTTCACATGTAGATCCCGCTATGACGCTTTGTTTAGAACTGCACCAACTGACAGCTCCACCGTTTAAAGTAAACACGTATCCGGTTTGCGATTTAGAATCGTCCGGATCAGTGTCAAAGCTTGCATCAACGTAACCTCTTATGGTGAGCTCTTTGTCACCTCCATATACAAGAAACATATCCATAGTCCTTTTCAAGTATTTCAGGATGTTCTTGACCGATGTCCAGTGATCCATTCCAGGATTACTTTGGTACCTCCCTGCTAAACTTATAGCAAGGCACACATCAGGTCTGGTACACAGCATTGCATACATGATAGAGCCTATGGCTGAAGCATAGGGAACATCTTTCATTTTCTCTCTATCTTCTGCAGTGGTCGGGCATTGAGTCTTACTCAATTTCATACCTTGTAACACAGGTAAGAACCCTTTCTTTGCCTGATCCATTTTGAATTTCTTCAAAATCTTGTCCAGGTATGTGCTTTGTGAAAGTACAATTAAGCGTCTTGATCTATCTCTATAGATCTTTATGCCTAATATGTAAGCAGCTTCCCCGAGGTCTTTCATCGAAAAACTTTTATTCAAGTATCCCTTTATGCTATCCAGAAATTCTATATCATTTCCAATTAGCAATATGTCATCCACATATAATATTAGAAATGCTACAGAGCTCCCACTCACTTTCTTGTAAATACAGGCTTCTCCAAAAGTCTGTATAAAGCCAAATGCTTTGATCACACTATCAAAGCGTTTATTCCAACTCCGAGATGCTTGCACCAGTCCATAAATGGATCGCTGGAGTTTGCATACTTTGTTAGCTCCTTTTGGATCGACAAAACCTTCTGGTTGTACCATATACAACTCTTCTTCCAGAAATCCATTCAGGAATGCAGTTTTGACATCCATCTGCCATATTTCATAATCATAAAATGCGGCAATTGCTAACATAATTCTGACGGACTTAAGCATCGCTACGGGTGAGAAAGTCTCATCGTAGTCAACCCCTTGAACTTGTCGAAAACCTTTTGCGACAAGTCGAGCTTTATAGACAGTAACATTACCGTCAGCGTCAGTCTTTTTCTTGAAGATCCATTTATTCTCAATTGCTTGCCGATCATCGGGCAAGTCAACCAAAGTCCATACTTTGTTTTCATACATGGATCCCATCTCAGATTTCATGGCCTCAAGCCACTTTGTGGAATCTGGGCTCACCATCGCTTCTTCATAGTTTGTAGGTTCATCATGACTTCCAGAACTGGATTACCGTACCACTCTGGTGCGGATCTCACTCTGGTTGATCTACGTGGTTCAGTAGTATCTTGTTCTGAAGCTTCATGATCATCATCATTAGCTTCCTCACTGATTGGCATAGGTGTCGCAGAAACAGTTTTCTGTGATGTACTATTTTCCAATAAGGGAGCAGGTACAGTTACCTCGTAAAGTTCTACTTTCCTCCCACTCACTTCTTTCGAGAGAAACTCCTTCTCTAGAAATGATCCATTCTTAGCAACGAATGTCTTGCCTTCGGATCTGTGATAGAAGGTATACCCAACAGTTTCCTTTGGGTATCCTATGAAGACACATTTCTCCGCTTTGGGTTCGAGCTTATCAGGTTGAAGTTTTTTCACATAAGCATCGCAGCCCCAAACTTTGAGAAACGACAACTTTGGTTTCTTGCCAAACCATAGTTCATAAGGCGTTGTCTCAACGGATTTTGATGGTGCCCTATTTAACGTGAATGCGGCCGTCTCTAAAGCATAACCCCAAAACGATAGCGGTAAATCAGTAAGAGACATCATGGATCGCACCATATCTAGTAAAGTGCGATTACGACGTTCGGGCACACCATTACGCTGTGGTGTTCCGGGTGGCGTGAGTTGCGAAACTATTCCACAATTTTTCAAATGTATACCAAACTCGTAACTCAAATATTCTCCTCCACGATCAGATCGTAGAAACTTTATTTTCTTGTTACGATGATTTTCAACTTCACTCTGAAATTCTTTGAACCTTTCAAATGTTTCAGATTTATGTTTCATTAAGTAGATATACCCATATCTGCTTAAATCATCTGTGAAGGTGAGAAAATAACGATATCCGCCACGAGCCTCAATATTCATCGGACCACATACATCGGTATGTATGATTTCCAACAAATCTGTTGCTCTCTCCATAGTACCGGAGAACGGTGTTTTAGTCATCTTGCCCATGAGGCACGGTTCGCAAGTACCAAGTGATTCATAATCAAGTGTTTCTAAAAGCCCATCAGTATGGAGTTTCTTCATGCGCTTTACACCGATATGAACTAAACGGCAGTGCCACAAATAAGTTGCACTATCATTATTAACTTTGCATCTTTTGGCTTCTACATTATGAATATGTGTATTACTATCTTCGAGATTCAACAAGAATAGACCACCCTTCAAAGGTGCATGACCATAAAAGATATTATTCATATAGATAGAACAACCATTATTCTCTGATTTAAATGAATAACCGTCTCGCATTAAACAAGATCCAGATATAATGTTCATGCTCAACGCTGGCACCAAATAACAATTATTTAGGTCTAATATTAATCCCGAAGGTAGATGTAGAGGTAGCGTGCCAACCGCGATCACATCGACTTTGGAACCGTTTCCCACACGCATCGTCACCTCGTCCTTTGCTAGTGTCCGCTTATTCCGTAGTCCCTGTTTCGAGTTGCAAATATTAGCAACAGAACCAGTATCAAATACCCAGGTGCTACTGCGAGCTCTAGTAAGGTACACATCAATAACATGTATATCACATATACCTTTGCTCACTTTGCCATCCTTCTTATCCGCCAAATACTTGGGGCAGTTCCGCTTCCAGTGTCCAGTCTGCTTGCAGTAGAAGCACTCAGTTTCAGGCTTAGGTCCAGACTTGGGTTTCTTCTCTTGAGCAGCAACTTGCTTGCTGTTCTTCTTGAAGTTTCCCTTCTTCTTCCCTTTGCCCTTTTTCTTGAAACTAGTGGTTTTGCTAACCATCAACACTTGATGTTCCTTCTTGATTTCTACCTCCGCAGCTTTCAGCATTGCGAAGAGCTCGGGAATAGTCTTGTTCATCCCTTGCATATTATAGTTCATCACGAAGCTCTTGTAGCTTGGTGGCAGTGATTGGAGAATTCTGTCAATGACGCAATCATCTGGAAGATTAACTCCCATCTGAATCAAGTGATTATTATACCCAGACATTTTGAGTATATGCTCACTGACAGAACTGTTCTCCTCCATCTTGCAGCTATAGAACTTATTGGAGACTTCATATCTCTCAATTCGGGCATTTGCTTGAAATATTAACTTCAACTCCTGGAACATCTCATATGCTCCATGACGTTCAAAACGTCGTTGAAGTCCCGATTCTAAGCCGTAAAGCATGGCACACTGAACTATCGAGTAGTCATCAGCTTTGCTCTGCCAGACGTTCATAACATCTGGTGTTGCTCCAGCAGCGGGCCTGTCACCCAGCGGTGCTTCCAGGACGTAATTCTTCTGTGCAGCAATGAGGATAATCCTCAGGTTACGGACCCAGTCCGTGTAATTGCTACCATCATCTTTCAACTTTGCTTTCTCAAGGAACGCATTAAAATTCAACGGAACAATAGCACGAGCCATCTATCTACAAGCAACATAAACAAGCAAGATACTATCAGGTACTAAGTTCATGATAAGTTTAAGTTCAGTTAATCAAATTACTTAGGAACTCCCACTTAGATAGACATCCCTCTAATCCTCTAAGTGATCACTTGATCCAAATCAACTAAACCATAACCGATCATCACGTGAGATGGAGTAGTTTTCAATGGTGAACATCGTCATGTTGATCATATCTACTATATGATTCACGCTCGACCTTTCGGTCTCTGTGTTCCGAGGCCATATCTGCATATGCTAGGCTCGTCAAGTATAACCTGAGTATTCTGCGTGTGCAAAACTGGCTTGCACCTGTTGTAGATGGACGTAGAGCTTATCACACCCGATCATCACGTGGTGTCTGGGCACGACGAACTTTGGCAACGGTGCATACTCAGGGAGAACACTTCTTGATAATTTAGTGAGAGATCATCTTATAATGCTACCGTCAATCAAAGCAAGATAAGATGCATAAAAGGATAAACATCACATGCAATCAATATAAGTGATATGATATGGCCATCATCATCTTGTGCTTGTGATCTCCATCTCCGAAGCACCGTCATGATCACCATCGTCACCGGCGCGCCACCTTGATCTCCATCGTAGCAACGTTGTCGTCTCGCCAATCTTATGCTTCCACGACTATCACTACCGCTTAGTAATAAACTAAAGCATTACATCGCGATTGCATTGCATACAATAAAGCGACAACCATATGGCTCCTGCCAGTTGCCGATAACTCGGTTACAAAACATGATCATCTCATACAATAAAATCAGCATCATGTCTTGACCATATCACATCACAACATACCCTGCAAAAACAAGTTAGACGTCCTCTACTTTGTTTGTTGCATGTTTTACGTGGCTGCTACGGGCTTAAGCAAGAACTCATCTCACCTACGCATCAAAACCACAACGATAGTTCATCAAATAGACTCCGTTTTAACCTTCTCAAGGACCAGGCGTAGTCACACTTGGTTCAACTAAAGTTGGAGAGACAGTCTTCCGCAAGCCATCTATGTGCAAACCACGTCGAGGGAACCGGTCTCGCGTAAGAGTACGCGTAAGGTTGGTCCGGATCGTCTCAACCAACAATACCGCCGAACCAAAGTATGACATGCTAGTAGGCAGTATGACTTGTATCACCCACAACTCACTTGTGTTCTACTCATGCATATAACATCAAACCATAAAACCTAGGCTCGGATGCCACTGTTGGGGAACGCAGTAATTTCGAAAATTTTCCTACGCACACGCAAGATCATGGTGATGCACAGCAACGAGAGGGGAGAGTGTTGTCTACGTACCAACGCAGACTGACTGCGGAAGTGATCACACAACGTAGAGGAAGTAGTCGTACGTCTTCTTCCCGATCCGACCGATCCAAGCACCGTTACTCCAGCACCTCCGAGTTCTTAGCACACGTTCAGCTCGATGACGATCCCCGGGCTCCGATCCAGCAAAGCTTCGGGGAGGAGTTCCGTCAGCACGACGGCGTGATGACGATCTTGATGTACTACCGACGCAGGGCTTCGCCTAAGCACTACAACGGTACGATCGAGGTGGAATTTGGTGGCAGGGGGCACCGCACACGGCTAAGGAACGATCTCAAGGATCAAGTTGTGTGTCTTGGGGTGCCCCTGCCCCCGTATATAAAGGTTGGAGGAGGGGGGCCGGCCGGCCAAGGGAGGGGAGGCGCAGGGGAGTCCTACTCCCACCGGGAGTAGGACTCCTCCCCCCAATCCTAATCCAATTAGGACTCCCGGGGGGAAAAGAGAGAGAAGGGGGGCCGGCCCCTTATCCTATTCCTAATAGGACTTGGGGAAGGGGGGCGCCGGCCAGCTTGGGCCTTTTCCCTTTTTTCTCTTTTTTCCACTAAGGCCCAATAGGCCCATTAATCTCCCGGGGGGTTCCGGTAACCCTCCCGGTATTCCGGTAAAATCCCGATTTCACCCGGAACACTTCCGATGTCCAAACATAGGCTTCCAATATATCAATCTTTACGTCTCGACCATTTCGAGACTCCTCGTCATGTCCGTGATCTCATCCGGGACTCCGAACAACCTTCGGTACATCAAAATGCATAAGCTCATAATAACTGTCATCGTAACGTTAAGCGTGCGGACCCTACGGTTCGAGAACAATGTAGACATGATCGAGACACGTCTCCGGTCAATAACCAATAGCGGGACCTGGATGCCCATATTGGCTCCTACATATTCTACGAAGATCTTTATCGGTCAGACCGCATAACAACATACGTTGTTTCCCTTTGTCATCGGTATGTTACTTGCCCGAGATTCGATCGTCGGTATCCAATACCTAGTTCAATCTCGTTACCGGCAAGTCTCTTTACTCGTTCCGTAATACATCATCTCACAACTAACATATTAGTTGCAGTGCTTGCAAGGCTTATGTGATGTGCATTACCGAGAGGGCCCAGAGATACCTCTCCGACAATCAGAGTGACAAACCCTAATCTCGAAATACGCCAACCCAACATCTACCATTGGAGACACCTGTAGTACTCCTTTATAATCACCCAGTTACGTTGTGACGGTTGGTAGTACCCAAAGTGTTCCTCCGGTAAACGGGAGTTGCATAATCTCATAGTTATAGGAACATGTATAAGTCATGAAGAAAACAATAGCAACATACTAAATGATCGGGTGCTATGCTTATGGAATGGGTCATGTCAATCAGATCATTCTACTAATGATGTGACCTCGTTAATCAAATAACAACTCCTTGTTCATGGTTAGGAAACATAACCATCTTTGATTAACGAGCTAGTAAAGTAGAGGCATACTAGTGACATTCTGTTGGTCTATGTATTCACACATGTATTATGTTTCCGGTTAATACAATTCTAGCATGAATAATAAACTTTTATCATGATGTAAGGAAATAAATAATAACTTTATTATTGCCTCTAGGGCATATTTCCTTCAATGATCATGTATATAGGCATCACGTCCGTGACAAGTAGACCGAAACATTTCTGCATCTACTACTATTACTCCACACATCGACCGCTATCCAGCATGCATCTAGAGTATTAAGTTCATAAGAACAAAGTAACGCCTTAAGCAAGATGACATGGTGTAGAGGGATAAACTCATGCAATATGATGTAAACCCCATCTTTTTATCCTCGATGGCAAGATTGAACCCAAAGCTAAGCACTTCTCCCATTGCAAGAAAGATCAATCTAGTAGGCCAAACCAAACTGATAATTCGAAGATACTTACAAAGATAAACCAATCATGCATAAAAGAATTCAGAGAAGATTCAAATATTGTTCATAGATAATCTGGATCATAAACCCACAATTCATCGGATCTCGACAAACACACCGCAAAAGAAGATTACATCGAATAGATCTCCAAGAGAATCGAGGAGAACTTTGTATTGAGATCCAAAGAGAGAGAAGAAGCCATCTAGCTACTAGCTATGGACCCGAAGGTCTGAGGTAAACTACTCACATATCATCGGAAGGGCCATGGAGTTGATGTAGAGGCCCTCCATGATCAATGCCCCCTCCGGCAAAGCTCCGGAAAAGGCCCCAAGATGAGATCTCTTGGGTACAGAAGGTTGCGGCGGTGGAAATAGGGTTTCGTGGTGCTCCTGGATGTTTGCGGGGTATATGAATATGTATAGGAGGAAGAAGTAGGTCGGTGGAGCAACGAGGGGCCCACGAGGGTGGAGGGCGTGCCCAGGGGGTAGGTGTGCCCCCTGCCTTGTGGCCTCCTCGTTGATTGCTTGACATCCACTCCAAGTCATCTGGATCACGTTTGTTCCAAAAATGACGCTCCCGAAGGTTTCATTCCGTTTGGACTCCGTTTGATATTCCTTTTCTGCGAAACACTGAAATAGGCAAAAAACAGCAATTTGGGTTGGGCCTCCGGTTAATAGGTTAGTCCCAAAAATAATATAAAAGTGTAAAATAAAGCCCGTTATCATCAAAAATAGATAATATAATAGCATGGAACAATCAAAAATTATAGATACGTTGGAGACGTATCATAGTGTTGCTTGGTTCTCCTACTGGATTGATACCTTGGTTTCATAGCCGAGGGAAATACCTGCCATAGATGTACTGCATCATCCCTTCCTCTTTGGGGAAATACCGACGCAGTTTCAAGCGACATCAGGCGTACGGGGCAGCAAAGGAGATTGCTAGCCAGAGTGAGGCCGCCCGCCAAGGAGTGGAAGTTGCGCTCAAGTACGACCCGAACTATCGCTACGACTTCTACCAGAGCCAACAATAGACTACATTAGGCCAAATATCTAAGCTTGGGGGAGTACGTATTTCTCACCGACATTACATTCATTCCAGTTGTCGGTTTTCATCCCTTTTCATTGTATATCAATGTTAGTGTTTATTTTGTTTTCTTTTGCGTGTTTAAGAAACTTTGAAAATCCAAAATTAGTTCTTGCGTATTTTTGATTTTTCTTTCTTGTTTAGTTAGTTTGTAGTAGTAAAAGAAAACTTAAAAAGATTTCTCGTTTCTTCTTTTGTCATTTGTTAGAAGTTCTTCGATGTAAATAGTTTTTCTCCTTTTCGTTTTCCCTTGTTAGTTTGTTTTCTTCAGAAAAACTAAAAACTCCAAAAATATTTCAGTGTGTTTCTTTGAAATTATTTTTTTAGTCATCGTAAGGAGAAGACTTCGTATTAATTGTTGAGTGGCTCTCATATTAATTACCTTTGATCTGACGAAAGAGCTAGCGCCTCCTTGTCTCCTCCTTTGAATACATGTTTGCATATTTCAGCTTAGTCCATGGAACACTTGCACTATTATTATTTCACATCATTCAGTTGTGCAAGTGAAATGCAATAATGACGATGATTTGATGAAGTGATTGCGGTGAAGAGATGCTGGTATGAGCTCTTCTTGTTTTCCGTTTTGTAAATATGTTTACCTCGGTAGATCTCAATTCAGCATATTATGGGTAAACATGTTTGTGATAACAATTAGATATTATAGTTGCTCATGCCATGCTTAAGTTGCTAGGAGTGGATAATGATTTATCTTGAGTGTCAACATGCATTAAAATGGTTGTGATCTAGCATGTTAGGATGGTATCCTCCCCTGAATAATTCAAGTGGCCTGATGTGGCACATCTTCACACACGTAGTTGATTCAAAACCAATGCAACCTTCGTGATATTTATGTTCAAGGTGTTTATATCCTACGCATGCTCGTATTCAATGTTAAATATTTGCAATGCATGATAATGACCGGTATCGCTCTCTAGTTGGTCTATTCTCAATCTATTTTCTAGCCTTCGCCTATACTAGCCTGAAATATTGCTTGTGCATCCCAATCCTGGAACCCAAGGTTGTTTCAAATGAGTCCACCATATCTACCTATATGTGTATTACCCTGCCATTAATTCCAAGTACATTTGCATGTGCCACCATTAATCATTCAAATAAACATCTTTTTGTGTGCTCGTACCACTCATAGAGCGACAGGGCGGTCAGTATCTTCCATACCAAATGGGTTATTCTCATGATGGGTGTTTATTCACTTGTCACTGCATGAGAAAGGATCGTAATTGGGATGCCCAATCTTGCTAAACAAAATAAATAAAAATATAATTAAAAACACCCCTTGGAAACTTGATCATTTGGAGGGCACCCGTGAATTCGGTTAGACATGGCTTGTGTTTTTATGGTTGAGGGAGTAAATTTTTCATTTCTGCATGGGAAACACCGATAATGTGTTTAGCATGGAAGATATTGAAATCCTTTGTTGTGACATTGACAGGAAAAGCACACCTCTCAAAATATATGCATCTCTACTTTAAGCTTCGAGCTCTAGCACCACTGCAAATCTTTGCTTGCCTCTGTGAAGGACCTTTCTATTTATTTTCATGTCATTTACTTTTATTATTGAGTCATCACCTTCTCACTCAAGCACCAACTTTCAGAGCGCTATTGTCATTCTTAGTTTAACATGCATTGGGTCTAGTTAATGTTGGATGTGACAATGACTGGATCTCCTCTACCCTGAATTGCAATGTTTAGTCATTGCTCGAACTTCAGAGGTGCTCTGCATTTATGTTTTGCGGTCTCGGAAAGGGCTAGCGAGATACCATGTTACCATTTATATAATGACTATTTTGACAAATCGTGGGCATTCGAGATATCTTATTATTTCTCGCTAGTTGATTATGTTATTTTCATGAGTAAATGTGAGACCTAAATGTTATCATTCATATAGTTAGTTCATAATCCTTGCTGAAAACTTGATCACTAGTTAAACACATATACAACAACGAGAACGAAAGATTTTGTAAAAGTTTTTCTTTATCACTTTCAGTTTGTCAACTAATTGCCCGAGGACAAGTAATGAGCTAATCTTGGAGGAGTTGATACATCCCAAACGCATCTACTTTTCCAAACACTCTTGCTCTTGTTTTGGACTCTAATTTGCATGATTTGAATGAAACTAACCCAGACTGGCATTGTGTTCAGCAGACCTAGCATGGTGTTATTTTTGTGTAGAAATAAAAGTTCTTAGATTGGGCTAAAAAATTACGGAGAATTTTTCTAGAATATCTAAAAAATCGTGAAAAGATCTGCTGGAGGGGCCCCACCATGGAGCCACAAGCTCAGGTGGCGCCCTCTTCCCTAGGGCTTGCCACGTGAGCTCGTCGGTCCCACGAACCTCCGCCTACCCTAACTCCAACTCCATAAAGACTGTCTCATGGAGAGAAAAATCAGAGAGAAGCAATCATCATGTTTTGCGATACGGAGCCACCGCCGCCTCCTGTTCTTCATCGGGAGGGCAGACTAGAGTTCATTCGGGGCTCTGGAGAGGGGGATTCATCGTTGTCGTCATCATCAAGACTTCTTCACCGACAATTCCATGATGCTCACCACCGAGAGTGAGTAATTCCTTTGTAGGCCTGTTGGACGGTGATGGAGTTGGATGAGATTTGTCATGTAATCGAGTCAATTTGTTAGGGCTTGATCCCTAGTATCCACTATGTTCTGAGATTAATATTGCTATGATTTTGCTATGCTTAATGCTTGGCACTAGGGACCGAGTGCCATGATTTCAGATCTGAACCTATTATGTTTCCATGAATATAAGAGAATTTTGGATCCTATCTTGCAAGTTGTATTCACCTATTATGTGTTATGATCCGTAGACCCCAAAGTGACAACAATTGGGATTCACTCCGGTGATGACTGTAGTATGAGGAGTTCATGTATTCATGGAGTGTCAATGCTTTGCTCTGGTTCTCTATTAAAAGGAAGCCTTAATATCCATTAATTTTCCTTATGGACCCTGCTGTCATGGGAAGCTAGGACAAAAGACAAGTTCTTATTATAAGCACGTATGACTACATACGTAATACATGCCTACATTGAATTGACGAATTGGAGCTATTGTGTATCGCTCTAGGTTGTGACTGTTATATCATGAATATCATCCAACACAAATATCCATTGCTGATCTAATGCCTATGCTTTTCTCATATTGATCTTTGTTATGTTACTACTATTGCTGTTGTTACAATCACTACAAACTGCTACTGTTACTGTTCCAGTTACTGTTGCTACTATCAAAACTATCAAACTACTATGCTCCTAAAGACTTTGCTGGAGATATTTAGTTCTCCAGGTGCGGTTGAATTGACAACTCAACTGCTAAGGCTCATAAATATTCTTTGGTTCCCCTTGTGTCGCATCAATAAATTTGGGTGAAATACTACCCTCAAAGATTGTCCTCGATCCCCTATACTTGTGGTTATCAACAATGAGGCCTCTCCTTGGCTTCCAAAAAGGCTAAGGGGTGGCGCCCCCCTTATTGGGCCCTTGTGGCCCAATACTCCTACCACCACTTGGCCTTTTAAGGCCCGTTTGTATTAAAATTAAATATAAAATCCTCCTAACAATTAGACCCTTTTATTATTAATTTAGCATCACCAGAAATATTTTCCACCTATATATCATTTATCGGTAATACCCGGTATTGCCTGATAAACTCCGAAAACCTTCCGGTGACCCCAAAACGCTTCTGGTTCCTCTTGAAACTATTTCAAATATTAAAGAAACTATTTCAAAAATATTTCCTCATTACTCCCATCCTACTAACTCTTAGTAGATCGTGATTACCTTAAGCTTGTGACCCTATAGGTTCGGTAAACATAGACATGAAGAAAACTCTTTGTTCAATGACCGATGGCGGAATCATGGACATCCATCTCAAGCCCTATGATTACATGAATGACATTTGAGTGGACCTTTGGTTATCATGTGCTATTCCCTTTACTTCGTGACACTTTACAAAACTCGAGGTGAGATGTATCGATATCCTTATCAGTCATACACACGCTCACTATGCTGGTCTCCTCGTTACCCGTTTTGTTCTTATTTCTCATTGACATGTTCCGTCTTCCCCATGACATAGTCACCTGTGTCTGGCCAGATGATGATGGATGTCATCACACCAAGAGGGCTAAGAATATCTCTCCATCACCAAAGGAGCAAATTCCACTCTGGAGCTATCTAGTCCCTTATCAAACTTTCCGATGAACCTGTAAGTTGTCGGTATGATCACCATGTTATAGATGATGTTTGAGCAACCCCAAAGTCCACCATACGGTAAGAAGTGGCTACGATACTCTCATGGTCTAAGGAACTCAAACACGCATTAACACTCCGTGTTATAACGATTGACTTCTGAAGATATAATCTCAAAGGATAACAAACAAGTTTTAGTCGATTCAATATGACCATTCTATTAACATCATACTCTCAAAGTTGTTTTAGGACTATCATTACACTTAACAATATCCTAATATCTGGAAAACATGATCACAAACATCACTTGAGCTAATCTTAGAGGCGAGCCTAGGAATCTTATTTTGTCGTTTCTCATTCCACACATGCATATGAGTTTTCCACTAAAACGCATATTTCAGGATCATAACAGTTATAGCATAGAATATAAACTCTAAATTATGAACATGGAAATATAATAATACAATATTATTGCCTCTAGGGAATATTTCCAATAGGACACGGCCCTAGGACCACCGACGGCCGCTGCAAAGCCGAGCTTGCAAGACACCAAATCCGAGATGACCGATGCCGCACGGCACGACGAGGAAGAAGTGTCGGGACCACTAGCATACCGCACCGCACCTGTGAGGACAACGCTCCCGGGTTCATCCCGGGCCGAGCCTAAACCTCACCTACCCGGAGAACACCCGATCTGCCTTGGGCCCAAATTTGACCCACCCGAGCAGAAACCCTAGGTCAGGGGAGCCACCATCGTGCATGCAGCCGACCAGCCCCGCACGCCACTGGTTCCAACCCAGGAGAAGGGAGGCCACCACCCCGCGCCACCAACCAGACCATGGCCGCTACGGCGCCAAAGCTGCACCAGCCCGCACCGTTGTCCTCACCCACTATGGCCATAGAGAAGACCGCCCGCGAGCAGGAACCACTGCAGCCGCCAGCTAGTCGGACGACAGCCTCCAACCCGCGTCGTCGTAGGCCGCGTCGCCCGGCGGCCATATCTAGTCATCGCAACCCAATCACGCCCCACCACCATCGATGTCCACCACGCGACCCGAGCCATCACGGCGCTGCTGCCAATGCGCGCATCCCGCATACCCGCCCGATGCCACACTCCAGCTCGGGGGGCACGCCCGCGAGGCCCCCGTCGCGTGGGAGGACGCCAGGGCCTCGCCGTCACCAGAAAAGCCCGACGAAGCAAGGGGAGAGAAGGCGGAGGGCTTGCACAGCAGATCTAGGTCGCCCTCCCCATTGCCACGCGGGGGCGACAGGAGACGGGTCGGGTATGTGTGTGGGGGGGGGGGTGATACGTCTCCAACGTATCTATAATTTTTGATTGTTCCATGCTATTATATTATTTGTTTTGGATGTTCTATATGCGTTAATATGGTATTTTATATTATTTTTGGGACTAACCTATTAACCTAGAGCCCGGTGCCAATATCTGTTTTTTCCTTGTTTTTGAGCTTCGCGGAAAAGTAATACTAAACAGAGTCCAAACAGAATAAAACTTCACGATGATTTTTCTTGGACCAAAAGACACCTAGGGGACTTGGAGTCCCAGTCAGAAGAGCCACGAGGCGGCGGCAAGGGTGGAGGGCGCGCCCTAAGGGGGGGGGCCCTACCTTGTGGGCCCTCGGGACTCCCCTGATCTAGCTCTTCCTCCTATATATTCACATATATTCCAGAACCACCAGAGGAATCCACGAAAACATTTTTCCACCGCCACAACCTTCTATTCCTGTGGGATCCCATCTTGGGGCCTTTTTCGACATCCTATGGAGGGGGATTCGATCACGGAGGGCATCTACGTAAACTGTATTGCCCTTCCGATGAAGCGTGAGTAGTTTACCACAGACCTACAGGTCCATAGCTAGTAGCTAGATGGCTTCTTCTCTCTCTTTGATTCTCAATACCATGTTCTCCTCGATGTTCTTGGAGACCTATCCGATGTAATCTTCTTTTGCGATGTGTTTGTCGAGACCCGATTAATTGTGGATTTATGATCAGCTTATCTATGAATATTATTTGAATCTTCTACAAATTCTTATATGCATGATTTTATATCTTTGTATTTCTCTTCGAACTATCGGTTTGATTTGGCCAACTAGATTGGTTTTTCTTGCAATGGGAGAGGTGCTTAGCTTTGGGTTCGATCTTGCGTGATTTCACCCAGTGACAAAGTAGGGGTAGCGAGACATGTATTGAATTGTTGCCATCGAGGATAAAAAGATGGGGTTTTCATCATATTGCTTGAGTTTATTCCTCTACATCATGTCATCTTACTTAAGGCGTTACTCCGTTCTTTATGAACTTAATACTCTAGATGCATGTTGGATAGCGGTCGATGTTGGAGTAATAGTAGTGGATGGAGGCAAGAGTCGGTCTACTTCACATGGACGTGATGCCTATATTGCATAATCATTGCCTTGGATATCGTCATAACTTTACGCTTTTCTATCAATTGCTCGACAGTAATTTGTTCACCCACCATATTATTTGCCTTCATGAGAGAAGCCTCTAGTCAAACCTATGGCCCCCGGGTCTATTTTCCATCATATTAGTTTCCGATCTACTATTTTGCAATCTTTTATTTGCAGATCTATAAACCATAAAAACCCAAAAATATTTTATCTTTTGTTTAGTTTTATCTATCTTTATCAGATCTCACCTTTGCAAGTGACCGTGAAGGGATTGACAACCCCTTTATCGCGTTGGGTGCAGGTGTTTGATTGTTTGTGCAGGTGCATCTATTGGGGACTTGCGCATTTCTCCTACTAGATTGATACCTTGGTTCTTAAATGAGGGAAATAATTATCGCTATTGTGCTGCATCACCCTTTCCTCTTCAAGGGAAAAACCAACGCAAGCTCAAGAAGTAGCAGGAAGAATTTCTGGCGCCATTGCCGTGGAAATCTACGTCAAGCCTACCAAGTACCCATCATAAACTCTCATCTCTTGCATTACATTATTCGTCATTCGCCTCTCGTTTTCCTCTCCCCCACTTTTAAAATGATTTTCAAAAATATTTGCCTTTTTATTCGCCCTTCTTTCGTTCATCTTTTCGCTTGCTTTTGGTTTGCTCGATCTGTTTGTTGCCATCATGTCTGAATCTGAGGAGGTTTTCATCGAAAAAGATGGTAGTAATCTTGAGGAAAAGTTTGATGACTTTGCTAATAATTATCCTCATGAAGAACATACTATCATGCATACGAAATTTTTGTATTGGTAGCAATAATATTATTGGAAAAGGTGTTATTCAAGAATTCTTTACTTGTGCTGGCATGCTACCTATGCTAGGAGGATCTATTCCTCATAAAACTAATAGTCTTGCGGATGCTATAACTTTGCTCATAATTGAACTCGAAAGACAATTTGTTCATATGCATCCTAGCATGCAAAGGATTTCCTAGAGTTCTCTAATATTCATCACTCTCAAGTTAAGCATGCTGATGACCCACAAGTATAGGGGATCAATCGTAGTCCTTTCGGTAAGAGTGTCGAACCCAACGAGGAGCAGAAGGAAATGACAAGCGGTTTTCAGCAAGGTATTCTCTGCAAGCACTGAAATTATAAGTAACAAATAGTTTGATACTAAGATAATTTGTAATGATCAAGTAATGGTAACAGTAACAAAAGTGTTGCAAGGTAGCCCAATCCTTTTGAGGCAAAGGACAGGCCAAAACGGTCTCTTATGATAAGCAAAGCGTTCTTGAGGATACACGGGAATTTCATCTAGTCACTTTCATCATGTTGGTTTGATTTGTGTTCACTACTTTGTTAATTTGATATGTGGGTGGGCCGGTGCCTAGGTGTTGTTCTTACTTGAACAAGCCTCCTACTTATGATTAACCCCCTCGCAAGAATCCGCAACTACGAGAAAAGTATTAAGATAAAATCTAACCATAACATTAAACTTTTGGGTCCAAATCAGTCCCTCACGAAATAGAGCATAAACTAGGGTTTAAGCTTTTGTCACTCTCGCAACCCATCATCTAATAACTACTCCACAATGCATTCCCTTAGGCCCAAATATGGTGAAGTGTCATGTAGTCGACGTTCACATGACACCACTAAGGGAATCACAACATACATACCATCAAAATATCGAACACATATCAAATTCACATGATTACTTGCAACAAGATTTCTCCCGTGACCTCAAGAACAAAAGTAACTACTCACAAATAATAATCATGCTCAAGATCAGATGGGTATTAAATAGCATAATGGATCTTAACATATAATCTTCCACCAAACAAACCATATAGTAATCAATTACAAGACGTAATCAACACTACTAGTCACCCACAAGCACCAACCTAAGGTTCCGGTACAAAGATTGAACACAAGAGATGAACTAGGGTTTGAGAGGAGATGGTGTTGTTGAAGATGTTGATGAAGATTGCCCTCCACAAGATGGGAGAGTTGTTGGTGATGATGATGATGATGATGATGATTTCCCCCTCCGAGAGGGAAGTTCCCCCAGCGGAATCGCTCCGCCGGAGGGCAAAAGTGATCTTGCCCAAGTTTCGCTTCGACACGATGATGCTTCGTCCAGAAAGTCCTCTCTTTATTTTTTTTCTAGGTCAAAATGACTTATATACCAGAAGAGGGCCATCGGAGGTGGGCCAAGGAGGGCACAACCCACCAGGGCGCGCTTGGGCTCCCTGGCGCACCCAGGTGGGTTGTGCCCACCTGGTGGCCCCCCTCTAGTACTTATTTGCTCCAATATTTCTTATATATTCCAAAAAAATCTCCATGAAGTTTCAGCTCATTTGGAGTTGTGTAGAATAGGTAGCCTGGCGTAGCTTTTTCAGGTCCAGAATTCCAGCTGCCAGTATTCTCCCTCTTTGTGTGAACCTTGCATATTATGAGAGAAAAGGCATTAGAATTACTCCAAAAAGCATTAGTATGCTAGGTTGTAAAAAGCGGTAGGCGTAAGCGAGGCGGTTGGCCTTCGCCTAGTGCCTAGGTGGTGCCTAAGCGCCCTAGGCGCGGCCTAGGCGGTAATATAGTTTTTACTCGTAGTGTATTTGTGATTATTATATGGGTGTTGATATTAGTTTAGGGCATATAAATAAGTTAATTACCGTCTACTTCCATTGCAATATAATCCGTTTGGCATATTAGTGCAGTATGTGGCATGATTTCTTGCTTGGCTAGGCAATTCCATGCTTGCCCTGCCTAGACCTCCATTTATGCCCAAGGCGAGGCGTTTGGCCATTGCCTAGTGCCTAGGCGTGCCTAAGAGGCTCCTAGGCACTGCCTTTTCCAACAGAATGCATAGAAACAATATAAATAACATTAGGTAAACATGATGCGAAATGGATGTATCACGTGTTGCCACTATATTTTTAGCTCACGAATTTAGATTTGTTATGAAAGAAGCTAACGAAATTTTTGCTTGTTATAAAATTAATGTTGGTTGTCCTCCCATAGAGGAGATCCTTTTTAATCAAGAGGAAATAATGAGATTGCAATCTCTCGATTTTGTTGCCTATAATGAAAATTTGAGAAAATGAGTCCCTATCGAAGTTTTTGGTTGATAAGATCTCTAAACTTAATGATAATTTTTCTATACAAAACAATAGATTAGGGTTCGTGCTAGGAGATAAGCTTATGAAGTTTTACCAAAGGAAAGCTTACAATGATGAGTTGATTATAAACTATAAGGGGCCAAAGGAGGAACCTATTCCTCCCACACTTGATCTTAGGGATCCTTGCCCTATTAAATTTAGCCCTTTTGATTACTTTTGCTTACCACAAAGGAAACTTGCCACTGAAAGAAGGAGTATGAGATAAGCATGGATGATCTCCCTTACTATTATGCCAATACCTAGATTTATGTTTTTAAGCCTAGCTAAGGGCGTTAAATTAACAATAGCGCTTGTTGGGAGGAAACCTAATTTTATTTTTTCTTCTTTCTTTTTGGATCTGCTTTTCAATAAATAATTTCATCTAGCCTCTGGTTAGATGTGTTTTTGTGTTTTAATTAGTGTTTCTGCCAAGTAAGACCTTTGGGATGGCTTACGGTGATAGTTGATTTGATCTTGCTGAAAAACAGAAACTTTTGTGCCCAGGAAAATAATTTTCATTTTTAACATAAGCATGATAAAATACTAATTCTTTTTGCAGAAGATTAATATACAAATTTTCCAGGATTTCCTAGCTTTTCAGAATTTGTGAAGTTACAGAAGTATTCGATATTTCCATATTTCTACAGGTTGTTCTGTTTTTTGACAGATTCTGTTTTCTATGTGTTGTTTGCTTATTTTGATGAACCTATGGGTAGTATCAAGGGGGTATGAACCATGGGGAAGTTGGAATGCAATAGATATTACACCGATATAAATAAAGAATTTGTTTACAATAGTACCAAAAGTGGTGATTTTATTTTCTTATACTAACGGATCTCATGAGATTTTGTGTTGAGTTTTGTGTTGTGAAGTTTCCAAGTTTTGGGTAAAGATTTGATGGACTATGGAATAAGGAGTGGCAAGAGATTGAGCTTGGTGATGCCCAAGGCACCCCAAGGTAATATTCAAGGACAACCAAGAGCCTAAGCTTGGGGATGCCCCGGATGGCATCCCCTCTTTCGTCTTCGTCTATCGGTAAATTTTACTTGAGGCTATATTTTTATTCCACATGATATATGTTTCGCTTGGAGCGTCTTGTATGATATGAGTCTTTACCTTTTATTTTGCCACAATCATCCTTGCTGTACACACCTTTTCAGAGGGACGGGCATGAATCGTGATTTATTAGAATACTCTATGAGCTTCACTTATATCTTTTGAGCTAGGCAATTTTTGCTCTAGTGCATCACTTTTATCTTTTTAGAGCACAATGGTGGATTTATTTTGTAGAAATTATTGAACTCTCATGCTTCACTTATATTATTTTGAGAGTCTCTCTAAACAGCGTGGTAATTTGCTTTGGTTATGAATTTAGTCCTAATATGATGGGCATACAAGAGGGATATAATAAAAACTTTCATATAAAGTGCATTGAATACTATGAGAAGTTTGATTCCTTATGATTGTTTTGAGATATAAAGATGGTGATATTAGAGTCATGCTAGTGAGTAATTGTGGATAGTAGAAATACTTGTGTTAAAGTTTCTGATTCCCGTAGCATGCACGTATGGTGAACTGTGATGTAACGAAGTTGGAGCATAATTTATTTATTGATTGTCTTCCTTATGAGTGGCGGTCGGGGACGAGTGATGGTCTTTTCCTACCAATCTATACCCCTAGGAGCATGTGTGTAGTACTTTGTTTTAATGACTAACAGATTTTTCAATAAGTATGTGAGTTATTTATGACTAATGTTGAGTCCATGGATTATACGCACTCTCACCATTCCACCATTGCTAGCCTCTCTAGTACCGCGCAACTTTCACCGGTACCTTACACCCACCTTATACCTTCCTCAAAACAGCCACCATACCTACCTATTATGGCATTTTCATAGCCATTCCGAGATATATTGCCATGCAACTTCCATCATTCTGTTTTATTATGACACGCTCCATCATTGTCATATTGCTTTGCATGATCATGTAGTTTACATCGTATTTGTGGCAAAGCCACCATTCATATTTTTTATACATGTCACTCTTGAGTCATTGCACATCCCGGTACACCGCCGGAGGCATTCATATAGAGTCATATTTTGTGCTAAGTATCGAGTTGTAATTCTTGAGTTGTAAGTAAATAAAAGTGTGACGATCATCATTATTAGAGCATTGCCCCATGTGAGGAAAGAATGATGGAGACTATGATTCCCCCACAAGTCGGGATGAGACTTCGGATGAAAAAAAAGACAAAATAAAAAATGAGAGAAAAGAGAGAAGGGGCAATGTCACTATCATTTTTCCACACTTGTGCTTCAAAGTAGCACCGTGATCTTCATGATAGAGAGTCTCCTATGTTGTAACTTTCATATACCAGTGGGAATTTTTTCATTATAGAACTTGGCATGTATATTCCAATGATGGGCTTCCTCAAATTGCCCTAGGTCTTCGTGAGCAAGCAAGTTGGATGCACACCCACTTAGTTTATTTTTGACCTTTCATAAACTTATAGCTCTAGTGCATCTGTTGCATGGCAATCCCTACTCACCCACATTGATATCTATTGATGGGCATCTTCATAGCTCGTTGATACGCCTAGTTGATGTGAGACTATCTCCTTCTTTTTGTCTTCTCCACAACCACTATATTCTATTCCACCTATAGTGCTATATCCATGGCTCTTTCTCATGTATTGCGTGAAAGTTGAAAATGTTTGAGAACATCAAAAGTATGAAACAATTGCCTGCCTTGTCATCGGGATTGTGCATGATTTAAATACTTTGTGTGAAGAGATGAAGCATAGCCAGACTATATGATTTTGTTGGGATAGCTTTCTCTGGCCATGTTATTTTGAGAAGACATGATTACTTCATTAGTATGCTTGAAGTATTATCATTTTTATGTCAATATTAAACTTTTGTTTTGAATCTTATGGATCTGAACATTCATGCCACAATAAAGAAAATTACATGGATAAATATGTTAGGTAGCATTCCACATCAAAAATTCTGTTTTTATCATTTACCTACTCGAGGACGAGCGGGAATTAAGCTTGGGGATGGTTGATACGTCTCCAACGTATCTATAATTTTTTTATTGTTCCATGCTACTATATTATTATTTTAGATGTTTTATATGCATTACTATGCTATTTTATATTATTTTTGGGACTAACCTATTAACCTAGAGCCTAGTGTCCGTTTTTGTTTTTTTCCTTATTTTTGAGCTTCACAGAAAAGCCGCTACTCCATTCTTTATGAACTTGATACTCTAGATGCATGTTGGCTAGCGGTCGATGTGTGGAGTAATAGTAGTAGATGCAGGCAGGAGTCAGACTACTTGACACAGACATGATGCCTATATTGCATAATCATTGCCTTGGATATCATCATAACTTTGTGATTTTCTATCAATTGCTCGACAGTAATTTGTTCACCCACCGTATTATTTGCCTTCATGAGAGAAACCTCTAGTGCAACCTATCGCCCCCGGGTCTATTTTCCATAATATTAGTTTTCGATGTACTATTTTGCAATCTTTTATTTTTAGATCTATAAACCATAAAAACCCAAAAAATATTTTATCTTTTGTTTAGTTCTATCTATCTTTATCAGATCTCACATTTCCAAGTGGCCGTGAAGGGATTGACAACCCATTTATCGCGTTGGGTGCAAGTGTTTGATTGTTTGTGCAGGTGCATCTATTGGGGACTTGCGCGTTTCTCCTACTGGATTGATACCTTGGTTCTTAACTGAGGGAAATACTTATCTCTACTGTGTTGCATCACCCTTTCCTCTTCAAGGGAAAAACCAATGAAGGCTCAAGAAGTAGCAGGGGGATTCCAGACTCCTTCAACAAGTCCAGCGAAGTTACTGTTACGGAAGTGTACAATGTGTTGGGCCAGCACTCCAATAAATATGATGTGGAGGGTCTATCAATCCACATTTCTATTGAATAAACATAATTACATATCTTCTAGTTACTTATAATTTGGTGTTATGCGTGTTTCAGTGCAGCAATCATTTACATACCTCATCTCGCATGCATGAATTTAATCATGCACCAAGCGTGCAGGGCATCATTTAGTACTCTGAAATTAGGCCAACTCCAGCGTGCAACGCAAATGGTCTGGCCGCCTCCGTTTAAGGGTAAACGGAGAGAACAGACTGCCCAACGCGCGGGAGCAAATGGACCGTCGTATGTTTTTCGTCCATTTTCGACCCATTCCTGGCCAAAGTTGGGACGTGTTTGCGGCCGAACGAACAGTGCGCGGATGGGCGGGACACGCGGTCTTGTCCTCCCTTGGCCCGCCTGTGGGGGACAGGACCGCCCACGATTTACCTCCATTTTTCCCAAAACTCTCTCATGCCCTCTCCCGCCTCTTCCTCTCCACCACGACCGGTGGCCCAATGAATCCCGACGTCCAGGCCGTGGCCGCGCGTCCCGCGGTGAAGGAGAAGAAGGGTTCCAAGAAGCCGCGGTCGGAGCTCATGGCATTGGAGGTCGCCAAGCTCGACGCCGAATCGGCCAAGAGGAGGAACCGGCGGGCGAAGGACAAGGAGAGAAGGCCTCTGTGAGCTACGCTGCCGAGGCCGCCATGTTGCGTGGGGTGCAACACTAGGCAGACGTCGGCGACAAGGAGTCCATCGTTGCCAAGGCGCACGCTCTCTTCATGTTAGGGTTGTGCCGACCCCCGCCAGCCATCCTCTTGGTCGCTGCCATGGTCGCGGCCAGCACAGGCTCGTCGGCCGCTCATCCTCCGCAGCACCGTTCCCCGACCTTGTTCGTCACACCCAAGATGCATCGTGCACCGTCCCTCAACGGACATGGGCAGACACGGTTCTCCACATCGCTGAACTGCAGCATCGTCGCTCCGGCCACTCCCGCGGGCGTCATCGACCTCGACGTCCCACCGGGGTACAGCGGCGCTGGCCAGCCATCCAACGGAATGCAAAGGAAGCAGCCCCGGCGTTCCCTTCGGCGAACATGGCCGCCGCCCATGGGCTGTTCGACGAAATGCCAATGCCGACGCCCACGGCCAACGACCCTGGGTACTCGGCTTTCATGGAGAACGTCATCTTCGAGGGTCGTGGTGAAGCCTTCCATGTCAACGACCAGGCCCAAGCTTTTGATCCCGACGCCACCCAAAGCCAGGATGGTCGTGACCACTATGATGACACTCAATTCGCTGGCCATGATGAAGATGAGAACGACCATGGCAACTCTTGGAATGAAGATGATGACTTGTATTGTGAAGATGAGAAATAAGAGCTTGACTTTTCGGCCAAGCCATTGGTGTTTATCGATGAGCTCACCCAAAGGGCCGAGGCACAAAAGAGGAGGCAAAGCATTCACACGGGATTGTACACCCAAGATGAGGACACTTTGATTTGCGAGAGTTGGATGGAGATAGGCCAAGATCCCATGCAAGGTGCCGAGCAGAAAGGATCTGTCTTTTGGACAAGAGTTCACAAAAACTTTCATGAGCGAAGGAAGTTTGCCCCCTACCAATTTATGAGCACACGCGCATCAACTCAATCTAAAAGATATGGGGGTTCATCCAACAAGAGTGCAACAAGTATTGTGTCGCGTTTGAGAGCGTTCAAGCCCGTCCCGTGAGCGGCCTAGGCCTTGGTGACTTGGTAAGCCATTTGTGTCCATTCATGTTGGCATGCCATTTATGTTTGATGCATTTTGTGTTGTTTCATGTTACAATTGTGGCCACATCTTTGATTGTTTAGGCATTCCAGTATTTGGAGGCATTCAAGGCCCGGCACAAGAACAAGCCGTTTACTCTCACGCATTGTTGGGTGCTCATCAAAGATTGCCCCAAGTTCAAAGACCAATATGCCGCTCGTAAGAAGGGGCAGTCGTGGCTGATGAGGGAGACTTGCTCAAGAAGCCGAGGGGCAACACAAGCTCGAAGGCCGACGAGAAGCGTGATGTGTCTTCTATAGCCTTGCAAAGAACTTTGGAGAACATGATGAGCCAAAAGAAAGTGCGGGAGGAGAGGAGGAGCAAATGAAGATATACCTAGATATTCAAACGAAGAAGCTTGACATGGAGGAGGCCGAAAAGAGGAGGAAGCTTGACATTGAGGAGGCCGCTCAACTCAAGAAGCTCGAGATCGAGGCCACCAATGCCGAGACCAAAGCCAAAGATGTGGCACTCGCGTTCATGAGAGTCGACAAGAACAACATGTCACCGGAGAGGAAGGCTTGGTTCGCGAACCGGCAGAAGGAGATATTCGCTCGCGATGGCCTGAACTAGGTGAGACCACGGCCACGATGGCTGTCCATTTTGAAGGCTGGCTGTTGTGCCGGCCGCTGGCTTTGTTGCCGGCGCCAAAAACTTGTCATTTTGAAGGCTGGCTCGTGTGCCTGCCGCTGGCTTTGTTGCCGGCCCCAAAAACTTGTCCATTTTGAAGGTTGACTCGTGTGCCGGCCACTGGCTTTGTTGCCAGTGTGAAATTTGGGTGACCATTCTGTAGGCTGCTGGCTTTGTTGCCGACCGGCATGAACTGGCGAGAACGCGGCCACTGGCGTGAATTATGGCCATTTAGCTACACCCTTTGTTATTTTCTTATTTTGCATGCACATCGAACGAGGTGTGGCCGCTCATTGGGCGCACAACCGGCGCATCCTCAAATTCGGCCGGACACGGCATCATTGCCACCCTCAAACAGAGAAAAAAATGAACAAAATGGACGTCCGTTTGGGGTCGTGCGTTGGAGTTGGCCTTACTACTCCAAACAAGGTTTGTCCGTTTCCACTAAACTTGCGTCCGCATCCCTGCTAGATGATGATTGATCTACAAACTACGGGGCTGTGTATATATAGTACTACTACATTGGAAATTTTTGGTTGGAGTACCCTGTTTTGCTCCAATTGTCCTGATCTTGTGGCTCGCTTTGCATTTCTTTTCTTCAAAAAGGAGCCTACGATGCGGCGCCGGCTTTGAACGGAGACGACCACTGGCTCCGCTACCCGCCTACACTATAACACTATGTTAGGCTAGAACCTAGAACTAGTAGCTAGCAGCAAGTCGGACCAGTCAGCGAGACGCGTAAAGGAAACGGTCCGCTGCCGCTGGGGCCGGCAAGAACTATCTGAATTTTGCTGTGGAACATTTGGCTCAATTCAAATAACATCATGAACAGTGGACGCCGCATGAGTCAAGCATGCAGCGTTGGTATCTCTACCCATTGAGGAAACAACAAGCGCGTCATGCACCGTTGATCACGCGAAAAACACACGAACGGTCATGCATACACAAAATCACAGGAGCTGAGCACCACATCCAAGTGGCGCACCGGCAAAATTCTGCAACATCTCAGGAGGAGCAGCAGGCGGAGCACCTCACGATGCCGTTCTCGTTGCACTCCGTGCACCGCCGGAACCCCGCGCCGCCGCCGTCCGTCCCTTCGCCGTCCTCGTCGTCCTCTTCGTCCACGTACACCTTGCAGCTGCCGGAGCAGGCTTCGCAGAGCACGAACCGGGCGTCCCCGCACGCTTCGCACGCGCCGGGGCCCCCGCTCTCGCACCCGGCGAGCCTCGCGGCCAGCTCCCCTGTCTCGTGCAGCCGCTTCAGCTCCTCCGCGTTGCCCACGAGCTCCCCGTCCACGAACAGGCTCGGCAGTGTCGGCGCGGCCGGCGCCCAGCACTTGGCGAGGGCGCCGGCCCTGAGGCCGAGGAGGCCGTGGAGCTCGTCGCGGAAGCCGCGGTGCATGGACACGTCCCGCTCGTCGATGCGCACGCCGTAGCCCTTGAGGATGGCGCGCGCCAAGCTGCAGTCCTCGTGCGTGGCGCGCACGCCGCGCAGCGACGTGAAGTAGAGCACGGCCTTACGCGGCGGCGGCGGCGCCTTGGCCTTGCTCGCCATCTCCTCGTCGTTCACGGAGGGCATCCTCATGGGCAGCGGCGTGACCTTGGATGACGCCGCGAACTCCTGCTGTGCCGTGGCGGCGATCGGGAACGAGAAGGAGTGGCGCCCGAACGGCGCGGCCAGCAACGGCGAGTGCTCCTCCAGGCCGGCCATGAGCTCCCACGCGTCGATGTCCTCGGGCTCGTTGGGCGGCGTCATGGTCGGCGTGCGCGGCACCATCCTCCTGGAGGCGGCCACCTCCGGCGCACGCAGCCCGGCGGCCTTGTCGACCTCGAGGGACCCGAGCGTGGACGACGTGAGCCGCACGAGGTGGGCGCCGGCGTCGAAGCGGGCGGGGGAACGACTGGCAGCGCGGCAGCGGGAGCGGCGACGGGCAGTACCGGAGGTCATGCCGAGCTTGCCTCGAGGTGGTGCACCCCATGATGGCTATGGCAGTGCCAAATGGGCAACGTGAGGAGCGGTGTGTGTGACTGTGTGAATGTGATCACTTGCCAGGAGCGAGTGGTGCTGCTTTTGAGGGTTTCTAAGTAGTACTGGATGGATTCAGCTGGACGCTAATCTTTAGAGATTGAGGTTTAGGATCTTACATATGGCATTGGGGGGATAAAACCAGCACGCGGGAGACGATAAGTGGTGAGATTTAGTGGGCAAGTGTGATTTAGTTTATGTAACTTGTCCTAGAAAGGATAACCATACTATTTTTCTCTGGAAACATCCTTTTATGAAAGTAATGGTTTTGGAACATTGATGCTTTGGACTTTGGACATTTGGAGCCAAGTTCGGATGTTTGTGGTCCAGTTCATGAATCGTGAGTAGGTGTAGTACTATTCATTCTGTTGATTTTGTTTGAACTTTGTTGGTGGTACCATCGCCGTTCAAGTTGCTTGTCCGCATCAAAATGCGGGCTATTTTATCCAGTTAATTAGGACCTAATCAAAATTGTGGATGGATGCACACTCTACTTAAGCGCCCATGCAATAGCAACAAGAAAGATAGTGAAACATACAACGGGTAGGAGCAATGTTGTACTATGGCAGTGGTTATGGCTTTCGAAGTTAAACAGTACACCCTTTCATTTTCTTGCATTCCTTTCTTCGTTGCATCACCGTTCACCTGTTCCCCTTGATTCTAGGGCCCTGTTCACCGGGCACTAGCTTTGGAGCTCCTCTTTTGTTGCACTTGCACACAAACATATATAGGCTTGCAACTTTAGGAACAAGCTAAAGGTTTGCATGTAAAGAAATTCTAAAGTAAGCAAATGGTTGAATGGAGCCATCAGCTATGGGAGGACAAAATTGTTAAATAAGCTAGCAAATTTGGGGGGTTTAACAATATGTTCTCGTTTTAACTTGTTTCCACAATATAACCACCCTAACCCTCTGCATCAATTGATGCGCGCACACACATATATTATTGATTATTTAATGATGCCGAGCAAGTCCAGCATCAAATCGGCTTGCAGAAAAATAAAAGAAAGATCAAGGCCATCCAAAAGGATCTTCCCCATTACAAGATCACCACAATCTTACAAAAAATCCTATGTCATGTGATCGAATTTAAAAAGATTGTGCTACTTGCAGACAAAGCCTTCAAAAAGAGGATTGTCATGCGTGCGAGTCAATATTGACGACTTCAACCAAAGGTCGGACATGGATTTTTTCATCTCCGAAGCCAAGTTTTGAGCCACCATCTTCACCGGTGGCAGCGCGTGAGCTAATTACCGCGGGGGGGGGGGGGGGGGGGGGGGTAACTTCACATCAAAAACACACAAATGCAAAATTATATCCGCTAATCGATCAAAACATTGGAGTAGACATTACATTACTCAAAAATCTCAATTCTCAATCGAATAATAAAAAATGATGCATACATAGTGGATATGCATAACACTCTGAGATAGCGCGT